>CM060194.1:78538933-79775361 GCA_030549335.1 Pontederia crassipes | reverse complement strand
CGATCAATCAATCGATACAACAAAGAAATGTGCAACGGTCACATTGACCAGTCGACCAATCCATAAATGCGTTTGATCGATCACATACTAAAGTTTATGCAAGGTTTTTTGGACGTAATAAACACTTGAAGAAACCTCTAAATGTGTGCCAAAGCTTGAAGGAACATCATCCAAACAAGAGAAAGCACTCCAAAGCTTTGCCAAATCCAAAACACTCCTTGAATAAAAAATTTGCAAATCATCCATTTCTCTTCCATAGTCTAAGAGTGAACATTATTTGTAAAAGAAGAGAGTCAGAGGAAATGTTTGTAGTGAGATCTACTGAAGTTGAGAGCTTTTTGTAAGAAGGGGTGTATCTTGCCTTTTAAGCGGAGAAGAAGACGTGTGATGTAAAGAGGATTGTTCTCTTCCTACAAGAAAAAAGAAAGTTAGTGAATCTCCGGAGCGGGGACATAGGTCAAAGAGTTGGGCCGAATCTCGTCAACACATTGTGCTCCTTTTTTTTGCTCCTTATTTCTTATTTGCTCTTTATCATTATTTGCTTGTGATCAGTTTTATCGATTTTTCGAAATTGATTTCACGATAGAACTTTTATATACAAATTCATTCCCTCTCTTGATACTTTCGATCCTACAAGTACATGTATTTTTATCTGTAAGCGATCTTTTCTTTTTGTTTTGTGACAGTGAGTGTCTTATTTATAAACATGAATCTCTTATAATACGACTTTGGTAGAAAAGTAGTTGAGATATAGTTTTTACCAAGTATCAAAATCTTGAATGACAGGCACACATCATCAAAGGAACAATAAAAAGTCAAAGAGAGAGACAACCAACGTTAGTCTCTAATAGTAAAATTCATATGGGAAAACGAAAGAAATGTAAAACACATATTTTCTTGAAAGGGAAAAAATAACACAACAAATATCCTACCTAGGTTTCATAAAGATTATCTACATCAGACCTTGTTCCAATTTAGTGACAAACTAGGAAACTCTCTCGTGCAATGCGATTATAAATATTTTGATATTAATTTTTTTAAAAAATAAAATTATTTGTTATTAGTTTAAACGAATTGTGAAAAACTAAGCATGCATGTATAACCAAACAAAGAAAAATAACTCATCAAAACATCCACCAACACCCTGAAAAAATGTTTACTCCCTTGAAATTTCAAACCTTTTAAAGCAAGGATTTGGATGACATCGTGGGGTGGAGACCACAAATGAATGAGGTAGTTAATTGGATAGTTTTTTTCCTAATTAATCGCTCAATAAATTTTTTTATGATAAATAATATTTTAGTTTTAATTGATTATTACTTGAGGAAGATGGGCGTTCAAATATTTCTCCATGCATACAGTTACTAAATAACCATCAAATATATAGTAACTAACTAATCATCCTTAAATTTTTCTTTTAATATTACTTTATGATAATTTTTTTAATACATAATCAATCAAGATAAAGATAACAAAATTTTCTTGTTTGGACACTTGTCAATATATTATTATGCCAAATGTCACATTATCATACAAAGTATACAATACTAAAAGAATTATTATAGTTATAATATCTGCAAGTATACAATACTAAAAGAATTATAGTTATAACATAGGAAGGGTTATGTTTATTTACTTAAATGATAATTTTTTTAATAATGAGTCATTTTTTAGGGCACGACACATCACGATCTTAATTCTTACATTAATTTATATAGATATAGATCTTACAATGTCTATTCATTTAATAATATAAATGTATCACCTGTTTAGATATTTTATTCAATTATTTTTTAAATAAATAATAAATTATTTTTTATAATTATAATTATCATATTATTAAGCAATATTAAAATATATTAAATAATATTATTTATTTTATAATTTATAATTCAATACTTTGCATGCACAATTTTTTTTGGGTAAGGATACATGACTTTCTTTTAGAATTTCTATTTATTATATTCATAAGCAATTAGTAAAAATTAATCTTTTGCACAATTCTCCATAGTAATTTATATAATATATAACATGGTAAAAGATATTTCCAATATCCATGGATATTTTAAGTTGTGAATTCTATGTGCACATCTTAGCAATATTCAAGGGTTGTACTTTCATCAATTTGACTTTTAATTTTAACATTGAAAAATCAAGAATAATACCATGCAATTCAAATTATTTATTAAAATAATATTGTAACATTATTACCTAATATAATATATTGAATAGAAAATTATGAATAAAGCAAAAAAAACATTATTATCAACAACTAACATATTTGAATGAGGTTCAACTGAAAGGTATACAAAATAAAAAGGATGAATAAGAAATAAAAGATGGAAGAAGGCAAACTAAGTAGATAAAATAAATTAACAAAAAAGAGTATTAATTACAATTATAAGATCAATATTAACATAAAATATGTCTTATTAATTTTAAAATTATTTAAATTTATAAATGTTTGCCAATATTTAACAAACAAAATTTTCCTTATTTTTTATTCAAATATATAATCATTATTTAACAATAAATAATGTACTTATGATCAAGGTTGTCAAGATCGGGATCTTATATAAGATCGGAGGGGGCTCATAAGATTGAAGATTGTAAGATCGGATTGAGAATCGTAAAATCCTACTTGTTAATAAAATAATATATATTTAAAATATTAAATATATTTTGACAAATTTTTTGCATTGAAATATTAAATTATATCTCACTATGGCATTTTTTATTGATTCTTAAGTCAAATTATATCAAAATATATTAAAAATGAACAAAAATATATTTAACTTCATATAAATTAATTCTTATTATCATAAATATATTTTTAATTTATATTTAAATGATTATATTAATCATATGAAATCGTATAGGATCGGATAAGATCGTAAGATCGTATTAAGATCTTAAAGATAAGATAGAGATCGTAAAGGTCCGTAAGATCATAAAATCATAAGATCTTAAGATCTAGATCGATATCTTGACAACCTTGCTTATGATGCAATAAAAAATTTATTATAATATGTATTTTTATTATTAGTTCAATAATTTTCAATCTTATGTCCATTTTATGCTTATTAACTTATTTAGCCATTAACTTGACTAGAAATTTGTTTATCCATTCTCTATTCTAACATATATTCATTAACTCTTTCTCATTGACCCAACATCTTAATTGAGGTTGACTTTTTTTTTCACCCGCACATCATGCCGGATTTATAGTAATACTAACTGACAAATGGTTACGACAGTGTAAGATATGTTGACTATCTTATTATTTGTAGGAGGTAGCGACAGATGTCAATTATTTGAGACATTTGTTATACAAGTTAATAGTTTTTATGATAAATTTGTCATAACTAATTCAAAAGACAACCCCTGTCCCATTGTGTCAATAACCCTTGGTTAAATCGATATTCTTTTACTATCATGTAACTAAACATGATTACACTAAGAATATATTAATTTAACTAATATACAATAGTCTAAGGTTTTTTTATTTATTTTTGGGATATGATCATTGTAAAATAACTCTTTAACTTACACATGATTATATTAAAAATACATTAATTTAACTAAGATGATAGCCTAACTTTTTGTTATTTTTTACGAGACTATTATATGTTGTTATTTAACCACACAATATAACTACTTTTCATTCACCTTAAAAAGGGAAAAAAACATAGCATTCTCATCATACACATATGTGCTGTCGAATTATATAATGTGAAATTACTTAATTTGTTTATTTTATTTTTTCCATTTAGAATTATAAAAACCATTTTAACTTCAAGTGTAAAAATAAATTTTATGATGGGACGAGTGTGATTATGTTAAATTCTATACGAAGAAAATTCCAACAATAAGATCACTCCTGAGTTAAATTACACGGAACATCCCCCAACTTTATATCAATATCTAAACAATCTCTTACTTCAATTTGTAATTAGATTATTTCTTAACTTTATTTTTCTTGCACACATCATCCCAATGACCGATAATAATTAACTTTCTAATTATATTGCTAGCATGGCATAATAAATAATAATAAAATAAAAAAGTGAGAGCTAACAATGTGAATCCTGAGGGAGTCGGCGCCCCTTCTCACGAGGGGAGTCGGCCCCCATTTTTCTTGAAGAAGAGGGGGCCGGCGTCCCCCATGTGAGCTCACACCCCTTGTTTTTGCCATGCAAGTTAGGTGTCGGCCATATGTTTTTTATTTTTATAAAATTTTTTATTAATTTTATAATATTTATTATTTTTATTATGTCACGTTAGTAATCTAATTTTTATTATTATCGATCAAGTGGACGAAGTGTGCAAAAAAAGTCGAAGTTGAAAGACAATTTAGTTACAAATTGAAGGTTAGAGACTGAGTAGTTACAACACCTAAAGTTGAGGGATGGTTGATGTGACTTATCCAAAATAATATTAAAAGATGAGAAAGTATTTTTACTCGCATTATTATAAACTACTTTATTATATTTTTATTTTTTAAAATTTATCATTGTCAAATAATCATTTTGATTTATATCCATGTTCTATATTTATGATAGTATTATTATGACACATGCATTATAGTTTGAAATTTTTTATATCAAGAAGTACATAAATAGAAAGAACTTGGTTACTGGCCATAAATTTTTATGATCATATTCTACCAACATTTTTAGCATATTTTGAGTTTTATAAAATAAATCATTTTAATTGTTAAAGAATATTTCCATTACCATATAATTTCAAATTTATTGTAAATAACATTTTCTATTTACCGTTAAGCATTATCGTATCTTTATATAATTTTCATATGATTTTAATCCTTATTAAAATGTCATTATTGTGCAGTGCTATAAACTTTTAGTATATTATATATTTCTTTACATTGAACCTATGAGCTACATTCGGTCATTTTAATTATAGCCATATACAATTTGTGATCCATTTTTTTCTTATGACACATGTACTTGGATATTGAAAAATAAAAAATATATATTTCCTGTAGTAAATAAATACAAGGATGTTACTAACTCTAATTTTTCATGACTATATTATATCATCATTTTTCTTAGTGACTATATTTTATGTTCTTTAATATATGAAAGAAAATAATTATTTTAACAAAAATTTTATATACCAAGAACTAAATAAATACAAATAATTTAATTACTGACAATAAGCATTTTTTTATCATATTTTTAGTTCTATAAAATAATCCCTTTTAATTGCTATAGAAAATTATCCTTGTATGGTTTCTATTTATTGTAAAGAATCATTTTTATCTATCTTTAAACATTATCATATTTGTTTATAGCATTTTAATATTTTTCATTTCTTATCAAATATGTCATTGTTGTGTAAGTGCTATACCTTTTTAGTATATTATTTATTTATTTATATCAAGCCTATGAGTTATACCAATAATAATTAGAGTAATAGTGATCAAAACAAATATAATATATAATGGTATGTATCATCAAATTCATATAGACACAAAATATACTAATAAATCAATATTTCAACTTTATATGAAAATATTATTTTCTAAGGTTATTTCCTCTAACCACCACTGAACTATCACGATTTTTCACGTCTAATTCCAAATTACTAATTCATTTTTTTGGGTACCTAAACTATTACGATTTTTCTAATTTGATCCTTCCGTGCAATTCCGACGACTTCTCCATTATTTTTTATTTTTTACATTTATGAAAAGTCTTTATACCCCTAATTTGAATGTTAGTTCATTTTTATATAAAATAATATATAAAAACAATTAAAAAATGGAGACTTGTCACGAGGAGGTCGTCGCTCCCTGCGACCTCGCAGGGAGGGGGGTGACCCCCCCTCTGTGGGGAGGGGGGCCTCCCTGTGACCTCGTCGGAAGTCGTAGGGACGAGGGTGACCCCACCCCCCCCCCCCCCTTCCCTGTGCCGCGCGAGCACAAGGGGGTGGAGGGGGTCACTCCCCTCCCTTCCACACGCTGCACAAGAGCAGGGAAGGAGGGGGTCGCCCCCTTCCTTAGGACCTCCGGCGAGGTCGCAGGGAAGGGGCAACCCCCTAAACCCCTGCGCCATCGACGCCTCCCCCCACACGTGGCTATTTTTTTATTAATTATTTTTATATCTATCATTATATATTATTTTATGTAAAAATAAACTAACACTCAAATCAAGAGTATAATGAATTTTTCACAAATATAAAAAATAAAAAAAATAATAGAAAAATCGATGAAATTGGATGAAAAATTGAAAAAATCGTGAAAATTTAGATATCCAAAAAATGAAATTCGTAGTTTAAAGTTAAGTGTGAAAAATCGCGATAGTTTAAGAATGATCAAAAGAAATAACCCTATTTTTTTAAGAAAAGGACAATAAATGAGACACAGAGAGAATTAAATATACTAATAAATTATTGTTCAAATTTATAATTATCATATTATTTAAGTAATATTAAAATATATCAAACTAATATTTTGTTACCTTTTTAAATATATGATTCATTTAATTCGGCAGCATCACCCTGCCATCACACTAGTTTATATAAAATGCTGCAATATGATACATCAGCTTTATATATAGAGATTTGGGAGGAAAGCAATTTCTCGGTCTAATGGTTTTCAATTCCCCAAAAAAATTCAGTTTCCAAATGTTCCTTAAATCAGCAATGCCTTGACCATTTATAAGGCAGCTAGCCACAAAAACTTATAGATAAGACATGTATTCATATCCCATCCTATGATCAGATTCAATTAGTAGGAACTAGGAACCTCCAAAAGAATACATTTGCTTCAAGAAAATATGATTTCTAGTAGTATAGTTCGCTTGTGTGTGTGAAAACCGTGGGCAACAATCAAGAGTTTCATTAAGGATCGGGTTATGACGAATCCTCTCTTGTACAAGCCCAAGGAGCTCAATCAGTCTGAACAACTCTAAAATGGTATCCCATCCTCACATGACATGTCTGATGGCAAAACAGCTGACTGTTGATGTAGCAATATATCATGTTAATTACCCATAGAACCCACTGCATAGCTCACGAACGAAGCTCAGCTGTAATGGAAGTATCTGTTCACGTTATGAAAAAGTTCTTTCTACTAAGAAAACATCGAATCTTATTGCAATGATTCAATATTTCGATTTTGCATCTTAACGTATCTGGAATTTCTTTTTTCCAAAACAAGGTCTCCCAAACTTCAACTATGCAGCCTCGAATCACCAGCTTTCTTCAAACTACCTATTATGCTCTCAACCAATTTCTCTTTCTCACCATCTCGTGATTCTGAAACAAAAGAGTAGCATTTCCGTGGCCTTGCTTTTCTGTTGTCTTGCTCTATTGGCTTAGGACCCGTGGAGTTCTTTGCATTTGAGCAATCCACGAGGCCATCAACACCCACAACTTGTTCTTTCTCACCATCTTCTTTATTATTGTACCAAGAATCAAGTATCTGCAGAAGAGAACTATCCTCTCCATGTTTCTGTGTTCTGGATGAAAGATCATTGTTGTCAGAATCAGACAAATCCTCATCCAAAAGAGAAGCATCATCATACCCTGTCTCCTGAGACGTTTCTGCAGGGACACTTCTGTTATGACAGACATCTATGTTAGATATAGGGCCCAACTCTTCCCAAGCAGAGTCTTCCGTGGTACTTTCCCCTTCTTGCCCACCCACGGAAAGTTTGTCTCCATTCTCAAGTTTGTTAAGAAAAGGTATATCAGCTTTCTCCCAGCTGAAATTTGGCTCTAACATCTTAGAAGGTATAATGTAAGTGGACTCTACTCTTACTCCAGGCATTATTTGTATCAGTGACGCAAGCTTCGGGTAACCAAGCATTTGATGATCCAGAACATAGCCATACTTCAGCATAAAACTTGGCCTAAAGATGCTCATATTAAAGCCCTCAGGGTATTGCTCAAAAAGTTCAGTCAAAAGCATGTGACAGTCCGATAATATTTCTTCCCTGCTAAGAGGTACTCTTCGTTTTCCTTGATTAGAACCACTGTGGATTTCGCATGCAGCAACCAAGCTTCTGATATTTGAATAGCCATAACTAGAAGATACAAGCTTCTTGCCAAAATTGTCCTCGAAAAGTTTTTCAACATCCTCAGGTTTGACATCGTTGACACCACTATACATTTCCTGAAACCAGGTTTTAAACTCCGAAATGTTTTGAGGTTGTTTAGTATTGTCTACAGCTTCGGAGCTCCTGGAGTTTCCATCCTCTTCTTCTGATTCCATGAACCTCTGCTGGCAAGTTTTTGGTTGTCTACTTGTGGAAAGAGAACTTAAACAATTGGAGCTATTGGCATGTAAAGGAACACACTCTCTTTTATCAAGAAGTGAAAGTCTAAATGGAAATGTTTCGTAAGTTGAAAATTTTAACTTCTTTTCTGCAATCAACAAATTTATCAGCGGAAGAAGATCTATATCTCTCATAGATTTAAGGATTTCGGGACCTTCCAGCTTCATTCGTTGTGCCAATTGTGTTCTAAAGATAAGAAAAGATGAAGCAAATTAGAAAAGGTTCAGTTTACAAATAAGGCTACTATTCCAAAACTACTTACAAAAGAATATAGAAGACAAAATAAGATCTCATATGCAAACCAAGGACAAAGATTTTCAGACCAACAGCTCAGGCTGAATGGCAAAAGCTCAGCAGGTCATGTTGCAGAAGAGTCACAATATGTAGGAGCATGTTCTTTAGAAAACTCAATCAGAGAAGAAGTGCATAAAAGGCTTTAGCTCCAACAAAAATTTCCAGTCATTCCCTGCTTTGGAGAGATGTCCCTCTAAACTCATGGTTAAAGCATATGCTTTTCTGATTTGATATTCATTTTTTTTCTATAATGAACAGCACATTAAAAAAATACGTAAAATGGCTACTCAAATTTTAGGCATTATCAACAAATTGAATAGGAAGATTAATTAAATGAATGTTCAAAGCGCTACATAACTCCGCCTATGTTTTATAGCCGGTCCCAAGCCCGGATAAAGGAGGAGGGTTGTGTTAGGTCCGACAGCCAGTGTAAAACCCTGTCGAATCGCATGAACATAGATCAACGAATACGGAATGGCGTCGTATGATCCATGTAGCCGACCCCACCTAGTGGGATAAGGCTTTGTTGTTGTTGTTGTTCAAAGCGCTACATGTATAAATGCCTATCTTCAATAGGCCAAAATGATGAATAAAAATACCAGGGATAACATCAAGAAGAAACAATGAACATAAGGTACGGTCTTAGTTTACAGTATCAACATTTGATTACATTTTATAGGTATATTACTGATACAAACTGAAAATACAACATATATAACTGACAATAAAAATAGGATAACTATTATTAGTAGTAAAAGTACAAGAATCTTAAACACAATTACTACTAATAACTTGTCAATTTGATATGACAAATCTCCATGAGTCCGTATGGAGTGGACCAAACTCCAATTACCTAATTGGTAAACACATTTCAAAAGGCTTCCATAAATCTAAAACCCCATGCATGTATTTATAACATGCTAAGGTAGTTACAATAATTATAACAAAACTACAAATATAACTACCTACCCACAACTTTCTTATCTAGTCACTAATTAATACGAAGTGATATCTTCTAGCTACCTACTAATTAATCAATCAGCCACTAATTAATACAAAGTGCTATCTTATTAGTACATCCCCTCCTAAAATTTCGCCTTGTCCTCAAGGCGGAGAAAAGAAAATTAATAATAATATTTTGCAGGTGCAGTTGAAGTCTCCAAACTAGATTAACTACACTCTTTGGGCCAAGAGAGAAAGTTTGGACTAATAGGAAAGCTAATTTCTCTTGAATGAGCTTCGCTACTAGGATCTTTGAGGCTCTGATACCAATTGATACAAACAAAAATACAACTACATATATGACTGAAAATAAAAATAGAATAACTATTATTAATAGCAAAAGTGCAAGAATCTTAAATACAATTACTGCTAATAATTTGTCAATTCGAGATGACAAATCTCCATAAGTCCATATGGAGTGAACCATACTCCAATTACATAACTGATGAACACATTTCCAAAGGCTTCCCTAAATCTAAAACCCATGCATGTATTTATAACATGCAAAGGTAGTTACAATAACTATAACAAAACTACAAATATAACTAAGTATCCACAACTTTCTTAACCAGCCACTAACTAATACAAAGTGGTATCTTCTAACTACCCACTATTTAAACCAGCCACTATCTAATACAAATATAACTAAGTATCCACAACTTTCTTAACCAGCCACTAACTAATACAAAGTGGTATCTTCTAACTACCCACTATTTAAACCAGCCACTATCTAATACAAAGTGATATCTTCTAACGACCTACTGCTTAATTAACCAGTCATTAACTAATATAAAATGGTATCTTATCAATTACACAGCAGAGAACCAACAAATGAGCTTACATTATTTCTATTTTCAAAATTTTTAGGAAATAAAAGATGGAACTAAAAGCATAATTTTTTTAGAACTGGGATTAAAACCATAATTTTTTTATTGAGAGGGGGATTAAAACCATAATATGCAGCAAGAAAAATGCTTACCTTGTTTTAGACTTTAAGACAATCTCAGATCCCTTGGAGGTGAGTAAAAATGATTCTAGCTCATGCCAGAAATCTGATTTGGAAAATAACTCGTGACCTTCTGGTAGATCACTGGCACTTGGCAACGATTTACTAGAATCTCCATGCGTATCAACTTTTTTATCATCTAAAAACTCCTCAATTGGTGCACAACTTTCCTCTGGATCATTCTTACCAGATTTCCATTTTCCCCACCATTTAGCTATTCGGCCGGACAAGCTACCTTTTACTTGTGAAACACCACTTTGCTCCTCAGAGAACACATTAGCCTTATCCTTTTGAAGAGCTTCACTTATGCCTCCCTTGAAAGAATCAACTTTTTGTAGTTGAATAGATGATGAAGACAGGTCTTCTTTGCCTGGACCAATTCTGAACCTAGAAAATGCTTTCTGGATCCTTTGAAATAGTCCCGTGTGATTTGCTTTGTCATGATCTGCTGGAGTGATGGAGGCATCCGTACTTAAATCTAAATCATTATCCTTATGACCGGGAGATGGTTCTGAAAAGATAGCTGAAAGAGTTACACGTCCAGGTTTCTGATTATTAATTGAAATTTGATCCCTCCCATTGTTGCATGTTTCAACATCTTTCATTGTCTTAGGATTGGATTCAGCTAAATGCAATGCCCTCGGATCACTTTTCTTGCTACTGAGAGAAGATTCAGTTGAAATGGCTGAAACAGCTGGTGCGTGCTTGTCCTTGCCATTGAATTCAATATCTTGCTGAGGCTTTGGATTAGGTTCAGCTGATTCCACACCCTTTCTACGAATACCTATTACAAGTGGCTGACCCTCGTTGGAAGGGTGGGGTATGATTTTTAATATACTACTCATAGAACATAGAAGGTTTGAGAACTTTTTGTAACCATAGAAATCCTTATCCAATGTCACATTGTTTCTTTTTAGTTCAGCTCGAAGTTCTGAAGGAATGATTCCTTCAGGATATAAGTACAAAATTTGGCGCAATGCATTAGCGAAAGCTTTTGGAACTGGGCGAAGCTTAGTCTCTGATATTGACTCCATAGGTTTCTCAGGTTGTGAACTAGCTATTTGTTCTGCTTCTGTGAAGGGATTATCCAGGACCCCTTTGAAATGACCATACCAGGAACCATAAATACCATCAGGTGGATGGTTAAAATGTTTGACAACATGGTTCTCTCCCTTGACCAAACTAAACCAGGACCACATAATTGTTGCAGCACTACAAAGGACATTGGGGGCAGTATCAGTGCTTGCAAGAAGTATATTGTAGTTGCTCATTCTTAGGCGGTGCAAAATATTTGCGAAATCTTTGTCCCCTGATATCAAGAAGAAATGAACTGGTGGTGGGTTTTGAGAGACCCAATAAACAAGATCCGCAATGAAGGACCTGTCTGAACTGTTCTTTCCGTCTGCATCAAAAGGAAACTCACAAGTGAAAATAAGACGTTTGAAACAAAAATAAGATGCATAAGAATAATAGAATTCCAGGTAAAAAGGCCCCACTTTTGCATTAGATCGAGAGAAAATTCACATGAGAAGGATGCTCCTTTGCAGCTTTCTTCGAAGGAGAAAAAGAAAGTAAAAAAGTAGCAAGCAGATAGCACTCTGGCCTAAATTTCACAGAATAAAATGTCCAACTCAGCCAGAAATATGAAACGAAAAGCAAATAATGGAAAGAGGGCACCGACTGTTTGGTACATGGGTGAGGCAGACGCCGGTGGAGGTAAGCGCCTCCTGCGTGCTCCGAGAGAGCTGCGACACGTCCCCGAAGGCGGTGACAGTCACCGGCCCCCTGATTCCATTAGAGCGCAGCGCCGAAGTGATGCGACTCGCCACGAGGTACACATTGACGCCCGCGGGGATCGAGCAGTTCTCGAAGTCCCACCAGACGGAGACTTTCACAGCCCTGCTCTCCTCCTCGTGAGGCCTCCTCCAAGAAGAATGCTGAGCAGAAGAAGACCACTGGGCAGAGGAATATGGAGCAGGAGAGTGAGGAGCAGAGGCCGAGGAGAAGGGTCGCCGGCGACGCGAGGCTTCGTCGGCGGCGAAGGGGTGGAGGTACAGAAGGACCACGCCGCCACGGCGGAGGATAAGGTGGGAGAGCGGGAAGGATCTGATCGCTAGGGACCTCATGACAGAGGGGAATTAGGAACTTGTGTTAGGTTTCACATCGTCTTCCAGGCGGTGGAAGTGAAGAAGGGTGGCTTTGAGGGGTCTTAAACCCTGAAAGGGGGAGAAGAGCGTGGTAGAGGAGGGCTTCTTTAAACCTCCTCCTCGTTAGCACGTGATGGAGGCAGGTGATCTCTTGTATTGTGCCCAGGAACTGTATGGGTTGAGCAAAATGCAGGCGGCCCAAGAACTATTTGGACATTTAACAACCGCATTATTTAAAATTTAAATTTTAAATAATTAAAATGAAATGAAGCATATGACAGTATTCCAAACTAAAAATTTTAAATAATTAAAATGAAATGAAGCATATGACAGTATTCCAAACTAAAAGTTAATGATTGAGATAAAATTAAAGATATAGTTGAAAGTCACTTGTCGAAATTTACGAAGTAATTGGAACCAAAAAGAAAGATACCAGATGTTTTCTTTATTTAACGGTGATCTAAAATATAAATTCATACGTATTAAATGGAAACGGCAGTATTCATTTTAATCAAAGTTTTATTAGTATCATGGTGATACCATCAAAGTAAAGTTACTTTTTTTTTCAAAACTAAGAAATAATATACTGTTGCATTTAAGTTTTGATGATGAATTGATTTAAAAATTCGCGTATAATTATGGGTAATTTGCATCCGGTTTCGTGCTGTCTTGCCATATACTTAAATTTGTTTGTTATTAATTTGTTATCTGAATAACAATTTTCACGTAACTCTTTTTTTCCTCACAACGTTTTATTGAGACACATAAAATATTAAATTTAGAAAAGTAAAAATGTATTTATTTAAATAACTCACTATTCGTGATTTGGTAGGGTCGTACCTCAATCAAATTTAGCCACGTAGTTCTTGAGGAGGCTTTACCTCTCAACTTTTAAAAAAATTATTATTATCTATTAAAATATTAAATTTAAGAATAAAATATTAAATTGGCCACCGTTAAAATACTTTTAGTTGCAAATCTAGCATATTTACTTGTTTGGTTCTCTATTTAGTGATTGGTTAAAGGTCAAGGAATCAAATCTCCTTACTTACATTTTTTTTCTTTTTTTTTACCTTGGCCCCTTTGTATTTGGACTTCGGGCTGCGAGTCGGATCAAGCTTATTTTCAGGGTCAAATCCCATTCCACTCATCAAATTGGGATCGAGTTGAATTATTCGACTATTTAATTTTTAAAAAATTATGATTATTCTATATTTTTTTAATGTAAAAAATTTAATATTTGTTTTAAAACATAAAATAAGTTTTCTATTTAAAATATTTTATTCTAAAATTTAAAATTTTAATATTAAGATATAAACTTAATTTTAAATATAAAAAATAAAAAATTTGAGTCATCGTATCGAATAATCCAATCCGTATGATCGGATCATATATGAATCGGATCGGATCAAATTTGATCATCAATCCAAACTAGATCATATCGAGTCAGATCACCGGATTCATCATCCGCGTATAAATTAAATCAAATTAATATGTGTACATACGTGGTAGTTTAATATTTCTTGGGACGCACGAAAGATGCTACAAAAATTTAATACGATTTCTTATTGAAAAGAATCGTGGGCCTACACGTCTATTGAACGGATTCCTTATTCACTCTCCCATAATTCCCATTTGATTGGACACTCTTGATCAAGCGCGACTTAAAAGCCTATAATCATATAAGTGGCGTTTACTAATCGAAATTATAGTTCCATCAGAATTTACATAAATAATTAAATTGAGGTGTTTAAATAAAAATAAATATTATAAATATAAAATATATTTTTTTACTTAATAAAGATCAAGTATAAATTAAAATTTTATGTTAAAACAATTTGTTAAGAAATATATTATTTAAATATAATCAACTATTTTTTACTATATATTTCTATTAATAAAATAATAATATTTTTTTATAAAATGATAGGTAATAAATAATATTATAATAATATTAAAAATAAAACTTTATATTTAATAAACAATTTATTTTATGTGAGAGAAAAATCTAAAAAGGAAAAAAAATTGAAATTAAAAAAGAAAGTGTGACGTTAGGTAAAAAATTAAGAAAAAGCAACACGGAGATAGTGCCCATCATGGAACCACGATCACGTTATTTGTAATTCCCATTTCAAATTTTTGATCCGGTTTTATCAAATATCATATCGTTCGATGGAACTAATTGGAACTAGATGCCAGACGAACTCGTAAAGCTAGAGGAGATAAATGGTCTGAGTCAATGTGCTGATCCCTCTTCCTTTAACAATTCTGCCCAAACTTTGGGCTCTGCTGTAAACGATTTCGCTGTCTCACCACCGCTGCAAGAGTTTCGTCGGCTACGAAGCATCGTTGTCGTGCATGCTTTTGTGACCGTTGCAGGAACCATTGGCCACTACACTAACCCTGTTATCATCGCACTAGCCACCATGTTGCCTCACGAGCCACCATGCTGCACAAACGATCTTGTCGCAACATCAATTTCGTCGTCGTCACACAAATCATCCCACCATTACACCAATTTTTATTACCACCACAACGACAAGAAGAGAGGGTCAGAGTCATGCGTGTCCACGATGAGAAGGAGATGAACGTCAATGAGGTGGGTCGTCGGTCGCGAAGGGTTGTTGTGTTGAGAGTCGGATGGGGTGATGAACTTTGAGAGTTGGAAACATGAGATTGGCAAAGTCCAAGCAAAAAGCGATATTGGTGAAAGTTGAGAAGGGCATGTGCTGAGTAGAGCGGCAATGTAGATGAGCAGCGGCGAGAATTTGGGAACAATGGGATCCAATGGGTTGCGGGTGAGATCGATAAGGAGGGAAGAGGTGAGGAAAGTTGGCCAAACATTTAGGGTCTGTTTGGTAATTAATTAATGGATAGATGAGATAGGGTAATGTAGTGAAATATGAGGTGGTAGAGTGTGATGTCATTAGAAAGTTTTTTAATGATAAGTTGTAAAAACTGAAGAGGGAAGAATGAAAGTTTATTTATTAAAAGATCATTTTACCTTTTTTTATATAAAACTATATAATATCTAATGAGGATTACTATTTATTTCTTTACCATTTAATTTATTTTCTCTTTTATTTTTTGTTCCACCTATTTCTTCTATTTTTTTATTTCAAAAATATTGTATTCAAATATTTTAAAAGTAAAATGAAAGATAAATATTTATAAAACAATAATTATAAATATTTTTTAGCAATATAATATTGGACAAAAATTAACAATGTAAGAGAGAGGAAGAGATAAGAGAAATTGTTTAGGTAACAATGATTTAATTTGATAAAAAAGAATTCTTTTAGTTTTAAATTATTTATTCCTTATTATTTCATCAATTTAGTATAATAAAAAATGTAATGTTTGAATGACTTTAGTCATTTTCACCCCATCTGTTCTAACTAAGATATAAATATAATCAAGTATAATTTATTTAATACATTTATCGTGTTCCATCTCATCCTTTCGAAGGGCTCGTCTGATTTAGTTTATACAAAATAATTGTTAGGTTAAAATATTGATAAGTATTTTATGAGCTGAAATTTATTTTTAAAATAGTAGTTATACGTTTTGAATAAATTTTTTTATATTAATAATAATAATTAATTAGTTATAATATAATCAACAGATTTATTTCTTTAGAAAAAAATAATCAGTCATCTCCTGCTTATAATTTTTTATTTATAAATAAATTTAATATCTCCTTCTCAGTAATTTTTTAAAATTATAACTTAGAAGTTACTTATAAGTTTAATCAAAACAACCAAATCTTTAATTTGTGCAAATCGTCGATTTATTTCTTAAAAAATAATTGTGTCCATCTCCGTTTGCAGTCCACTTGACATGTGAAAGTAGTAGGAAAGAGAGGAAGGCTCTTACCCACTTGAAAATCCGTCAAACTCTTTATGAAAAAAAAACATATACATAAAAGAATAATCTTCAGATATATAGACATTATTTATAACTTATTTTCAAAACATTTTTATTTTAATAAATACATAGAAACTATAATTTTTTACGGTATAAATTATTACAATTATTTAAAAGAATTAGCAAAGCACCACTCGGCATTTTGTCTGTTTAAGTATCATGCGCCATTCACAAAAATATTTTTTATTCACTTCGACTAATGGAGAGAAATTTGATATAAATATTGCACGACCGAGGTTCTTCCTTCATTATATTATTATTATTAGCAGCTGTTGTACTCAGCATAACTAGTATACTCCCTACAAGACGTGCGAATAACGTAAACAATGTATCTCATCATTAACTAAATAATAATATTTATAAGTTATTAAGTAACTAAATATATATTATTTTTAACCTTAATTATCTTTTTAATGATCATTTGTGACTAATTTGTAGTAACTCATAGAATAAATCTAATCAAATACAAAAAATGAGAAAAAGCCATGCTAACAAACATATATTATAAAATGATAATTTTTATATCTTAGTACTATTTTTTCAATCAAACTCCTTAAAATATTTATATTTAAGGACCTTGTCAAGATAATTGAAATAGCACGACGTAACTAAGTGTAAAACTTCAATTTTGAAAATCGATAAAGCATTACTACTTTTATTAGTTCAATAAGAGGCGAGGGCCATTTATCTTAAAACACTTGTTAAAGCCATTAACCGCCTCCCTCCCCCCCAACCGACATATTCAAATTTTGAATAAATATCAATTGGACATTTTAACATAAAATAGTGTAGTAAACTAAATTTCAAATATGTACATTGTGCAATGCACGCTAGATATAGAAAAGTAACATCATCAAAAAAAATTTCTTTATTACGAAGAAAAATAGACTATGTTTCTATATTTCTAGAAATTGAAAGGATAATATTAAAAAATAAAAGTATACATAATATTTGTTTGTAAGAATAAAAATAATTTATAATTTTGAACTTATACATAATATAAATAATTTTGTATCATTTTGTCATTAATATATTAATACGTCATGTTTTTTTTTCTAAAAAAACTGATTCTATCTCATTATTAAAAAATTATTACCCAACTTATCTTTATAATATGTAAAACAAAAGATCAACATAAAAATAATTTTAAAAAGTATGACATAAAATTTGTAAATTTCAAATTGCCAACATAGTTAAACACAACAAATTTAATATATTATTCTCTTTAATAATTATATTTTTATTATTTCATTATATTTTATCGGTTATCCTTTATTAGTCTTAATCACAATTCATTGAAATAAGATAGTTGATAAATAGCTGAAGTTATTATTGTAGTAACTTAATGTTATGCCAGTTGGAAGCCCCTTAATAGTTACATATTAATATAGATAAATTTTATATGTTATCTATAATGTTAAAAAATTTTAAGATATTGTTGTATTTAGAAAATAAGACATCAATGAAGTTATAAAAACATGAATTCTGTGGTACCTTAACAAAAAAAAAGGAAAAAAAATAATACAAAATGAGAAGTTATTAATAAGTTTAAGTAAGATTTAATTAAAAATAAATTTCATATTCTAATTTGAACATGGATTAATCTAGTATTTTCTATCTTAATGTAGTTATTAGAATAATATAGTAATTGGTTGAGTATTCATTCTTTTAAATCAAAGACTATAAAAGATTAGTATTTTGGTAATTTAATATATCATATTTGGCGTCAAACACAATATCTTAACTTTAAATGGTAAACGGGACTTTAATTTCTTCTTTTTCTTCCATTTTACATAAAATCTTATCTCATCTATAATTAAATAATGTGGACAACTGAATACTACCAGTTGAAAAATAATTATTATTTAGATATTAATATTTTATTTTTTTTGAAATTGATTAGAACTTAAATAGTATTTTTTAAAATTTATTTCCTATCCAAAGCTTAAAATGCTGCTATATTATTTAATTACATATTTTGATATCATTTATGAAAAAATGAACTTTTGGTACCTTAACAAAAAATAGACCAATAACGAATGATAAGTTGTAAATAGTGAGATGAAATTAAAAATGAATTTTATATATTAATTAATTATTCAACTATGTAAAAGGTCTAGAAGATTAAAAGAAATGGTCAAATCTAAGAAACTATAATATCAATTTAGAAAAATTTGAATTTGTTAAGGCAACCCAACATACCTTAAATATGATAATTAATAAAAACTTAAGCAATGATAGTATATTAATTTAGAAAAAATAGGCTTAAAACTCACAAACAAAAGAAAGAATGTGAAGATTATTTATCATGGGAATTGTGGAATCTAACCTATTAAAAATAAGCCATGTAAAATATTTATGAATTAAGCCATATAATAAATATGAAACTTCTAATATATGATTATATATCAAATCGAATTAGTTAGTTAAATCATAATCTTTTTCATTTATAATAAATGAATACATAATAACTAAATAGTTAATATAAGAACTAAATAAAACTTCAATTTATGCTACAGTCCATGTAAGCAAGTCCATATAATATTTTTTGAAGATCATGTTGACAATTCATTTTTGTAGAAATAAAAAGAGTTCAACAATAATTTAAACATAAATTAATTAATTCCATGCACCATTAAATTAATTAATATCTACTAATTAATAAAAAATAACCCTTCTGATAAAAACAAACCTCAACAATATAATAAACAAAGTAAGCAAACATACATATACACACAGATAATATAAGTGTTATCGGATAAAAAAATCTTATTAAAAAATGAAAAGAATGGAAGTGAGTCATCATTAAATAATGATCTTAAATCAAACTTCATCCTAAAAACATTTCATAAATCATATATATGAAAAAAATGTAAGACGAATTCACATTGATTTACTTCATAATATTTACAAGGTGATTAAATCATTGAGATGGTTGTTAAATTAAAAATTCAAAAAATATTTTTAAAAAATTTAAAAAATTCCAAATAATTTTCTATTAAATTCAATAATATTCTTAAAAATGCTACAAATATTGCTTAGTTTTTTAATTACTAAATAATTGTTACCAATTAGTATATAAATGAAATCTTTATTAATCATCACACATGTTAGCTTTTAGCTTTTGCCAAATATATTATTAACTATTTTTTCAAATTTATATAAAATAAGAATTTATTACCATAATATCATAATTTTTACATAATAAGATTCCTTTAAATACATACATATACAAATTTATTGAAGTTGGCTTAAAGAAAAAAGGAATATCAGATCGGGAAATGAAATAAGGAAAGAAGGTTTGCATGGCATATAATAATGACAATCAATTTAGAACATAAGGAAATCCAAATGATAAACATGTCAATAATTATATTATATAATGTCATATAAGATTAAACGAATAATACCATGCTAACAATTAAAACAATAAAAAATATAATAATATAACAACAATATATATATGGGAGAGAGAGAGGGAGAGAGAGGTTGTGTGTCTCACTTAAAGAAAATTGTGAGAGAGGGAGTGGGGAATGGTATGAACCACGTAGAAGAGGAGATATTTATAATTAAAATTAGATGGTTATTAAATTAAATAAAATAAAATATTTAGAAGGTTTGGAAGACATCGTGGGGTGAAATGCACAAATGAATGTAGTTATTTGAGCAGTTATTTATTAATTAATCATTCACTAAAAATATTGGGATAGATAATTATTTTTAATTGATAAGATGTTGTTAAAAAAAATTCATGCATACGGTTATTAAATAATAATAAAATGTATAGTACCAAACTAAGGATTATGCTATGTTTTTATTTTAATGATTTAAAATTACTTTGTGATATGTTTATTATACTTGGAACAAAATTTTTTTGCTTAAACACTTGTTAATGTATCATTATGCCAAATGTCATATTCTCATACAAAATACTCTCTCTTTAGATAATTTTTTATTTATAACAATCATCTCATTATTTATTCTGTCCACAAATATTAACCTTAATACCATTATTTCATTTTTAGCGAACTGAGAGTAATATTTTATTGTCGGCTTCCAAGTCTTTGAAAGCCGGAGGTAAACCTACCCCTCGACTTTTTAACCCACTCAGACCCCCACGTCGCTTCCTTCCACTTTACCTCCACCCTCTCCCACGGGCCACGGCAAAAAAGAAAAACGACCAAAAGAGATAAAAACCACCGTCTCCGTTTCGCCGTCTTCCTCCGCCCGTCGCGCCCATTCGCCCCACCTCGAAATCCCTAATTGCATTCCCGAACCCCTTCGTCCCAAACCCTACGAACCCCTTCGTTTCTTTCGACTCGACGCGTTTCCACTCCCCCCTCCCCCCCGGCCCCACTCATTCGTGGATCTCCGGTTCATGAATCCCGGCGACTGAATCTGGCGATTTTTTCCTTATGATTTAGGCTGTGGTTGACGCAATCTATCTGTTCATCTGGTCTGAGAAGGGATGCGAAGCGCGGGGACGCAGAGGACCGCCGATCGCATATGTTTCGGCGGATGCGAAGCCTCGTCGGCCTGAACTCGACCAAGAGAGTGCTCAGCGCGCGGCCGTCTCGGCGAGTGGTCCTTTTTCGGTCGCCGGACATGCTGGAAACTGTGCATGAGGTCGCCATCTACATCCACCGCTTCCACAACCTCGATCTCTTCCAACAAGGGTATGCCACACGCTGCGAGGAATTGTCTTCTGCGTCTTTCTTGTTGCAGGTAATGGTGGATTTGGGTTGAATGAATTTGTATTTTTGACGTGGTGTCGGGTGGATTTTGGCAGCTGGTACCAGTTAAAGATTACTGTGAGGTGGGAAGATGGCACGCGAGAATCATGCGGCACACCTGCCAGAGTTGTGCAGTATGAAGGTGCTCTCTCTCTAGCTTTGACTGATAACTCCGTGAACGTTATTTTGTGTTTGCTAATACGATGTTTGATAGTAACTTGCGGAGTTGCATATCCTCGATAAGGAATTAAGCTAGTAGGATTGTGCCTGAATATAATTCACTTCGTATGTTGACAACTACTGTAGATATTATTCCTTGTTTATCTGGTGTAAATTGAGCCCTCTTTTTAGAATTTACCTTAGCAAATGATTTGCAGTAGATTAGCTCGAAATAATGACAGTGGAAGGGTATATTTAGACTGGAATTATATTTAAAAGATCTTCAATTATGTATACCATCACCTCTCAAATTCTTTTTGAGAGTATATGTTCACCATTATGCAGTTTTGACACAGATCGGTGCAACTTGAATCATATGTCTACGGGGATAGGCATTTCATTACTCATAAGAGGTACCAATCAGTATAGGATAACTGATAGTGTTTAACATCTTGGTATTTTTGTTGGTTAGGCATAAACATTAGCTAACATGAGTACTTAACAACAAACAGCTGTAACTGTAATGAGAAAATTTTCTTCAAGAATAAATTCTTGGTGATAAGTGCTCCGCAATAAGGCAGGGCATCAAAGAAATCAAAGGAACCCAAAATTGAAGAAGCAATTTTGTGTAGACATTTCGTAAAAGAATATTGTGTAAAACTTCTTATATATATACACGGGTAAATATGATGCGTGACACTGAATAAACAATGAGGATTTTTGTATGCATTTTTTGCTGACTATGAGGATGCAATGTATTGTCATGTTCGACACTTATGGATAAGGATGTATTTTGTTTGATATTTAGATGGATGTTCTTGTAATTTTTTACATTGTATTTGACCTTAGCTAATAGGTATTGACATGCTAGGTGGGTGTGTGCAGCTCCTGATATGGCTTCTGATGATATCCTGGGTGTTTGGAAGATTGATGATACTGATCACAGCTTCTCTACCCAGCCATTCAGAATCAAATATGCTAGACAGGATGTTCTTCTGTCTGTCATGGTATCCTTTAATTTAGCTATTGGAAAATATGAGGTTAGTATTATTTCATCTGCTCATGTACAATTTGAAGTTGGTAGGATTCTGATCATTTTCCATACTATATGCAGAGTCCATCTTCTGCTGTAATACTGAAGTTCGAGCTCATGTATGTTCCATCATTGGAAAGTGGGTAAGTTCGGAAGTTGAACAGTTTATGTCCTTAGATGTTGAGATTCATCTTCTTTTCTGTCTATACTAATCTTCCCTAAATTGCATAGCATTTTGGTTTGGTGCAGCAGGTCTGAATCTTTGTTCTTCCTGTTACAGATATGAATTTCAGACTTCTTTTGATGTAGCTGCTGTCCATGAATTCAGAATCCCTCCTAAAGCACTTCTCGGTTTGCATTCATATTGTCCTGTTCATTTTGATGCTTTCCATGCAGTGCTTGTTGATTTGAGTGTGCACATTGTATATCTGAAAGCTGGCACCAATACAGCTTCAAAGAAAGTACCCAGGTTTGTGGAAATTCTATTTTCTGAAAATTTACTGGTTTCCTTGAATGTACCATTTATCTTCTGTTTTTCATTAACTAGCTATACTTGAACATATCAGCGCTTCCCAGACTAAGGAAAATACCACTGAAGAGAATGATAAAGTATCTAATGAAGTAAGTCTCTCATATTGTTCTTATTGCTTGATATATTATCCTTTGTATATCTACTTGACATGAATGTTGATAGATTGATCTGTGTAGTAATTGGGTTGATAGTAAGTTTTCCTTGGGTTCGTGCTGAAGTTTTAATTTTTTCTTGACTCTATAATGGTCTGATAGATTGTTAACAACAACAACAACAACAAAACTTTATCCCACTAGGTGGGGTCGGCTACATGGATCATACGACGCATTCGTTGATCCATGTTCATGAGATTCGACAAGGTTTTACGCTGGCTGTCGGGGCCTAACACAATCCTCCTCCTTTATCCGGGCTTGGGACCGGCTATAAAACATAGGCGGAGTTATTGTGGGATAGACTGTTAACAACATTTTGCTAAAAGTTATTGTGACATTTCTGGAATCTTGCGCACTGCACATAATTATAAGAGGTGTCTAAACAGTGAAATGTTTGGTATAACAAGTTTGACTAAAACAATATATCTACTTCTTTAACATCTTCTGATTACTGTATCATATAGCAACGTGATTATATTCTACATAAAGTGCTACACAAATCTTCTGGCATAATTTCCTGCGCATGTCTCCTTGTCAGTGAATTGAAAAAATTAGTTGTAAAGCAAATGATTGACAGATGAGCTGTCAGAATTTGGATCAACTGAATTGCTTCTTGATTGTTATATAAGTCATGACTGCAGTATTCACACGAGCAACATTAGAATGAATTCTTTGTTTCGGGGATCATAAATGCTCATTAGAATTGTTATTTTCTGTGGAAATATATATATATATATATATCTTAATTCAAAGAATATCTTTTTCTTATTTTAAAAGAAGAATATCTTTTTTGGAAATGGATTTTGTAGCATAATAAAATTTCCTCAAAAAAAAAAAAATCATAAAGTTCTGCATCATTAAATTATGTCCTGCATCACTAAATTATGTCCTGCATATCATTAATTTTTTTACCGCTCAATATGTCCTGCATATCATTAAATTATGTTATCTATGTTTGAGAAGGTTTATGTTATCTATGTTAGATATTAGGTCAAGGCTGGGGCTCAAAGGTGATTGAGCATATTAAATCACTACTAGCTTCACGTGGGATACTTCTTGAGGAGCTTAAGAAGATAAGCAATGCAATTGGTCAGACTGTTGAGGAATTAAATGAAGTTGATTTGCATCTTGGTAAATTTGAGTTGATTGGTTCTTCTCTGGGACCTGGACTGTCTTCAGCATCAAATCACAATTCTGGTTCAAAGATGGGTGTTGGACAATTGGCTGGCATGTTACAGAATATTCTGGAGGTAACTTTTCTCAGTATTTTGAATGTGTCACTACATTTGAATTTATTGACTCAGCATTTTTTTTTTGTGAATTTGTTGACACTGCATTTTCAGAAATCAAATGGTACAGTGGACTTTGGGAACGATGTCGTGCTTTACTCTTTGTCCAAGGAAGAATTGTTGGATGCTTTTGTCACCATTGGTGGCCAGCTTTCATTTTTATGGAACTCATTTCTGAAGTTTCATAGGTGCAGTGCTTTCTTCAAATCTGATAATCATGTAGTGTCATTATGCTCGAAATTTATTTAGCTTCGACATTGAGCCCACAGAACATGTCCATTTACCCTCGTTTTTGCCCCAAATACGTACACCAAGTTTTCTATAAGAAAAAGTAAGTTTACATTGGAAGAATTTTGAATCATGGCCTTGATCTTATTATCTCCTATTTTCTTCTTGTGTTCTCGTTTGCTGCGGCTGCCAATGACCACTGTGCTTTTTCTTCTAGTTTGAGTTCCATTTTTTGTTGGGGCTGGTCACGACTGAACTTTTTTTTTTAAAAAACGTTCAAGTAAACAACAACAACAAAGCCTTATCCCACTATGTGGGGTCGGCTACATGGATCATACGACGCCAATTCGTTAATCCATGTTCATAAGATTCGACAGGATTTTACGCTGGCTGTCGGAGCCTAACACAAGTAAAAACGTTCAAGTAAAATAGAAATTAATTTATTATTCTAGTTTGGTCCATTTTACTATCCAATTACCAGGATTGTTTAACCCTCTACATGGTTCTTCAAGACTTTATTCTACATTCATAAGTTCCTTACCAAACAGCTCATAGATAATCTTCTCAACTCACTGGGTTTGATGACGGGGATATTTGTTTCTATTAGAACCGGTGTTTCTCTCTTCCTTTCGAGAAAGACAGTATAGCCTGTGTGTCTACCCACCTTGAAATAGAAAGATAAATGAGAATGAAAAACTCATATACATAGGTTACAATGGGAGGTTTGTGGCTAGTACAAGTAAAGCAGGAAATAAATGACCCTTACTTGGGACTTGAATCCTTGTTCTATACAAGAGAAATCGAGGGCCCGAAACCAGTCCATTTAGGAGCTAGTTGGTTTCTTCCTCGAACATATATAACATTTGGTGTTGAGAAGTGGATCTCGCCTCCTCGAAATGTAAAATCTGACAAACACAACCATACTTTGACTCGTTTGAATGGTTAGTAATTTTTTACCAGCAAGAATGAATTGCTTGCAAGTTATTGTTTTTGTTATTAAGAGCAGATAATGTTAATTGTAAATAGCTATTGCACTTGAGTTTTCTTCCAGTGAGACATACATTGTCATTGATTATTTTGCTTTATCCATTCAACCTGTAGACACTCTACTCTCCTGGTTTACTTTTTTTGTGTTTTCCTCTTTTTTTTCTTTAAGAAGACTTAAATCTCAAGCATATAAGTTATGACTGATTCTTGTTTCAATTCATTAGTAGTTTTTTTTAGGGTCCAATAGTAAATTTGGTATTGCACAACAACAACAACAACAACAACAACAAAGTCTTATCCCACTAGGTGGGGTCGGCTACATGGATCATACGACGCTTCGTTGATCCATGTTCATGAGATTCGACAGGGTTTTACGCTGGCTGTCGGGGCCTAACACAACCCTCCTTTATCCGGGCTTGGGACCGGCTATAAAACATAGGCGGAGTTAAATTTGGTATTGCACAAGATAATAAAATTTTCAGCTCTTGGAAATCTGGAGAGCTTACATGAGAATTTAACCTGTATTGATGTGGGTGGTGGTAGCTTCAAACACCATAGCAACAGTGGGATATATTGATCCATGTTCTAAATAAATGAGGTAGATCTAGCCATTTGTCATCTGCGTGTGCTTGTTTAATAGCTCAAGGCATTAAAATGTGACCATACACATAAGGAATGTGATTTATTGATCTGATTTGGTGTCCCTCGTTGGTTGTTTCTGCAAATGATGTGCTACCAATAAATATATGGATGTTTAACCTTGCTACACCAATATCAGGATTTTAATGATCTCGTTTGTCTGGTTTATTGAAGGCCTTATTAACTACTAATCTTAATTGTTGATTAATGTTTGCTGCAACTGGATACAGGTCACACAAAATTTCGGTACTGGAATATCTTTATGGTATTTGGGCCACTGATCGTAAGTCTGAATGGTCTATATGGATGGTTCATTCAAAGATTGAAGTTCCACACCGTTACTTGAAAAGTGAAGCTGGTGACTCATCACACCACAGTCCACTTGGCAAAAATGTAGTATCGCGGAAATCCAGCGATGAGGTAATTATGTATTAGTTTCATTTCTAGAAATTTGACAATAGTATGCCTTTGTGCTTACTTCCGAAAAAAGGAAACAATGTCTTTGTACTGAAAACATACTGTTATATTTCAATTTATTTTTTCTCAGTTATTTAAGTAGTATGATTCTTTTTTTCAGCCAGCTCAAAGTGCCCATACACGTGCTGAGCTCCATCGTAAAAGTATTGCACAAATGAAGGTAAATCACAGTGGCACAAATAGTATTCAGTTATTTGTTTTAATGATCATTAGAGATTCTAAATGTTATGAGATTTTTGCAGATCAACAACCATTCTATTCAAGACATGTATATTTTTGGTGATCCTTCTCATGTTCCTGTTGTTCTAGTAGAACAACACATAATGAATGCTCCAATTTCTGGCAACTCCTTGGATTCACATTTGAAAAATACTGGCACAACCACTGGAGAGAAGATTGTGCCTCAAATGAACTTTCGCCCTAAAAGAAATGGCCGTGTTTTGAGAGTAGTTGTGTTTGTGCATGGTTTTCAGGCATGTCCTTTTGACTTCACTGATAATTGATTTCCCAAATAGCTTCTATTGTGTCTGTGTTTGCAGATTACATGTACACAGAACAGAAGTATCTGGACATAGTTTTGTTTCCCTTAGGGCCCTGGCCCTCTGTTCCCTTTCAAAAAAAAAAAAAAAGGGAAAAAGTAGGCTGGTTCCCTAGTTTATTTTTCTTTTGATAAGTTGTGTTACTCTGCTTATCCTTGTCAGCCCCACAAACCCTGTTAATTGGCAAGTAGATACTTAAAAAGAGAGAGGTGATAAGTTAGTTCAAATAAGTCATCTGCTCTACCAAGCACCCTCTCAATAAGAAAGTTCAACTGAAGCTGGGAACTACTAGAAGTATCATTCATTTGTTACATGGTCTGTAATTCATATTTGATTTTCTGCTAGTTCTTTGCGTGGCCCTCAATTGTGCTTCACATTCACACAGGATGGAAGATCTCCACCAATTCCAATATTTGTCTTTCTTCTCATGGAATGTTGATTTTTATCTTTTTTTACATAGCATATGGTTTTCATCATTAGCTTTATGAAGTACCCTACTAAAGAGAATTTTATTTTCTTCTGTTGTATTGGTTGTTGCTTACATTTGACTTTTCCCTGTTAATCACCTGAAAATAGGGACACCATCTAGATTTGAGGCTTGTTCGGAATCAATGGCTTCTCATAGATCCTGGAGCTGAATGTCTTATGTCTGAAATTAATGAGGAAAAGACATCAGGAGATTTTAGGGAAATGGGTAGCAGGTTGGCTCAAGAAGTGATTGCTTTCTTAAAAAAGAAAATTGATAAGCTTTCAAGATATGGAGGTTGCAAAGACATCAAACTAAGTTTTGTTGGCCATTCGATTGGAAATGTCATTATCAGAACTGCTTTGACAGGTTCTCATTCACTTCATGACTTTTAAGGGAATTCCATTATCAATATTAGTTCCTAATAGCTATTTGTACTTTCACAGAGAGTGTGATGGCTCCTTTCCTGAAACATCTATACACATATGTGTCAGTGTCTGGGCCACATCTTGGGTATTGGTACAGCTCAAATTCATTATTCAATTCTGGTCTGTGGCTTCTGAAAAAACTCAAGGGATCTCAGTGCATTCATCAACTTACTTTTAGTGATGATCCAGATCTGCAGAAAACATTTTTTTATTGGCTTTGCAAGGTAAAACAAGCACATGAGATATGTATGTAAGGAGAGAGATAGTGGAATGAACTCTTTTGTTTTCTTTGTTGTGGGTTAAAATTTTGAAATATTAGCTTGTTACAATAAAACTTTTAAAAAATAGCATGTTCACTAAATAGTGACTTCCCATTTGGAGATAATATGTAGTTCATATAGCATTGCATATGAAATTGTTTGCTTGCTCGTTCAAATCTGGTTACAGAAATTTGGGTTACACTTCTTTTTGTGTTGTCATTTAGATATACTGGTCATTTTACATTGCATGTATTTTTTTTATTTCCATGTTCTTATACTAACGCACATTGTAATCTGGTAGTTGCCACTTGCCACTTTGGCAGATAAGAATTATAGCAGACCTTTTAAAAAATATATACAACAACAACAACAAAGCCTTATCCCACTAGGTGGGGTCGGCTACATGGATCATATGACGCCAATTCGTTGATCCATGTTCATAAGATTCGACAGGGTTTTACGCTGGCTGTCGTGGCCTAACACAACCCTCCTCCTTTATCCGGGCTTGGGACCGGCTATAAAACATAGGCGGAGTTGTTAACAAGAACATAGTGACTAAAATGGATGCAAATGTATCTTACCTAGTGCCCTCCCCTCAAGGACAACAGCAGCATGTCGATTAAGATCTTGTGAAAGAGTCCTCTTTACAAAATCATTATCAACATCAGAAGTTTCTTTTCCGCCATCACGATGCATCAGAAGGTTAACATTTGTTGACCAAGAAGTAATAAAATCTGGATAAAAGATTTTCTTCCATTTCAGAGATTCTCACATTGCTGTCTAGCTCTCTAGCAAATCATTGTTCCTGATATGAAAGTGAAAGTGGCCGGATGGAGTTTTCCTCCAAACCGGAGGGTCACAGGGGGATATCCACTTGAATTCTGAAAATCACCCATGTATTTGAGATAACAAGGCAACATCAAATAATCACGAGGAAAAAAGAATGCAGATTGATGGTATATCTGTCAGCAATAAAAACATAGCATTTACCCCACTGCGAACTTTCTTTAAGAACTTCCGTCCCCCATCATTGAACTTCCCATCTGGTGTAAATAAAGATTGCCAAAATCTACTAGAAAGTGCATATTTTCTTTTCCTTTTGGACCATGGTGGTAGGTAACAAATTTGATGATTTTGCTGCTTCTTGTACTGTGTAATTAGCACAATCTGTTGCCTCATATTTCATTTCTTCCTTTTGTTGCAGCAAAAATCACTTGAAAATTTCAAGAACATCATCTTGTTGTCGTCGCCTCAGGTATTAACTTGAACTTCACTATTAAATGTAAGTTTTGTCAGTACATTAAGAACTGTCTAGATTATTTGTCCAATCATTATCAACTACTTGAATATCTTTTATTAATGTTATTCAGTGATTTGATAAAGTATGAGATAATGCAATTAATTTCTTCGAATTGCAGCAAGTTCGGTATCATTGGTAACCATCCATCACTTAAAAGTTAAATCAATGATCGAAAGTTGAATGCTGGTGGAAAAATGATATGATTTATAATTTTTTTGGAAGGGATGAGATATACACTAGCATCATCTATAGGACAGCTTTTTTTAGCAGGATCTATATGACAGTTTAACTGGTTTAAAAAAAAATGGCAATTATTCTGGTTGCTATTATAATTCTAGTGTCCTCTTTCCATTTCCTTGTGTAGTTCCTGGGAAATGGGACCTTAACTTTGAAATAGTATTCTTACTTTGTCGAGAATGCCATGTCCTTTTTTCTTGAAGTGGGCTGAGCTCTTTGTGTTCCTATTGAAGGCAGGGCAAGAGCTGCATGACTAATAATTTTACTTATTCAAGCAGTGTTCAATAATATTTCTTTATTGGTGCTCGGCGGTTGATGACATGATGTAAGAATGTGCATTTCAACATGTTGACCATTCTTTTTTCCAGGATGGTTATGTTCCTTACCATTCAGCCAGAATCGAACTTTGCCAAGCATCTTCTTCTGATCAATCAAAGAAAGCGCAGATCTTTATGGAAATGCTGAATAATTGCTTGGACCAGATTCGTGCACCATCATCAGATGGGCGAGTATTTATGCGGTGTGATGTTAACTTTGATACATCTGCACAGGGAAAAAACTTGAATACTATCATTGGTCGAGCAGCACACATCGAGTTCCTTGAGACTGACCATTTTGCAAAATTCATTATTTGGTCCTTCCCTGAATTCTTTCTTTGATACACGCGTTTTGTGAAGGATTTACTTTATTTTTGGCATGTACCACTTGCATACTAACATGGCTCGTCTCTTAGCAACATAGACAGAGTAGCAAAATCTCTTGGCAACTTTTGAAATATGCCGAGTATCTATCCTTCAAGCTTGAGAACCGCGCACGTTGTATATGTTGGGGTTGTTTATTATTATTTCATGGATGTATATGCAGATTAGTTATAGTTGTCAAATCTCAGTAGTTCAGATGAAGGGACCTGTATATTTTGGGGTTCTGTCGCAAAGCTGCTTTATCATCTACGAGGAGCCTGTACATTTAGGAATAGATTCTTTGGAAGTAGCCAGTTTTGCCTTAATTAATTGTATTTGAAGTTGAAAAAGATATTCAGGGAGATTGTTGATTCCTCTTGCTGGCTTGTATTTGCTTATTGCACGTTCTTGTTGAAAATTTCAAGGTAATGACTTGTTCTGACTTTCCGGCTATGCTTTCCTCCTCCCTGTCTTAGATTACCAGTAATGCCTTCAAGATTGGGTCTCAATTTAACATATAACATCAGCAGAAACATAGAGAAAGTGGGTTTGCCCAAGCAAGCGGAGGCTCGAAAGTCGAAGCGCGTTAGGGCTCCGTTTTTTCGCATGGCGCCTCTCCTCCTTTAAAGCCAGAATTTTTCCTTACATATGAAGCTTAAAAAGGCTCGAGTTTCAGTCTGCGGGTTTTTGGAAACCGCTAGTTCCAGCCGCTACTCAGCTTCCATTGAATCTCTCTTCAACGATCGATCCCAACTGGAGCTTTCAAGTACGACTACTCCGATTTCCGGAGGGAATAATAGGTCTACGCGATGCTTCGAGGGCAAGCGGTCGAATCCGGACGTTTTGAATGAAAGAAGCTTTGCTTCAATCAACTATATAATATACTGAAAGATTTTTAAATACATAAATTTCAAAATAATATAAAATTTAAGATAATATAATTAGTCTTTGTCAGTTTGTAATATATAAACGAGTTCATTCATACATATTAGATTCATTAAAGAGTTCATCATCATAATATTAATAGATAACTTGAATTGGGTTTTCTTATAATGAGGCCTTCACTATCGAGCTTAAGTATGGGGTGTAAGAAATTTCTTTCTTTCTACATATCATATCGTATGCATTGCATTATAATAAAAATATACGACACATGCATGCAATGAGCTACATATGCACACTATATGACACGTGAATAGTCATCATGGTAAGATAATATCATCATCATTAGCATCCTTTTAGGTGCATGTGCATACATCATCATTGTCATCTTTATATTTCAAGTCATATAATCATAGTCGTGGCATATTTTCATTTTTCATCTTTGATTAGATGACTTATTATCTTGATGATTGAGAAGTTCATAATGACTCGTCAATCTTGGCTAGGTAGGTCGGGATCTCTTTGTTCCATTGGAGATCCTACCATCACCCTTAGGTGAGGTCTTATCTTATCGAGGAATGAGGCACTTAAGTTAGTTAGTGCCACTTTTGTTCCTTGTCATACGAACGACAACACACTTTTATCAATTTATTTTTTAATTACATTTATAAATATATACAATCATTCAATACATGTTGCATATATTAATCCTACATAAGGTCATTCTGATGACAAAATTTTCTAAGTGTGAAACAATCAGCATAACATGGTTATGGGCGCTGGTCAAGACCTTGCTAGAACGAATCACAGTCGTGCCTCTACTAGGGAGTGCCCGTGATGACATCCCTTCACACTCGTTCCGATTTGGTTAATATTTGGATTTGTTTGATCCCGACCATGCCACACTCATGGAATGGTCGTGCCCTTATCCGATTGTACGGTCGACCAACTCACCGACCGATGGAGCCATCGAACCACTGGTAGACTGATTTAAACATAGGGTCACGAGCATGACCATTTTGTTGGTCACGATTGTGCCGAAACTTGAAGCAGTGGCACGACCGAAACAACGGTCATGCTCTCAGAGGGTCATGGGCGTTGCCACATTGTTGGTCACAATCGTGCCATGCTGGGTCACGGTCATGCCAAAACTTGAAGCAGTGGCATGACCGGAACAACGATCGTGCTCACAGAGGGTCACAGCCATGCCATGCTTGTCACGATCGTGCCCAAAAGAAAATTATTTATTTTGACCTATTTTTCTCCAGTCACACTCATCCATCAGAATTTTAATGACATGCCTTCCTCTTAAACATGTAATGTGCATTGACATCAATCATCATAAGGTTGTTTATATCGTAATGAACCATGGAAGTTACTAAAGATGAAGGAAAAAGACTATTGGACCTAACACACATTCTTGTTAAATAAATTTGTAGTTTCATCATGAACTAAGTATAGAAGACATAAACATCATAACCTAATTATAATTATCTATGAAAAAGTAATCCTAAGAAAATTATAGAGCAATATAAAATAATCATGCATAAACCCTAATTAATCTTAACATCTAAGAAGACCTAGTTTGACCTTCTACACATTTAATCCAATTATTCATACAACATGAAGAGTTGATTAGGACTTTGGATCTTTTCAAACATACGTAAGTTCTAAAATCCTAACTTCTTTTTTCTTTCAACCCTCTTCCTTTCCTAGCTACAATAACTTGGTCTTTTTGTAGTTCCCCTCTTTGTCCAGCTGCAACAATGGAAGAATATAGCCCTTGAGCTGTGCTGCCGACAGGGAAAATGGAGAGAGAGGGGTTTTGGGTTGAGAGCACCGTAGTTAAAACGGGGTCTTAGCTAATGGGGTGGGTAGGTGAAAAAGGTGAAAGTTTAGCTTTTAGGTTATTAAGGTGTTAGGGCTGAGCTGATCACGTGTTGGGCCTTTATTATTATTTTTTTTCTAACATCTCGGATGTTAATTAAAAGCCCAGATAACTTTGAGTGGAATTAACTTTTAAACACCCTATATAAGAAACAAATCAAACAACACTAATCTCCCCTCTTCAACAATTTCTTCATCCCTGGCGGCTCATACCCCCTTCTTCATCCCTGGAGGCTGCATGAGGTAATATTTTATAATTTCTTTATATATATATTTTCTTTCTACTGTATGACATGTATATTTATTTCCTCTAATATTTTCCTTCCTCCATGAGTCTATGGCTATTCCCTGTTCGAACTAATTTTATTATTTTTTTACTTCTCTATTATGTTATTATTCCTTGCAAAAATAATATGCTTAAATATTTATACTTGTTTCCACTTTTCAGATGGACAACAAATTTTTTTTTCAAAATATTTATTTAGTTTATTTTAAATGATAATAAATGATACTGTGTAAATAGATAATTATTTTATTATATGAATTATTGATTTTGAATTAGTTTAATAAATCATATGACTTTATTTTTAATGATTTTCTTAATTGAATATATATAATTAGATGTGAAGCATATTGAGTTGTGTATTAAGTAACGATAATTAATATGATTTTTTGCAGAATTTCAAATAATCGAGCACAAAATTAAGGATTATCCTTGCGCAAGGTTTTCTTTTGGATTTGAAGGTGTGCAATATAAACCTTGATAGTATTTCTTTTGACTGAATATCAACTTTTTAAGTTATTTAAATATTTTACTTATATTTATATATTTTTTTAAAATAGATGAAAAAAATGACAATTGATGCATTCTTTAAAAGAAAGAATATTGAAAGCTCAAGTTCAGCTGATAAATCAAATGCACCAAATGCATTTATAGATACTGATAAATTAAATCATGATAGTAATCCTATTAAATCTCGTAGAATCGACATCAACGTGTTTGATAACAATTCATTTGAGCGTGATCCTGGTTTGCGAAAACAAATATGGGAGTATCCTATTAATATACAGGACGAAATTCGAAGAGCTTATATTGCAACAGGTCCATATCAGTGTATTCTTTCGGAATATCCAAAATCTGGAGAAAAACATCAAAGAAGTTTCCAATCACATTGGTTTAAATAATTTTCATCATGGTTGGAATATTCACCATCTAAGGATGCAACGTTTTGTCTTCCATGTTTTTTATTTCATAAGCAAAATGGGCTTTCTGGATCAAATGCATTCACAATAGATGGTTTTAGAAATTGGAAAAAGGTGAAAGATGGTAAAAATTGTGCATTTTTAGCTCATATAGGGAAAGATCATACTTCGCCTCATCGAAATGCTGAAAAAGCTTGGATGGATTTAATTGATCAATCTTCATACATTCAGAATAGATTGGAGCAGTATACATCTCAGCAAATTAATGAGAATAGGATTCGCTTAAAAACTTCAATTGATGCGGTTAAATGGCTTGCATTTCAAGGATGTGCTTTTTGAGGAAATGATGAAACCAGAACATCATAAAGACCTGGAAATTTTCGTGGATTATTGAATTTATTGGGTTCTTACAATGATGAAGTAAGAAAATGTCTAGATAAAGCTCCACAAAATGCTTCTTATACTTCACCACAAATACAAAAGGAAATTTTGCAAGTTATCTCAACAAAAATAAAAAATGTGATCCGTGAAGAAATTGGTGATGCAAAATTTTGTATTATAGTTGATGAAGCTCGAGATGAGTCTAAAAAAGAGCAAATGTCTATTGTTTTAAGGTTTGTTGATCAGAAAGGGTGTGTACAAGAATGCTTTTTCGGCCTTGTTCATGTTAAAGATACTACTGCACCGACATTAAAACATGAAATATTTATGGTACTATCAAATCACAATCTTGATATTCAAAATATTAGAGGTCAAGGTTACGATGGTGCAAGTAATATGAGAGGAGAATGGAATGGACTACAAGCGTTAGTTTTAAGTGCATGTCCTTATGCTTATTATGTTCATTGTATGGCACACCTACTACAGTTAGCGTTAGTCGCAGCTTCGAAAAATGTGATCCCTATCCATCATTTCTTTAATAAGTTAAGTTTAATTGTCAACATTGCTTCTGCTTCAAGTAAACACATGGATCAATTGAAAGACGCACATGCTGTAAATATTGCTCATTTATTGCTAATAATGAGCTTCAAACTGGAAAAGGACAGAATCAAATTGGTACTTTACAAAAATCTGGAGATACATGATGGAGTTCACATTTAAAATCAGTTTCGAGCTTAATTAAGTATTTCAGTGCAACATGCCAAGTTTTGTTGAATATTATTGATGATGGTGCCACTTCAGCTCAACGTGCAGATGCAGCATATGAGACATTGACAACTTTTGAGTTTGTTTTCATTTTGTATCTTATGGAAAAAATTCTTACCATCTCCGATTCATTATGTCAGACTCTACAAAATCAATCTCAAGATATTTTAAATGTAATGAATCTTGTTTCATCTACAAAATTGAGCATTCAAAAGTTAAGAGATGATGAATATGATACCTTAATCATTAAGGTGAAAGAGTTTTGTGAAAGAGTTAACATACCTATTCCACAGTTAAATGCTTCATATATTGTTAGAAGAAGGGCAAGACATCAAGACATAACATTGGAACATCATTACAGAATTGATATTTTCAATGCTGTGATCGACTTTCAGTCGCAAGATTTGAATAGTAAATTTAATGATCATACTGTAGAATTATTAACTCTTAGTTCAGCTCTTGATCCAAGAGAGGTGCGCTTGTCATTGAGAATTGATGATATTTATCAACCGGTACAGATATTTTATCCGAAAGATTTTTCTGAATTTGAGATGTCACAACTGAGGATGCAAATTGAACATTTTGATCATGTTAGACAATTTTCTGGCTTTGAAGAATTATTAACTATAATTGATCTTAGTCAATGGTTGGTAAAAACAAGAAAGTCACAAATTTATCTTCTTGCATATCGAATAGTGACTCTTATTTTAACTCTTCCAGTTTTTACAACTATTATAGAATGATGCTTTTCAGCAATGAGCTTCACAATAAGATTGAAGATGAATTTATTTCTGATTGTTTGATGATTTATATTGAGAAAAAAGTACAAAAAATTTAATATTGATTCACTTACAGATGATTTTTTAATTTAAAAGGACGTTGAGCTCTTTTTTGACGTGCCCCTCTGTATTTTCTCCTGCCTCCGTCCCGGAATGGGATAGTCTGCATTGCGTATCATCATTTCATTAGGGCCCGAGTATATGATGTCACTCACCTGTGTTCTTTTGCTCATCAGAAGGGACATTCATGCTGGCAGGTAAACACGCAACAACATACAGGTAGTGCATGTATTCATCGAAAAAAAGTACAGATAAGTTAGTGAGCAAAAGATCATGACTTTTGACGGATTATAAATTATAATAAATTAGGAGCACATCCTGATATTCTCCCATTGTTTAACGAAGGGCAGATGAAAATTATTAACGATGCCAAATGCTCGAGCAGTTCCAATGAACCTTCCCAATGAGTTAGTTACTGCTGCTTAAGACCAACGTAAATACTTACAGAAGAAAAATATAACAAACTCTACGTAGTTTTTCACGCGAACCAGAGAGGCCTATGCAGACCTCACTTCAGCATTGCCATGGAAAGCAGTCCAGGCCCTCTGTGCGGCTTCTTGCAATCCGTAGGAACACCTCCCGCACCTGGCGCTCCAGCGGATCGAGACCCTCCTGCATCTCCTCGCATACCTGGGCCAACTCCTCCAGCTCCTGCCTCATCTCCGTCTCTTCCTCATCCGCCAACGGCAGCTCGGCGCCGGTCAGGAGCTCCGCCAGGCGATGCACGCAGCGTTGCGTTTGGTGGACCACCGTCAGCAGCCCGCCGGAGCTCCTCCTGGACTCCTCCAGGATGCGCTCCTGGAGCGAAATGATGGGAGCCGCCCAAGGGAAGCTGCGCGGGAGGGACAGCTGCCCTTGCAGCCCCCGGTCCTGGCAGGGAACCGCGGCCACGAGCGCCCACATCACGAACGAGAGCACGGAGCTCATGGTGTACACGGTCACAGCGAGTCCCCCCGTGGCCACGACCTCGTGGCCACGGGGCGCAGTGATGTTGCTCGCGATGGCCTGCAGCTGTCTAACGGCGGACCACGAGGGCGAGACGCTCCAGGAGAGCGAGCGGAAGTGGCCGTGGCGGCGACGGCCGGACGAGGGCCTTTCGGCGCGGCCAAAGGAGCGATTGCGGCGGGCGAGCGGCGCGGAGGATGCGGCGCCGTCCTTCTCGTCGAGCATCAAGAAAGTCAGGTCGGAGAGCGCCTTCTCGGCCCGGCGAATCTGACCTTTGCCGAGGATTGCGAAGCCGCCGGCGCGGATACTGGGTCTCAGGGCTAGGAAGACGATCTCCAGGTGCTCCCGCCACCGTCGGACATGCTCGACGCCTTTGCGCACGGCGTTGCAGACGTCGAGGGCCTTGACGGCGCGCTCAAAGAATTCGGTGACCATGCGGTCAAGCGGCGGCTGCGCCACGAGGGGCGCGCGGTTGAAGAGGACCGCCCGGAACTCCTCCAGACACACGATGAACACGTCGAGCATCTGCCGGAGCCAAGAGATCGACATGACCTCTCCACTCTCTCCGGCGGCGGAAGAGAGCCCGTGGAAGAGGTCGCCCACGCGGCGTTGAAAGTCCTCCAGCTGCTGCTGCTCGACGCCTTCGAAGCCGGAGTCGTGGGCTCTCATGGCGCGGATGCTGGAAAAGTAGTTGCCTTCGGCGGCGATTGGCGCCGTCGATCTGCAGTACTCGGTCGCGGGCATTTGTCACGTCGGTCGAGTTCCACTTCCGACTGCCGCCGAAATCCCTCCGACCGAATCGAGAGCGGAAACAGAAAGCGGCGATGTTTGCCTCGAGGGAGGCGCTGCAAATGGAGAATTTATAACCACGTGGCGCCACCTTGCTGGGGTCCACTTGATCTCAATGGTTTTCCATTGGCAGCTGACGAGCTTGATCGCACATGCACCACGCCACCTCAGTACCGGCGGCGACGTGTGTACCGAAAGCAGGTCAACAGGCATTGACGTCTAGAAGGGATAATTTGGTCATTCCACTTTATATTTTTTGAAACGCTTTTTTTTAACATACCTTTTCCTTTTTTCCTTACTTTTTTTTTCAAATATTTGTTATAGATATTTGCATGCCTCCATTTAGAGGTGTTCTAAATAAACCCGATCTAATCCGGTCGAGTTTGATCGAATTTTAAATTTTTTTTGGGACATTACCCAACCCAATTCGATTCGGCCCGATTAGAGTTAGGTCTGGTCGGGTGATCGAGTTATCCGACCATTTTTTTCTTCTTCTTTTTAATTTTTAATATAAAAATATTTATTATTTTATTTTAAATACAAAATAAAGTATTTCTAGGCATAAGAAGATATTGTTTTAAATATCTACATATTATTCTCTATTTAAAATACATTATTTTATATTTTTTTTAATTTTAGATGATATAAAGTACTTAAATTAAATAAAAAATCATTTAAATTTCAAAAAAATTAAAAAAAAAAGTCGAATTGGCGGGTCGGGTCGAGTCAAATTAGGTTGGCAAAATTCAATCCGAACTCGACCTTGGGTTCGACCCAAACCCCCCCCCCCCAAAAAAAAAAAAGGGGTCGAGTCAAATATTCGGGTTCACCGAGTCGATCCGACCCGGCGGGTCAGGTTTGACCCGATTCGTGATCAAACCCGACCCAACTCAGTCAAGTTTGGCCGGGTTGTGGGGTTTTAATTTTTTTGGGACATGACCCATCGGGTCGGATTACCCGACCACCTTTTTTTTTAGTTTTTCTTTTTAAATTTTTAATATAAAAAGCATTTATTATTTAATTTTAAATACAAAATAAAGTATTTTTAGGCATAAAAAGTATTTTTTAAAAATATTTGCATATTATTCTCTATTTAAAATACATTATTATTATATATATATATTAAATTTTAAATGATATAAATTTTTTAAATTAAATAAAAAACATTTAAAATAAAAAATATAAAAAGTCGGATTGACGGATCGAATCAAATCGGCTTGAAAAAAATCCAATCCGAATCAGGGTCGGGTCCTATCCGACCTCCCAATCCAAAAAGGGATCGGGTCGGGTCGGATACTGGTTCACCAGATCGAACACCCCTACCTCCATTGCTTCACTGACAAGGTGACCAAAGTCATATATCACACAAGCAATGATTATCTTGAGCCATCAGCATCATTAAATTATGCTAGTATTGGGTGGACGAGCCTTTTTAAAAGATTACTTCAGTTGTAGATAATCTCAACCAGCAGTTAAAATAAAACATTGGAGAGTTTGAATCTCTTAAGCTTAATTTGGAAATGTAGTAATCTTTTTTTAATATTAGTTTATTAAATTTAATTTCAACCATATAATCATCAATTTAACGATTCAAACTCATCGAATCAAATGCATATTGATTACATGATAATTTTTGTATTGCATATTACTTAAAAGGGTAATTTAAGAATACAAATAATAAGAGGATTTTTTAGTTTAAACTTTTAGAGTATTTAATACGTTTCTAAAAAATATATTTTGATAATTCTAAAAATGTCTTCATTGTACGGATACTTATCTTTTGCGACGTATGCAGTTGACCTGGTGTCATCGCACAACCAAATGACAGAGACAGTGGGTACAGATGACATTATCACAAGTCACACATGGTTTCATCTTCCAACCCCCATTCTTTCCCTGATGTTTGACGCATCACCAGTAATAATATATGGTGTCCCCAAAATCATTTAATATCCAGTCCTACCAAAGTGCCGAGTGTGCCAACCAAAGAGTTATGATCGGCATAGTTATGCTTGAATTCCATTGAAGCCCACGAATTGGCTTAAATATTGAATTGAGCAGATGTTAGATCGAGAACAAAAATATGATACTCATGTTTTTCGTGTCATTTTGCTATAATATCTTCGAGAAAGTTGGACTCGGCATCTTTCGCATGCATCGGAGAGCTCGAATTAGTTGGAGTCATGTCCTTGTGAAGACCGGACCAAATTAAATTACCTGAAATGTCGGCGACGCATTCATGAACAAAGCCTCAAAAAGTTAGCAGTCACCGGAGATGCTAACTTTTCAAAGACCATTAGTAGGGACATGACGCATTATTTCTTTACCTCCATGTTTTTATCGTGTGCAATTATTATTTTTTTTTTCATTCGTACAAATTTAAAATATGGTTTGATAAGTGAAAACAAATAACTATCGAGATCATCTCCTTTTACAAAAAAAAAATTAAAAAATGAAATGTAGTATTTCACCATTTTGGGATGTCATTCCGGCATTTTCCAAAATCAATAATTGGCTCTCGTCAGCCGTTGACCTGCTTACATGACCCGTCCCCCACGTAAGAAAGCAACTACGAGGGTAAACTGAAGCCAAGAAGGGGTCAGCAGTCCGGGGCGTTGGAGATCGAGTTGATTGGTTCTAATTCATCATGTGGAGTTGGCGTGGAGTATAGAAGCAACTTCTCTAGTCGCTTAAGAAAAATCACAGGTTCAATCTGACATCGAGACATATATGATTTAAATAACGTTAAATTAGTCAAACTCAATGATAAATTACGACTTCAATTAATTGTCAATGTGCATAAATCTCTTTTAATGTGTGGGTTGAATGATACTAGAGAAAAAAGCATGAAATATCACACATCATAATTAGACATATTATGCAGATTAATTGAAGGTGATACTTTTAATAATTGAAAAAAGAAGCTTAAACAAAATGTGATGCAATAATGCGTGGTATCAAGTCGCTTAAATAAGAGATCTGGTGTAGCCCAACAGCAAGAAAATAAATGGGCTTCTTGTGGACGAATGAAGGCCCCAATGCTGAATTATTATGACATCTGTACTCTTTATAATTATTGAAAAAGAATGATGGCTAAGAGATTAAGGTTCTATTTGATATTATTAGCGGTTTAATAAATAAATAATGATTTAATTAGTGAATAACGTATTAACTAACGGGCAGCAGATAACGGGTGATGATTGACGGATAGAGATTGTAATAAATAAATGTTTGGTAAACTTTGTAATAGAATTAATTGATAAATATAAAATGACATAATTAGACATATGATAAATTATTTAATTTAAGTACTATACAAATTTTATTATAATATAATAAATTAAATATTTATATCTTAATTAAATAAAATAAAATTTTACAACTAATTTTTTGTTAAAATATATAGAAATTTATATTGACAATAAATTTTATATAGTGCACTCATGATATAAAAATATTAATTGTGAAATAATTTTTTATTAATTATTAACATATAAATAATTAAGCATGAATATAAAAAGAAATCACTTAAATGATTATAAAATAAAAATGAGAAAATATTAAGATAAATTAGAAATAAATAATATATTTGAATAAGGGTAAAATTGAAAAAAAAATTATAAAACACTAACCTCTAATCGCTAAACGAGTAGAGGTAGCTTTTTAATATTTTCAAAACGCTAAACACTACTTATTTTTATCATTTATCAAATAAAAAATTAACGTTTCAACCACTAAACGAAAACGCTAATTTTGATATTACCAAATAGAGCCTAAGTATAATTATTATTTCTATATAATAGTTAGTTAAGAGAAGTGGAGTTATCTTTTTATTTTATAAAAAAAATCTTATTCAAATAAGCTTAAATATTACTATCCCCTATATTACCCTTGTTATTTTCCTCAATTCAAGCACAAGCTTAAAAAACATAAGAGCTAAATGCCGAGGATTTCATGAAAGAAGACACAAGGCTTCTCATTGTTCGGAATAGTGTGCAAAATGTTGTGCCCATACATCTGTATGAATCTTAGTATTCTAAATATTTTGTCTTTATCCCTTCCCTTAAGACTTAAGAGGTTTATCACTATTTGTCTGGCCAATGAGACTCTATTTGGAATTGATACTGAAGAGAAAGAACAACAATAGCATTTTTTGTAATGACATAAATAATTGCATGGTCCAAGTCGAGCAAGTAGTAAAGTTTTAAGCTTGTATTATGTCAAAAAATTGCTGGTGCTTTTCACTCTAGCACACATCCCTTCTTATTTGGTGGTATAGGATTTTGATCACTTCCTCAAAGTACAAACTACATAAGTTCAGAGTAAGAGAATGAAGATTCGGTGTAAACAATCATAAGACATGCATGATCCCAGGAGTTTTACTTTTTGATCGCTTGCAACTGCTTTTGTCCAAGAAACATTGAGCACATACACTTGCAGACAGAGAACTTAACACGTCCAGATTTTAAAGCCTGCAATGCAGTCTGAAACAACACAAATGCTGCTGGTGCTGTCGTATCTTGAAGCATCGAGATGAATGCCATTTGATGCTGAGATTGATAAGAGGAGAAATAGGGCCATTTGATTCTTCTGACTGAGTAATTATAACCTCACCAGAAGAAAGTGAGCCAGACTTCACATAATAACCAAGTAACCATTGTTCCTTGTGGTCCATTCTCAGAATTCATAACAACTAAGCAAAACATATTTGCAGTTTGAACCAGCATCCACAACAGAATTTCAACTTGAGGTAAGAAAATAATTGAGGCAGATGAACTTAACACCGCGAGGCATTAATCGTATGATGATAAACAAGAGAAGATTCAAGAGTAGCTGTATAGCTGCAGTGGCTTCACATCTATATATCTGCAATATAAAATCCAGCATCTCCTACAAATTATTTAGCATCCTCCGATGGTGTGGAAATAGAAAGCGGCACATCCATATCTAACTTTTTCTCATCGACAGACGCCTCTATGTTTGCAATGTCTCCATGAAATTCGACAGGTTCAACCTTAATAAATTGTGTTTCCCCAATTGGTTCTGAATTTAATGGTTCCACATTGGTTACAACCGCTTCAGAAGTCACAGATGGCACGAATGTATCTTTGTTGGTAGCCTCTGGAATGGCTTCATTTACAGGTTTAGATTCTTCAAATGCTCCAGAGATTACTTCAACTTTCCTTGCTTGTTCCGTCTCTCCGGCTTCTACTGCTTTAGGATCTGTCAACTTTTCCCTTTCCTCCACTTGTGTTGTTGCAACAGTCTCCACTACATTGATCTTTTCAGTTTCAGAGGGTTTGGTGTTGTCTTCATTCTGGAAAATTAATCAATTGTTAATTGGCCATGATCATATAAAATCCATTAGGTATTATCATTTATTATGCTTAAGTTCAGCTACAAATGCCTCATATATATGATATACCATGAAGGAATCCACCCAGAACGCCCTAAGTGCCCCTTTCTAACCTTATCTGACATTAAGATACAAAAAATTAGCTCTATATGAGGAAACATAGCAACCTCCTCATTCACTCATTAGAAGAAACCAATAATTTCTGAAGGAACATGTAGATAGATCATACATGTTAAGTAAGCATCAGGAAACATCTTTCCCGCTTTGTAATGTGGAGTACATTGAACAACTTTGTAATCAGTAGATTACATAGATCCAATGTGCAAAGTGCCAAATCACAACAAGCCAGAAACTTTAAAAGTTTAGTTCATCTCAATGTACTTGTTGCAGTTGGAAAAAAGAAATGACAAACCTGTCAAAAGTTATCCTCAACGTGTTTTATGCGTTCTCCTTTCAATTCTACTCCATTGTCAGAAATCAGCTAAAAATTATTAAAGACGAAAAGAACTTTTCAACAACCAAATTTAATGATCTTTCTGCTTCTGAAGAAACATATAGTTAAAAGTAAGAGCTTTCAACTATGTAATTTTCCTATACGTGAATATTAATCCGTTCCTTCTTGTGTCGCTCGTTTCCCTGAATAGAGTCTGCATTCAGAATACCATGAATACAGTTTAAAAAAAAAGGACTAAGATACGACTTCACCTGAGCAACTTAATGGAATAAATGAGATCAATAAAGCGATGATTTTTCATGCTCGTTTAAAATTGGGGAGGCAACAACAAGTTTCGTACCTTGAACAAGTACCCAAGAGACCTCCGGCGGTTCTCAGCGGAGCCTTTTCCATGCGCCACCTTCGTCTCCTCCTCAGCGGCCGGCTGTTCTTCCAGCGGTGGAGGAGCGGCCTCGTTCTGCGCCCAGGATTTGGTCGCACACCCTCCCATGCTGATGCCTGCTTATCGTCTTCACCGCTTCTTTTTCTGAGCTGCTCCAATGGCGAGGAGGAGAAGGAAAGAACAAGGAGAGGAGGAGCAGAAGCAAATCCCAATGTGTCGATAGTGGTGGTAGTATATATAATAGTAATAAGTTGGAATGGTTATGGAGGCCGCACGAGTTGATGCTCCTCGTCGGACATCTGTGCAGCTGTGTTTGTACAACCAGCATGTTATGTAGACATGGCCACCTTTTAAATAAGTACTGAACTGTATTTTGTAAAAAACAAATTACAGTAAAAAAAACAAACAAATTACGCTCGGAGTAGGAAAAAAGGAAAAAAAAAACATGGGCTTTAGCATGTTTTATAAAAGATGCTATTATACATTATTCTTGATGAATAAGGATATTGTATTATTCTTTTGCATCATAGAAAGATCACATCTTTTAAGCAAATTGTCCTTTTTTTGTCTTTATCTCTCTTAATATTACATAAACTATGTATTGTACTATTCTATTCCTTTTTTTAAAGAGTGAAAAACACATTTTCCAAAATAGAATTAGTAATTAGTATAAGAATAACTAGAATGTGACTAATCAACTCACACAGCTACAGCTGGGACAAACTATGATTAAGAGCTCACATGATGTTATGCATGTGTTGCTCTTACCAAATCATTAACTCCACGCCACAATTGAATGATCAATGCCACTAATATCATCAAATGCAGACATGATTAGATTGTGACCTTGTAGGTGCAGGGGGGCCTTAGGTCGAATTATGTCACTACTCGGCACCTCTTTTGTAATCAATATTTCTTGTGTTTTATTTTATTTTTTGTGTTTTATTTTATTTTATTTCCTAGTTAGAATTCAGCTTTCATATGTTGCTACTCTTTAAGTCTTTTACAGTTTAAAATAAGCAATGTGAAAGATTTCTTCCAATATGAGTATTCAATCATGAACGATCTCTAATAAGAGACGCCGTTCCACTGAGGACCTCTCACATTGTATTTTCTATTTTCAGATGAACGATTCTGCTCTCTTTCTAGATTTCTTTTTCTATCATGCAAGCATTGAATATTTACCATGGAAGGAACATCATACAAGAGTCTGTAAATCGACTTTGAAGAATGAAATCTAAGTTCAAAGGAAGCATGCTTCCACTGCGTTGCAACCATATCTGCTGTAGATTTAACAATTACTTACGAACAGATCAGAAGATGCAGCCCCTACTTTCAGTGTTGCAGAAATGCAAAAGAGCATAGCATTCAAAGGATATGGGAAACGCAAAAGCATTATCGCCACATAAAAGAGGCATGGATTAGCAGAAACTTCACAAATAGCTCTGACGACGCAGGGACAGAGTCCTAAGAGTGTGGATCATCAAATTTTGGAGTTTAAATGCTTAAGCACAACAACAACAAAGCCTTATCCCACTAGGTGAGGTCGGCTACATGGATCATACGACGTCATTCCGCTCTATTAGTAACCAAACCTTTCGGTATATTATTCACCAATAGATCTTGCTCTATTAGTTCGCCAAGTGTCCGCCTTGGCCTCCCTCTCCCTCTTTTAATCGGACTCCAGATTATTTGATCTACTCTTCTTACTGGCGCATCTAATGGTCTTCTCTGAACATGACCAAACCATCTCAAACGATTCTCTACCATTTTCTCACTAATAAGAGCCACTCCGACTCGTTCACGTATATGGTCATTCCTAATTTTATCTAATCTTGTATGACCACACATCCATCTCAACATCCTCATTTCGGCTACCCCCACTTTACGTTCATGTTGTCCCTTCATAGCCCAACATTCACTACCATATAACACTGCTGACCTTATAGTAGTACGATAGAATTTTCCTTTAACTTTATTAGGTACCTTTCTATCACAAAAAACTCCAGTGGCTTTCCTCCACTTACACCAACCAGCTTGAATTCTATGATTAACATCGTCATCAATCTCACCATCTTGTCTTACAATTGATCCTAAATATTTAAACTTTGTCACTTGAGGAATTATATCCTCCCCTAACCTAACTTTCAAATCGTCTCTAAGTTGTTTATTTGTGAAATTACTATGCATATATTCTGTTTTATTCCTACTTAAACAAAAACCCTTTGACTCCAACGTATTTCTCCATATTTCTAATTTTGTATTAATCTCTTCTCTTGAATCCGCTAAAAGTACTATATCATCCGCAAATAGCATGCACTTAGGTACCTCCTCTGTGATACTCTCGGTTATAGCATCGATAACTAAGTTAAATAGATACGAACTTAAAGCTGATCCTTGATGTAGGCCAATTCCTATAGGAAATTCATTTGTCTCACCTCCGGGTGTCCTAACTCTAGTCAATGCCCCATCATACATATCTTGTATTACCTTAATGTAGGCAACATTCACCCTCTTCTTTTGCAAGGCTTTCCAAAGTACATCCCTTGATACCCGATCATACGCCTTCTCTAAGTCAATGAAAGCCATATGTAAGTCTCTTCTCCTACTTCGATACTTCTCCATCATCCCCCTTAGTAAATAAATCGCCTCTGTAGTGACAACAACCGGAAGAAATCATGATGCGTGACTGTGCCATCCAACTCCCACAATTGATATACATGGCCATGAAGCGTGACAGCAATGTGCTTGTGCACGAAAGAACTGGAATCAATCTGCACATTTCATGTGGACTCTCCACCGACTACAACCAAAAAAAACATAAAACACAAGGACTCTGCATCATAATGAAATTATAATACTGAATAATATGCACGTGTATCCTGTTCAATAGAATCAAGATGCCCAAAAAAACTGCATTGTTCCACAGAAATTTACAATTTGAATAAAACTAATACCTTAAATAAAAAGAAAAAGGTATATTTAGCATCAAGCAAGGATTTATTTGCAGTAAATTGCAATACACTTCATAGAATTAATTTGAAGTACCTCAAACATGGCTTCACCCTGGTCCAGGAAGGATATAAGTAGTGATACCTAATGCAACTCAATTTTCAACCGTTTAATAATTTTTTCAAGAAAATACAATATCATAGATTTTGGAGAGTCAGTAATACCATCATTGACAAAAGAATAAAACAATTACAACAACAACAACAACAAAGTCTTATCCCACTAGGTGGGGTCGGCTACATGGATCATACGACGCCATTAGCTGATCCATGTTCATAAGATTCGACAGGGTTTTACGCTGGCTGTCGGAGCCTAACACAACCCTCCTCTTTTATCCGGGCTTGGGACCGGCTATAAAACATAAGCGGAGTTTAAAACCAATATAAAACCTGCAATTTAACTGTAACTGCCCTGCACAACAACAAAATTAGCACATGGCATACATACCTACAATTATTACTCCCAGTGGCTCAGCAAAGCCAGAAAGTGTTGCCAGTTTGAATGCTTGCCACTTGCTGATTCAGTACAGATACAATATTGATTCAGATTATACATAAAGAAAACAGAGTGATACAAGAACAATACATTAAATTTATAAATTATCATAAACTCATCTAGATCACAGTTCACAAAAAAAGAATTCAAGATGTCTCCACTGGGACATATTCAATGATGCAACAAAAGTCTATTAAGAGACTGAAATACTGGTGGAACTTAAAAAAAAAACTTCACTCTGGAATAAAATAACATGTTGTTGTCGAATTTTTAATCACAGTAAGAATCTAAATGATGTGAAAATATACCTCTCAGTTGCAAAGTAGACAGGGAGGGCTACTGCAACTCCCTACATTATGAAAGAAGAGATTACACTCACAGTAGCACTTTCTTGTCAACAAATTACTTTTAAACAGTATAAAAATGCCATGTCTTGACTTTCTGAAAGATGAAAGGGGAAAAGATGGTAGCTCAACGGGTGGGTGGGGTTGGTGGATAGGAATAAGAAACTAGCACGTATATAAATGAAAAATCAGTTAATGCAAAAAAAATTCTGGTAAAACATGGAAAACTTGTTTTTCTTTCCATTGAGAAAAGTTCAGAAACTCTCTTCAGTGAGGTTCTTCTGCCTGGTCAGTATGCTTCAGTGAAGGTTTAACTTCATATAGAGTTTCCTGTCACCACCGCCCAAACAATGTTTTCAAAAGATTTCCACCATAAAAATAATCCTGCTGCTAAGGTGAGCAAGATCAATATTTTGTTGTAAAGGATAAAACAATTATCAAAAGTATTTTGTATTAGATAGATAAAGCATAGATTAATAACATATCGGTTCTACTGGTTTGATGCCCCCTTTCTCCAATCATATATGTGACCCTAAGATTGTTTGTACCATCAGTAAGACTTCCATATAAATGAATACCACCAACTAGATTGCATCCAACATCTTAAGCATGCTAAAAACATAAGTTTTCATTCACCTAATAAAAGGTGCAAGTGGGAAATGTAATAACGATCACGCATGTAGTTAAACAATGAAATTGGAATAACAGTCCTCAATTACAATGTGAAAGAAACTCACAATATTCTTTTTAAATAAATAATGTCTAAAGAAATGCAGGATCCTTAATTATCCAAAACGAACCGAACTTTAAGATCTCGATATAGAAGAAAATGCAGAATAACTCTCAAAGAAAAAGAAAGAAAATGCAAGATATGGGACTGCAGAAAAACATGAACAACATTGTAAAAAGTAAAATAACCAAATATCAAAAGGTAAAGGATAATAAATCCTTTACCAGCTAATGAAGATACCCTATCAGGCCAACAATGACAAAATATTTGGATTGTGATATGTTCACAGTATCACCAGAAGGGTAAATTAGAGCTCAGTTGATAATATTCAACTGCACAATATAAACCATCTATAATATACATGAGGAGCATTCTCTCAAGAAAATATATATGAATATAGCAATTATATCTTAACTTGCATTCATAGCGAGAGCAAAAACTTAACACACAATTGTCCAATTGAATTAAAATTGCGACAGCTTATAGAGAAGAGAAACATAAATAATTCTGTGCATTGTATAAATGAAATGCAGCCAAAATTTCTAAATGATAAATTGGGTGAGGAAAAGGGATAAGATTTCCCAACCCACCAGAAATCTACAATAATTGGCCAAACAGGAAAAATGAGAAATTGCAAATAACATACTTGAAACTAACATGATAGACTATCTGTCTTGTTTCCCTTCCTAGGAAAGCTAATCGGTCACTTTCTATTATAGACTATGTTCTTCCCTAAGTACATTTGACTTGCGAAGAAACATCAGGAACAGGTTCTTTCAACAACTTAACACTAGTACTAGTACACACTATCACCAACTAATCATGCAGTTTTATTTAGAGACAGGCCAACTTCTGATTCCTTCTGCTTTATATCCAAGGATAATCGTTCATTTTCAAGTTTCAACCTTTCATTCTCCATTCTCATCTTGCTCAGCTCCTGATCTTTCTTCTTACTGAAGCATTGCCACTTGAATCGTTGTTTTTCAAGTTCCAGCATTTGAGATTGGATATGCAATCGTTTTTCATCAAGATGAAGTGAATAAGAGGTAACTTGATCCTCACATGCCATTGTAGGTAAAGAATCTGCAAATACTTTGTTCATATCCAAAGGCACAGTGTTATGTTGGAGATTCCTAGTGTACTCTGGCATTTCTAAAGTATTCCTAAAACTTGTTTCTTCAATGGCTGCCCTATATTTTATCCTCTTACATGAAGGCCCCATGTCCAGTTCCTCAACATCCTCGTCATCAGTATCTAAACTTAGTTCATCTTCGTCATCTTCGTGTGAACCCCTTCTTGTATCATGGTTTTCTCTGTTTCTCAGTTCCAACTGCAAAGCCTGTTGCAAAGCTGGATCAGCAGGTAAGTTAAGCCTATTGCCATTGTGATAAGAGCACATCATCTCATAGAATAGATGCTTTGAACTCAATATCTTTCTTGCATCATCCTTCAACTTTTCGGAGATGTTCATGCGGTTCAAGAGTGCAGGATTCTCAACAACCTTACAAGATGTACCCCTGCCCAGAATATCTGTAAGTCTCTTGTATCTCTTGTTAAGATCATTGAATTTGTCCTCGCATTGTTGAGGTGAAACATAACATCCCCTTTCAGCCATTACTTTTGATATAGCCTTCCACTTGCCCTTTTTCTGCAATATCGCATACTTCCTCCTCCCACCACTGTTACACTCAGAAGCTAGATCTTCTCCCACATAAGACACAGCAGTTATCAAAAGCCTGACCATTGCACTAGTCCATTTCATCCGCTGCCAGGGGCAATCCTTTTTCCCTTTGCCGGACTCATTCTGCTGATCAGCTGAATACTCAGTCAAGTTCAGATCATCGTCATCGCTTGTGCAGGTTTTCCCACGCTTCCCCTTACAGCAGTCCACAAAGGAAACCCCTGTAGGACCAACAGTGTCCTGCATATGATTGCCTAATGAAGAGATGTTCCCATGCATTGGCAGGGGAAACATTGATCCCGGCAGCTGACAGTTGTCGGACTGCTGTTGTAGATGAAACGATGCATGCGACTGGGGCTGGTGATGCATACGCATGTCCCCCTGCAAATCCACTGCACCAAAAGATGCCCTTGGAACCATGTTTCCAGCAGGCAAATTCCCTTCCATTTGCATCAAGTTTAGTTTTTTTCAAATTTTTTATTCCCCAAATCACAGAGCTTATGAAGAACCAATTAGCGACTTACTTCCAGTAGCTCTTGATCTATCTCAGAACACAACTAAAAAATCCCAAACACTACGCAAAATGCGCACAGCAAGAACATAAGCGAGGAACAAACCCTAGGGCACAACGAGCACAGAAAACAAAAACGCTAAGAATCCAGAATTGCAGAAAAGTAACAGGAACCTTGACCCTGACAATCAAATCTTCTTTGCTTCTTTGCAGACAACAGAAAGATAGAATCTCCAATTGTTCGGAAATCACTGTGCCATGCTCCGAGAGGATCAAAGAGATCAACAAAAACGGACTTGACAGGATGCAACTGATCGAACCTTTGCTCGATTACGGGGACGTGGAGACCAAAATCAGGGTATCGGGGCAAAAATTCTCTCTTTTTTCTTTCACAAAGGTGCCAGAGAATCCTCCAGGGAAAAAAGAAATATCAGATGGAAATATCAGAGAGAACGCCACCAACCACTACCTCTGTTGGGAGAAGGTAAAGAGCGAGATACCGTGACTCGGGGGCCCATTTCACGACGCACGCTGGGCTCGACTTTTGGGGGCCTATAACTGGTTCAATAATTAGGACCAATGATAAACATACCATTTAAAAAATATGAAAATTATTTTAATAAAAATAAAAATATGAGGGGTCAATTTTTTCAGATGATTTATTTACTCCTGCTTTAACCAATATAATAATATTTAAAAAATTTAAATATAAAATAAAGTTTGACATAAGTATTAATATTATAAGCAAAAGAATATACAATTTAACATCAAATTTTGAAGTATGTTAATTGAGCATTCCAAATCATGGCATACAAAACTACTTTATGAATAATAAAATACAAGATGACTCGTGAACTATAAAAAATATTATTGAAACGATCCCTTCGGATTCTTATAGGTTTTTTTTTTCGAAGGCAGATCTAATTTGAGCAGGTTCATTTGATTTATTAAAAAATCATCTGAAAAGTTAATTGAGCTCCTAATTTTTTTAGGGATGGAGAGAGATATATCATGTAACGGGTGGTATCTATCTGACTTGATTCGCATGGCTCGCTTGGCAAACACACTTTTGGTGGACCAGAACCGATACGGCAAACATGTGCTTATGGCTCGCTTGGCAAATACCTTCCATCGTATAGAAACAAATAAAATTCTATAATTGTTAGAAAATTACCCCGTGAAGCGTGAAATTTCTGGCACGTAAAATAATAAAAATGTCTTGATCGGAACGCGAAAATGTTTTCACCGTTTCAAAAGTAACGGAAGTCCTACTTTGCCCTTTTAAAATCATCAAATTCAATTATTATTTTCGTATATTTTATTTTAGGAGAAAAAACATATGTGAAAACTCCAGTCATGCCAACTATTGTTTCTTTAGTGCACAAAAATAAATTGAGGTGCATTTTTAAAAATTGACATATTCTTTCAAACGAACTTTCAGTAAAGGAAAAAAATATTCGCATAATAAAAAAAGTATAAAGAAAAAAACGGAGAAATGAATGCTAAGAATTTGACAAAAGGGAAGGAAAAACATAGAGCCCAAGGCCCATCTTCTTAAAATTGGCCCGAGAGCAACCAAACGCGATGCGTTTCGCCGTCCGACAAGTCAGAGATCGTGATTTTGGTTCGATGTTAAATTGTTAAGTAGATTTGGGACGGAGTTTGGTGGGCTGTAAGCCTGTAACTTAACAGGAAAAGCATTAGAGCAAAATGTTATGGGCCTCTAAAGACATTAAAAAAGACCTCATGCCATTTATTGAAAGCTTACAATTAGTTTCACCTTTCTTTTTTTTCTTATTATTTTAGATGAATGATCTCACGCAAACAATGCGTTTTAAATTCTTGTGAGTAAAAAATTTAAAGCGAATAATATTTTAATTGAACTGGGGATGTCACATAATAATATTAGAGTTGACCTCGCGTGCTCACTTGAGTCATGTAAAAAATACAGGTCATAGGCCAATACGGATCCCGTTCAATAAGCCTTTTACGAAGGAAAAATTATAACGACATAAAGTATAAAAATCAAGTATTAATTGTTTCAAATGAACAAAATACAAAGGTGATCATATAGATCCTTCACCTATTAAGACTGTGTTTTATATTTTGATTGAGCGGGAGTTATTACAGTGCCCTTTTAATCAGTACGAGAGGGTCTTACTAAGCATCGAAAACATATCTTAATCTTAATCTTGTTAATAAATCAGTGAAAAGTCTTGTACTAAAAAAAGAGATACAAGCAAGTTCATAAGTTTTATCAACAAAAATCGAATTCAAATTATGACAATATCTTACTATTAAACCTCTTTCCTCATACGTCATTTGTGCGTTAATTTTTTTTTCGTCTATTCCTAGACGGATATAAATATTTATGTAAATAGGGTCAACTACAACACCTAAAAGAAATGATACCCGTGTCTGTCATGAATTACCATTGAACCTTTAACATTGAGCCTCATGCTCAATTAATTTTAAAATAATGAAAGTGAGTTTTACATTTTATATTCCTTCTAATTTTAAAATATACAAATCATCGATAGAAATATATAATAGATATTAGTAACATAATATTAACTTAATCAATATAATATTTTGAATATATATGTGTTTCCTTGTAATTAAACTAATTGATCGTGTATAACAATTATCAGCTAATAGTATCTATGGTAAGAAATGTTAACTATTTTTTTCATTATAAAATATTCCATGCACCTATTATTAATTTGCAAATGAGTGAGCAATGGTCTAAGTTACCTAAATGGAATGACAATAATAATTTTTGGAAGCGAATAGATATATTTGATAAAGAAACGAGTTTAAGAGATGGGAGAAACTAAGAGCTCGACCTAAAAGGAGGCCTATTTGTTTTATTTTAAAACTCCAAGTTCGTGCCACTAGAATTTTTTTCGATCAATATTTATCAATGTTTATAATTATTAGCATCCGTCTAATTTGATATTCGGACAGAAGTGATATGGAAAAACTTTTTATCACACTATTTAAATTTGATTTGGGGATCGAAGTTCTTGTCAACTTGACTTTTATTTCTCCTGTGGTGATTTTTTTTCACTTTTTAACATACAGTATAATAATATATATTATACATAATTTTGTATACATATAATATATTATACATATAATATAATTTTATATATCATAAAATAATAAATTATATTATTAATTCTTACTTTTTGTTCAAATACTTACTAAAAATTATTTATTAAATCAACTTTTAAAATACTTATCATTGTATATTTCATTCAAACACCAAATTTAAATTTTTCTATCTAATCGATTAATTCTCGAAAACTAATAACACCTTAAAAGTTCTCGTTCAAGCAGAACGAAAAGAAAATCAAATCTGACATTGTTACCTTGGAATTAATTATCTTCTTGAATACTAAGGTTTATATGAAACCACAACCAAAATTGATACAGAATGAAAATTGAATCAAAACAAAAATATTAGGGAATTAAATCAACTCCCATAATCATGCTTGTACTTTTAGCACAAAAGTTGACATTAGGCAATGCCTCAAAATGAGTCTCAAAGAAATAACAGAATAAATAATGGAAACACTTGAACACACACACAATTTTACTTGCACAAATTAGTTTGGCTTTTGGCTGCTTTTCACCCGCCAATAGAATTTTTTTTTTTAATCTGAAGCAAAACACTGTAAGCGACCACTCGATTAAAGTTCTACTGCGCATGCTCGAAAACAATTAAATATATTCCGGTCGAGTCATGGATGAATCAGCACCCACACAATCTAATTTGCCCTTTTCTTTCCCGTCAATGTTGGGGTTGCTCTTGGATTCTTATAATCTTATTTTATAAACATCATATTTATGAGGCAAAACAAGATTTATGTCCACAAGAACAAATTTAGTATGTCGGGATCTTATTTAATAACAACCGTCCGTGTCGAAAAAAAACAACAGCAATCGAACGGCGCGCAACGCCTGTCAGTGTTCCTCTTTGCTGGGGGGAGGGGGGAGGGGAAGCATACAAACTCCAAGCGACAATAAATAAATATTAGTTGGGGAGGCCAACAACTCCCATGCTTTCTCCTCCTCTGCGGCCCTCGAATTTTCCTTCTGCAAAGGTATGGACCTCTGGTAGACTTATGCCTCGAGTCATATGATTCTGATTCTGATGCGGTATGATTTATACTGACCAAGTTTAGATTGATTAACATGTTCTGTTTGTGGGTTTCTGTCTGATTTCAAAGTTTTATTTGCAGAGTAGTTGGATTGGAGGTTCTTATAAGCACCGTTTATGTCGAATTTATTGGCATGTTCTTTTCTTCTTTGAGAAAATTTTCTGTTGGCATGCTTATGTAAAACGGTTTCTCTTCTTTTTTTTTCTGTTCTGAAGGAATTCAGGCAATATTATTTATGCCATCATGTTCTTATCTTCTGCTTGCGGCAGGCCTTTTTGGATCATCTTTCGTATTACAGTGTTCCAGTCTAGCCATGGTTTGGGGGAAAATTTGATTGATTTAGTAGTGGTTCGGATAAAGCATATGCCCTTGGGTTAGAGAAAAGGTATAGGAATATGGAAAAACAAGGAAACATTTATACAAAAATCAACAAGCACAGAAGAAACATTGATCATATTAGAAGAATATAAACAAAGGGGCAATGGAGACAATGGAACATACATGAAACCCAAGTTTTTTACTAGGTGGGAATAACACAATAGCAGAGCAACTAAGTAACACCTTATTTTGGTGCAATTAGGAAACATGTTCCGGACCCAGGTGTGGTCAAGGGATGGTTCTTCAAGGCTGTCGAAATTCGTTAGAGCTCGTCAAGGCTCTTTCCAAGATGATAACTTTTTATTTTGGATTGGAGTTGAAGTGGAGACTCTAGGGTTCTAGCCATGTCTACATTGTGTCTCATTTTAAACAAATATTTCTCCAAATTTGTAGTTTAGGCCTTTAGGGGAATTCTGTATCGGACTCACGTTCTAAATGCTTGTTTCCTTTACCCATAAATAGAAATGACTTATGAGTTCACCCAATTGAATGTATAGTTCATGTTATTATAATTTCAATTAATATGCAAGTAGCAGTGATTTTTTTGTATATTCACATATCAATGCTTGCAGTGGAACATTTTAATCTTCTTTGATATCCATTGGATATACGTCAAAGCTAAAGGGAATTTCCTGTTTCTATGAGTTAGTAGGGATTTAGTGTTTTTGCTTAATTGAATAGTTCTTAGTTAAGCACTCTTGTAATTCTGTTCTTTTAATTATCTTGTCCCTTTTATTCGTAGAAACATGACGGAAGAGAACGGAACTTCTGCCAACATAAAACGTCCTGTTCCAAAGCTCAATGAAAGAATTCTATCATCCTTGTCCAGGAAATCAGTGGCAGCACATCCTTGGCATGATCTTGAAATAGGTAATCCCTTTATATATCTCGAAATTATCTTGTGAATTGTCAGATAACCTGCCTATAACAGCATATTAACCACAGAATTTTCATGCAGGCCGGGAGGCTCCTTCCATCTTTAATGTTGTAAGTATCCTGTAACAATAATTTAAACCAATTATATGCTTTGTATTAGATTTTAGGACTACTCATTTGGAAATACGTCTGCTATTTTAGAACAGGAACCAAATTATTACCCTTACAGTTTTTGAACAACTATATATTGTCATACATGACAAGTTGTCATTCATTTGTTTCCCAGATTTAGTTGACAGAGTTAATCTGTTAATGTCATAAGTTGCAATATATGTTGCAGGTCGTGGAGATACCAAAGGGAAGTAAAGTTAAATACGAACTTGACAAGAAATCTGGACTGATAAAAGTAAGCAATGATCTGCGCATGTTATTTGACTTCTTGTCTATGTTGCATCACTCAGTTAGAATTGCATCACTCCTTGTTGATGAAAGCAATTCATTATGCTTTTATCTATAACCATCTATATGCCTTAAGCTGATCACTGATAATTAAATCTTCTCTGGTGCAATTTGTTAATTCCTGTCCAGGTTGATCGGGTTCTGTACTCATCAGTCGTTTATCCTCAAAACTATGGGTTCATTCCTCGGACACTTTGTGAAGACAATGACCCAATGGATGTTCTGGTCCTGATGCAGGTAATGTGACACCTTTGTGAATACTGAGTTCTGTGTGCTAGTGTCATGTCAAAATAGACGAGTAGGTTCTGTAATCGTCAGTTTGTTCCCGGAACTATGTTTTGATATATATTAGTAGCAAATATTAGGACAATAATAATCAAAGATGTCGAAGGAAAAAGAACATTTCAATAGAGATTCTAGTCAAATTTAACAGAAAAGATTTTGCAAATCTAATTTTTTATATGCTTTTGTCAACTTACTGTTTCATTGCATCTTATAGAAGACAGTGTAGTTTTAAGATTTCTGATATCTGAATAGGAACCTGTCATCTCTGGTTGCTTTCTGCGAGCAAAGGCCATCGGACTGATGCCCATGATTGATCAGGTATCGTTTCTCAACACCCCTTCTCTGTATTGCTTGCTGCAGCCTCAGGAGTTTACTGAATTGTTCCTTTTACCAGGGCGAAAGAGACGATAAGATCATTGCTGTTTGTGCTGATGACCCTGAATACCGTCACTACAGTGACATTAAGGAGCTCCCTCCTCATCGTCTCGCTGAAATTCGTCGCTTCTTCGAAGACTGTATCCTACCTTAGAATACCACTTCTTTTTTCCTCTATCTATACACCTTCAAGCATACACAGTGCTGCATTCCTTAATCAACATCGCAGATAAGAAGAATGAGAACAAAGAGGTAGCCGTCAATGACTTCTTGCCTGCAAGTAGGGCAACTGAGGCAATTCAGTACTCAATGTAAGTTGCATCTTCAATTCCCATCTTAGTAAACTTGTTCAACTCCTAAATGACCTGTATAGGGCCCTGCCATGTACTTGGACAAATCAAAATATTAACAAGCACTATTTGATTCCAGGGATCTCTACGCTCAATACATCTTGCAGACACTGAGGCAGTAGACCTGCAGCATTCCTTCTACCTTAAATAAGCCCTTCGCCAGTGGTTGCCAGATAGATTTGTGTTGATTTCTTTATCTTGTTACAATGGTACATTGCAAAGCATAAACTATGTGCAATTAAACTTCTATTAGTTTTATTGCACATTTTCGTTTTGGTGAGTTCTGCTGGATTCATATTGCAACAGAAGAACCCTGCAAGAAGTGGATTCAAATTATCACTACAGATCAAAATATGGATCGTATGAATGACAGTTGGGATAAAAGTGTCTCCTTTTTCTTCATTTCACAAGATAACATCAAAATACACAAGAAACACTTGTACAAATATGACTTCCTACAACGAGGCGTAAAGTAGGTCAGAACTAAAATCCTAAGTGGACATCGGCGACGACCATTTGATGCAGGAATTATGCTCTCTCGCCACGGATTCGGCGAGCGAGCTGGATGTCCTTGGGCATGATTGTGACCCTCTTGGCGTGTATAGCACAGAGGTTGGTATCCTCGAAGAGTCCGACGAGGTAGGCTTCTGCGGCCTCCTGGAGAGCAGCGACGGCGGAGCTTTGGAAGCGGAGGTCGGTCTTGAAGTCCTGAGCGATCTCCCGGACCAAACGCTGGAAGGGGAGCTTCCGGATGAGGAGCTCCGTGCTCTTCTGGTACTTGCGGATCTCACGAAGGGCGACAGTGCCGGGGCGGAAGCGGTGGGGCTTCTTCACGCCGCCGGTAGCCGGCGCAGACTTCCTGGCGGCCTTGGTCGCGAGCTGCTTCCTCGGGGCCTTTCCGCCGGTGGACTTCCTCGCCGTCTGCTTCGTACGGGCCATCTCGCCTGTGAACTCTTGGAGCTAGGATTGCGGTCGCCGGTGACGAACTCTGCAAAGTTTTGCGAATCGAGTGCTGAGAACTCGAGGATGGTGAAAGGAGGCGGCGGGCATGGCGGGCTCTTATAGAGCGATTCGAATAGGCAAAAGTTTTTGGATACGCGCGCTACGACGTGGAGCGTCAGATTACAACGAATTGGAGGGTGAAGATTTGTTCTCCGAGGAGCACACGGATCGCTATCCAGTGACATACTTATTTCCTGTAGAACTGTTTTCTCTTGCTTTTCTTAACGTGGTCACGTAATATTAAATGATATTTTCAACATGGGTCGTAGGCTCGGAGCCCAAAAGTCAAATTACAACATGAATGTTTTAGCATATTACTTAAACCCTTTTTACATATAAAAATAAAATATATTTTAAAAAATTCTTAGATGAAAATTTTTTCGAAATAAATTCGTAATTAATTTTTAAATATTTTTATAAGTCATTTTATTTTCTTTTAAGCATAATTTGGTACGGCACATTTAGCATGATGATTTTTTTTCGATGGCCTACCATTGGTATTTGCGAAGAGGTGCGGACTATCTAATTCACGCGATGCTACTAAGCGCACTGGCCACATGTTGGAAAGTTGGTCCACCATCGAGTTCAATTAATCCGATAAGTTTGCCTCGGGTCACGCGCTTAACAGTGACAAATAAGGCTCGCAATAATATTTTTTTTTGTAGAGACTCGAACTTGAGACCTTTGTTTAAGTGAGGAGGAGCCTCTACCACTCCACTCCAACTTTTGTTGGTAGCACAGTGATTTGTTTTCATCTTTTTACTCAAATGCTTTTGAGGTTACAGGGATGTTCACGGGTCGGGTTTGACCCGACCCCGGACCTGACCCGATCCGCCCGATTTTGATCGGGTCAGATCAGCCCTCTTTAGAAGGATGGATCCAACCCGACCACCATTTTTTCTTTTTTTTTTAATTTTTTTCCTTACCTTTTCTATTATTTAATATAAAAAATATGATATAATATTTATTTTAAAAGCATAAAATAATTTGTTAAACATTTATATATTATTTTCCACCTTTAAAATATTTATTTTAATATTTATTTTAATTTTTAGTATAAAATATAGGTTGAAAACTAAAAAAAAAACTCGGGTCCTTCGGGTCGGGTCAAAAAATTCCGACCCATACCCGACCCGAATCGGGGTCAGGTTGAGGTCGGGTCGACCCGACCCCAGATCCAACCCGACCCAAATTGGGTCGGGTCGGATCAACGGATTCGCGGGTCGACCCGACCTGCTGAACACCCCTAAGGTTACATAATGGAGTTGGGGTGGAGTCTATCGATCTTCTCAACGCATAAGCAAAAGTCTCAAGTTCGAACATTTATAAATAAAAAATAAAATGTTAGGAGCCACATCTATCATAGTCAAGCATGCTACCTGACCCAATTAGTCCAACTTGATAATGAGTCGAGACTTTAACTTATAATCGGTGTGCATAACTCTTAATGCCACATGAGGAATTATTACGATTATAATTATAATTACAATATATTTTTTACATGTACTTTTTACCAAGGTTGTCAAGATCTCGACCTCGATCTGAAGATCTTACGATTTTACGATCTTACGTACTCTTTCCGATCTTGATTTTATCTTGAAGATCTTATGTGTAAGATCTTAATACGATCTTAATTTTGATCACACGATCTTACGATTTTATTCGATCTATAAAATCTCATATGATTAATATAATAATTGAAATATTAATTAAAAATGTATTTATGATAATAAGAATTAATTTATATGAAGTTAAATATATTTATGTTCATTTTTAATATGTTTTGATATAATTTGACTCATGAATCCATAAAAAAATGTCATAGTGAGGTATAATCTAATATTTCAATACGAAAAATTTGTCAAAAATATATTTATTATTTTGAAAATATACTATTTTATTAATAGGTAGACCTTACGATCCTCGATCCGATCTTACGATCTTCGATCATATGACCCTCCTCCGATCTTATATAAGATCCCGATCTTGACAACTTTGCTTTTTACAAATTATCAAATTACAATATGAAATTTTTACATATAAATAAAATATATATTTAAATTTTTTTAGATGGAAACTTATTAAAATAAATCTTCATAATTATATTTTAAAATATTTTTTGTCATTTTTTTAATCATCATTTGGTGCGATAATATTTATTACCATGATTTTGTTTTCATCATTTTACTCAGATACTTTTGAGGTTACATAATGGAGTTAGGGTGGAGTCGATAGCAGCTTCTTAACGCATAAGCAAAAGTCTCGAGTTCGAATGTTTGTAAATAAAAAAAATTTATTAGGAGTCTCACGTATCATAGTCAAGCATGTTACCTAGGAAGAAACGAGATTAGTTGAACTTGATAATGAGTCGAGACTTCAACTTGTGTAATCGATGTGCATAACTCTTAGTGCCACATGAGGAATTATTATAATTATAATTACAATATATTTTTTACAAATTATCAAATTACAATATGATTTTTTTACATATAAATAAAAAATATATTTTTTATATGCAAATTTATTAAAATAAATCTTCATAATTATATTTTAAAATATTTTTTATAAGTCATTTTATTTTCTTTTAATCATCATTTGGTACGACAATATTTATGACCGTGATTTTATTTTCATCTTTTTACTCAAATGCTTTTGAGATTGGCTACCGAAAGTTGGAATAGAATGGATAACAACTTCTCTTTTTTTAAGTAAAAATTTCGAGTTCAAACGTTTGTGAACACAAAAACTTATTTACTATAGTTAAGCATGTTATTCAGGATGAAATCATATTAGCCGGACCCAATAATGGGTCGAGACTCTAGCTAGCGGTCAGTGTGCATAACTCTTAGCATCGCATGAGTTGGACGATCGGCGTTACTTTCCGGATACTGAGGTGGCAATCGAAAAAAATAAAATTCTCACGTAATGATGGTGAGAAGGTAAAATTTATGAGTTCTTACTTTATCGACAACACATTAAACGAGTATGAGTGGGCTTATAAAAAATTATTTTAAAACATTTTTAGTTATCCAAAAAAATTGAACTTGGCATGTGCTTAAACAAGGACAAAGCATTTATTGATGAGACGACAAGAAAATATTTGATAATTTATTGTATATGGACATTAAGAAAATAAATGTTATTATGTTAAAAGTTATTTTTTATGAGGAGAAAAATAGAATTTAAAATGATTAAGAGTGATTAGTAGGTAATCATGACTATAAATTCTTTGAATTCTTTATTGAATGAGTGGACTTGATCATAAAATAAATAAAGGACATCTTAATTATTAAGAGCCTCGATTTATTGAAAGCCTTGGGTCTTATGTCGGCCCTATAACAAATTATATAAGTTAAAAAGAACATCGATATGCTTTTTGAATTATTCTAAAGGTATAGTTTGAAAAATATGTCGATTGTAATAATCTAAAAAATTATGATTGACGTGTTTTTAATCATGTTTGGAAATAAAAAAATAGATCCAAAGATCAAAAAAATGTTTGTGAAATATGATGCAAATGTAAAAGAATATAAAATTTGGTCTCCTTCAAAGAACGATGCCATTCATAAGCATAAATTTGTGAAGTTTCAATATTTCTTGATATCGTTGATTTATAATATAAAAGTGTCAACAAATTTATGGAGTTTTAAATAACTCTAATTCGAGATGACACATAACCACATAATCAAGCCATAACAAGTAGAATTTGAAGGGCAACTAGAGAAGACATGTCAAATATTAATGTTAGACGTCCTCGCATATAAGTATGTTTTTACAAAATGATATGATTTTAAGGATAAATTGCATATGTATTTTAAGTGGCTAAAGAAAAGTTATATATATATATATATATAGATGTGTGTGTATGTATGCATATAAAAGAATGAGTAATGAATTGTTACTATGGGTGAAGAGAATGAGTTTCTACACAACAAATAAATAGTGGAAGGTAGTCAACTTACCTAAGGATATAAAAATATCCGATGCAAGCGGATCTTTAATAAGTTGTGAAATCTAGAAGTTGAAAATACAATACACAAGACACGTAGAGTTGCTAAATGGTACAATTAAAAAGAGTAAAATACAACTTTTCTTCTAATTTTTAAATATATTTTAATCTGGATGTTACTTTCTTAGAATCAATTAGTGCTCAAACTCTGATTGACAAAATTAGCAATTCGATTAGTGAATAGATGTTCGACTAGAGGATAGTGATTTAATTAAAAGATAGCGGCAACAAATAGTGATTTATTTATAAATTTGATAATTTTTTTATAAATTAATATTTTAAAAATTAGATCAGAAATCGAATCAGTGTGCCAACTGAGTTAGAGGACAACTTGTTCAACCGGGTTTTTATTTAATAATATTATTATTTATAAATATTTGTGAGAAATTTAATATATAAATTATTATAAAAATTGATTAATCTAATTAAATAATTATTGTTTTTACTGAATGTTAATTTAAATAATAGTATTATTATTACTGATATAATAATCTAAATTTAATGTCAATTCAAATTTATTATTGACATTATTACTAGATTTTATTTTCCTTCTATATTTAAATCTCTTTTATTTGTTTTGATTAATAATATACTTCTATTTTAGCAAATTCCTTTTTATTATTACTAATATAATAATCTAAATTTTGATTTCAATCTAAATTTATTACTAATATATTATTACAAGATTCTATTCTCTTTCCATATATAATTCTATTTTATTTGTTTTCCATTTTGATTCATTTCCTCCAATCAAGGATTCAAAATCTTTCCTTTCATTTTTTGTTTGAATTTATTTTTTTTCTTTTTTGTATCCTTTCACGTGCATGACTTTCTAATTTTAATATAAATTTATTCAAACATTCAATCCCCTAATAAAATATTTCCATATTTTAAAAAGAGGGCGCTGAGCGTGCAACACAGATATACACATGCAGATCTAGCCCAAGCGCAAATCCAAGGAGGGGTATGCAGCGCTGCATACTCCTTTTTTCCCTTTTAAAAAAAATATAAAACCGGATTGAACCCGATTTACTGGTTCAATATGGCTTTTTTTAGTTTTTTTCCGAGCCAACTCGGTATTTTATCATTTCTGATTTTACCATTAAACTATATTGGTTTTGTGGCCGGTTTGCGATCGAACCGGTTGAACCGGTCGGTTCAGACCAATTTTTAAAACATTGTGGTAAATATAATTGTTGAATTAATGTATAATCATATAATGACAAAATTAGCGTAACAATATAATTTAGATTTATTTTTATAGGCATCATATCCATAATAATTAATTTATCATAATTAATATACAAATATCAATTATTTTAAAATAAAAATCTTATTCGGATTGTAAGTAAAATTGAGGATGTCATGTATTAAAATTATATATAATATTGAAATTTAAATAAAGTTTTATATTGGAAAGAACAACGGTATAATAATAAAATATGAAATTGCTATACTCTATAGTCTATAAGCTAGTGAGAGTAATTTATAATGTTTTGTATTCGGACCTCTAAACTACTTTTAAAATATATATATTTACCAAACACTTACACAAGAATTTTGACTCGGACAAAACTCTACTTGCTATTAAATACTTAATTTTTTATGTGTAAACACTGTCTTAAATAATTACATATGAAAATCCGGAGTACTCCAAGATTAAATTTCCATATTGCAAAAGTTTGTATGGATTTCTTTTCAAGACAATGAAACAAGATATTCAACAACTTTGTGATCAACAAAACATTCAAATAAATATCCCTAAAAGTTTTGCACCAGATGCAAGATGACTACATCATCCATCATCCCTTATATGTGGATAATATGCTTATTACCGCTAAAAATATACCAAGCACTTAAAATAAAAAAAACTTTTTTTGGTGCAAACTTTTTGTAGAATAAATTGACACAATAAATATGTTTTTTTAAGTATGGAGATATAAAGAACAAACAAAAGGTAAATTCTTTCTATCTAAAAAACTATATAAAATAATGCATGCGGCAAAGACTTTGAGAACTCCATTAATCAAATGTGTACTTCTCCACAATTACACTTATACTTGATGAAAGAAGTACATGTTTCGTAATTCATATGTCAATATAGTCAAAAGCTTAATATATACTATGATATGCGTTAAACATGGTATTGCACATGTAATTACATGGTCAAGAGGTTCATGAGAAACTTTAAGAAGGAGTGTTGACAAGAAGTGAAACAAAATCTTCAATATCTAAGAAGAACATATGATATCAGTCTCATCTACAAAAGTAAAAAAAGTGTTCGATGAATAAATTAATAATGAATTAAGTTTTCCTTTTCAATGGTTTGGTCATGTTCAGAGAAGACCATTAGATGCGCCAGTAAGAATAGTAGATCAAATAATCTGGAGTCCGATTAAAAGAGGGAGAGGGAGGCCAATGCGGACACTTGGCTAACTAATAGAGCAAGATCTATTAGTGAATAATATACCAAAAGATTTGGTTACTAATAGAGCGGAATGACGTCGTATGATCCATGTAGCCGACCCCACCTAGTGGGATAAGGCTTTGTTGTTGTTGTATGTTTTCCTTTTCAATACTTATGTCATCTATTGGAAAGCAACACCAAAGCTATTAATTATTGTGCATTGATGTTTGAATTATATGTGCCACGTTTCAGTTAGTGATAATGCATTTAGACTACAAGTTCCTACCTTTTTAAGGCTTAATTCTTAGCATATGAGCGTGTTTATTTATTTGAACTATCACAATACATCATCCTCCTCAATTCATGCAATCAAATATTCTTTGAGCGAATCGATAATATTTTTCTATTTAAATCCAAGGATTCATAGTAGTTGAAGAGTGGACATTCACATACTTGCATATCAATTGTCACAACCATGAAACATTATAGAAAGGGATATACATAAGAAGACAACATAAATTTTTTATGCATCTCACTTGCTCCTTTGGAGCTCCAAGAACATGCGTCGAAGGTTGGATGACGAAAATATAAAAACAACTAAACAGCTAAATTAACTAAGTTGTTAGAGGCTATTTGGGAGTTCTTTTTTTGTTGTTTTTTCTTAGCTTTAAGGTACATTTCATATTCTAATTGATTTATGATGGAGCATACAATAGCTTGTTTTGTGAACTTTTATTGCTAATGTTCTAATTTAGATTAGTTTAGTTTTGAATCTTGGATAATTAGTTTAAACAATTTGTTTTTATAATTTAGCTTGTGCATACCATGTTAAGTTTCATTGCTTGCTTCTTATTATATTGTATGGTGCCTATTAGATTTTTTGTTGCTTTAAATGGTTTGGCCTAATCACATGAAGTTTTTTATGTTGTCTCGTGAACTTGTGCATCATGTGATTTCCTAATTAGGTAGATGCATCTCAAGAGTCATGCCACTTGACATGAGTGATTCTTGTTTTTTTTTTAAGTTTTTCTTAGTTTTGTGCATGATAATCATGATTGGACAAACAACAACCTAGATACATTTCTAGACCAATTAACAATAAAATATATCATACGTTATTCTATATATCAAAATAAACTACTTATATAAAGAAATATCTTTTTGTTTCGCTCTCTCACACATTACTACTCACTATGTCCTTGTAGGGAATAAAGCATGAGACCCCACTGCTAAATGCATGCCTACAAATTTATTATCTTCCTCTCTCTTATATAACGAAACAAACATACTATGAGTAAATTTCAAGGATGGTCATCCAACTTATATGGATCCAACTTATAAGGTGTTCACAGTAAGTTCGTCCAACTTTGATTACACGAAGGTCATCCAACTTTCAAAACCTTTCTATCGTGATCATCATGACTGCTTGTAGCCAGATTGCTAGGTAATCACATATGTGGATGCCACGCTGTCCGACTCATCAAATGTCATGTGGATACTTTTCTCTCTCCTACACCGTCCGCTTGTACCCAAACGCTCTGATCGATCGAAGCAGCTTCTCATCGACGGTAATGGCCAAGACGTGGAAGAGTGTGCAACAGCATCAATGAGGAGGAAGATGGTGGGAGGCGAGGCAAATGTGTAGTCGATGAGACAATGGAAGAAGGTATCGCTCGGCGTGGGAGGGGAAAGAGATTGGCCCATGTCCAATATGAGTCGGATGGCTGTCAACATCGATGACGACATCATGAGAGAAGAATCCGGAGGAGGAGTGGTTGCCGAGGAGTAATTATTGGAACAAGGAGAGTGCAAGGGGCACTGTGACATGACAGAGCCCATGAGGAGTGGGGAACGAGGTAGCAGGCGAAATTATAGCGATGGAAGGAGTAGGAGGAGAGGTGTGGGAAGAAGGGGATGGATGGAGATTGTAGGAGGGAATTGTTCGAGCAATTGGACCGGCAAGGGTAATAGACAGACCAGAGGAGGTCATGTCGATGTCGACAACCTCAACTTAAGAGGGTAATAGACTAGACCCTGTGGCTTAGTTCCTCCATTTCCTCCCGCTACCGACTGGTCCCGGTGGCACGAGAACCTACTGCCTGCCGCCGCCGACTCACTGTTGTCCCCATTGACCCGCCGCTTTTTGTCGTCGCACTCTTCATGCCTAGAAGACCTTCTCTGAGATCTCTCTTGTCCCCCAATTCGCCGCCTTCGCCACCATCCAGACCCTCCTTGAGGCCTTTGACTATGCCTTCGTCGACAGCTCGATCGACTTCGAGTTTGGCCTTGGCAGCAAGTGGTTGTCCTTCCCTCAAGAGCCCACAACACGGAGTCGCGCCTCCCTGCTCGGCGTCGGCCATTCAAGTGATAGTCATCATCGCAAATGAGTCGGTCGACACCTCCCTAGCGATCGACCACCTCCACGACTTTCACCCGTTGGTGATCTTTCGCCTCCTCACGACTATCAGTGGCGGGGCGACGCCAGAGACAATCGTCGTCGTGCTTCGATTCATCCATCGATCATCACCTAAGGCATTGGTATTTGTGGACATGGTTCGAGATGGCATCATAGGATGACTCGGTACCCATGACATCTAACGAGTTGGACAGCGTGGTGTCCACATATACGATAATCGGCAAACGGGTTATAGCTGGTCGCGGTGATCGCGACTGAAAGGTTTTGAAAGTTTGATGACCGTGATTGAAAGGTTTTGAAAGTTGGATTACCTTCGTATTACAAATCAAAATTGCGTGACCTTACTGGAACACCCTATAAGTTGGATGACCATCTCTGAAATTTACTCAACATATTAGCTTGATCAAAGATGAGCAAACCGATCTTCAAAATAAAACCTAATATGATCATCGTAATTTCATCTCATTCTGACAAGATCAACAACCAATGATCACAACATGTACAAACAAAAGAAAAGAACCTCATGTTGTGACCATTGCCATAAACATGGGACCACGAAGATCAAACTTGTTGGCAATAAAATGTACAAAGGAAAGCCTCCAACGGCCAAAAGGGGAGGATCAAACAAGGGGTATATGAATATAATATTGACCATGGCCCCAGGTTTTGAAGAGGATCAACAAATCTTTAGTGACCAAAGGTAGTGCTTGAAAGGGGGAGGAACCTGAAGTGGAAAATTGAGTGATGAGGGTTTCAACTGTGTTCATGAGTTTGTCCAAGCAGTAGTATGTAGTAAGTCACGCATGAGAAACTCATGGCCGCAATGGTGGGGTTTCATTGCTTTAAGTTTCTTTTAGTTTTGGTTTAACTTTTGCTTGTGTTTAGAAAATTTAAATCTTGATTTGTTTAATTATGTTTACTTCATTTTCACATTGTTGGATATTTGCTATAAAGTAGGATATTTGATGTTACATTTTTGCATGGTTTTTTTGGCAAAATACATGCTTCATTGTTGAAATTTCTAGACTTATACGTTAGTTCACATGCTTCTATCATCAACCATAGGAAGAAAGTGCATAACATAAACATGCTACTAGCAAAAGCAGTACACATATTAGAAGATATTGGACTATGATGAGATCAAATTGTAATCTACTATGATAGATAGTTTGAGTGCAGTGTACTTATTCAAGGATTAAATGATTATGAAAGAATTAAACACATAAATGTCATATATCACTTCATTTGTACTAAGAAAATGAATAAAGTGCAAATATGCCAACTATTATGTTTACTAAGCCAGGTCCTAGTGGCAAATTACAACGTTGTTTGTACTTTCTCAATATTAATAATTTGTAGCAACCTCAAGGTACGATGGAAGAATTTGAAAGACATTAGTTTGGATGGTTCATTTAATTCATAGTGAATATTTATTGATATTGCCTTATATTCTAATCCAGTTGAAAACTCATATGCTCTTCAATCAAATTTAACACTTTTCATATAAAAATAATTTCACAATATATATGGAGGTCTCGTGTCCGGAAAATGCGCTAAATGTAAATGGATCAAAGAGGGACCCCCCTTGCATGGAGGTGTGGGGCAGAATCCCATGGAATAAAATTTTAAGATCTATTATGTTTATGATTCAAAATTAATTTAATTTTATATTTTGTGTAGGTGTCCTAATTTTTATGAGTTATTGGAAAGTTTTAATTTGAATGAAATTTACATCATAAATAAACGGGTATTTTTTGGGGTTAATTAGGAGATGGCATAAACTATTATAATTAAGAAATGATATAGGGTCTAAATGATTGTAATTATCTTTTAAAATGTTTTCATACAATAATATTTGTTGCTATCCGAAGACTTTCACCTATCCTTCCACCGTAAGAAAATTCTTATTTGTTGAATGTTCATAAATTTTCTATTTCGCGTGCAATCTCTCCCTCTTTATAAATTCTCAACACATTTCTTTTTATGTTACAAATAAAGTCAGTATATATAAATTCTTAGAATGAAATTGTAGGATTGGTGATGAGCATAGATCTATTGATATATACCTAAACATATATATGCTTCATGGCGGACATGTGATGGATATAATTTATGGTTTTGAACAAAGTGAGCTGATCTCCCACACAATGGATATGTTTTCAAAATGCATGTTTGATCTGAATCAGGACATTTGAAGGACCTTTCTTCCTTTTCTTTCCCCCTTTTTTCCCATTAAGCCAGTTGTCTTTTTCTACTGTACGAGATTTGGATTACAGATTGTAAGCTGGAAGTTGGAGCCACATCCCACATGCATAGATATATGTTGTTTAGGAGCCAACTTTGGGCCCCTTAAAATCTCGATCTCTTTGTAAAGTGCCTCCACAACAACATTGAATATAAAGAGGGATAAGATTCGATCCCATTTTGTGCCTCACACGTAGATTCGTCACATGGATATTGTACTGTGGATTACTAATTAACTGGTGCTCTCTATCCAATATATGGATGGCAAAAAAGAAAATAACGGTTTCTCCATTAATTTTGTTAATATTTACATTTTTATTTCTCTGTGTAATATAGAAAAAATATTAATGTGCATTAAAATATTGTAAATGCATTGCGTATATAATCAAATAATAAATTTAAGTCTATATATGAATTGTGGTACCATGTTCTTAAGGTGTCTACTTGTAGGGTGCATCAAAGAATGTGTATATCACAATAAATCATGATAATTATCATGAGAAGGGCATAGCAACTAATATATACATACATATATATATATATATATATATATATATATATATATATATAATGACGTTCTACAAATTAAGAAGATTAAACTATTGTTACTTAAAGAAAGGGATACATAACTTTGAAAAGAAAAGAAAAGTTAATGACTGTTAGATTCTTCTCCCATTCCTTTGGATGGTCTCTTGTTTATTCTTAAGCACTGATCAGACACCTTTCTTCTCTCGAAATCTTGACGCTAATAATTAACTACCAAAATCTAAGACTACGAAGTGTCTGGTTTTGTTAACAGTTGGCTGATCCACTAACTGATCTGATTAAGCTCAGCCCACATGCATGGAAATTGGAAGATGACAACATTATACCCAAATGGTAGAAGGAGAATAAAGTCATGTAATTTACCACTGCACATAGATCCTTTGCCAAGTTCCATCTGCAACCCTTTCAGCTGAATGTGGAAACTGGTATGTGCTAAAAGCATAGAAATGCACCCACTGGAATTAACAACTCGATCAGATAGCTTGCTGTTTTGACCCCACAAACAACAAACCTGAATAAAAGCATTTCGCCCAGCTATGAAACTATGAACCGTTGCTGGGAAAAGTCTCGGCTACTAACACAATCAAAATATCTCAAACCCTTACGTTACAACGACACTTGCTGCCATGTCCTGCGTTGAAAGTGTTCAAGTACAGGCCCCATCAGCGCAAAAAGGGGTACTGGGGATAAGGGAGATGTGTGTTAGTGGAGGGATATAAAATTATCCATAAGCCATCTGAGTGCAATTTAGAATAATTGAATCTTTGATCCATAATTAGCTTTACAAGCTCCACTTTGAACGCTATCCAATCTCAATCCTTTTCTAGTTCTCAATATCTTAGCATCCACTGGACCCCAATGATCAGCTTGTTCCTTTGGATCTATCAAGGATGCAAAAACTCAAGGACACAATTACATGACTTCAGTTAGAGTACATATATCCGGTTATAGTTACAACTAGTGAATATAAATATTATATATTATATAAATATATAATATTATTACGTATATATATATATATATATATATATAGAGAGAGAGAGAGAGAGAGAGAGAATATAACAGCTAATAACTGATAATTATCAGCTTTTTGTTTGTGTGTGAGACAGAGAGAGGGAAAGAATATGCTAAAGATTTAACTGTAGATATATGTAACCGAAGTTGACCCGTGGGCTGCCATGCAGATCTACACTCACGGGCCACCTTCCACGTGCAAATTAGCGAGTGTTAGAACATATTCTTATCTGGAGATCATGTTTAAGTTTAGTTAATCAACTAATCTGTAGTCCACTTTCTTTCAAACTCATAGATTAATGCCACTAGAACGCGTAATATACCCCATGCAGTGCCAACCCTTCAAAAAGCGAGCATGCTCTCTCTTTATCCACTCTCCATCTACTATATATATCATAAGCCCTTGAAGACAGATCCTTCAGAACCCTCCACCATATCACTAATCAAGGTAGTGCCACTAATTAACTATCAAAATTTCGGAAGCTTTGGAAAGCGTACAACTCCTGCTGCATGGACTACTACTCCCTTGAGCTGAACATGTACTCGAGAAGGCTGCTGCTCCAACCGGCGGCGTTCCACTCGCAGCCGGCGGAGTCAAGCGCGCAGCAGATGACAACTCCGGCCATGCCGGGTGACCCTGGCAGTCCGGGAAGCAACTTGGACGGCAACGTGGTCATGATCCTCGCCGTGCTCCTTTGCGCTCTGATATGCGCCCTGGGGGTCAACTCGGTGGTCCGTTGCGCGATCCGGTTCACCGGCCGCGGGGACTTCGATCCCGCGACCAACCCCGTCATACGTCTAGCCCAAACCGGACTCCGGAGGAAGGTCTTGCGGTCGCTGCCGGTGCTCATCTACTCGACGGGGTTGAAGTTCACCGGAGCGACGTCGGAGTGCACCATCTGCCTGTCCGAGTTCGCGCCCGGGGAGCGCGTCCGGGTGCTCCCCAAGTGCAACCACGGTTTCCACGTCAAGTGCATCGACCGGTGGCTCTCCGTCCGGTCGTCGTGCCCGACGTGCCGGCGGTGCCTCTTCGCGGAGTTCCGGAAGGCCTCCGGTTGTGCTGGGTCGAGCTCGCCGGGCGGTGAACCGGTTCAGCCGATCATGTCGCCGTTAAGACGGGAAGGTGTGGTTACTAATTACGAAACTTAGTGCTAGTCGTATATTGCACAATTTACTTAGTGCATGCTGTAAATGTACATAGTTTGCCATGGCAAGGAATTCAGGAATCGGAAAAGTTGCACACCTTTGCCTTTTGGATTTTTGTTCTTTTCTTTTTCTTGCTTAATTCACTACATCTACGATAATTGGGCAATGCACAAATCAAAGAGACTTTATGAACTGTGCTTTCAATTGTCCATTAATCATTGCTCAAGTGGCATTATGGCAGTCCCACTAGAAGTTAGTGGGCAGTGCTTTAGAGAACCATTGATTTGTTCGATTCGTGCAACTACTACTAGAACCGATCGATGAAACCTGTTATTTTATACAAGTTCGAAAGTAAAAAAGAATCAAATCAAGTTTGGTTTGTTCTTTCGCTTAATAACCTCGAAAATCGGTAGTTTAAGGGATAAAAGAAATGAGTTATGAATAATTCAATTTTTGAGATTGTTACTTGAAAATTGGTAGTTAAAAGAACCTCGTTCTACTATTTATCTCATTTTCAGATCAATAAAATAACACACCGTCGATTGCTTCAAATGCATCTCATTCGATTAATTTAATTGCTTCAAATGCATATCATTCAAAGCAACAATAATGGTTTTGATTGAAGTACGAAACCTAATAAGAATTCCATTCGAAATTTAGCGTGCTATTTTTAGAAGAAGAGGGTTCGAAGTCAATTAACATTTTTTTTTCTTTTATCAAAGTTAGATCCAATCATGAGCTGTTATTTATCATAAAAATATAATTTCAAAAGGTTTTTTAAACACTATTCTTTCAAACTTTTTTAATTAACAATTTTCAAAACAATCCTTACGGGCCATTTGAATATTATTTCTTTCGAGTTTCACTTGAATAGTTGAATTAACAAATATCAACAAGAGTTAGGATGGAGTAATAAATCACTCCTCTTCACTTTTAAGGTCTAGAGTTGTTATGAATATAGAATATTTTTATTAAAAATCACATTATGCGACCCGAGTAGTTGAACTCGATGGTGAATCGACATTCAATTGCGAATAATGCACTCTTTAGTGCCACACCGACGAATTCCTAGAGGGGGTTGGCCACCCGAGGAAAAAGAGATTAGTTAAAGTAGTTGATGTGTTAAGAAAAAATTAGATGTGGTGAGTTAATTTTAATGTTTGAATAAAAAATAGATATTATAAATATAAAATATTTAAAAAATATAATATATATTATTAAAAAAATATATTATTTAAATATAAAAAATCACGTTTTAATTATTTAATTTTAATGAGATATTAATTTTTAATGAAATAATAAATAATACTATATTAATCCTTTATAATTAATATTATATATATATATTAAATATATTAATTTATATAGAAAATAAAAAAGAGAAAATAATAAAAGAAATTAAAAAAATTGAAAAGAAAATAAAAAAGAAAGATCAAATGAAAAAAGTAGAACAAAAAAAAGGGATCAAACTTGGTTAAAAAAAAGTGAATTCAGGGTGTTGAAATTAAGATCACGCGACCTTAATCCCCCCCCCCCCCCCCCCCCCCCCCCCCCAAAAAAAAAAACTTGGTTCCATCTCGAATATTAAAGCCAAACACTCCTCGAGGTTCGACCTCAATAAAGAAACCTCAACTGTAATATGACTAAGCAAAGTTCATTTGTGAAACCCCATTGAGCATAGCTGGCAAAAAAAGAGACCCAAGCCAGTCAGTATTGCGAAGATTGCCTCACTTTATAAATAGTGGAAAGTACCCTTTAAACAAAGTGTGCATAAAAAATAGTCACAAGCATACCACGATTAATAAATGACATCAAAACCTTGAAGAGATAAAACATAATTATGTCATGGGAGCTAATATCAATTGAATCAAGTGCTACGACCAAAAAAAGGTCCTTTTTTTTAGACGAACCTAAAAAAAAAGGTCTTCAACAGATGCTCCATAATCGAACGCTTTCAAAATAATGATTGAAGAACTTAGTTTTCTTGTGACCAAGGTTTGCATCTATAATTTCCTAGAAATTATACTATGAAGGATCTCTCGCCCTAAACTTTCTAACAAGTTTATCAGTTTATCTATTGTATATCATCTCGACCACCTTCAAAAGACCGGTCAAAAGCACATCTGCTTACATGTATAAAGTGAGCATATATGCCGGAATAGAAAAGCTCTTTCCAAAATAAGGGAATCATTAACTTAAACTGCTCCATATGAGAAATAGAGTCGACACAGTCCAAAATAAGGGGATACCATTAAAAATTAAATTGTTCGATGCGGTAAAAAAAACCAAAGTGCCTGTGAGTCATACCACATTTAATGTGGCCAAGAATGACATCATACAAATTGGTCAATGCCAACAAAAACTTATTGGTTCTTAAGAAGGGAGTACTTAAAAATTCACACGACTCTTTCCAAGGAGCACTTCTATCACTTCAAGTGGTTAAAGAGCTTCTCTGCAACCTGTACATCAAATAAGAAAAGTAGAATTAAAGTCTCGGAGGTTAGCGAAGCTCTTAAGAAAATGGAGAATGGTAAAGCCGTTGGACCGGATGGTATACCGATTGAAGTTTGGAAATGTTTAGGAGAAAAAGATGTGTTGTGATTATGTAAACTATTTAATGACATTTTACGGTCGAAAAAGATGCCTGATGATTGGAGATTAAGTACATTAATTCCTATTTACAAAAATAAAAGGGATATTCATAATTGTGCAAATTATAGAGGGATTAAACTTATGAGTCACACAATGAAATTATGGGAAAAAGTGATTGAGCATAAATTGAGAATGGAGACTAGTATTTCTGAGAGACAATTTGGATTCATGCCAAGAAAATCCACTACAGAGGCGATTTATTTACTAAGGGGGATGATGGAGAAGTATCGAAGTAGGAGAAGAGAGTTACATATGGCTTTCATTGACTTAGAAAAGGCGTATGATCGAGTACCAAGGGATGTACTTTGGAAAGCCTTGCAAAAGAAGAGGGTGAGTGTTGCCTACATTAAGGTAATACAAGATATGTACGATGGGTCATTGACTAGGGTTAGGACACCCGGAAGTGAGAAATGAATTTCCTATAGGAATTGGCCTACATCAAGGATCAGATTTAAGCCCGTATCTATTTAACTTAATTATCGATGCTATAACCGAGAGTATCACAGAGGAAGTACCTAAATGCATGCTATTTGCGGATGATATAGTACTTTTAGCGGATTCAAGAGAAGAGATTAATACAAAATTGGAAATATGAAGAAATACGTTGGAGTCAAAGAATTTTCGTTTAAGTAGGAATAAAACAGAATATATGCATAGCAATTTCACAAATAAACAACTTAGAGACAATTTGGAAGTTAGGTTAAGGGAGGATATAATTTCTCAAGTGACAAAATTTAAATATTTAAGATCAATTGTAAGACAAGATGGTGAGATTGATGACGATGTTAATCATAGAATTCAAGCTGGTTGGTGTAAGTGGAGGAAAGCCACTGGAGTTCTTTGTGATAGAAAAATACCCAATAAAATTAAAGAAAAATTCTATCATACTGCTATAAGACCGACAATGTTATATGGTAGTGAATGTTGGGCTATGAAGGAACAACATGAACGTAAAGTGGGGGTAGCCGAAATGAGGATGTTGAGATGGATGTGTGGTCATACAAGATTAGATAAGATTAGGAATGATCATATACGTGAACGAGTTGGAGTGGCTCCTATTAATGAGAAAATGGTAGAGAATCGTTTGAGATAATTTGGTCATGTTCAGAGAAGACCATTAGATGCGCCAGTAAGAAGAGTAGATCAAATAATCTGGAGTCCGATTAAAAAAGGGAGAGGGAGGCCAAGGCGGACACTTGGCGAACTAATAGAGCAAGATCTATTGGTGAATAATATACCGAAAGATTTGATTACTAATAGAGCGGAATGACGTCGTATGATCCATGTAGCCGACCCCACCTAGTGGGATAAGGCTTTGTTGTTGTTGTTGTTTATTTTGAACCAGGATAAGTCAAGACAGAATGTACTTACAGATTTGTCAATGCAGGACCAGTAATCAAAGTATTGACCTGTACAATGCTTGTGACCAGTTTCATCATCTTGAATTCTCTTAACACATGCCTGCATATCATTGCATCACCAAGGCAGTTTCACGCATTAAAGATTGACAAAATACAAAGCGGCATGGTAAATGAGGCCACTGTTACTTTGAATTTGACACACTAAAAGGAGCTAAACATTAAATTTTGGGATTAAGGATCATGTGGACCCAAAGCTGAGCCCACACTTGTGAAGTTGTGAATTATCGTTGATCTTAAATCCATTATAAAGTCGCCTTAAAGAATGCTTATCAAGGAGTAGCATTGATTTATGAATCAGCGGCGAGTCCATGTTTGTGGACCTGTTTTGGGTCCACACAGCCCTTAAATCCTTAAATTTTTTACCAAACTGAGCAATTGATGTAGCATTAAGATACAAAGCCAATTGTTATGGATTTTTTTTTTTTTTGAGATATAGGATTCACAATTGAGAAAGATGTAACTGTACATAAGCAGCAAATGGAACTCTGACACCAAAGCATGGCTACAGTGAAATAATATATCAAATTAATTCAAAATTTCATTATTCCTTCTAAAAAGAATCTCATTGTTATCCATCAGGAAATATGTCTGAGAAATGCAAGCATTCATTGAACCAACTAATGTGATGGCAAATGGTTAGCTTGCAGAGGTACAACATCGCAAATGCAAGACATTTTTTGAGGAGACGCAAATGCAAAAAAATAATTAATTGTTTACTTAGATACAATAATACAACAAAAATGTCTTGCAGACCCAACATTATATAAAAAAAAGGCGAAAGCATGAAAATAACACAGCAAACACATACAAAAAAGAGAGAGAGATAAAAAACTTAGGACACATTATAATAAACAATCAGCATTTTTACAGAATATGTCAATATATAGATGTGGTTCAAATAAGAAACTCAGCATCTTTAATTTGGAGCAACTAATGTAAAACTATTGCTCCATTAATAAGCTAATTGAACAGTGATCCATAAAAACACCCCCAAGATGGAAATAAATGTTACCTGATAATCATACCAAGTTCTTACACACTTTCCTTGGCTGCGGTCCTCAAGATACTTCTTTGGGTCAACAGGTTCGACATCTGCCCTGAATATTGAAGAAGCACAGGCATATATAAGACAATTGAGCATGTTATGTCATGCAAAATCAACTAACCACCTAAAATCAGTGCAGAATTGAGCATGCATTTACAGAGACATATCATACACATAATTTAGTCTATTCTAACAATGGATCAGGTCAAGGAAAAAAAAGCAATCATAAAAATAGGAAGTGATAACTTATATAAATAATCTCAAATGTTGGTGGTCGCAGGTAATTTGGCACTGGACCGTGTATCAAACTACACAATAGAATTTATTTGATTCTACATAGTGCCACACACATCCTTAACTTCAGTACTAAGTTAATAACCTATTTAAAGAGATAATAGCAAGCAGAAAATTTTCAAATGCAACAGCATAAATTCCACAGTTGGCCAAGATTAAGCTAAGATTTTGAGTGCATGAAGACTTGCAACAAGAACACCATTATCACTCTGCCTCAACCTAAGGATAATGGTATCGCAATTACATGCACAATAAAGGTATAATAATGTAAGAAACAACACATCAAAAAGGACATTTATCCATGATGGAACAGAAAGAGCACACGAATAATCCAATTAGCTGATACCAATATATTTTAACGCGCGACTTTAATAGCATCAAGTTTGGTATCATCAATAGGGTCATTGCCATGGTCATTCCACACCTTAATCCTACGATCTGTACAACGACAGATACCCGAGATGCACAAAATCTTCTCCCAAATCAGTCATTCAGCAAGTCAAGGTCATATGAAAAAAAATGGATCAGAAATCTATCAGATCAACCAATAACAGTCGCATCGTGAAATCAATGGCCTAAATACGGTTCAATCCTGACGCTAATTATAACAATGGATGGCGAACATTGACGGAGGGACTAAAATATACTCCATAGAGCATCGAATCAAAAGAACTCACATGGGGGATCTGAACAAATCGATTTCTCCTGCAAAATTCAACACAGACGAAATTCGTCATGATCTAGACATTTGGGAGGAGGGAATCGACGGGAAATCCACGGATTCACTCACCTAAGACAATCGCAAGGTTTCCGAGAGCGAAGACGATGACGACGTCGACAGAGGTGGCGGTGGCGGCGACGACGGAGTGGAAGAAAAAGAAATGAGAGGTTTTCTTAGTTTCTATATTCCAGCCACCATGACTTTTTCCTTTCCCGTATCTAAGTCGTCCATCACGAGATGAACGGATATGATACGATGATGAAGTCATATCAGAAGTAGAGATTTGGGCCGACCGAGCCGACATTGCGAACGGGTCAATCATTAGTTTTATTGGGCTGTCCATCCAAGGCCTGCTTCCATGTTGGATCGCCATCCAACAACGTAGATGCCTATCAAATACAAAAAATTGTTTAGAAGTAAACGTTAGTTGGTTCAATTAGTAGTAAGTTGGGACTACTAGTTCACATTGGTTAGGGAAAATTATTTCTGTTCTATTTTTCGAGTTTGGATTAGTCGAATACTATTACTCTGAACACAAATGCGGGCTGACATTTAAAAAATACAAAAAAAATATGTGATATGAGAAATTAAATTTAAAAACTGAAAAATAAATATTGATTAAAGTTTTAAAGAATATATTCCAAGAGGCCCATTTTTGTTTAAATATTTTTTATTCATATTGGTAGTAAATAGATCGCCATCTTCTGTTATTGTTAAAAAAATATTTTTGGTAGTTTTTTCAATTAAAAAATATTTGAAAAATACGGAATAATTTCTCTTGGACCGATCAGAAATAACTCTTCCCAATTTTTTTTACCTCTTCCCCATAACAAATTTAAATTCTGAGTTGAAAAATAATCGGGCTGATACTTCCAAATCGGCCAAAAATATGTCGTAGTGTTAATTTATTCAAAATGTATTTCTATACTTTTTATAAGACAAAACGTAGTACAATCGATAATCGAGAAAAATAACACACAAAAAAAAAAACAAAAGAAACGTAGATGAGTCTCAAAGTTAAAAAGACAGCAGTTATAAATTGAATTATCGTGCTATCCATGAAAGAACTATCATTTTATGATAGACAATGAATTTATTGTCTGAATCATCATCAAATATATATATGGAAATGGGTTTAAGGAGCTTGTGGCCCCAAAAAAGGACTACAAGTGTTGCCTTCCGTCGATCGCAAGATCGACGATCTATAAAGGAGCATGTGTTCTGCCGGTCTGCGCACGCCTTTCATGCTGCCGGTTCGGTCCAATTAATTTGCTTGTGTGCCTTTCACCATTTCGACTCCCCTTGCCCTAGCCTTTCATGTGTCGCCTGACTGCTCACCATCGCCAAAAATCCTGCCACCACTGTCATCGTCGGAGGTTCCTTTGCTCTTGCTGAGAATGACGTCCGAGCACCATTTTCGACTCCCGCTCTCCCCAAGATGATGCCCTAGCTTGTGCACTCGCTGCCATCGCCTGCGCCTACTGCCATCGTCGGAAATCTTGCACCGCTGCCATTGCCAGAGGTTCCTTTGCTCTTGTTGAGCACCCGCTGTCATCGCTCGCCATTGCCGGATCACAGGAGGCGCCTTTGCGGATCTGAGAATGACGCCCCTTCGAACAACGCTCCTTCAAACTTCTTCCTGCAGCCCCTTCGTCAGAGGACGCCCACCCACTTCCTCCACCGGTGTTGGCCAACTCCGAGGCTGGAGGTCACTCATTCTTTTTGCTCCTTTGTCGGAGGACGCTCATCCACTTTTTCCACAGTCGTTGGCCGAATTCAAGGACGACGCCCCTTCCAACTTTTTCCTGTCACCCCTTCATCGAACGACCCCATTTCTTCAACCAGTGTTGGCCGATAATTTGGATGACTCCCCTTCATCGGTGGACGGTCATGCTATTGTGAAGAATTTGCAAATTACAGATTAGTGTGAAGAATTTGCATGTTTTGTGGAGAAGAGAACAAGCTTATGTTGTTGTCCTGTGTGACTAATTGCATATGTTGTGACAATCCTTCTTTGTATTTGAAAACTCATTTGATGGATATTTGATGTGGCTTGAATTAGCAAATTTTGTACACTAAACCTATTGTTCTATCTAAGAAGCATATGATGCTGGATTTGTTCCAAATTTCTTCGATGTGCTATCATTGTTTTCCAGAATCTAAACATCACAGGATATGCCTGTAATCAACAACAACTTGTAGAATTAGTAGTTTTCAACCAGTTTCTGTCGTAAGTGTTATATGCAAAGCAAGATGTGCTATATGCAAAACAAGTAAAGAATAAAAAGCTGCAAAAGTCGAATGTGGTGGAATCATACAAGCTTCCTTTACCGAGAATGTGAGGCGTGCGCACAAGCTAATTAATTGGATCAAACCGTGCGAAACCAGCTGGACCAAACCAACAGCAGATGAAAAGCGTGGCAGACCGGGCAGATCGCATGCTCATTTTCAGACCGTCAATCTTGCGATGGACGAAAGACAACACTTGTGGTCCCTTTTTGGGGCCAATGGCTCCTTAAACCCATATGGAAATTTATATATACACCCACCTGCCTAGAGTGCAGGTGGGTGCATATATACACAATAACATATAGCAAATAGTGTAATATCTCAAATTTAATTCACATGTAAACACATTGATTAATATTATATCATATTATTGATAAGAAAATTGATATATGTGTTAATGCACGAGTTATAGATCATAGTGTTTGATCGCTGAAATATGGCAAAAATTTGTCCAAGGCATGAAAACATGATCTTTGAAAATATTAGAATTAAGAAAATTAAAGTCTCAGTAATTGTTTCTATATATCAAAGTATTATAGATGTGATTTTTAACAATTTTTGTGAGATGTTTTACTTAGGTAAAACATAGATGCAAAATCGTAAAATCTGTGAAAACATGATTTTTGCTCTTCGGACAAAAAATTAGATTTCGATTCCTTGATTATTTATTTTTATAAATATTTTATTTGAATCCAAATGGGGGGTAATTCCTTATTTACATGTAATGTCTTAAGTAAATGGTTTTGCCTTTTCATTTATTTATTTATTTATTTATTCACCATTTACTTAGATGGCATTCCATGTAAATACCTTCAATACTAAGGTCATTTTCTTATTATGTTTGGCCGACTTAAGGTCGGTTGAACCTTGCCTTATCTTTCTTCCTCTACATGTTCTACCACATCTTCTCACTTCCTCACCTGCCCCATATGAAAATCCAAGTGAAAGGGGATCATGTTCTACTAGTGAAGCTATTTGAAGGGGAATTAGGATTTTGTCATACGATGAGTTCATACTTCACTTTATTTTGATTTCAACTACATAACTAATTAGGGTTTCTCTGAACCTCATCCATTTCATTCATTCTCGGATTTTAGCTAATCATGGGGTAAAATTCATGTTTTTCATGAGCAAAATTAACCCTAGCCATGTTCAATTAGTTCCCGAATTTTTAGCTACATAATTACATACCTTCGGGTGGTCCCAAAATTATGAAATTTCCTTTGATAGATACTCTATGAATCTACTTCCATTGAGCTTTAGAATCAAGTTAATAGGATTTCTGTAGATAAAGTTATGCTCTTATCTTTATGGTACTATCACTCTGTCCGCTGAAATTGTTACCCGAATTTGTACATTATGTATTAAATCTAATATGTCGTGTAATTATTTGATATTTTATGGTGTTATAGAAATTGATGTTAGGTTTCATTGACAATTGGAATCACTAGTAAATGATATGTTTAGAGGAAGTTATAAATAATTTACCGAGCCTTACTCAGTCTGTCAAGAGAGAACTTATGGCAGATTATGCTAGTATTGATTAAATTTATTGTGCTCAGTACAAATAGATATAAATTCAAATAATTTTATGAGTTGCACCTTAGGATGTCTACTATGTGGGGAAAATTAAAAGAATCGGAATATGGAATGTTTATTATTTTATATAAATCATAAAAGTAAGGTTACTCAGTCTGTCAGGATATAAAAATAACATAAAAGTTAGATTGAATGTTGATTTTCATGAGAGCAAACCATAATAAAGTAGGAAATTAAACTTTTACAGATTAATATCTATGTAAAATGAAAGTAAAAAAAAATTGGAATGATGTCATTTGATTATGCATACCAGAAGATATGAATTTTCTTTACTATGTGTGCAATCTGTTATAATATTAGGTCAATCCTTATGTTTAATAGTTACTTGAGTTATAAGAGTAAATATTTAAGGTTCATATACCATTTCAATCAATTATATTTCATATGTGATGGGCTTGTGTTCATATCATAGTAGTAATGCATTTATTATTATTATTATTATTATTATTATTATTATTATTATTATTATTATTATTATTATTATTATTATTATTATTATTATTATTATTATAGGAGTAGAAGAATAAAGTAGTGAAAAGAGAAAGAAAAACATTTTATTAGTCCTTATAGGTAAGTTGGTTTCTCCTACTCTATATTTTCACCTCCTTGAATTCGGGGTGACATCGATTATTATATATATTGAATATGTTTTGGATATACTATGAATTGATTTCAAAAAATGCAATGATGAAAAGTATATCTGAATGATTGTGTGATTGTACATTTGAAAAGCATATGTGATGACATGAATGGATTAGTGAAATCTTATTTCGTTTGAAATGGTATTTGATATGATTCATCTTCTGATATTTGAGATACAATTGTTATATGTATTAAATTCATATATCGCCAAGTTTATATGAAAATTATATTTTGAATGATTGATCAATTGATGGTTCATTGGTAAAGCTTATGTGAAATGTTATGGAGTCATCTTATGGGATGTAATCCTATTCCGTTTGAATGAGTTTAATTCATCTTCTGATATTCGAGATATGATCGTTATGTGATGAATCATGCATCTGCATATGCCTGCATTGCATGTATGATGGTTGGAGCTAAGTGCTACATCGCTGATCACGATGGGAGCCACCTCTAAATCCAATGCATCATTTTGTTCCCCAGAAATGGGATGAGATAGATTGGAGCTAAGTGTCATGTGGAGCTAAGTACCACATCGTGAGTAATCGCGATGGGGGTCACATCTAGAATCCGTAGGGGCCACCTCTAGAGTCCACCTATCGCTATATGATTTGTTCCCCGAAAGGGATGATGTAGAATGGAGCTAAGTGCTACATCGCTGATCACGATGGGAGTCACATCTAGAGTCCACCTACCGACCACTAGTTAGTTGGTGATTCGTGCATTCATATGAGAGTGTTGCATTTGCATACATATGTTTGATATGATTTATATGATATTGATTGCAAATTGAGTGTGATGTTTCTGATTAGTATGTTTATATGTAATTATCAAATATATAAAAAATGCCTATTTTGCTATTATGATTATTGCATGCTTTTTTATATCTCTCCAAATTGATTAGTTGGTAACACATATGCTATGAGTTATCAACTTACTGAGCTATTTTAGCTCACGTTGTTGTTTCTAATATTTTTCAAATAATTATTGAGAATCATGCGAGATGATATTATTTGAAGGGTTCGTGGTAAAATGAAAATATTTGAGTCCTTCGTATCCTTCTATTAGGATGTCGAGGGGTTTAGTTATGTACAATTCATATGTATTATTTTGTAAGAAGACAAAAGCATTTTGTGGAATGTAAAACTTAATGATTAGTGGTTTGCTCTGAAGGATCATAATAAATTGTGTAGTTTATTTTATGATATTTTTATTTTTATGTATGTTATAAAAAAAAGAAAAATTACATCACGTTTCCACAATCTTTCCCAATTTTATTTGATCATTCGTAATGAGTCGCGAACTCCGCTTTAAACTAAGGTTTAAATCGGGGTCGTGACAAATAGTCCATCCATATTTTTTTTTAAAAAAAACTAAAGCAACCTTATCTATTGAAAATAACATAAACGTCCTGGTACATTAGTTCACGGAGCCCGGAGAGGAGGGTGGTATTTTTCTAAAAAAACATATCTCCCGTTAATAAGCGATCAATATTAATTAGATAATCAACAGGTTGATTGACATCTTTGACGTAATTAATAGTCCAAACATCAAAAAGAGAAAGAGTAACTTGGATATCAATAACAAGATAATTGTGCTAAGAGAGTCTGGCTGGAGTTGTTAACAATATGAGCAAAGGATGCCCAATCAATCTCAATGTCAATCTGCCTCTAACCGTTCGGAAACATCGACTTGATCTCCATGAAAAGACCACGTTTCGAGCTCCAAAATCGACTAGACTGGCCTCCTGAAAGTCCCTGCAACAAGAAAAGAATCGTTAGTGGATCAAAGTAAGTGCCAACCCCTTCCATCCATCCTCTCTCATGCCATAAGAGATCCATCAATTGCCTTTGGATCCATCAAGTGCCAACCCCACCCCCCAACATTTGGAGATTATACTAGTTAATGTATGTTTAATATTATAAAGTTATATTATATATATGTCGGCCCCCCTCAAAGTATCAAATAATTAAGGTTAGTCTGGTGGGAAGTGTCATCCCTCGTGAATCAAAAGGTTGAAGGCTTGAGTCTTCTCATAGAAAGTGATTCTTCACATATTTAGATGCTATTTTGTTTATCTTTTTTATTTATTAAACTAAAATTAATTAAATTTTAATTTATTACTTTATAATTATATACTTTATAATATATATCGGCCCCCCTGAATTTTTCTTTTGGCTTCGTCCTTGATCCAAGTACCTCGGAACATCATCACGTTGGAATCTTATCGCAACATCTTGTGCACCTTGTGCCTTCATCGGACAGCCACCCTCGAGTGGAGTTGTAGCAATGGGCAGCAGCATACATTCGAATGGCATATGCGGATGTGGACATTATGCGCACACCAAGTGGCACACACACCTTATGCTTTGAACGTCAAATAACAAAGGTCCATTCGTGCCTTTTATAGCAACACATAGAAACTACACATAGTAGTTTATGCAACTTCCTAGTAGTTCATGAAACTATCATGTGGGCTAAGGCTCGGGCACTTGAATCCAACAACAACCATCAGCTCAAAAGTAAAGTTAAGCTTAGATTGCAAAAGAGACGTGAAGGGACACAGAGCAATTGAAGAATAAGTGAGAGGTAGTTTTCACATCAAAGCCACACAATAGACAAGTAGAGTTGATAGCAGGATTAAATTGGGCAATACATCCATAGTAGGTAATCGGCCTATCTAATTTTCAAAGGAAGAGATGGATCTTTGGAGCACTGGAATTTTCCACACAAAACGACTGACAGATCGTGCAATCCTCGACGGTGGCAAGGCTCATTGACAAAGGAAATTATAGACAAAGGCAACATTGGCACCGCCATGGGAACCGCTTTTCTAAATCCACATGTCATCATTAGCATTAGTAAATAAAAATACGCAAAGGATTTGAGAAGCCAAAAGCTCACCAAAGCAGTCACACAACAAACTATAATTTCAAGAATGGTTTAAAATCAAATCATTAACATTCATAATGCGTATGGCATGGATGATATCTACATCAATAAAGGTGGGTGTCCAAGCAAGAGGGATATAGAAGATTGAAGTATCAAAGAGCATACTGGTAGAGCGACCATTACCAATCAATTTCATCATGCCTCCTAGTCTCATTGAAAGAATTTAAGATGATCCTCCAACTCCAAGCTTGATGCAGAGCAAATTGAGAATGTTAATAAGGATGGAGTATCACATATTTATTTTTGACAAAGGAGGCCCATGGAGAAGGAACGCCATTAAGCATATTAAGAATTCTTTTAGCAAGAAAAGAAAGCCCATTAAGAGAAAGCTTTTCCTCGCCAAATTTTGTTGGCATATTTATTTTCGACAAACATGAGAAGGAACACCATTAAGCATATTAAGGATTCTTTTAGCAAGAAAAGAAAGCCCAATAAGAGAAAGCTTCTTAAATCTTACCCCACCAATTTTTTTAGCATATAAACAGTGTTGCAATTAATTAAATGGATCCCTTTTCCTTTTTATCAAAATGCAAAAAAAAAGGAATGAGAGGCTTATTCAAGAGGAAAGTAGTAAGGAGACACAAAAGTAGCACTAAGATAATATACATGCATAGAATTGATAACATAAGACATTAGGATGGCCTTATCAGACTCGTTAAGTAACTTACCATTCCATGCATTAATCTTAGACTCAATCCTATAAGTATGAGCAAGTATTTGTAGGAGATAAGACACACTAAGATCGTTGAAAGGGTTTATGACGATTGAGCTTGACAAGAAGATAAAGTTCGAATTCTGATAATATTGACTCTTTGGCCCATGAGTAGATTGTATAGTTTGAATCAATGTTGTTAAAACCGAACCAGCCGGTTCAATCGCGAACCGGCCGGTGATCCAGTCCGGTTGAGTGTCTAAACCATTTTTTGGCATTGAACCAGGAAAACCGATTGAACTGAGCTGGTTGAACCGGTATGCAGATTTTGAAAAAAAAATAAGAAACTTGATAAACAAAAAAAAAACTCCGCCTATGTTTTATAGCCGGTCCCAAGCCCGAATAAAGGAGGAGGGTTGTGTTAGGTCCCGACAACCAGCATAAAACCCTGTCGAACCTTATGAACATGGATCAATGAATATATTGTGTTAATGTTAGGTCGGAGCGGAATGGCGTCGTATGATCCATGTAGCCGACCCCACCTAGTGAGATAAGGCTTTGCTGTTGTTGTTGTTATTGTTGTTGTTGATAAAAATAGGAAAGTTGAATGAGAAAAAAATGAAAGAAATATAAGAAAGGTTAAAGAAGAGGGAATATGACATGTATGGAATTAAATAGGAATTGAAAAAAAGGTAAGTATTTAAAATTGAATAATATTAAAATGAAAAATTATCAAATGACATAAAATAAAAAGGAAAGTGTTAAAAAAAAGAAATAAGAATAATTTAAGATAAAATTTATTAATACAACATCTATCATCATTAAATAATGGATATTAAATTAATAATAACCTATTTATATTACCATTATAGAACTTTTAATAATAAAAATGTGTTATATTATTTTTAAATATTTTTAATAAGTTATTAGTACAATATTTATATATCATATCATATAATTTATATTATATCTTTACAATTATTATAAATAATATTATTTTAATAAAATATGATTCAATTCGGTCGAACCCGATCGGACCGGTCCAACCGTGATCCGATGATGAGTCCGGTCGAGTTGCCGATCTGATTATGAAAATATTGGTTTGAATACATCAAAGAGTTTTTTAGAATTAAATTTGGTGGCGTTAATACAAATAAGGAAGGCCATCTGCATAAGATAGATTAAGGGTAAAGGTGCCCAGAGAGAAAGGCATAATGGATCAGACTTAACTTTTTTATTTATCAAAGAGATGAGATGCTGCAGACAGCTTCAAGATTTGGCTTTTGAACGGAGCATCAAGAGCTGGAAAAAGTTGCAGCCTGTAAAACCTACAAGAAGGATATCGTTCACGGCTGGCAGGTGCTTTCCAGCGTTCAAATCCACGCATGGACAGGCAAATGATCTCAATTTCTTTTTCCCTTTTTTTATATCATTATTAAAGAGAAACGACATTAGCAAATGGAAGTTATTATATTATTCAGATAGAGCAGGCCACGTGTTTGGAAAGGAGAAGGTGACCGTTCATGTGGATGACAATTTTTTATCAGCGTGTAGAATAAAAGAAAACAGAGTGTGTTTCGGCTCGACCGATTTTTTTATTAAAAAATATAATAACAACAACAACAAAGTCTTATCTCACTAGGTGGGGTCGACTACATGGATCATACGACTTCGTTGATCCATGTTCATGAGATTCGACAGGGTTTTACGCTGGCTGTCGGGGCCTAACACAACCCTCCTCCTTTATCCGGACTTGGGACCGGCTATAAAACATAGGCAGAGTTTTTTTTATTAAAAATATATTTATAATTTTTTGGATCAATTTTTAAATCATAAAATTCATCTTAAAATTATTGCAAAAAAAGAAAAATCTTCCTTTAACAAGTTGATTTTTTTTCAAATAAAACAATATTTTTAAAAATATAATAATTTAAAATTAATATATTTAATTTTATAATTAAATATATGATATAGTATTAGAATTATGAAATTAGAGTTTCATAATGTCATACGAACATATTAAAAATATATAAAAGTTATTATATCAATAATAACAAAATTGATTACTTATAAATTAATTATATAAATAAAATTAATGAATAAAAATGGGCTCCATGATTCGATGATTTTTTTGGTTGGACTCTAAGCAGATCGATTTTATTTTATTTAAAAATTATTTTAAATCATATTTAATCCACTATTTTTTATTTTTTATTCATTTTTTCAATTCGGATAAAATTTTTGGATCAGTAAAATTTTTCTTACACCCCTAATTCGCAGTTCCAAATTTCAAGTTGAATAAAATAAAAAAAGAATTTTAACGTTCGATATCTGATTTCTTTCCAAAATTAAATACTATTTGGTTTCTGTAAAAAAAGATAATGTGGAGTACTCTTTGATACTCGATAACACTTTTAGTTGCAGAGATTGATGGACTTGCATAGCTACATAGCACGTTTTAAGATTAAATAAGAAACCTTTTCATCTCTTCATTTTATTGTGGAAGATTGCTTTTGCACATTAGTCATTTTAAGGTGTAATGATTCAAAGCCCTCAGTATGCTCTCTGATTAAATATCAATAAAAAAACTATCCAGAGGTAAAACAAGAAAATACAAAATTCAGAAAAATGTTATGATAAATACTATATATTAATATCCTCTTGTTTTTAACAAACATATCGAGGGTATATTTCTGATTATGAATATTTCTAAAAAACTCAAGTCATCTCGCCTAGTGCTCATCCCTAGGTGCAAGATAGATCCTTTTGTTAAAATGTGTTGAATCTCATACATATTATATTCTGCATTACACTGGTACATGCAATTTTTAACATAATCAACATATCATTATCATACATGGTATGAGTTATTCCATGCATTCTTGGCAAGATAGGATATTCTATATCATAAGACATTTATACTTTGAGGCACAATATGAATTTGCATTGCTTATCTTTAAGTTCTTTAGTATAAAATATTAATGAAAATATACATACAGTTATTATATTTTTTAATAATGCAAAAAAATTCACAATTAGCCTTTATGTTTAATTAAGTCATTAAGTTTTATTGTGTCAAATGACATCTTTTATGTTGTCATCATCTTTCATATTTTTTAAGATAACTTATATCCTATTTGACCGTCAATAAGTTTATGTCATCAGATGGCTATATATTAAGGTCATTATTTAACTCTTCTTAAAAAATCGACACTAGAAAAAGGCTTAGGTCTATTTGATTAAGCTTATAAGTAATTCATACGTTGGTTTAAAAAAATTTCAATGTTTGGTAACATTTGTAACATGACTATAAGTTACTTATAAGTAAAAAAAGTAAGGGGAGGATTACTTATTTTTTTAAAAAATAAGTTAACTAGTTGTATCATAACTAATTAATTATTATTAATATAAATAGTTTATCTAAATACATAATTATTTATTTTTTTAAAATAAATTATAAGTAATAAAATATTTATTAACATTTTAATTTATCAATTATTTTATACAGCGAAATCAAATAGACCCTTAATTAGTCTTCGTAAGATACAACACCATTACTAATGAGGACTTAATATTCTGAAAACTCGATACCAATAATAGTGAAGACTTTGTCTCGTTCGATGAAGTACAAGCCATCCATATCTGACAGATTTAATCTAATTTGTAGCTTCACATGCAAGGCATGTATAAGTGATATTAATTCAACAAACACTTATTCAAAATAACTATACATATTATCATAATTGAAAAACAATTAAATAATAATTAAATTTAAAATATAAAATAAAATGATTAAACTTCACGTATTGTTCTAAACCCAGCCCAAAGCCCTGCTACAATTCGACGGATTACACCACGATTTGCCCATAAAGAGTTGGCATGAAGCCTTTTTTTTTTAATAATCACATTAATACGGTTTACACTCCAATCGCTAAAGACAGGATTTTAAGGCAACTTTTTATTTTTATATTTTGGGTTTAAATAGAATTTTACGGCTGGTGGCCTCATTGGGTTTAGATGGATGTTTTAATTTAAAATGCTGTTGAAAATATCCTGCAAAGTTTTATTTTAATTGAATGATTATAAGATACTCATTATCTTTTGCATAATAAAATCTGGATTTATTTTTTGGTTCACTTTGAATTCATTTTCCACCTAAAAAACCATTAAACATTTTATTTTTTTAAAAAGATAAAGTTATCTAGAACTCATTATAAGAAATAAAAATATATGTATTGGAGGATTTTTGAAAACCTTTATGGACCGATTTAATTAATCGATAATTTAAATCATCACTTAAATAAATTATTATTATTTCAAATACCGGTAATATTATATTATAATGTTTGGAAAGTATTGGTAATATAAATAATGACTAAACTAGTTAAAGAGCAAATTATCAAAATACCCTTCAAAATTATTTTACACATTCATAATATAGTATCCTAAATAAATAAAGAAAAAAGTGAATATAAGATGAGTAAAAAAATAAGAGTTATTTATAGAAATTCAAATAATAAAAGAGATACAGTTAAATGATATTTATTTAATAATAAAATATTAAAATTAAAAAAATTTATGAAATGAATATTTTTGTCAAAAACATGTAAGCAATTAGTAATTTTGAAAGTCACCTCCTCTGTGTGCTATTTGAATTATCAATGATGTGATAATTAAGATTATTAGAGTAATTAAAATTATCGATAATTAGTTACAACCAAACGAAATAATGTGGTAAATCCTGAAAATTTTAAATAAATTAACTGATAATCTATCTGGATTACCTCGTACCAAATGGTCCCTTATTTTCGTAAATTTCAAATAATGAAATATAGTATAACATAAGTGATCAACATTATTGACAATGAAAATAATATAATTTCAAAACATTTGAAGACCTAAAACGAAAATACAATATGTGATAAAAAATTTTTTTGTTAGCTTTTTAATATGCAGATATAATAAGTATTTTTTCATAATAAATTAGTTTATAGTCAATAGACGAGGAATAATTTCTCTGTGTAATTCTCCAGAGAAATTTTTTTTTTCATCTTTGTTAATTGGCGAGAGAAAAAGAGAATAGAACATGACAATAAAAGGAAAATCTGAAGAAGTAGAAAACAAAATATACTACTTCCAAAGTACAAACTAGTTATAATTGAAGTGCATAAGTAATGAGAGTTGTGAAAGTAAAATCAGTTTAGATATGAAGGTAACAAGTGTTGCAAATCAATTATTAGTAACTCAATAATATTTGTATATTGATAAATAACATACTAAATGATAAAAAAAACAATACTTGGTTTATTTTAAATCATTCGAGTATACTTAACTAAAAATAATACAACATTAATATTAAATTTCACAGTAACAAACGCATAAAATAAGTTTCTAAAATATAAAACTATTAGTAAAATAGTTGTTAACGACATGTGTGCCCCACCTCAAAATCCTTAAAATGACATTGAGAATAATTTTCGTCCGCCAATCGAAAAAAAATAAACTTCACGAATGAACTCTGACCCAAAATACCTTGCGAGAATCTCGTCGGAGATTTTTGCCATGAAGCTTTAACGTTACTTTCTCAAACATTTGGCTCAAATATTAATCTAAAAATTCAAAATTTTCATTACTCCTATTTGAGTCATTGAACAATAAACCTTAAAAATATCAGTTCAAGATTATTTTTTTTCTAACTCCCAATATTTGAGAAGTGATGCTGACGAGTCAATGCGCGACGTTAATGATTATACGCATAGCGCATTGTTCAAATATTGAAGATCGATTCATTATCAATTTCAACTAATTTAATAAGATCGGTCCGCGTTAACTGTCAAATAATGTTAAATGAAACTTTCAATAATTTTTTTTACATTTATAAAGATTGGAAACCTCAAGTTGGATTCATTTCATTCCAACTGTTAGTAAATATTTTTTTCGATGTGGGCTCATTGGTAATAATATTGATTGATGTCACAGCACGAAGAAATAAAAAAAATTGGGAAAACCGAAAAGAAAAGAAAAGAAAGCAAAGTCACAGCGTGGAGTCGCCTGTCGCCCTGGGCCTCAACAGAGCAAAAGCTGGTTTGCTCACAGCGATCCGCAGGTGGCTCAGTGGTTGGCGTGGGCGCACGGCCTCCGGTGCCCACACCACGTCGTACGGGGACGCCATAAAGAGAAAGAGGAGAGAGAGAGAGAGAGTACATCGGACGGCCAGCGTTAGCCCATTCAATCACATCTGACGGTCCCGTCGCCAGCTCATACCAATCTATGCGCCACCTCTCCTTTTTCAAATGTTGAATAATTTTTGGATATAAAAAGCCTGCTTTTATTAACTCAAACCATTTTACTGTAGCCAAAATAATTAAAAATGGAAAATCTAAAAGCACATGACGTAGAAAATTTAACCTTTTCTGAAGAGCCCAATGGAAATGTACATATTTAGAATTACATAAAAAATATGCATTATTATTATATTTTCAATATTTCTAATACATGTAAAATTATCATATATAAAAATACCATATACATTTAATTTCAATTTAGGGAAGAGAATACTTTTTTAATATTATCAATCAACTTGTCACACATACAAACTATAAGAAAAACTAGAGCCCAAAAAATCATCCAAAAATTTGTTAATTTTTAGAATTTAAGGAACTACCAAGAAATATAGAGTAGCCTTTCTAAGAAAAAAAATAATCTACCACCTTCATCCAGTGTAATAAATTCTCTCATTCAAAATACATCCAACACTTAAAAAAGGAAAAAAAAAGGTTCAATTAGATTTTGGGAATATTTTTAATAATTAACATCTTCAAATTATCGTTCCATTTGAAAAAGGTAAATAAGGTAGAAGGCTCGTTTTTTATTCATAATTTTTTACATTGTTAATTAATGATTCATATTTTAATTATTTGACTTAATAAATTTATATAATTTCATATTCTTTTGTTATGTTTTGAAACTCTTATTTTTAATATATTTTGAATTTTAATATTAAATTTTATATTTACCTAGAAATATTACATGCATTTATATTAAGTTTTATTTAATTATTGAAAACTTAAATATTATTATCATATTAATGTATGAATGCAAAAGAATTGAGGGGTGACTTTAAAATGCTTTAAAAATTAAAAAAATGACTTTTTGAAAGGTGCAAAATTGATCCAACACGTATTTTTTACTGACCTTATGATGAGATCATAATTTTCCCAAATACAATTAACCAATTAAGTTTTAAAATATTCATTGGTGGTTTACCGATGATAAATTATATAATAAAAAAATAACATATTGGTTTCTTTATTATGAGTTTGTGCTATTAGAATTTAGTCTTAAAAACTTTATTTTCAAGTATTGGCCAATAGAATCACTCCACTCCACCACATTTTAAAATTTCCCACCACATCCATTCAAATAAAAAAGGGAAAGATGCAAATTTTGTTGTCCACGTGTAAACAAAAGGTCGCAATTTTTTTCGTGCAAAAATTTAGCGAGAAAATTCTTAACAAGTTTAAATTATTGCCAAATTACCTCCGTATCCCCTCCCTCTATTTAAGCGCCTACCTGGTCGGACTTCCAATTGGTCGCGAGTTTGCTCTTCTCTCTCCATTTTGCCTCAGAGCTCGCCGGACGTTGGTGGCCGGAGTTCGGAGGTCATCGTCTTCGTCAAGGTGAGTCCATTCCTTCGTCTCCTTTTCCTGCTTCTACTACGCGATTGCTGGGTTCGAGATGTCGAAAACGGATCTTGGACAATGGCGGCTTGTCGTGGTTGTTTTGGGCTTTTAGGGATTTTATGAGATTCGAGTTTGTTATATGGACGAAGAGCCAGTTTTTTCGTAGTTACTGTTCTGTTCTTCGATCCGTGTCCTTGGCGTGCTTGTTTTAGGGGAGAAGTTCTCATTGTAGTAGAAGATGTCAGATACGCAGGCTTTGGTAGGTTTAGCGTGGAAGTAATGCCTTTTAAGTTTTTAGCATAGTCTCTTTTCTTCTTCTCTCTTGAGAGTAGCTTTTGATCGATGAACATTTGAATTTTATAGTTTTTTACTTTCCTGTGTAATCTACACGTTTTTGTAAAAAAGAAATGTTAGATTAATTGAGTCTATAATGAGTGATATTTTGTATTCTTATATTGATCTATATAAAAGAACAATTATCTAATTGCAATTATTAGTGGATTTACTTGTTCAGATCGGAAGCTCTTGCTTGCCATAAAAGTGTGTTTACTTATGGATTTATCATTCTGCATCTATGTAGGTTATTCTGTGTGATAAAATCCATATATAACCATATGTTTCTGAAAATAAGTGATGAACTGTGGAGAAAATTATGATGATACATAATTCTGTCGGTAATGTGGTGTGTGATACATGATGATTGGTCAATGTTGTTGTTGATGCTTCTTTGTATGATTTGGAGTATTGAACCTGTCGACCATGTTCATGACTATTTCTAGTTTGCTATGTTCGCTCAGCTTCGTTTGGACTTTGGATATCCCGATGGCACTATATGTTAATGTATTATAGTGAGATTATATGCATTGGATTCATCATTGGTCATTGTTTTCCGGGCTTGCACTCTTCATGTTAATACATGTTGTGCCAATTAGTGTGCGAATATATGCATTGGATTCATAATCTAAGTTACAGATCCATCAGTTTTTTTGTGATGTTACAATGTTCTCATCTTGGTTTTTAGAACCTTTGAAGATGGCCGATGCTGATGAAGTCCAGCCTCTGGTTTGTGACAATGGCACTGGAATGGTGAAGGTACTGCATATTCTCATCTTTTTATCTATGTACAGAACTCTATATATGCATGCCTGATTTTCTGTTAACCATGACATGCACGATTCTGATAATCTTGCAGGCTGGTTTTGCTGGCGATGATGCACCTAGAGCTGTATTTCCAAGCATTGTCGGCCGACCTCGCCACACTGGCGTTATGGTTGGTATGGGACAGAAGGATGCTTATGTTGGCGATGAAGCTCAGTCGAAGAGAGGTATTCTCACCCTAAAGTATCCTATTGAACATGGAATTGTCAGCAATTGGGATGACATGGAGAAGATCTGGCATCACACATTCTACAATGAGCTACGTGTTGCCCCTGAAGAGCACCCTGTTTTGCTAACTGAAGCTCCTCTGAACCCCAAAGCCAATAGAGAGAAGATGACTCAAATCATGTTTGAGACTTTCAATGTGCCTGCAATGTATGTGGCTATTCAGGCCGTTCTGTCTTTGTATGCAAGCGGTCGTACTACTGGTATGTATCCATGCAATTCTGTCATGTGTCTTCTTTGTATCATAACTTTGCATCAATTTCTTGAAAATGTCATTTTGCCAGGTATTGTGTTGGATTCTGGTGATGGTGTTAGTCACACTGTCCCTATTTATGAAGGATATGCCCTTCCTCATGCCATCCTTCGATTGGATCTTGCTGGCCGTGATCTTACGGATTCGCTGATGAAGATCCTTACCGAGAGAGGTTATTCATTTACTACTACTGCTGAGCGGGAAATTGTGAGGGATATCAAAGAGAAGCTTGCCTATGTTGCTCTCGATTTTGAGCAGGAGCTGGAGAATGCAAAGAGCAGCTCCTCTGTGGAGAAGAACTATGAATTGCCAGATGGCCAGGTTATCACCATTGGAGCAGAGAGATTCAGATGCCCGGAGGTGCTTTTCCAACCATCCTTGATTGGCATGGAATCCCCTGGTATCCATGAGACCACTTACAATTCCATCATGAAATGTGATGTGGATATCAGGAAGGATCTCTATGGTAACATTGTCCTCAGTGGTGGTTCCACCATGTTCCCTGGAATCGCTGATCGAATGAGCAAGGAGATCACGGCTCTTGCACCGAGCAGCATGAAGATTAAAGTTGTTGCCCCTCCTGAGCGCAAGTATAGTGTCTGGATTGGAGGATCCATCCTTTCATCCCTCAGCACTTTCCAGCAGGTAATGATCTATTTGTCAGCATTTTACTTCCTTGATATATTCTTCACTTAGTTCTCTGTTTAGTGTTCGATGTAACAGTTGTTCATAGCTTTCTTTCTTGCAATTTCCTTATCCCAGTTTTGCTTTTTATTGATCCTACAGATGTGGATTTCCAAGCTTGAGTACGAAGAATCTGGTCCATCCATTGTTCACAGAAAGTGCTTCTAAGTTGAGTGACATCGAGTATACATGGTCCTTTGCTCTGTGCATCTTTTAAGTCTCGAGTTATGTAACCGTTACCAAATTGTTGTGGCTTTATGAGGGATATGTTGGATGTTCTCTGATATATAATGTACTTTAGATGCCATTAGTATAACTATTATATATATATATATATATATATATTCAATGGATGCTTATATATATATATTCAATGGATGCTCTTTCTCTAACCGCAGAATGTTCACCGCAGTTCTTCTTTTCAAGTACTTGCTCATGTTGAGGCATTTTGTATTCCATGGCCATCTTGGACAATTTTCTAATCTATTTCCTGTGTCTTTCTGTGCTGTTGGGGTGGCGACTTCGTGTACACTTAACATAGCAACAACCTCCCATGTTCTGTCTTTTTCCTAGTACTTGAAGTCTGCCACATACACTTATCCATCGGCAATACCACGAGCAGTTGATATATATGGTCTATGCTCTTGAGGAAATATGTCCACCACGTTATAATTGTCTCTCCCCCTTATCCACGTTGTTCAACTGTATATGGCTGGTTGAGGCCTTATATCGTCCCGCTCTCTTATTTTATTCTTTTGGTTCAAACAAAAGACGTATTATGAACGGCAAGCTTTCTTTAGGTTCTTTCATTACAACAATAACAAAGTCTTATCTCACTAAGCGAAGTCGGTGACATGGATCATACGTTTTTTCATTAACAAAGAAAAATCTATCTTAATCTTTTTTTGGCTTAATTAAAATCTTCAATTTAGCTTTTTCTTTGTAAACTTTTTTTATTGAAGACCTTACGCTCAACTGAGAGTAATATTCTTAGGTATGGAAGCGACAATATAAAAAAAAATAGATAAAATAGCATTTATTAGTACTCTTCATCATTTTGGAAGTTGGATGTTTTTACATTCTATTAATTTTGTGCTATGCATGTAATGAGTCAATATTCTTCGGAGCTGAAATAGACTTGGATGCTCTTAAATACGTCGTTTGATTCGGACTAAACAAATTGCAGCTTGTCTAGCTCCCCACTTCCCACGGGAAGGATGCTAATGAACAATTTCCTTTTTCCACCAAAAAAAAATAATGTAACAAATTTTACTCCCCGAAAAAAATTCTTTTTGTCTCACAAGTGTCACAATAATAGAAATAAAAAGGATATGAAAAAATTGAAAAGCCTCGCAATTAAAAGGAAAATTCTCCTTCCATGATCAGAACCTTGTCGATGCGAGAGACGAGACACCATAGCAACAGAACCAGACGTCTTCTGGTCCTCTTCTAATGCATAATAACACTGTTCAACCACGCAACTAGTTTTATAAGTTATAATTCCACAAACAAAGTTGTCTCACAACCTTGGAATTGTATGAAAAGAAAGAAAAAAAAAGAAAACATTATGGAAATTGCCTTTCCCTTTAGCTAATTTATTAGTCGGTGATTAAATCATTATCACGGATTTAAATCACCAGCAATCGTATAATATAATAATATTATAATCAATAAAAAATTGGTTTATTGCCGGTCCAATCTTTCCCCTAAACATGCTTACAGCTAAGTTTCTCTGTCCGACATTTATTCTTCTTCCACAAGCACATCTGTCACGTTTCCGTAATGACAGTTATAGCGCCGTCCATACTTGATCCAACGGCTGTTGGGCCACTAGTTATGCATTGTAACGGCTGTTATTAGTATTTTTTCCCCTTTCCGGTCAGGCTCCTATAAGTAAATTTGCATTCTACAATCTTTGCAGGAAACATGCCCTTAGACATTGCTGTGTCTAATGGAAAAAAAACTTGGAAATGTACACATTTTTTATTGGTAGACTAAAGGATCTCGAATTTAAATTGCATCAATAAAAAATTTGTACTATTTTATTTTCATCTATCTTTAGTAAATAATTGAAAAAAATACAAGGGTATTTTTTCCAATGTTAATGATTTTTCAGCTTACAAAATTTGAATTGCTGGTTTTAATTTAAATGTAGTTGTTTTATTAATTACTTATTATACACTTGTAAGTTGTAACTAACATGTGTAGTTTACTTGTGGCAAATTGTTTCTTGTAGTCAAAGTTGAAAATAATGACGAAATGATAAAGACAAGGTTGGCTCTAAATTTCAACAACATAAGTTGGCGTAACATTATGTGAGATTCCTTGCCACGGCATCACAAAAGAATTTAAAGAAAAGTTTACTGTAGCAAAATAATAATAGTAGAATATAATCGTACGAATTAACAAAAAAACATAACATATCATAAGTTGAAAGAAAGAAAGTTAGGATTGTGCTTTAAATATTACTATTAAATGTCAAATATAACATATCATAAATGTTAAATAGGTTTTTAACCCAACTCGTGAATTCTGTATCATAGTGTAGATTATTCTTAATAGTATTAATTAATGAACCGGTAGCTGTTACAACTTACAAGCCATCTCAATTAGTATCTCTGTATATATGATGACAACAGTCCCGCCTCTTGTCTTCTATTTTCTCACTCCACCGCAGGTCGATCCAAGCGATGGATGCCGGCGCACCTCCTCGGCCAACCAACCGCCGCGGCTCCGCCGCCGGTGGTGGTGGCCAGATCCCGCCTCAAAACTCCTTCCCGCGCACCGGTCACCGGAGGGCCCACTCTGAGACCTTTCTTCGTTTCCCCGACGACATCCTCTTTGACTCCGACCCCGACTTCGCCATCTCTGACCTCGACTTCCCCTCCTTCTCTGACGAGAGCCTCTCTACCGCCGGAGACGTCGGACTCTTATCCGTAGACTCCGCAAGATCCTACCCGCCCCAGCAGCTGCAGCTGCAGCGTCAGCTGCAGACACCAGCGGCCGCCGCTCCTCTTCCGCCGGCGGGTGGGAGGCCTGTTCCTGGGGCGCACCTCAGGAGCCTCTCTGTGGATGCTGCCTTCTTCGAGGGCTTGGATTTTCAGGCGCCGTCGCCTTCGCCGTCAAACACCCCTGGCGGGGGAGCGATGGTGGAGGGGAGGGGACACCACAGGCGGAGCGGGTCGGTGGACGGGTCTACCTCGACGTTCGAGGGGGAGTCTGCGTCACTTCTTTCGGATTATGCCAAGAAGGCAATGACGGCCGATAAGCTTGCCGAGCTCGCGCTGATCGATCCCAAGAGAGCTAAAAGGCGAGGCTTTTATCGCCCATTTTTCTCCTCACCCGATTTTGTGCAAGTAAAATCTTAAGTAAACTTGGAATTATACTACTAGTTTCGTTTGCTTTTGAGGTTTTATTAGGTAAAATCTTGAGCATCTTTTTGGTTTATCACTTTTTTTTTTTAGCTTTAACAAAAGATACGCTGCTAGCTTTAGAAAGTGTTCTTCCTCATTCCTACCAGTAGCTTCATTCATTTAACATAGTGCAACTTAACTTTTGACTGTACAAACAGTGTTGTTGTATGTATCATAGAGGAGGCGTGGTAATTTATATGAATTATAATGTGGGTTTGCCCCCTTTGTTCAACAATGAATGAAGCGTTAGATGTACTTGGATAGAGAAGGTGGTCTTCCTACAATTCACTTTTTTCCTCAGAAGGAATTCCCCAAACAACATCCTTGACCGAAGCCTATACCTGTTGTTTGGGTTTTTGTTCCTATGAGCTTGTGTTTCATTGCATACAAAAGCTGAAAAACACTAGAATTGTATAGCGATTTGCTGGACGAGGCCTGCGTGCAGTATATCATCAATGGAATTTTCTGGGGTGAATTAATAGTCATCAATTGGATATATTACTAACATGGATAGAATAATCGAATATATTCTGAAACAATGGGGTTTATTTTTCTGGACTACCTGTCATTTTTACAATTTATCTGGTACATTGTACTTTAAATGATATTGTTACCCTCCTTCCAAAGGAATGGAAATATCTATATTGGACAGGCTATGCATCACTTTGACTTATTTTTATTTCTTCATACTGCAATGTTGACATGTTTGTGCCACCTGTTCTCTGTCTTAGGATTCTGGCAAATAGGCAATCTGCTGCTAGGTCAAAGGAGCGGAAGGTCCGTTATACAAGTGAACTTGAGCGGAAGGTGCAGACACTTCAGACAGAGGCAACCACACTTTCTGCTCAGCTCACACTTCTACAAGTAGGACCTACCAAAATGCTTTAGTTGATTTATTAATACAGACTGATGGAAATCTATTCTAGATTTTGTGGTTTACTTTATTGTTAATCTTTGTTAACTTACTCTAAACAGAATAATGTTTACCTACATACTGTCTTTCAAATGCAAGCTTCTTGACTTGCTGGATTTTGAGAAATCTTATCTTGTATAGTCATGTTATATTTCCTGAGAGAATATATTGAGGTCGAAACATCTCTGTCAGACGCACTGGCTTGGCATCACCTCAAATTAATGATAACCTGGTACACTTGAATTGATATTTAGGAAATTATGATTGCCTAACTTAACTGCTGATCTTCAGTCTGCACTATGCACTGAGTATGCTAAGTAGGGTTGATTCACACTATAAACAGATTTCATTAAGTAGTGGTGTTAGCTGGAGTAAAAAAGTGGGTGATGACAATCTTCCTAGCGCTGTGTTCTTGGGTCAGTTGGAAAGGTGGACTAGTATTTTACATACAATTGATTTTGTTTCATGTACAAGGAAGAATGATAGTAACATACTAGGGAATAGGCTTGTAAACAAGCTGAACATGTGCCATCATATTTGAGCTCAGCTTGGAATAATAATTGTCATTCCCATTCTACTCTGCTCAGGTTTTTTTCTGTTTGTTTTTTATTCATGAAAAATCAACTGGGTGTTACAGAAGTGCTCAAAAGGATAAACATGTGAAAATTTTGGCTTAGGGACTGGTCGCTGTCTGAAATCAGATGAGTGGAAGTATTGAGTAATTGTTGGAGCATAGTTGTCTGTGGAGCAGATAAGATCTCTGTAGCATTAAGAAAAAAAGAACGGACAAATCATGGATGTGACGACGGCAATGGGAGAAGCAAGGAGTAGAAATAGAAGATGCTGGCTGCCAGTCATCAAGAGTTAAATACGGGGAACAGACAAATAAAATGAGGATGGGGTAAAAGTTGGGATTGAAGTAGTCTACACATCTGATATGAGCTTTGCCCTTTTCTTCTTCTTTTGGAAGGTGCTGGCTGCTAGTCAGCAAGAGTTGAATAAAGGCAACAGACAAATAGAATGAGGATAGGGCAAAAGTTAGGATTAAAGTAGCACCTGATATGATCTTTGCCCTTTTCTTCTGGAAGGTGCTGGCTGCTAATCATCAAGAGTTGACTGGCTGCTAGTCATCAAGAGTTGAATATGGGGAACAGACAAATAGAATGAGGATGGGGCAAAAGTTAGGAATAAATTAGGCACCTGATATGAGCTTTATTGTGGAGGGAATATAACTAAATATCATTTAAGGAACATGATTTAAGTTGAGCAAGGGACATTACTAAAATCATGCATGTGGCATTGCCCCGAAAAATAAGAAATTCCCATTATTTTCTCCCCTTAATTAAGTGGAATATCATGCAGGTTGTCTTGCATTGCGAGCTATACTTACTTTTCTCGTATTCATAAAATTGTTATAAATGATTGATGAATCATTAAACTTTTTATTTCTCATGCTCATTATAGAAAGTCGAACCTAGCGGTCTTGTTTGGTGCTGTGGACAACTGATTACATATGTTGCTGAAAAGTTGTAATAACTGGTTTGTATATTTTCTCTAAAACTTCTCAAGCCAATATTATTGCCATAATGCAGAGAGATACCACTAGTTTGACAACTGAGAACAGAGAACTTAAGTTGCGGTTGCAGGCCATGGAGCAACAGGCTCAACTCCGTGATGGTATGTGTTAAGTAATTTATTCTGTGTTGCTTGCTGAAATATCTCTATCGATGTGAGCTCTTTCTAATTATTCTCAAGGCTTAAATCTTTATTAACTGAAAAAATGACTATTCGGCTACTTTGAGGTTAATGATGCATTATGAGGTCCATCAACTAGAATTATTAATGATTTTATTTGTCATTTTTTATTTTAGATTAATTCATTTCTTATTTTAAATTCTTAGTTGGGGTTTAAACTCTACAAAAGTTTTTTTATCATTATGAATAAAACAATACAATAGTTTTATCTGTCAGTTGTACCTAGTATATTTTTATCGTGTGGATGCTTGGTGCATTGGGCAAATTCTTCATAACTTTGACAGGTATAAATGACATTGTTAGATAAAACATTATTTTTCTTATTAAATTGAAGTGAACGATTATATATCGACGATATTGGTAGATTCAAATACTCGGTGGATTTTGGGATTATTTGTTCGTCATTCCATCTGTCTCTTCGCCATTGTCACCTGCCACCATCCATCTTCTGCAACATTACTTCATCAACTAAGCCCTGATCTGGGGTATCGAGTAGCTCTCATGTTATTGGCAATAACATCTGTTGTCAACCATCACATGACTTAGACTTTCTTAATAAACCATATGCATATATGTCTTGCCCAGTACATCATATCCTGCCGCTCGTGTTGGGTTTGGTCCACTGATTTTTTTCTCTTAATCATTTTCATTTCATAGTGTATTTGTCTGCTGTTTAAATGTTGAAGTTTGGAATGTTACATCGTGGTGACCGTTAAAATTCCTTTTAATGTAGCTCTGAACGAGACTTTGAGGGAAGAAGTGCAACGCCTTAGGATTGTAACTGGACAGCTCCCAAATGTGAATGGAAACCCTTTTAATGCAGGGCTACAACATTCTATACCATGTTATCCTCGGCCACAACAGTTGCCTCCTCTGAGCAGCCATCACGGTCCGCATCTCCAACCATCACAGGCACAAAGTCCTTCAAATGGTCCAGCGCCAAGTAGCCAGTCGTCAAATGATCCAATGGACTTCATGTAGGAAAGAATCAGTTATCTATATATGTTCAACCATTTATGGATCAATTTGAAATCCTAATGGGGTTCCTTACAACCCTTAAAAGGAGTTGTTATTTGTCTCATTAGATGTAACAAAATTTGTATCTTTTGATTGACCTTTTGGAATGAATTATTTACTCGTAAAGACAGTTATGGAAGCAACATTGTAAATATAGTTATGGGGAGAGAAGACAATAAAGAATGGTTTTTTACTTTTTAGTACTGTCGTACATTCCACATTCTTCTTATACATATATATATATATATATATATATATATATATTATAATATTAGGATGCATAGATACATTTCTATATGCACTTTGCGATCACTTCATTGAGCCATCATATTAAAATTAAATTAGTTTAATTATAATGATTGAAATTTAATCATATATCAAAAGGTTGGTCTAATTATTGATTTACCAAATAAAACCCGATTAAAAAAAAAGATGGCTGCCTGATTAGTTCCGATCTCCTACGCCCCCTCTCCTCTCTCTTCTGCTCAGCATATTGTCACACATGATTTCAATCGCGATCTAATGGTTCAACATACACTACTTCGCTTTCGTTGTCATGAGAAGCAACAACATTTCCTTCTTCACACTTGTACCAGCAGCCATGTGCATAATGACCTTTCTTTCCACAATTATAACAACAAACATCATTCCGATGAGATTTCTTCTCTTCTTAATCTTTTTTGCTTGGGCCTTGGTAAGCTCTCCTTCGTTGTGGACCTCTGCCTTGTCCACATCTCGACCAGCCTTGCTGACGCCCCTTTCAATTTTCTCCGTTGTCGTAATTCTTTACGACTTTATCAGAATGTGAAGGCCTTTTCCTGATGAATAAATCCTTTTCTTGATTAATAAAGCCTTTTTCTTCATCCTTTATCGAGAGTTTGAATATTTGGGCATTCAGATCTTCTTGGTTGGACAAGATACTCTTTATTTCTGTGAGAGTTAGTTCTTGAACCCAACCTTTAATAACAATGATGAGACTATTATATTTAGGATGCAAATCATGTATGATAATTCTACGCATCCTTATTTCAGTAATAGAATTTTGTGGATCTAACTTAACAATCTCATCACATATAGATTTAATCTTAGAGAAGTATTGACTCATTGGCATGTCGCCTTGCTTTATGGAGATCAAATCATTCTTCGGTCGCTACAATATTGCATCATTCTTCTTTGTGGAAAGTGTGACCAAGGTGTCCCCAGTCTTCTAAGGTGTCTCTTTATCTCTAATCTTCTGAAGAAATTCATTCTCCACCAAAGTGGCTAGTGCGTACATGGCTTTTTCGACTTTGCACTCCCATTTCTTTAGCTCTTCTGGATTTGTTGGTGGTGTAGTCTCATTTTCGTCAATAATGCTCTATAGATTTTGCCCTTTCAAATAATACTGCATTATAATACTCTATAATTATTATGATTGAGTTTCTCGAGGCAGCTTATCGAGGATCTAAAATATGCCATGATAACTAACAAACTTCACAATCCCAGATTGTGCACCGGCAGAATTTTTCCTTAATTATCCTCTTACCAATTTGTTCTGACATAACTTCCTCGTGGCTTTTCTTACACCGTCTTGAACCGACGGAGTCTCCACATAACTTGCTTTGGCAAAATCTCGAACTGACAGAATCTCTCCACGGGCCCACCTGGTCTGATACCACTTATAGAGATCTAGATCAAAATCAACTAGCAAATGATATTTATAATATATAATTGTGTATACAAATATCTTAAAAAAACTTGATTATACAAATACACATGCTCTACGGACAACTCATGGTACTCTGCATACAATTAGCTCACATATAAGTATACACTACACCACACTCTTAAGGAGTAATACACACATTACACCTCACCACACTCTTACATATTGCACACACCAAAAGAGACCTCACATGCCACTCGCTCACTCAACCTCACATTACACACCCTTGTTGCTACTTCTCACTTTATGCACGAGAGCATGGCTTCTCATGCCTATTTATAGGCAACCATGTCGGAGCTTCAATTGAAGAAACAAGGGGATGTATATGTTCTTCATGAAATTTTTTTACCTCCCATTTGTCATCTTCTACAAGCTTTACTAAATAGTTGCGCACCACAATCTTCCCTCACATCCCTTCTTCTTTTCACCTCTTTGAGCTAGTCATTACCCTTTTTATTGAGATCCTTATGTCCTTCTTTAGAGCAAACCAATTTTCTACCAATGAGTTCATTTGTTTTCCTTGATTTGTAAAAATAGTCACTCCTTATCAAAAACCTATTGATTTGGCATATGCATTGTAATATTCATATGCATGATCTTCAGTATCAAACTTCATTCCAATATATGGCTTGATATCATTCTCGTTATCCTTTTCTTGATCTTCGTACTCCATTCATTGATCTTCGAGCTCTTCAAATTCTTGGAACCGGATTTCATCCATTAGCTAAATTGATATCTAAAGTTATGGAAGATGGATGGATAACATTAAGAAGAAGACATGCAGTATGAGATCACAACATAAAAGTGCAGACGACCGGTTAAAACCAATGACATGCAAATATCCAGGGTCAAATTTAGTGAAGCAATTTTAATCAAACAACAAAACTCCTACCATTGAAAAGGATAAAAGAAACGACATACAAGCACGACAGACATAAATATTGGAAATGGCAAAAAAGAGAATGAAAGTAGAGGTCAAAACCTGCAAATGCTAGTTTGAAGATCCAATGAGAATTGAAACCTTTTGCAGCGCCTTGTTATGCTAGTTTGAATAAAATGCCTCACCGCCCCTATGCTCGCCGGTCGTCGACAACCCTAGACAACTCTAGACAACCCTAGAAATGATAGTATGAGATCGATGGAGAGAGAGGAAGGGAGTGAGAGAAGCTGGGCATGAAAGAGGTGTCGAGATCACTTACTGTAGTGACACCCGCCGAAGAAGATTGCGAAGGAGTGGATCCCGCTCGATTTACAATAGCCACCAGTCGCCGTCGGTCGCTGCCCTAAAAGGTGGAGTGGGAGTGAGAATGAGGGAGAGATCGGAAGCCACTCACGGCAATTGGAGATAAAATGAGGGCGGAATGGGATGGAGCAAAAAGAGACTCGCCCTACGCGCGTTTCACACGGTCTCCTAAAGCCATCGGAGAAGATCAATGAGAGCCGCGCACCAGAGAAGCTTGCGAAGGAGTGGATCCCGGTCAGAGTGGATCTAGATCTTCGATTTTGAATGATAAACGAAATGGGATGGAGGAAAAAGAGATCCGCCCCTCCCCACTCCGCCTAGAATCATCGGAGAAGATCAGGGAGAGCCGCTCGCCGGCGAGGATCGAATGAAAGAGGATAGCCAGCAAGGATCTCATCTGAAGGGGCGTAGATCTCATCTGAAGGAGCGCACGCATCTGGACCATGTAATCTAGATCGAACGGTCGACGGTGTGCTTCGCAGGGTGCAATGTGCTCAGCACCCTCATTTTTCCCATGTGTGTGTGTGTGAAATATTAGTGTGCTACCACACAAATTAGTAAAATTGTGCGATCAAACATTCTGGGTCATCCGACACAGGCGTGCATCAAGGGACATGATCATGCCATCTACAGCTCCATCATCAGGGCGGCCATGCTCATAGCCTTGGACGCCAGCCGAAGGTATGAGGCACACGAGGCAGAGAAGTTGGTGACCGTCAGTGGAGGAAGTAGTCAGAGAAGTCGATGGTAGCATTTCCTCATTCTGTTGCCTCATAAGAGGTGGATGTTGGGGCGACGAGGCAGAGGAGGAGGAAGAAGAAGGTGAGACGCAAGGGATCGCCGACGAGGGCGGGTCAAGAGGCCGAAGAAGAAGGCGGACGTAGTACAATTTGCTCCCAAATTGTGTCGATGCCATGTTCAAGGTTCAAGAGGCCGACGATCTTCTCTCACGCCTCCCCATGTTCTTCTCTCACGTGATCGCTTCCACATTGCTTGCCTCTCCCCTATGATCAACGATCAGGTCTCGTGTCTTGCATTGCCTTTCCCCCATGACCGATTAATGGCGATGATCGTTGTGTTGCCTCTCCCTACAACCGATAAATGGATGGCAATGATCCCCCTCCGACAGGATCGCCATTGTTGGCCCCGGCGATCCCCCACCCCTCCTCGTCGGCGTTGGCCCCTGCCCTTGGTGGTGGAGCGAATGCTTTTGAGCCATCCATATACTGCTCAATCAAATCTAATGGCCTGTGATGTGAGGTTGTACAATGCTATTAATATGTGTGATAGCACACTAATATTTCTCTCATATATATATATGTGTGTGTGTGTGTGATAGCATGCTAATATTTCTCTCATATATATATATATATATATATATATATATATATATGGTGTGTGTATGCATGTATGTATATAATATTAGGGTGCATACACATATTTATATATGCACTTTGTGATCACTCCACATCTAAGCCATCAAATTAAATCTATTTTAGTTACACGAATGAGATTTAATCATCTATCAAAATGAGATTTCACGACGTTGCACCTAAAGGGTGTTACACCGCATTATATATATATATATATATATATATATATTAAGGTGACACCACATGTGTGACCGTGTGCCCACTTCATCTATATTGTCTGATCCACGACTTCCCTGTCACGCATGGCATCTTCCTCCTGCCGACCGTTTCCTCATGCCACCCCCCTTCGCGTCTTCCTCTCCCTCCCGCTCGAACAGTGGTCACGGTGCATAGTGCAACTTGCAATCGGACGCGAGGGCCGAAGAATTGCAGGCGATGGCCGAAGAATTGCAGGTGAGGGCCGAGGAGTTTCGGGAGCCGTCAAACTATGACATGCGAGGTGATCGTCGCTGGTGAAGTCGCAATAATCACAGGCGGGTGCTCCTCCCTTCTATGCATGACACGCACAGACACTTCTCCCTTCCCTACACGGTCACACGCGGGTGCTCCTCCGGTCGTATGGGTGTTCACGGGTCGGATTTGACCCGACCTGATCCCGGACCCGACCCGATCAGCCCTCTTTAGAGGGATGGATCCGATCCAACCCAACCCGAGGGTCGGGTTGGATCGGGTCGGGTGGTCGGGTGGTCGGGTTACCCGACCACCAATTTTTCTTTTTTTTTTAAATTGATTTTTTCTTTTTTTAAAAATTTTTCCTTATCTTTTCTATTATTTAATATAAAACATATGATATAATATTTATTTTAAAAGCATAAAATAATTTGTTAAATATTTATATATTAGTTTCCACCTTTAAAATATTTTATTTTAATATTTTTTTAATTTTTTAGTATAAAATATAGGCTACCCGTACCCTACCCGAACCGGGGTCGGGTTGAGGTCAGGTCGGGTCGGGTCGGGTCCGGCCCGACCACGGATCTGACCCGACCCAACTCGCTGAACACCTCTATCCGGTCGATTCTTCCTTTGACAATGTCGCACGAGTCTTCCTCTGGTCTATTCTTCCTCTGACAGCACTGCACCGGGTCTTCCTCCGGTCGATTGTTCCTCCGACAGCACGGGCAACCACATTCTCTGCACGACAATGATGAATCACCGACGACGATCACCTCACAGGTCACGACGATGGGCGACGACCTCACTTGCGACCCCACGGCCCTCGCCGTCCCTCACAGGCGCCGTCGGAGGAAGACTTGCCAGCCCTCGCGCCGCCGCATCCGCATCCGCCGTAGCCGTTGCCGAAAATAGAAGAACAGAGGAGAAGGGGATGCAAGAAAGGGGAAAGCGTTGTTGACTGTTGATGGAGATATGGACGGTTCGGATATGTGGTAGCAGAGTGACACCACTTTTGTGTGGTGTCACCTTAATATTCCTCCCCCTCTCTCTTTCTCTCTCTCTCTCTCTCTCTATATATATATATATATATATATATATATATATATATATATATAAGGCCACATGAGTCCATGTTGATTTAACAATGGAATATTAGAAAAAAAATATTTTGAACAATCCGTTATTTCAAACTCTTACTCTCAAGGTATTTGGTATGAAAACAACACCAAGAACAATCTCTTATTTTTAATTTTTCATCTAAACACCAATTTTTATGTTCTAGAGTCTAGAACATAGCAAAATTAGTAATAAAGATGTTCTGCCTAGATTCAGGAACATCTCTGTTCTTGTTCAAATAAAAAAAATAAGAATATGTTGGCTCTAGTTAGCTTTAGAACAAGATAGGAATAAGAGGCTTAATTTTGACTTTTTTGTCAAATAAGGGTGGAATTAGTTTGTGGGAGCCACTTGTATTTAATGCAAGAACAGTAAAAATAAGTAAGGTTTTGAGTTCTTTGTGTGGACAAGAACACGTATTCAGAAGTGGATTAAAGGGATGAGATTAAAGGTCAGATTATAAAAGTATTATCCCAAACCCGTTGGGTCCAACTCATGAGAACAAATAAATGCATGCCAAACAACCTCACGAGCACTAGCAAGTAGCAAATTATTATTTTTTTTAAAGAAGGATCATTTAACCATTGGTATATAGCAACGTGAGGTGTCAAAGTAGCAGATTATTATAAACTCTAATATCAACTACGACGCACTTGGCTTTTTCCCACTTGCACCAAAAAAGTTGCCATCAGAAAATGAAGAGAAATGTGTCTAGATGCTCCATCGTGACCAACAGGGCAGACAAAGCTATAGAATATTGAATGCATTTTGAAATCATGATGAGCAACATAAGCTACCGATGAAGGAGCTACAACTCCCATTTAAAAGGAGTCGATCAGTATGATGCATTATTTAATATTGTTCTCAATTTTATTTATCACGAATGACTTAAAAGACATAAAACTCTTCTAAGAGGTCGTGGGATTATTTGGTTGCTATTACTTTCCTTTTTGGAATTATGCACATTTTAACTACATTATTAATCTGATAATTTATGAGCAGAAGATATAGACAAGAATTTCTCCTTATTTTTCTTTAATTTATCAATATAAGATTGATATTATGCATTCAAACTATAATATTTATTTTGAGAACGAATTGAACTACAATTGAACTTCCAAATTTTGGCACAAATTAGAGGTATATGATTGTTCATGTGCCTTTTAAATTCAAGGCATTTTTTTGTCATTATAGAGGTTTATGAATGAAAACAAAGAAAAGTGTTAGAATAACTTAAAATTAAGAGAACAAGAAAGAATAGATGAAGGAGAGATGCTTAAATCCAGCATTTGGTACATATAGTATTTTCAAGTTTCTTTTACAAAAAAGGTAAATATATTAAGATTTTGAGCATGTGATCTTTCATATTCAACTCTAGTAAGATTCTCTTCATGATTTATTAAAAGCGATTACTGGAGCTAAATTGCATAATCTTTTCAAGAAAGAAGTTTATGGATGAATGAAAACAAAGAGAAGTACTAGAAAAAAAAACAAGAAAGAACGAAAGAAGAAAGAAATAAAATGCTAATACAAATTGCAATTACCAAAAGTTTGTTTTCCAAGGCATTAGAATGGAACAAATAAGATGCTGAGCATCGACACCAACAAAATAAGATCATTACTACTAGTACAACACTACAGCATCAGATACCGAGATTAATTCTTATGCTGCTTGCAGAGGCAGTTCTCCTTGCCAATAGCTGAGGCGATGCAGGGAGAGGGGACTTCCTGGTACCAGCTCAATCGCTTCTGAACAAGTTCATTCAAGAAGCTGTCAAGCTTTTCAACAGTGACATTAGGCATCACTACAACATGAGCAATGTCTCCTTGGCAAGCAAGCTGCCACCTGCGAACAAAGACCTCATCTTTTGGCCTCTCGAACACCACAGTGCTACTCAACTCATTAAGCATGGCGCCGATTCCTGCTGCTTTAAGTTGGTCCTTCAAGTAATTTGCATTCTTCAGGCACTTCTGGACTTCTTTCTGAAACCCTCTGTAGCCTTTTCTATTGAGGGTGTACCACAGGAAGATTGGGGCATGACCATTTCGGCTGCCCATAATGGTAGCATCCCTTGAAGCAAGATACTCGACATTGCGGGAAAGGACATTGATGTGCTCCAATCTTGTAATCTGAACACCGCAAGGCATAGGACATCCGACAAACTTATGGCCCGAGACACTCACACTACCTATAGGCTTCTTGAATGTTACTTTAGGTGCCTGTACAATGTGAACAGAAGAAACTTCAATACCATAATGTAACATGAACAAAAAGAATGAATGATCACAAATGAGGGTTGAATTTTGGCATAAGCTAAACCTCTTATGCCACAACAATTTTTTCTGTTTTATTGCCACAGTTCCAGAGCAATAAGAGAACAAAAGACCAAAAGAACTTACACGTTTAACAAATGGCATCATGAGCCCAAAGAGAGCGCCATCACAGTGAATGTAAAATCGATCTTTGAAACCTGTTTCTTCAAGGGTCTGTATGACCATATCGAGATCATCAACAGCTCCCTTCACGGTAGTCCCTGTAGAAGATGCATATTTAGCAGACAAAAGATGGACAAACTCAGAAATATAAATGAAGTACTAACCAATGTTCACGTTGATTATCGCAGGTTTATCCTTGTTCGCGAGAAGCTTAGCTCTAAAGTCACTGCAATCGATTTCACCAGAAACCAAGGTTTCAATTTTTACGCACTCCATTCTGTACATCCTGGCTGCTTTAAAAACCGAGTAGTGGGACTCCTTTGAGGCATACAGAATTCCCTCAGGAAACACTTCCCTCCTGAAACACCAAGCGAAAGGATTTACTTCTCTTATATGAATTATGATACCTAATACCAGTGCCTTAGTCTTGTTATGAGAGTCTTGGGAGTAGGCATCCACATTTGTAATGAGGTCAATGTCAACAATAGGATCCTTGGGTTAACCAACGGAACAACTGTATTATGTGCTGAAAAATGCCATCATATCTCACCAAGATATGTCATCTAAATAACTAGTTCAGATAGATGGAACAAAGAAAGAGTACACACCCAACAAGAATACCATGCAAGTTCCCTTCAGTTCCACAATTTGTGATGTAACCCCAATATTCATGTTTTTCCAATTCCCACAGGCGAGCAAACCAGTCCAGCACCCCCACTTCAAACTGCCTGGAGTGGACTCCATAATTACTTTCAATGAATGGATCACCAAGGTTATTTATGGAAAAATGCTGAAGCTGATTCAGAGCACCATAATCAAAGTCCAGGTTGTATGGGTAGCCTGGAAAGATATGGCTGACCAATAAGTATATATTTAAGCAAGAAATTCAAAATACTCTGAAAGTATAATAATATCATGTCTCAAACAATTTAGCTTGTTTGTTTCATGTATTTTAACTGCATTGACTGCATAAAAAATTAATCAACCATATACCAGGAAGGTTATTTTGAGTCATCTAAATGATTTATCTCGTAGCAAACTTGTGCACTTTAAAGTTCAAAATCTGTAATTCTACAAAGGTAATGCAGAAACTTCATGATATTTATTAACCATCACACCCCATAATATTACTAATCCATCTACATTCATTATTGTCTACGAAGTCCTTCTACATGAGATCAGTTCCCAACTATTTTCTTGAAACGGGCGTTCCTAACTATTCTTCAACGCATGAATTGTTCGTTTGCTGATATTCATTGGTTCTCAAACAAACTTTGCATTCCCAACTATGCAAATTGTTCTATGTGTACATTCTTTGATTCTCGTACAAGCTTAGTCCTACTAGTTTACCACATTATTTTCGCAAGATTGAAAACTGCCCATTTGCTGGACAAGCAGGGGGTTATATGCGTTATAAAATGACAATTACACAACAAGTACAAGGAGAACAGAGACTTTATGTATGCGCCTTACCAAGATGATGTTTGGTTCTCTCCATCAGAGACTTCCGATATCTGGCGAGCACGCTGGCCATGTAGGCCTCCCGTTCGCCGGTGACCTCGTCGTCCGCCTCCGGCTCCTTGATGGTGAAGCACATGGTGTGCACATTCCTCCCGAGGACGATCTCCCTCCTCATCTTACCGTTCCCTTCCCCTCCGTTGGATTCGGACTCCAATGGATCGGACTCCGCCGGGTCAGCGATATCCGCCGGGTCGAACTCCATCGGCAGAGGCTCCACCTTCTCCCCCATATCAGCCAAGCCATTCCCCACGCTTCCAACCATCACTGAGAAACCCAAATATCCGAAAAATGTGGTTAAAAGACACTCCTTTTTCGCTGAGGAGCTCTCGAGCTAGAGGAATTGCTGGTAAAAATTCCTCTTTTTTGCTATCCAGGAAATCTAAAAGCAGGAGATCAAAACCTGATGAAAGCAAAATATCAAATGAGCTCCAGATTATGAATAATGACGAGAAAAGTAAAACAAAAAAAGGCAAAAAAATGGTCAAAACCAGATCCGGAAGACATAAAAAAAACACGGAAATCGGCGAAACGAAAATTGAGAATAATCAGCAAAAATTACAACACGACGAGATTTACTTTTTCGGAGGAAGGAAGGAAAAGATTGACCTTTTCTTCTTCTACTCCGACGATCTCTCTGCGCTTGGACGAGAGAGGGAGAGAGAGAGAGAGGCGCGGCGAAGTGAGAGGAGGTTTCAGAGGGTTTTGGCCCTCCTATTAATAGCCAGTTTTTTTCTCTCTTTTGGCGATTGACGCGATAATTGATAGCTCAGTAATTTAATTTCATTAATTGCTGCCTGCATTAAAAAGGCTTCTGCATTAAAAGTTTTCCCAAAAGTTCGCATTCATGCCAGCTTCTAACATTATTGGGCATTGTTAATTTTTTTGTATTATATTTTTATGTGTAGTTTTAATTTATAGAATAAAATATATATATTTCTTTTTTCTTACCTTTAAATTAATATCTAGGGCCTAGGCGCTCTTTTTTTGTTATAAGAAATGTAGGATAAACATTAACATTTGAGACAATTTTAATAAAAATAATAATAATAATAAATGTATTGAATAAATATGGTTCACATGCTCTTGATTCTCCAAATCCAATTCCTATCAAATATCTTTTCTTATTTCTTATTTTCATACGTAAATTATGGACTTTCTTCAAAACTATCTATATAGTCTATACTCACACTGTAAATTATTCGATAATAATATTTTATGTATAGATTACGTGGGTGTTCATCATTATCTATAAAATCATGCAAACATTTAACACATTTTAAAAGCATGAGAAGTAAATGATATTTTATTTATTTTGTCTTTCTTTATTTTATCGACGAGAGGATAAGATCAGATCCAGGCATGGTGACTCATGCACGTGCATTCATATCAAATCATGTGATTATTCATGCCACGGGGGGCCAAATTTGTGTGTCAAATTCAATGTCCCTCAAAACTTATCATTTTGTAAAAAAAAAATTGTACCCAAAGTCTCGCTTTCATATATGTGATTCAATATAATTAATTGGATTTAATGTATATATTACCCCCTCTAAATGGTAGCACCATCCATTGAATTATTACTCGATGGTGAATTTGCACTCGAACCGAGATTTTAAGTGACTTGAAGTCGGTTGGACTTTTTTTTATGAATCAATGAGTGAACATTAAATCGGCACCATCTTTCTTTTGCTGTCACTCTTGTCGCCGCCTTCATCTTCATTTTCTCTTCAAGTTCTTTTGATTTTCCCCCTTCCCGTTCTCGATGGTGGATCTTTAATGTTTGTGCATCGACATTACTGGCCTTCTGCGTTCCCTCTCAACGTCGCGTTCTCATTTGCTTCTCTCATAATTTGCCATCTCCAAGCCTTAATTCTCTCCTTTTTAATTGTTGCTGCCCTACTGCTTGCTCTGCATCTATGCTTCTCTAACATCGCCGCTCCATCTTCAAGTTTTTCTCCCTCCATACCTTCCTGCTTCGTGATTTTAATCAGCTCATCTGCTGTGGATTCTCAAAACATATCTTTTATTCCCTTCCTTTACAAAGCTCCAAATCAGCTCCACCAAATTTTCTCCTCTTCTGTTCGATAAGATTAAAAATGATTGCAATAGAATGTTAATGAGACAAAGAGGGAAAGATGAAAAATGAAGCCACCATTTTTTGTACCTCGATGAGAGAAGAAGGGAAATGTCTGGTCACGAATGAAGGAAGACAACTGAGTTGGTTCACACAGAAAGAAAAGGATTGGATCGGTTTTAACTCACTTTAAACTTTGGTTCAAAAGCATTTGCAGATCCACCATCAAGTAATAATCCAATGGATGGTGTTGCGCGTCAGATGGTGCTACCATATAAGGGGGGTAGTATATACATTAAGGATATAATGGTGGTGCTAGGGTAACACCATACGACGCATGCACGAGATGCGTTGGATGAAATATTGACGGCAGATGTGAAAAAAAGCATTTTAAATCTGGCTCATGTTTTTTCATCCTTGTTTTGCATATGGTTCATTTTTTGGTGCGTCTCTTCGTTTCTCCCATTCCAGAGTGTTCTCTCTGTGTTCTTCTTCGACCTTGACAGCATCCTCTCACTAGGATCACGCGCTGCTCGTTCTTCTTCTTATCCTATTTGATACTGGAGCGATTTTTTCTTAAGGCAAGTACATTTCTTCAAGTGCATTTGTGCATTTTTTCTATGCCCTAATTTTTCTATTAAAATGTTTTGCGGACGATTTTTTTTCACAGTGCCAACGAAGGCATGAAAAAAAAATCTGATTGCCTGTTGACACAATTGGATCCCAATTGATGCTGAAATAATTGGCCTGCTGAAACAATCTGAAGCTTTGGGGCATCTCGTCGTTTTCCCACTAGGTCCATTTTTCCCCACTAGCTTCACACGCTGTGCATTTTTTCCATTTCTCTTTCTTCTTTCTTAGGTTTCTTCTATGGATCTCTTGAGCTATGGTTTTTGCTTGTACATTGCGCTGTGCATTTTTCTAACATCTGATTGGCAAGTGCAAGCCTTATAACACGACATTTACTTCAACATGCCTTATAACATTTTAAAACATTTTGCTCCAGTACATTTCACTCTGCTTGTTGGATTCCATAATAGTTAATGTTAATTTGGGTCATTTGATGCCATAATTAGTACTGCTGTCTTAAGTACATATATATGCTATGTATTAATACATATCAAGGCACTTCTGCTATCATATGTTTATATTTTTTTACTGATGTCTTGAGTACACATATTTATGCTATTATTAATTCATGCCAAAGAAGTTCTGCTATTTTATGTTCATATTTGTTTCTTTTTCACTGCTAGCTCAAGTATTTTTTTTCAACTTTTTTATATCTTAGGATTGTCTTTAGTTGATATGGAAGGGTCTCAAAGTGATAACATTCAAGGGTTTGAGATTAATATGGAAGAAGATAGCAACGACGAGTTAAATGTTGAAGATATTGGAGAAGAAAATTATGACAAATTCGATGTTGATAGTCTTTGAAATTCGAACTCCGCCCAATTTTTGGACCTATAGAAGCCTGAGGTTGGCATGACATTTGACATTGATGATGAAGCATACAAACATTATAATATGTATGCTAGGTTAGTAGGGTTTTCTATTAGAAAACATGCTTTTCACAAAAACAAGCGCACTAGAAGTATTGCAAGTAGACATTTTGTTTGTTCCAAAGAAGGGCATAGGAATATGAAGCAAACATTTAGAAAGACCTTTAAACAAATAAGATAAGTTAGGAATGGTTGTCTAGCTCATTTATATATTGGACAAAGAAATGATGGAAAGTGAGAAGTACGAAAATTCAAAGAAGAGCACAGTCATGCGTTAACTAGTCCCTCAAAAGTTAAATTTTCGCGTTCACAGAAAAGAATTTCAGAAACTTCAAAACATGCGATAGTCAACCTTCATGACTATGATATGGGTCCATCAAAAATAGCGCGAGCACTTAATATGTCCGGTGAGCCACTTCTAGCAGCTCAAAATTGTATCGATTATTTGAGAACTAAAAGAAAAAGCAACCTCGGCACAAAATTTTTAAATGTCACATATTGTTTTCAAAACAAGATGAATGTGGACTCTGATTTCTTTCATAGATGGGAGTTGGATGAAGATAGTACTGTCATGAACTTCTTTTGGGCCAACGGGCGATCAAGAGATAGTTATTTAACTATTGGTTGTATTTGATACAACATATCTGACTAATAACTTATGAATGTCATTTGCTTCGTTCACCAAGATAAATCATCATAGGAGTTCATGTCTATTTGGATGTGCATTACATACATATGAAACTAAAGAGACATTCACATGGTTGTTCATCCTACTTGCATTATTATCGATCAGGATATTACAATAGGAAATGCTATCCATAAGGTTTTTTCAAGAACTGAGCATATATTTTTATTTGATATATTAGAAAAAATGTAATGATTCATCTTAAAGATTTGTATGCACGAGGCAACTTTAAAGAACTTTATAATAAGTGGCTCCATGAATAAGGCAGTATAGAGGAATTTGAAGAGGGTTGACTTTCTCTGAAGCAAGATTTTGATATCTCAAATGGCCATTGGTTAGAGATCATGTATAGCAAGCGCAGACAATGGATTTCATTATATTTTAAAGATTTTTTTACTGCACGAATGTGCACTACCCAGAGGGCAGAAAGTATTAATGCGTCTTTGATGGATTTGTTAATGCAAACACATCACTCTCAGATTTGGTACAGCAATATGATATAGCAATTAAAAGTCATCGCGCGCTTGACGAAAGAGAAGATTTTCAAACTTTGAATTCAACGTCTGCTTATGTGCTTAGAAATGCACTAGAGGTTCATGCTGGCAAGGTATATACTCATAATGTGTTTTGCAAATTTCAACAAGAATATGCACAATTCTTCGACCTACAAGGGCACAAGATTTTCAAAGATGTTGAGAAATTCATCTATTTAGTATATCCAATTACTTGTGTGGACGAAGAAAAAAATATTGTAGAGTTTAGTCATCATGAAAACATTTTTGTAAAGTGTTCTTGTAAGAAATTTGAACAAGAATGAACCTTTTGCTGTCATATTTTATGTATTCTTCATAAGAAAGCAGTGGGATATTTGCCTGAAGAATATATTCTCCATCGATGGACAATAAATGCGAGATTTACGAAGGCACATGCAGTTTATGATAAATCATGCCCTTCTATTGTAGATTTTATCACACCCTTTCAAAAGTTATCTTGGCAAAGTAATTTATGGAAAATATAAGAAATATGTTTGTTTTCACTTAAACATTTACAATTTGGAGTTCCCCTTATAGATGAGGTTTTGAAGAGATTCAGTACAATCCAAATTGAGAATGCAAGTGTGAAACTTGGCCACTCAAGTACTAATGAAGTGTTCTCAACTCAATCAACAATTGTCAACTTATAAGAATAACATTTTGTTATACGTGACCCAAATTTTATAAAGGCTAAGGGTAGACCTAAGAATGTTGGAAGGATTAAGCATAGAAAATTCAATGTCATAAAATGATTCGAAGAAATGGACTTGAGGAAAGTGCGGAAAGAAATGACATAATAAGAGGAGTTGCAAAGTATAGCACATACCAAATTACTTGAACTTATTTTCCTAATTTTTTAGCATCTCTAAATTTTTTAATTTTATGAGCAGGAGATTCAAGTGCAAAGCAACCTACAAGATAATCAAATCACTTATATACAACAACCGCAACAACAACATCAGTAGGTGAGATCTATCATATGAGCTATATTATTTTTTATTATTATAGTGATGTCCTATTACATGAGAGTTCTTCCTGACAATAGCACAAATCAAATTTTGTCCTCACAACAATTCAATTTTTTAGGCTAAAAGTGAAGTTGCTATCCTAAAGTACATTTTGGGATCCTTGCCAATAAGGTATTCTTTTTCTATGTAAGGCATTTGCTTCTTCTATCTAGTATAAGCGATTCTCATCTGGTATGCACTAAGATTCATTGCTTTTAAGATTCAATGCATTAATATTTTCTCACTTTTTTTATAGGTGCCAACAAGATAGAAGTTTTTATGTCATGGCTGGGCATATTCAAATGTGCAGAGATGAGTGGCAGCTATCTTTGGCTTTGAATGAAGTTGTTGGAATATTTGTATTCTCACCATGAGACATTTATACTTTTTTTGTCTAAACATTGTTGGAGAACTATTTTTTTCTTACGTTGTTGACGTAGCTTTGTTTTAGACTACAAACATTGTTGATGTAGCACTTTACTATTTTTGTGCTATGGTGATGTAGTTTATTTGAAGTAGAGGAATTGTTTAATATTTTCTTACATTATTGATGTAGTTTATTTGAAGTAGAGGAATTGTTTCTTATATTAATATTTACATTATTGATGCTTTGTGCATATGTTGATAATGGGATATGTTTTTGTTGAAAGATTTGACGCATACAGAAATTTACAGATCTAGGATATCAAATTTACGGACGAGTTGGTCGTCCGTCCTAAGAATTAACTATAAGCCAACATGAAAGGGATCACTGACAAAGCATAGCACATCTGAGAAGCATAGTACAAAATTACAAACGTGATTGGGCACGCGACTTTTCATTAGCTTTTACTTTACGCCTTCTCTTCTCATCTTCGCTGTCTGATTCATCACCCCTCTCTCTGTCAACATTACTAACTTCACGTTCCAGCTCCTCTCATGTTTTCCCCTTCAGAAAGCATTCATTTGCTGTAACGAACATCATACAATCAAATGATACATACTACAATCACATCAGGCCGCAAGGGCATATGACATCAAATCTATTGACATATGGCAGTAGGCTGCAATGCATAATGTTACATAGATGGTTCATAATAGATAAAAAGAAGATAGTGCCATAGATGGTTCAATAGCCACAAAAACATGAAAGGTTACACATTGCATAATGTTACACATTGTATTAAAAGTTTCACACCATCTGAAAACATAATGGGTGATTGCCATATGAACATGACAATCACTGCTACAACAACAATGAGAATAACAAACAATTTACAAAAAAACTTGATCCCATTAAAATCATTTCTAATGTCATCTTCAATTCTAACTTCATCTTCAAGTTCATTTTGAGCTTCCAACCTATCGATCTTTCACAATAATCCATTAATCACGTTAGTAGGTCTATCTTGAAAATTAGGATCCATCCATTTGAAATATTGGCATGCTCCTTGTTGCTACAAGATAGGAATAATCAATGTAACTTTAGAATTAAAAAAAAATTAATGTCAAGCGAAATTTAAAGTTGCTTCACCCCATAAGATCGACAATCATAAAATCTTCGATCAGGATTATGCTCGGTCCAGATGTTCTTACAACTACTTCTTGTTGACAATAGCATTTAGACAGTTTCATTTCATAAAAAAGTCTATATACATGTGAAAAAAAGAAAAGAATTACCTATACATTATTCACAACTAACTTAACAAACATAAATAAAAGAACACATTATATAGTAGGTACAAAGCATCCCATATATACTAAGTCTGTGACTTAAGAAATCTATATACATTGAAGGTTCACATTTAGCACTCCATCAGCTCATAATTAAAAAGAAGATAAAACAGCTAAATAATGTAACACAAGTAACAAAGGCATTTATACTAGAGTTTGTTTGCAAGTCCATATGTTAGATACATGTTTCTCTTTTTATTTTTTAATGCATCAAGTGATCACGAGGAATGATTAGAAAGACATACTAGGGATGTGGGGAGCCCAGATTGCACATGAATAATTAATTGAAAACACATTTCATACTGCCCTAAGCCCAATTAAATACTAAGATAATATGTGGTGGCAAGTAATGAGAAGACATATTTAAAGAAATAAATAGACTTAGTCAAAATTGAAAATATATAAAAAGTGCAGGCAGCCATGCAATTTTCTCTTGCCCTTTGTATATGATGCACACAACTAAATAATAGCTATATATGACAACAGTGATGACAGCATACCAAGATCGACAAATTTGAGAGGGAAAAATTATAATGCTCAAGGAAGGAATCACAAGATGAAAACAAGAAAACAAAAAATGGGGAAAGAAAACAAAAAATTGGGAAAGAGACTTATCCAAATTTAAAGATTCAAGAGGAAAAATGATAATGCCCTAGGAAATATCACCATGATACATCACAGCTCTGTCACTAAAAAAATAGAAAAATGGAATCGGGAGAACACAATAGAGACAAGAGAAGAAACTTACCAAACTCAAGAGATCCTGAAGAAACATGAGAAAGAAGAAAAAGAAAATGGGGAAAAGCAAATGGAAAAATGCACAGCATGTGAAGCCAATGGGGGAAAATGGACCTAGTGGGAAAACGACGAGACGCCCCAAAGCTTCCTTTAGATTGTTTCAGCAGGCCAATTGTTTCAGCATCAGTTGGGATCCAATTGTTTCAACAGGCCATCAGATTTTTTTTCATGCTTTCGTTGGCACTGTGAAAAAAAATCGTTCGCAAAACATTTTAATAGAAAAATTAGGGCATAGAAAAAATGCACAAATGCACTTGAAGAAATGTACTTGTCTCAAGAAAAAATCACTCCAGTATCAAATAGGATAAGAAGAAGAACGAGCAGCGCGTGATCCTAGTGAGAGGATGCCTCAAGAAAAAATCACTCCAATATCAAATAGGATAAGAAAAAGAACGAGCAGCGCATGATCCTAGTGAGAGGATGTTGTCAAGGTCGAAGAAGAACATAGAGAGAATGCTCTGGAATGAGGGAAACGAAGAGACGCACCAAAAACTGAACCATCCGCAAAACAGGGATGAAAAGACGCGAGCCGGGTTTAAAACACTTTTTTTACATCTGCCGTCAATATTTCATCCAACGCATTAAAACTAAAATTAAAGAAACTACTGTGCTTTTTTTTAGCTTGAAGACTTGGAACAAAAAATAATTCAATCTTAAATTCATGAGTGACAGGGACAAAATAATAAATATTAAATGAAAAGAATAAAAAGACATGTATGCGCACACGAATAGTCCCACATGAATAATATGACGAGGATGAGTGCAAATCAACAAATATTAAAGGGGAAGAGAGTTAAAAACAAAAAAAGGGAAGAGAGTTAAAAACCTAAGTCGGTACTCGGTACATACAAAAAAAAATCTTGACTTATTAGCTCAAATAACTTTCTTGGGTCGGTTCAAATATCTCATTTTTACACGTTTTAAACATGTTTTAACCACTTTTAATTGGTCTAAATTAGGAAAACAAACTAAATTGTGACGTTGAAAGCAGTGTTTTAAGATCCGGTCCGATTGGTCGGTCGGTTCGAGCACCAAAATAGTTCATAGATTGTTCAAAATTTGATCATAAAATTGACCCGGACCAAATTATAAAAAATTAAAATATAAATAAATTGTTAATTTCTTTAGAAATATTATTTATTCATAGTTTATGTTTCAACATGCTTCCTTATCACATTCATAAAATTTTGTAGATATTTTTATTTATTTATAATTACCTCATAAGATTTTTATTTAGCAAATATTTGATTGATGATTAAATTTATACTTACTTTATTTTATTATTTAATATGAATTATTTTTTTATTTTTTTATTAATTTTTTATATTTTTGTGAAATACTATATTACATATTAATAAATATTGTAATAATCGCTCTAGTTTATTTTATTTTATTTATTGATTTATATTATCCTGTCCAATCATTTGGTTCAGCCTAGTCTAATCGATTTGATCTGACCCGTTGGACAATTTGGGTCGAGTCTTATAACATTGGTTGGAAAGTATGCTCTATTAATGGGTGAAAGTAGTTTGAATCGGATCAGATTTTCGATCTAAAAAATCAACTATTACTTTTCGGGCCGGTTTTGAAAATAAAAAAAAATTACTCTAAAATCATTTAAAAAAAATAAAAATCACCCTCTAGCGAGTCAATTTTTTCGGATGATTTTTTCAAGGTCCTATTTTTATATAATTATATTTTAACAATATATTTAATAACTTAAAGCTAATATAAAAATATTTAATTTTATATCAAATATAAAATATACCACTAAAATTTTAGAGTTATTAAATTAGAGGTTGATAATGGGATAGAAAAGTATGAAATTTTATACAAATAATATTATATCTATAATAAAAGAATTAATAACACATATATTAATTATATAAATAAAAAATTATAAATAAAAGATGGGCTCCATGGCTCCTACGGTTTTTTCGGGTGAGGCCCTAATTTTAGCGGGTGAATTTTAATTTATTTGGATTGGTTGGATTTTTCTTACAACCTTACTCTATTAGTCGGTTAATTTTAGTTTAATCATTGTTTTACAATGACAAATATAATTAGTGCTTACATTTAAGAAGTTAAATGAATATATTGAACTCTTCATAGTTTGATATCCTTTCCCATTGTGTTGTTTTTTTCATCCCACTAAGAGCCCTTCCCCTTCTCTTAATGAACTTTGGATGACATCACATCTAACTTACCCTTGTTTAATTTGATGTAGTGACATGATAATTAATTAAGAAAAAGATTATGTCGATAGCTAATACTTAATATCATCAACCAAGACGAGCAATTGACATTAGGCAGTCGTACTTTCACTCATGCCCGAAACTAAATTAGAAAAAGTTGATAGAAAAAATAATAAGATTTCTATAATAAGGGAGGTTAGGCAAAAAAAAAAAAAATTCGGAACATCTTAAGTCTTAACATATAAATCGCATGAATTATAGTATTTGATGATTAACTAAAATACCATAAAATTTTCAATGGGTGATTACTATTTTTTGGTGCATTCAGTGAGTCGTAACTTATTACATAACACAAAACAAATACGACTACGATTACCAATCAACCTCAATTTTCAACGGTCGATATTAAAATGGATCCACTTTCTTATTAGTTTTCAAATAAGGTAATTAGTGCAAGCTAATTCTGTGATTACTTTATTCTTTATGTACTTAATAATTTTTTTATATTTGTAAGAAAAAAAATGCTTGCTAAAGTGGAAACAAAATAGTCATGGATCGGATCTTAAATGGTTAAATCGTTTTCAATGATATATTTTTCCCACGGGAAAAATAATAAATCTATATTTTTACAAAAAGTTTTCTTGCGAAATCAATAAATAAGTGGTTGGTCCCACTCCCCATGTGTGATTCGCTGGCGTCCGTAGGGCAGTAGCTGTATCGGGACCTGCGTCGCCAAGATCCAATGGGGCCCAATTTGGAGCCTTACAGGGATTCCAAACTCCCCGGGGAATCCACCTCCACCAATCGGATTAAACTTCGTTTCTTTGAGTCAAATCGGATAGCGAAGATTTCAGACAGTGCATACAACATTGGGTCGATTAATAAATAAATAAAATCTATGCATAATTTCACCAGTGAGAAATATTCAATAATTCGAGTATTACCCATAGGAAAAAGGATAATCTGAAGTTATTTGGTCATTGAAAAGATTAATGGAAATTATTATAGCCTAAAAAATACATTATTTTGATAAATATTAAAGATAAAAACTGTATGATATATTTGCCTAGCTAGAAGTAAAGTAAAATAGCCTTATTAGTCAACAAAATATTTGTGGGGAAAAAGTGGGAAAAGACATGGTGAAAGAAGTCTGATATCTATGAAATTGAACTAAAATAATGTGTGCACAATTTTAGGACTCTCAATCCATGGATTACTTTGCTTGGATTATCTCTTGGCTTATCCAGTCGTCGATCCACTCGACAAGCGCATTCTCAACATTAATGAGTATCAATATTTTTTTTGAGTTATCTTCGCAAAATATCTTCTAAATTATCATAATTTTTTACGTATAATTTCAAACTACGAACTTATTTTTTATCCCCAAATTATCAATGACTTTTTCACTTTTATTTTTTTTATTTATGAAAAAATTAAATTACTCCTCCCTCTATAAAAAAAATATGAAATAACAAATATAAAAATATAAAGATCATTGGAAGAATTAAAGTGGTAAATAAAAAATTTGTCCTTTACAAAAAAAAAGACTAAATTACCCCCAATTTTTTCCATTTTTTACTTTTATATTTATTATTTGATGTGTTATGAAGGAAAGGGTAATTTAGTCTTTTTAGAAATAGAAAAAAATCAAAAGTAATAAAAAACGTAATAGAAATAAACAAAAGGATTAAAGTGGAAAAATCATGATACTTTAGGAATAAAAAAATAAGTTCATTTTTAATACAGTAAAATCGTTTTTGCCATCAACGTTTATTTGCAATTGAAATACATTTAATTAGTTACATTTTGTCCAATTATTAAAGGATGTCGGTGCGCCTAGTGAAAGGAAAAGGCTGAAATAAAGTTGAGTAGTCAGGAGAAGTTTGTCAAACTTTGTGACCTCCGATGTCGCCGGTGAGAAGTGGACGTGGCCGGAGAAGAAGATGAAAAAGAAGAAAGACCAACACGGGTGAAGTGAAAAAGAAGTGCAGCAGAAAACTATATTCTATTCAATAGTAAAGATGATTACAACTAAGTCTACTCGTTACATGCTTTTTCTTTGGGGGAAAACTGATTATATCATATTAAAGGGCAAAGTCCTAAACCAAAATATCAAGAAGGCCGGAAGGAAGGTTTTCTTCTAAAAAATGATTGCTTTGCGATCACCGGACATCATCAACAACAACAACAAAACCTTATCCCACTAGGTGGGGTCGGCTACATGGATCATACGACGCCATTCCACTCATTCGTTGATCCATGTTCATAAGATTCGACAGGATTTTACGCTGGCTGTCGGGGTCTAACACAACCCTCCTCCTTTATTCGGGCTTGGGACCGGCTATAAAATATAGACGGAGTTGATCATCGGACATCATCGGCCAAAAAAATTAGTTGCAGAATTTGCGCTCTACTAATGTGCGTATTCCACTATGAATTTAATCTTCCAATAAAGCGGACGTCTTCGATTAGTCATTTGGACTAGCACTTCAGAATCCGATTTAGTCTGGATATATAAAAGATTCATCATCACGCAGCGCGGAAAAACTCTTTAGCAGACCATAAGCTTCAGCTTCCAAAGCAGAGGAGAAAGATTTAGATGTTACACACACACCATTTTGTACTAAAGATCAACCGACATACAAAAATTAAAACAGTATTACAACGAACACAACTGCGATACAAAAAGAGAAAAATGCAACGACACCTCTATCTGTGAGAAACACTACGATGCGTTACTGCTTGCGACGATGAAGACCATGCCAAGACGCCGTAAATGATGTAGTTTCCAACAAAGTTCAATGAAACTTACTCCAAATGACAGGTTTAATTGACTTATTGTGTCTACTATGTGTTATTTGGAGTGAAATCAATTCAATTTTATAAGATGATGAATTTTTACATGCAAATTCGTCAGCCAAACTTAAGAGAAGATTACTTTTGTGCCATTCGTCAGTCGTTGTTCGAGAAATACATTGCTAAAGATGGTGGGGGCAGATATGGTTGTTTGAAGCACCCAATTGATGCCTATATGTATTAATTGTACATTAATTAGTGACTCCATGCACTCTCGGAGACGATTCGTAAGATTGGCCTTCCATTAACAAAAGGAATTTTTTGGGAAATGAGATTTGTTTTTAAAACTGTGGTTTCCTCATATAAATCATCCATGTTATAAGGTGGCAAGTTTTGAATACCAAAATCAAGAGAACATACAATGAACTCATACAATAGCTATGTTATCATTTGATTACATCTACAGCTCAAATAAAAAGTCCAACGTGCAATTTTTATGTTATTTTGAAATATTAATAATTTATATTTTTAAAAGAACATACTTAAACAACCATTGCATTAATCAGTGGCCTTTTGTTTTGATTACTTGATTGGAAATCAATTGTTAAGAACGATACAATTGGAAAAAAAATTAATAAAACCAACGAATTAGGCCTAAAAATAATTTTCGTTATATTAACTTAATGATCAAAAGATAAAACCAATTCCATAGGTAAAGAATATTCTGATGCATTTAATTTTTTTTATAAATAATCACTCACGAAAATCAATGTACCATGATTATCAGGATCGAACTGAATAATCATCCGGACAAGTCTCTTTCATATTAAATCAAGTAGTAATAAGATATTATATTTTAATGCTAAATCAAGCTATCATGTTTTAATCATGCACATATATACGAGTGAAGTTCAGTTACGCGAAGAACATAACAGTCACAAAATTGCCAAAATTATAAATTTTAGTTTAAGATTTTTTTCTTAAAATATAAATTTGTATCCAATTATATATATATATACATATATATATGGTATAATGTATATGTGAAGCACCATTTGCTTCACACGCTCTGAAGCAAGCTCTCAATTGTTCAGATCAAATCGAACGGTTCAAATCAGATCTAATTAGACCTAATCGGATGTCATCCATAATTGATCTGACGATTGAGATTCATCTCGTGTGATGAACAATCGCGAGCTCCATCCCTCCTACCCCCCTCTCTCTCTCTCTCACACACACACACAGTCGACGATTGAGCGCCGCAACACGGACCTCGATCGATCGCTGGCCTTCAACGTCGTCGCCTTCTCCCACATCATCCCGTTGAAAGAGGAGTAGGAGAGAGATCAAGAGAGGGAGGGAGAGGGGGAGATCGAGAGAGATGCATGCCGGTCGCTGGAGTCCCTCTCGTCGTCGCTTTCTTCTGCGTCATCCCGTCGCCGGCGAAGGAGGAGGAGGCGATCCCGACGGAAGAAGAGGAGGAGAGAGAGATCGAGAGAAGGAGGGAGAGGGGGAGATCGAGAGAGACAGAGTGAGGTGGTTCACTGGCCGTCTGGATCGCCCACTATCTCTACCTCTCTCTCTCGTCCTGCAAGGGCTTCGACGATGTTTGCCTCCATGGCTGCCGCCACCGCCGCTTGCCACCCACCCACCCACCCTCTCTCTCATTCTGCGAGAGCCTTCAACGCAGCCGTCGTCTGCCTCCGGGGCCGCCGCGATCGTAGTCGCCACCCACCCTCCCTCCCTCCCCTTTATCTCTCATCCCGTAAGGGCCTTCGAGGACCCTAGCTCTCGCGTAATCCGATCGTCGTTGGCATTGTCGGAGAAGGAGAAGACGATCCTCCGACGGTCTTCGTCGGAAGCTAGGGATGTCGGATGGCCGCCTGAACTACCTAGATCGCTTGGATTTGGGGACATTGGGGACATCGCTTGCTGCCAGAGCCCTCGCTAGAACCACCGGAGTTGCCGACCGCTTGGATCGCCGGCCACCTAGATCGAGAGAGGGAGGCAGATCGCCGGTCCATGCTCGCTTAGACCACCACCGTCGATAGAGGGAGAGAAAGGGGGGAGAGAAGGGAGAGTGGGAGAGAGATAGAGGGAGGAGAAAGATATCATGAGATGTAATGAAATTCTCACACGCTTTAGTATCGACCATCATATCAAAATATGAATGATTGGGATTGTGCTTAATAAGATATGAAGCAAATGATGCTTCACACACACATATATATATATATGATTTAATGTAGGTGTTGACTGTTGAACGCTTTACATGTGAAGCACGTGTCGAATGATTTTATGCATAATTTATTTTATTTATTCGATATATTTCTTCTTGAATAATTTAAATGATCATTGATAACAAAAATATGATTTAAATCATTGTCAATAATTATATACATTATTTTCAAAATTTTACGAACTTATGTACATTATTGTCCTTATATACATATTTTCATAACTTTTTATGTTATAAAATTATTTTTTATTACCATCAATCATTTAAACTATTCATAAAGAAATATATGAAAAAAATAAATTAAACTAAGCGTAAAACCGTTTGACACGCGTTTCACATGTAAAACGCTCGACACCTACATTAAACACCCATATATATATATATATATATATATATATATATATATATATATATATTACTGTCTAAAAAATATAGCAATTTCCAAACAGTGCGTCGAAAAAATTACTGTCTGGGAATTTACTGAAAAGTGCATACCGTTTAGAATTTTGGATATATCTCATTGACAGCCAAACAGGTCAAGTTTTCCAAATTAACAACAACTAGCAGTAGCATCAAAACAGAGAAGAGCATTTTATATAAATAGAACGCACACTGCACACGCATATAAAAGATTAAAAGGGATGAAGCACCACGGATTATCAATTGATCGACGTCAAAATTAATTCGCATGCTGCTCACAAAGGCAGTTCACTTTGCCGATAGCTGAAGCGATGCACGGAGAGGAGACTTCCCGGTACCAGCTCGAACGTCTCTGAACGAGTTCATTCAGGAAGCTGTCAAGCTTGTCAATGGTGACATTAGGCATCACCACCACATGAGCTACATCTCCTTGGCAGGCGAGCTTCCACCTGCGGACGAACTCCTCGTCCCTTGGCCTCTCGAACACCACAGTGCTGCTCAGCTCGTTAAGCATGGCGCCGATTCCTGCCTCCTTCATTCGCTGCTTTAGGTAATTTGCGTTCCTCAGGCACTCCTGCACCTCTTTCTGAAAGCCCCTGCAGCTCTTTCTGTTCAGGGCGCACCACATGAAGATTGGGGCGTGTCCGTTTCGGCTGCCCATGATGGTGGCATCCCTTGATGCAAGGTACTCGACGTTGTTGGAAAGGGCGCTGATGTGCTCCAGTCGTGTGATCTGAACGCCGCAGGGCATGGGGCATCCAGCAAACTTGTGGCCCGAGACACTCACGCTGCCTATTGGCTTCTTGAATGTTACTTTGGGTGCCTGTCAGATGGCAATGCATAGATAATATGAGAATGAATGATTCAGATGAGATTTAAGTGAACATGCCAGGAATTCAAGGAAGCTTACGCGTTTGACAAATGGCAACATAAGCCCAAAGATAGCACCATCGCAATGAATGTAAAATCGATCAGCGAACCCCGTTTCTTCAAGAGTTTGTATGATCATGTCGAGGTCGTCAATTGCTCCCTTCATGGTGGTGCCTGTGCAAGTTGCACAGTTTAACAAGAGATCAACTAGCGAGAACAAGAATGGTGAAAACTCACCAATGTTGGCGTTAATTATAGCAGGCCTCTCCTTGTTGATGAGAAGCTTGGCTCTAAAGTCGGCGATATCGATTTCACCAGTGATCAGGCTATCCACCTTGACGCACTGCATCCTGTACATCCTGGCTGCTTTGAAGACCGAGTAGTGGGACTCCTTGGAGGCATATAGAACTCCATCAAGAAATATTTCCCTCCTGCGAGAATAATGCATCCTGTACTTATAATTTTTTGTATACGTAGATAATGGACTGCAGCAGAATACATTCAGAGTTCATATCAAAGAACCAATAGTTCTTATCGAAAAAAAAGAACCAATAGTGTACTAGTACTGCATGGCATGCATGCATCAAACCCCTAGGAAAACAAGACCAAATCAGAGGGTACGTACTACGACAATTGCATGCACATGGCATATATGGATACACTAACCCAACCAGGATGACATGCAAGTTCCCTTCAGTGCCACAATTAGTGATGTAGCCCCAGTATTCGTGCTTCTCCAGCTCCCAGAGACGAGCAAACCAATCCAACACCCCGACCTCCAACTGCTTGGAGTGGATCCCGTAGTTGCTTTCGATGAATGGATCTCCCAGGTTGTTTATGGAAAAATGTTGTAGCTGGCCCAGGGACCCATATTCAAAGTCCAAATTGAAGGGGTATCCTGCATATAAATTGAAGGGGTTCCAATGTGTTTCAATTGCATTGGTTTTATCAGAAAAAAATCAAATAAATGTATCGTTTGCAATCTCTGGTTACCTAAGTGGTGCTGGGTCCTCTCGGTTAGAAATTTCTGGTAGCTCGTGAGCACGCCCGCAATGTAAGCCTCTTGATCGGCGTCGGCGGCTTCGTAGTTGGCCGTCGGCTCCTCGATGGGGAAGCACGTCTGGTGCACATTCCTTCCGAGAACGATATCCCCTCGTAGCTTCCCGTTTGCTTCTCCTCCCATCGGATCTGATCGACGTCCGAATCCCCAACAACGGCGTAGGGCGTCACCTTTGAGGCCATGAGAGAGGACTTTAGACCTTCCATAAATAGCTAATCATTCGTAGATTATGAGCCGTACGGCGGCGTCGCCGGGCAGTATGATCATTAGAATTATCGACGTGCATGCATGTAATTCCCCACATACATCTTCCTTTGGGTTGTCCTGCGATTGACATGATGTTTCACAATTCATTAGAAAATGATTAAGATTGCATTAACTTTCGTAAATATATAACCACACGAATGTATTCTGGCGAAAAAGAAAACACGCATATGATTAATGCATTTCCAACAATTCCACCTCATATCAAAAGTGGCTAATTAATTCGATATATCATATGATTTCATGTAGCTGTGCTCGTATGGTACCTGTGATGCTGAATATAGAATGCTTATCATGCGAACACGATCTATACCTGACATACTTGAACGAGATAATATTCTGTCACTGGATGTAACATACGATGTGATCGTATATTTTTTTGTGATTACATATGTTTTTCATCGGATGCCTTGACTGACACAACAATATTATTACTAATTAAATGCCATATATATAGTATTGATGACTATCATATGTATGGATATATTGATACATAAAAACGAATTAAACACATAAAAAAGAGTCGTGGCACTGAATATGTCCATCTAGACATTTGGTAGATTTTGCAAGTTAATTAACCATTGAGAAAAAAAGAAGATGGTTAAGTTTTTTTCCCGTGAGAAAAAGGAGGCATATAGGAGGGGATAAATAGAAAATATGAAGAAAAAAATCTGAGGTCATCCTGAACTTGTCTCAAATTGGATTAGTTGAATTTATCTTCTTCATGTTAACTTCCGTTGATTAGTTGAATTTCTGAATATCAAATGAGTGTTGAAGACATTAACTAGGCGAGGTTGGGATTGATTAAGAAGACAATTGAAAACAATTAAAACGGCCGGGCCTGGTGAGAAGAAAAGCTACTAAACTTAGCCTCGGCCCTGTGGTTTCTATCGGTGAGAAATTTATCCATTAATCCCCAATTTTTAAGACCATATATATATATATATATATATATATATATATATATATGTTAGAAGACTTACAACTTCTTATGTTTATAATAATTTCTTATTTAATTCATATTCTAGGTTGTGCTGTAAGTGTCACATTATTTTCTATATTAAGAAATAATTATTATATAAATATAATATTTTAAATTCAAATTAATTTGTACAAAAAACCTTGTTTTTTTATTTTATCTATTTTTAAGTTTGAATAAAACAAAATTACATGTACATGTAATTTGTCAGTTCAAGTATCTTAATCATCCCAATATTTTCTATTTAATTAATGTTAAATATATTATATGATAGACATACACATTTATAGAAAAAATATCTATATATATCAATGAAGATATTATTACATGTACATCTATGGGAAATATCAACATTTTATATACTAATATTTTTTATTCCTTTTCACTAATTAACAACAATCAAATATGTTGGTTAAAGGGTTTAATGAATGTGTAAATAGTTTTTTTTTATTTATATATGACAATCAATGAATCATTAATAAATTAAATTATATTTCTAAAATATCCACACTTTATCAAAGATGAAATTTAGTGCAAATGACAGATAAGAAAAATGTTTTTAAAAATTTTATGTATTATCTAGTTCAGTTTTTTTTTAGTATGTTGTTACAGTGCTACTTATATTGTACGGACCTACAATGATGGGACAGCTCTTAAATACATTATATTTTTATTTTATGAAAATACAGAATTATCTATTTTTGCGTGATGTTAATTTATCTACTTAAAAATGTGCAATCATAAAATGTAGGACCATATTTAAACTATCTTCTTGATTTTTTTCGTTAAATTTTCTCTGCCCCCATAACTTGTCAAAGAGATACTGTTGTTGTAAAACAGATAGTTGATTCTGATACTTTGGTTTTTAGAATACAGTTAAGTATGTTACGATATATCTTTTATGTGAGAGAGAGAGAGAGTGTGCGTGAGAGAGAGAGAGAGCAGTTATACATGAAAATTTTAGATCATGTTAAAAGAACGCTGATGTATTCTTTAGCTCATTTTTTTAAAAAAATATGATTTTATATTGTGAAAGTAATGTAATATTCTTAAATATACTATTTTTATTATATGATGTTATATTCATTTAGATATTTAAACATATACAACAATATCAGGATATTTATATATTAACTTTCTTTTTAATATTTATCCTTTAATTATTTCGGCCCCATAACTTTGTCATTATGGCTCCGTAGCCTTTAATGGGAAAAAGATATAACATTGTTTTTAAAACATTATTCGTGCGATACTTTTGTTATTAGAATAAAGTTGGAGATCATGTTTAGAAAAGTCGAAGGTATAACATACAAAATATTCAATCTATCACACTGTGATTGAAAAAAAGAAATTAATTCACAAATTTCATGAACAAAAATACTTAAAATTGAATGGCAAATTAGAGGCCAAATTAAAGTGATTAAGTTATGGCAAGTGTTAAGTGTCTAATGTTAAATTTGCAGAGAGGATTTGCACTTATCACACCATTACTTTATTTGAGCTTTTGATTACTAAGATTTGGGATATTCGGTGACAATGTTTCACACTTGAGGCATATGGTGATACAGCTTCCCCATTTGTCATGAATCATGGTATTATGATTTCAGACATTTGATGATAATCATCATATTTAATTGATTCATGAATAGGGCTTGCCTATTAAGAAACGAATTAATTATAATTTATTTCTTTATAAATAAGGAAACCTATCGAGATATTTATTTTATTCTCATAGATATGAATGATAAAAAAAATAGATGCAACGATTTATTTTCAAAATTCTTTTATGTATTAAGTCGCGTTATCATTCTGTAACTAAAGCTCTATTTGATAAAACTGTAATTTTATTAGAGGATAATAGTTCAACTATAAGATAGCGATTTGATTGTTAGCTATTAACCAACAATGGATAACGAATTTTTTTATAAATTCAATAAAAACTATTTGATAAACATAACGATTAAATTAGCGTATTATATAAAATGACAAAAATAGACGTAAGATATAATTTATGCTCATTTTTATATGCATCATATTCATAAAATTTAAAATATTTTATTATGAATATTGATATTTTTAAGAATATTATTTTACTATAAAAATATTGATTACTCCAAAATAAAATTCTTATTTGTGTTCTAAGTAAAATTAAAGATGTGATATATAACATAAAAATAATATATGATGTTTAATAATTAAATTATTTTTATTTTATAAATGATGGTATAATAGAAAGAAAATATGAAAATGTTGCCTCTATACTTATAAGCTAGTATGAGTAGTTTATAAAGTTTTATGTTCAAATTTCTAAAAAAAATATTTACCAAATATTTCTAGTAGCATTTTGACTCTAACAAAATACTATCCGCTACTAAATGCCATGGTTTTGAAAAACCGGATCGGACTGGTTCAACTATTTAAATTGTGAACCGCTGTGCAATCCGGTTTGGTTTTGCTTGAAAACTGAAAATGGTGAAAAAAAAGATTGAACCGTGAAAACCAATTGAACCGGTTCAATTCAGTTTTTTTATTTTTTGCATTAAAAGATTCAAAATTAGAAAGTTACTTAATAAAATCAAATGAAAAGGGAAAGTGAAAATCTGTCCTATTGGCTTTTTTATTGTTGCATTAAAGAAAATGTAAAATTGGAATTTAAATGATAGAAAAGGAAATTAATTAATTGTCAAAGGAGTAAAGGAAGGTGATGGTGTATAAATATAGTGAGAAATTTAAGGAGAAGAATGAGGTGAAAAATTTGAGGAAAAGAGGAAGTGAGAGAAAAAAAATGAAAAAAAAATTGAATGAAAAAAATGAAAGGAGAAATAATTTAATGAAAGATATGAAAAAGTAAAGTTATTAATAGAAAAATAAAAATAAATGATACTAATGGCACAAAAATAAAAGAATAAAAATATTGTTAAATCAGAAAAATTGAGGCCAATGTCACTCATAAGTTTTTCTTAATACATTTTGTTAAATAATATATTCAAATTTTCTATACTTACATTATAATAGTAAATTTAAATAAAATAAATCATTCAACTTTTTAATGAACCTACATTTTCTTTTTATATTAAATTTATACAAAATTGGAATATATTTTGGATAATTTTTTTAAAAAATTAGTGAAAATATGGTTTAGAAAATAAGATTTTTAAATTAATGTTCAATATTAAATATATATGCTGTAAGTATTCTATATATTCATTTTAGAATATTATTCGTAATATATCTTTAAAATTATAGAAAATAATATTTTAATAAAAATTTTGTTCAATTTAATTGAACTCAGTTAAATCGATCGAACCACGACCCAACTAGCACACTAATATTACTAAATACTCTACCTTTTTACATGTCAAATTGTGCCTAAAAATATAAAATAAATTTATAAGAATATCTTTACTTTACTTTTGATTGAAAAAATAGTTATTTTCATATATACGTAGAAGACTTATTTATTGTAAAATAAATATGGTTTCACTTTTGTTTCATTGATTATTCTTGTGAATCCTATGGTTCTAGGTTAATAAAGAAAACAAAGGTCTTACAAATTATTTATTTTAATGTTGATCGCGAAAAGGTAAATACGCTAAGCCCAATTGCACCCAACACCAACCCTACAGCTACAGCGTCATCCTAAACTACCCAATTTGTCCATATATAATATTAGAGACATCTAAAAATGTTTTTTTAGAAAAAATGTATCCATATTACCTAGGTGGATATCTAAATCGATATACATATTATAATATTTTTGTTTTTGTTTGTTAATTGAGTTATTATATGCTTATATATAATATCTACTCTATGGTCTCTGAGGTATTTTTTAGATTTTTAAAAAAATAAACCTTTTGTATTTTTATATACTTTTCTTATTATATTTTTTTTCATTTTGCGTCGAAACAGAAATATTTAAATATTTCTTTTCTAACTTTTTCGTTTTCTCGTTTTGCCCTTTTTTTAATTTCCCCTCGGGTTTCAGCGAGGGCTTTCATCCCGCTCTCGATTTAACTCGATTTCGTTTTGATTTTTATCATCTATTTTCCTTGATTTCATATGCCGAATCGAAGCCGAACGAACGCGGTTCTCCGTTTCTTTCTCCCGTTTGGGATGTCTTCGATCGCTTTATTCGTTCTCTGATCGATCTTAACTTACAATTCGATGGAAACTAGGTTAGGGAATCGCAGCTGCCTCAATCTCTGGTTCGTCTGCTTCTTGTGGACGAACCATTGTTTTCTGTAGGAACTCGTGCTTTTATTTCCCGCGGTTTCGATCCGAAACGCTCGTTTGCCGGCTGTTTGGCTTCTGCAGATGAGCCTTGCGCCGCTGGACGGCGGGGGGCAGATGTCGCGGCCGCAGGACCCGCTTGAACCCGATGTGATTGAGGTTGATCCCACTGGGCGTTATGTCTGCGTAAGAATTCTCCTATTTGAATCCAATTCCCTTTTAGTTTTGGCTTAAAAATGCAATATTTAATTTCAATGCTTTGTGCTACTTAACAGTATAAGACCGTGTTGGGGAAAGGAGCATTCAAGACAGTGTATCCTTTTCTTTAATTAGGCCTAAGGCGGATATTTTTGTTTTTTTATTCCATGATTATGTGTACCATTTAGTAGAAATTAGATAGTTTGCATTGCGTTTTTTGGTTAGTCAATGGTATTCCTTGATGGAGTTATGATTCTAGTTACAAGGCATTTGATGAAGTAGAGGGAATCGAAGTCGCTTGGAACCAGATTATAATTGATGATATGTTGCAGTCTCCTGAAAATCTGGAGAGACTGTATTCAGAGATCCATCTTCTGAAGACCCTGAAGCATGAGAACATTCTGAAGTTCTACACCTCATGGATCGATGATCGCAACAAGACTGTAAATATCATAACTGAGTTGTTCACCTCTGGCAGTTTGAGACAGTAGGGTCCTTGTTCTCATCTTTCTATGGCTTGACATTGTTGGCATTGTTTATGTTTTTCTACTTTGCTGGATTGATGAGTTGTTTAATATGACCAGGTTCCGTAAGAAACACAAAAAGGTGGATATGAAAGCGGTGAAAGGGTGGGCAAGGCAAATTTTATTGGGGTTAAACTATCTCCACACGCGGCAGCCTCGGATCATTCATAGGGATTTGAAATGTGATAACATCTTCATAAATGGAAATCATGGGGAGGTCAAGATTGGGGACCTTGGTTTAGCCACGATCATGCAACAGTCTAATGCACGAACTGTGATCGGTAACTATTCCCTTTTTTCCTTTCTTGGCTGCCTCATTTATTTCTTAAAAAGTATTAGCAACTCAGGATTCCCTCTTAAGAACTTTTACGTGTTTGTTTTCAGCTCACTTCTTCTTCGTAGTTTTGCATGAGCATGACACTCTTTAATGCGGTCAATATTCATTCATTTGCCTAGTACTGAAATGTCTTTTTACCTGAAATGTCTTTTTTCCTAGTTTAGTTTACATCCTTTTTTGTTCTGATTCGTTGAATAGTAGTTCATGGGCAGGGTGTTAATTGATTTTTTCCTTCATGGTGCCTCTATGAATTGTAGGGACTCCTGAATTTATGGCACCTGAACTTTATGACGAGGGTTATAATGAGCTGGTTGATATATATTCCTTTGGAATGTGCATGCTGGAGATGATTACCTTTGAGTATCCATACAGTGAATGTACAAATTCCGCACAGATATATCGAAAAGTTTCATCGGTAAGTTTTGTCGTTAGCATTCCTCTTTAATAGAAAATGGTGCTGAATAGCTGAAGCTTCCTACCCACTACCTTTTATTAGGTGGACATTCAATTGGGTAATAACTATGCTTATGATTGAATTTTTCAAAACTCGAATGCATGTCTATTTCTGATAGTAGCTGTCATATAATGTTCTTTATAGGGGATCAAACCTGCTGCTCTCTCGAAAGTAAAGGATCCTAATATCAAAGCTTTTATAGAGAAATGTCTGGCTCCAGCTGCTGAGCGCCTACCAGCAAAGGACCTTCTGAATGATCCTTTTCTTCAAGTGGATGGAATGAATGGAACTTACCTTAATAATTCTTTGTTTATGCCAGATATTACCATGCCCATATCAGGCGTCCTTGAGGTCAATAGTGTCTTATCAGAGGATCCAATGAGTAGACTGCAGAAAAGGCCATTGTCCATGGATCTCAATAGCAATGATAATGAGCCTGCGCATGCTACCTTAGTTGAACATTGTGATGAAAAAGGTTCATGGGTTTCGATGCTGGAGGTTCAAAAAAAAAGGAGAGTTGGTGAATTTAGATTAAAAGGGGAGAAAGTTGATGTTAATTCTGTGTCCTTGGCCTTACGGATTGCTGATTTCATTGGTATGTGTTTTATTACTAATCTTATATTGTAATGATATAAGTGGGTAAGTCTCTAATATTTTTGTTCTATGTTTGCTCTGTAGGTCCTGCAAGAAATGTTCATTTTGTATTCTTCCTTGACAGTGATACTGCTTTTTCTGTTGCCAGTGAAATGGCTGAGCAACTTGACTTGCCTAAGACGGATGTAAAGCTCATTACAGAACTAATTGACTCTTTGCTGAAAAAATTGGTGCCTGGATGGAAATCATCATTTTCAGTTTCCCATGCAACATCTCGTGATGGAGTCCAGAATTTTATCAGTGAAACTGAGGATATACAGTTGTCAGAGGGTGGAAATAGTTCGGAGAGATCTTTCCAGAACTGCTCCAGAGATGCCAATGTTCCGTGCTCTGCTACTTGCATTCATTCAGGAGCCTTTCCAAAACATGGTACTGAAAACAAGCATGCAGATGAATTAGATGGTCAAGGTTCTGAACTATCATTTGTTTCTGCAGAATCATCTGAAGGAAACTGCGAGAAGTCCTCAAAAAGCTCGTTCATGTACTCCATCCTGGGCCATGTAGATTATGGTAGGTTTTCTGTCGGCGGAGGATTTCCAGGTGAAGTATCTCAATCGGAAAACAGCATGCAATCCGACCAGAAAACCTGTTCTGACTTGGCAAGTGATGTTTCTTTGGTTCCCTTTGATGAAACTGAATGTGAAGATGAAGAGCTGAAAATGGAATTAGAATGTATAGATCTGCAGTTTCAACAGGCAGCTGATGCACTATCTCGACAAAGGCAGCAAGCAATCGCGGAGGCAAAGAGCAGAGCAGCTATGAGAAAGCACTTGTTTCTTCGGTGACCTGTTCTCAGATATCCTGTGCAATCTTTTAGGCGCGCTGTAGTAAACTTAGTGTTTCATGTTTATTAACTTCTGATTATAGAGTTTTTGGGCATTAAATAGTTTGATGAAGTAATTGTCATTCTCTGTAACACCCTACCATTGGTTCATCTGTTGACATGCTTAATGATTTATTGCTTTCATATAAATTATTTTGTAATGAACTTTCAACGCATTAAAGCTGTTGCTTGTGTTTCAATTTCGAAGGTAGGTTGCGCACTGCCTGGCTTTTGTATATAAAGTATAAACCTAACCATTTCCTAAAACTACCCCTTAATGGGTTTATTTGTCTGCGGCCTCCAAAACTTTTGACCGTCAAATTCCAAATCTTGCTCCATGGCAACATCAGAGGCTACAACACCTATTCAGTACTCTGCGTGTGGGTCCGTGGAATTGCCCTGCAAATTAGGAATGAAATGGTGGGGCATTTTAATATCACACCACCATTCATTCCTAATTTGCAGGGCAATTCCACATTTCCGCTGACCCACACGCAGACTACTGACAACGCGTGTCCGACCAATTCGTTCTTAATTTACAGTGCAATTCCACATTTCCACTGACCTACACGCAGACTACTCACTAGGTGTTGTTGTGCCTCCTGATGTTTCCTTATTTCTAATTTAAGAGTAAAATTTAACTCATACGGAAGTTCTTATGGCAATTGGATGTTGCATTTATAGTGCCCTTGGTCGTCAGGATATATTTGGTTGGAAGTGAAAGAATGATAAAAAAAATGAGAAAGAGAAATAAGAAGAATCCTTATTGAAGTAGAATAAAGGGAAAAGTTTCTTTTTTTTCGTTTTCTTCAATATTTTATTTTTCTTTCTCTTTTAAATCAAGTTGGAAAAAAGAAAAAACACATATTTAATATATATTTTCAATTTTAACCAAATAAATTAAATATATAATTATATACGTAAATAATAAAATCATCTCAATAAATTAATCACTTAACATTCATTCTATTTTCTTCCTAACCATTTACCTTTATTCTCTTTTCATTATTTTTATTCTAACTTTTTTATCTTTTCTTTCATTTAATAAATTTTGAACCAAACATACTCTTAATCTTTTGGTGTATATTTTTGGAATGGTGTCGCTTCTCCTCTTTGTACTTACTTTTTCAAAAGAAAAAGATTGCGGATGTTGCATCAAGTTTGTGCATGAAAAAATAAGTATAAAGAAGTAGGGAAGAGGTCAACGAGATTAGTACATATAAAAACAAAGATAAATTGATAAGTTCTTATGATTCAATAGTTTCCCCAAATTGAATACATGAAGTCATTCATCTAACAAAGAAATTAAAAGTAACTTATATCTCGCTAATAGTTATTACGTTAGTAATATATTAAAAAAATAGTTAGTAATTAAAAGTAATTTACAAGTTCTTATGATTCAGTAGATTCCCCAAATGTGAATATATTCAAAAATAGAAAGTTACTATCGTAATAATAATTCTTTTGTGTCAAATGTTAAATGTTTAAACACCACATTTTATTTGATTCTTTATATAATTATATCTGGGTCACACATTCGTTAAGCTCTATATAATTTCAGTTTCATGCGAAGCAAAGCTGATTAAGAACTACTGAAAACAAAAAGTTGTTTAAAAACTGTGTGGAACATTTGCAGTTCATTGAATTTGAATTATATTAACAACAAACAAAGACGAAATTGATCGCACTCAGTTGTTGTGGGGGAGCATTTCTTTTGTTCTACGTTCTTTTCCCAGTCGCAATAAATTTGTCTTGAACAAGTTATTTATTTATTTATTTATAACTTCTTCAATAAAATTGGTTATGATATCTTTTTCATGATAAATTATTTATGTTCCAAAAACTAGGTAAAAGATTCATATCAAATTAGTATCATCAAATTTTGAATTCGTGAAATGTGCACAGTTGTGCTAATATTTTTATATAAACAACAATATTAAATTTGAATAATTGGAAAAATATATATTTGTCAGATTGGAATCGAAGACCATTCATAGCTATCGCGTCAAAAAATCGTGCAACCATTGCACCGGCTCTCCGTCCAGGTCTTCTCCTGGAAGGAACACTATCGTCCTCGGGCATCATCGCCTTTGGACATCATCTCATTAATTCGTTAAAAAGGGCTGAGAAGAAACAACATTTTTTGCAACTTTTTGACCTGTAAAACTCGAGGAAGAATAATGAAACAAGAATCTTATCCAACTATTTTTTGCATGTATCTTGTGGTCATTTTGAGCATTTCCATCAGTACAATCCAAGAAAAAAAGCCCTATTGATTCTATGAATTTGCTTAAAGAATTCCTCTTTTTTTTTTGTACAAATGTTCTTTTCGTGTTGTTCAGATTTGATCAGGTTTTGATGGTAGCATAGCCGCTTCAGAAGGGCATGATGTGAGTGGTCTTGGTGTCGTACCCGGTGAGGCATCCTTTGGAATTCACGCGGAACATCTTAAGCAGGTCGGCGGCCATGCCCCTCGCCGCCGGCGAGCAGCCGCTCTGCATCAAAAGCAGCAGCTTCGCCGAAATCCCTTCCATCCCCTCCACCGTCCTCGCCGCCCGCCGGTCCGCGTGCCGGTGGCACACGCACCACAGCACCGCCACCGCCGCCTCCGCCCCCTCCCTCCCGGCCTTCATCATCCTCCCCGCCACCGCCATCACCGCAGCGGCGCCGCAGCCTTCCTTTTCCTCTTCGCATATTGCCGCCCGCCCCTCCGCGCATCCCACCATCGCTTCTAACATACGCATCGCCCTACCCGCTACCCTCGCCGACGTCGCCGACATGTCGTCCATCAGCACTCTTGCTGCCGCCTGCACGGTCCCAGCCGCCGCCATCTGCGGCCGCACCCGCTTCGCAGTCGTCAATCCCGCAAGGCATTCCAGCCCCGTCTCCACCGCCTGAGGGTCCGTCGGCGGTCCGATGAGCCGGATCAGCTCCGAGATGACCCCCTCGCGGTCGGCGATGGCTGCCCTTGCGTTCACGTCGCCAGCGACGATGATGGACTCCAATACCGTCGCCGCGTCTACCCGCGATTCCAAAGTCTTCGAAGTCTTCAAGATGCGGACAAACGACGACACAGAGCCGACAAGGTTGCCAGCGGCGAGTTCGGCAACGACGGCCTTCTTGTTATTCTCTCCGACGGAATGGGATGTTAGGATCGCGGCGAGCGTACGGACGGCCGCCTCGAGCATCTGAAGCTCGGCGTCACCTCGCTGGAGGATGGAGACTAGGACGCTGATGCAGTCCCCGGTTCCGAGGAGTCTATTCTTGTCGAACTCTTCTACATCGTCAGAGGAGAAGAACTCGGCGAGGTCCCGCAGCAGGACAGGAGGGTCCCCGGCTCCGTCTCCATCGGCCGAGGAGCGAAGTTCCCGAAGGAGATCGCCAGCCAGGCGGCGGGAGGAGGCGGGAAGCGTTCCGGCGAGGGGCACGTCGGAGGGGGAGGAGGACCATAGGTGGATGAGGCGGCGGAGAGTGAGGTTGGGGACGAGATCGGTGGTGGGGAGAGGGATCGCGGTGGCGGGACAGGTGGTGTTGCCGGAGTCCAGCCAGCGCTGGATGGAGGCGCGGTCGTAGGTGACGCCGGTGCAGAGGCTCACCGGCGACTGCATGACGTCGAGCGAGATGGGGCACCGGAAGAAGGTAGGTATCTTCACCTCCAGGGCATGCCCCAACCTCTCCTCCTTCCTCCCCACCATTACTTCCTGTACGCTGCTAATATTTTGCATCCCCTCTGTTCGATATTATGTCGCTGACGAGTTAGTGAACAGTATCATCAGAAGCGGCAGACATATTAACAGGCACAGAGACGGCAGGAGGGAGATATTAAAGGGCAGGGCCGCAGGGGAGAGAAAGGGGTTGAGTCAAAGAGATGGATTTATTTCTGCATGTTACTCTATTGGCCCATTAATTAATTGTTTTAAGTCTCCGGTCAAAGTCGGTGTTATTAAATTGGATCGCGTGCTTGACTTTTACGTACAGATCCACATTTGGTACAATTATGTGCACTAGAATAAAGGGCCAGAAACCTGTTTGTTTTTATTCTTCTTCGGCCTTTGGAAAAAAAGGTCGACCTGGTCTTCCCAGTTTTGGTTCATGTAACAAGATATATTAGTCTTTTGTTCCCAAGTCTACCTACGAAAGGTTGTAGACTACCAAAAGGCGGCCTTTTAAACAAAAAAAAAAAAACGAGGACGACGCCGCTGCATGAACTGCATGGGAGAGGCGTATCCGAGGCAGAAGGGGACGAAGGTGCATGCATGAAGCACCAGCCCTAGCGCCTCGAGGAACGTCACATATGCGATCATGTACCTTTACTTTGACTTTTTGATCTTTCATGCTTTGACCAATTCATTGACTGGATGGTCAACGCAAAAGAAAAACTAAGCGAAAGAATAAATGAATAAAATATTACAAAAGAAGGCTTATGAATACAACGACGGATAACATAGCGAAAGAATCAACAGACATATATATGAATAGCGAAAGACTATACGATAAGAGGAAGTCGACAAAATAAAAGCAAATGCGGAAGCTTAACACATCAAAGGTTTAACTAGTCTTCATAAGAGACGACAGTACATGAGCCACATACGTCCAAAAAGTGACCAAAATACATCTCAAAAAGGTACCTTAATATGAGTAAACAATCTCATTACTAAGCACAATGTGGAAAGTAAAAAGGTGTACTCGTCCGCCCAAAAAGGTAGTGGCTCATGAATACGAGACTAGTCTAGATAAAGAAATGACTTCGGTCCATAAGGACACGGTAAGACCTATCACCATACACGACCCAACACAAACAACGATAATACAAATAACTACGACTCCTCTCCATGAGGACCATATGCAGTAACACACCATTCCGCCGAGACCTCCGAACACGCAGCACCACCTCACGTCTAATCATCATGCACATGTGGGGATCACACAAGGGAGCAAGCTCAACCATTAGCATAAAGCTAAGTGCGAGTTCATATAAATCATAAATCAGTTCTATCCAAACATAACATGAAATAAAATAGATAATCAACGAAAGAGTAGAATCAAACCATCATGAATAGAACTCATAGTCATGACATGAATAGAGTGCATAGTAATAACATAATGTCTGGATATCATAATCAATAAAAAAAAGAACGCATTTCCATATTCAATTGTCATGCTTAACTTTCATACATTCGTACTCGCTTGCTTTCATGCTTTCTTTTCATTCATTCATAACTTTGCATTTTTCCATTCATCTTTACTTTCATCTTTTGAAGAGCTCTTCATCTTTAGGGGAATACCATTGCATAAAACTGATGATACAACTATCTAGACATCATATCACGTGGGGAATCAGTGCCACGACGAACCCCGTCGAGTTAGGATGACCACGCCACCGGCGAAGAGAACCATTCGTGGGAGAAACTCCCGCTTAGAGAGAGCAAATAGTAACCCATGAGGGGGCCTGTTATGAGGCAAGAACATCATCCTGTTATGAGGGGACCTGTGCCTGTCTTTCGATTTGTCGATCAAGGCAAATGCAGGTCTTCTTCTTTCGACGGATCTTGATTTGTTTAGAAAATTTAGTGGATGGACGTTCAATTATAAAATCATATTTAAGATCATAAAGTCATGACTTCCAATCCACACGACGAATGCCCAAAAGTCACGGGTCGTCTGTCGAGAACATTTCAGTCTACCGAAGGAGTGCGATCGTCGCTTTTCATCATTCTTATTCATCATGTCATAGTTCATAATCTCTTATCATCATGTTTATGTAAGTCATCATTTACTTTAGAATCATAGTCATAATCATAAATCGGAAAGTTCGAGGAAAATCATTATCATTCTTAGCTTAATTAGTATAATCATACTTAGTCTATTTCGTGAAGAGATATCGATAATCATAATCAGGTGAAAGGCATGGTTTCGTATAAAATTAGGGAAAAATATTCATAGGATTAACGTGGAAATAGGTTCGAGGGTGTCTCATTAGTTCAGAAATCATAAATATAGAAATCAGGTTCCGAACCCGGGCCGAGTAAAGGAAAACCCGAGCCGAGTTGGTCGAAGTCGGGCTCGGTTTGTCGAGATGAAAACCGAGAGGAAACTCGGGCCGAGTTTGAGTTACACTCGGGTCGAGTTGAAAAGACAATTGTGTCGGGAGAGATGACTCTCCCGATCGTCTTCCCCGCGACAGACCCGGGCCGAGTCGTGGGTGACCCGGTCCGGGCACCTGGTTCGCCCCGAGCTCGAGCTCAGCGTCCATGACGGACTTGAGTCGTGCTCGGAGTAACCTAGTGCGGCCAGACCGAGCCTGGGCCGAGTTCCGAAGAACTCGGGCCGGGTTCGGTCAAGTCGTAAAATAAATTCTACGTTTCATTCTCTTTCTGGCGATCGCCGGGGCAACACAATTAAATTAACTACGTCCTTGGCATGCATTCATGAAAATATAAATCATCTACAATCCAGTACACAGCAAGAAGAATCCTAAACATGCATCTAAGAAGGAAAACGTTAACGACATTTCCTACGTTCGTCTCATCTTTACAACAGTTCATTCATGCATGGAACGTCATTTTCGATAGCATTTCATACATTTATTCATTTATGGAGGTAAGATCATCACTTATCATTTTGTAGAACATGGTTCAGATTGCATTCACAAATCGGGTCCAGGGAGTCCAAAACTAGGCATGCACGTTCGTTTAAAATCCGATTTATGAAAAAGATCCCGAGCCACACACCTATAGGCCTACGGAACTGAGGTTCGTCCGAGTAGCATTCGCGTTCTTCTTCTATGTCGTCGGAGATGACCGGCGACATCCTTCCGTGCTCGCTGTTCGCGCACGTCAGAAAAAGGGAACGGTCAGGTGAGAATTAGATGACCAGAATCATTTACAAACGTCCAGGAAGCAAAAGCATTTTCTCACCGCGTAGTTGCCCCTGTTGCCTGCCTTCTCACTTCGCCCTCGCCGGAGACGGTCGCCGGCGAAGCTCTCCCTTCCTCCTCTATCCAAGTCCATAACCGAGGGAGAGAAAAACGTTGAGTGAGCGAAGGAAACGTCCAGGCAAACGAAAAGGGAAAACAAGGCCTTTCTCACCGAGTCAAAGTCGCTGCTGCTCGCCTGCGCCAGAGGTGATCCCCGACGTCCTTTCTTGCTTGCTGATGTCAGCTCGTCGGAAAAGAAAACGGAGAGGGTGAGTCGCACGGTCGGACGACAAAACAGGGGGAGCACCGGCGCTGCCCCTTGCTCGCCCGCGTGTCGTTGTCCCTGCCGTTCGCCTGCGCTGGAGCTGGCCACCGCCGCCGACTGTCCGCCGCCCGCTGTTCGCGCACCGGAGGGGAAGAAGAAAATGTGAGGGAGGAAACGTCGAGTAAGCAGAAGAAACAACTCAGGCGAACGAAAAGGAAAACATGGGCTTTCTCACCAAGTCGGAATCCCTGTCGTTCGCCTGCGCCGGAGATGATCGCCGGCGTCCCCTGCTCACCGCCTGCTGGTCGCGCACCGGAGAAGAAGGAGAAGTGAGGACCACAGTTTGGCTCAAAGAGAATGCAGAAGCAGAGGGGGAGGAAAAGAAGAGGTTGGGCATCATTTTATAGAAGAGGGGAGGAGGTCGGCCGGTGCTGCTCCCCACAGTGATCCGATCGTCGGATTTCGCCCGCCAAGTGGCTCTCACTGGACTGGGCAGTAGGTTCGGCGGCAAGGAAAGAATGAGTGGAGAGAGGGAAAGGTTGCATCAGTACACGACGAAGAAGAAGAAACTGAGGGGAGGCAGGTAAGTAGAAGAAGACAAAAGTTTAGAAGGAAGGGGGCTCTGCCTTACGTTTTCATCATTGCTGCCATTATTATTTTTTTTTTACCATCTGACCGTTGTGTTACATTATAATATCCATAGAAAAAGAATTCGTCCCCGAATCCGGTAAGATATGGAGCTTACCAAATAAGTGTGAAAACTCTTTGCGCATCTCGAACTCGAGTTCCCATGTTGCTTCTCTCCCGTGATGGTACTTTCATGTGACTTTAACTAGTGGTATTTCCTTGTCCTTCCGATATTGGATCTTACGCTCTAAAATTTTGGTCGGGTACTCGGCATAAGTAAGATCTTCCTTCAGGTTAGGCTCTTTGATCCTCGCAACGTTGGCGTCGTCGTGCTTGTACTTCCAGAGCATGGATACGTGGAACACATTATGAACCCTTCCATAAGAGGGTGGTAGAGCCAACCTGCAAGCTGCATCGTCAACTAGATCGAGTACCTCAAAAGGTCCAACAAAGCGAGGGCCGAGCTTCCCTCGTTTGCTGAATCGCATTACGCCCTTCATCGGAGACACCTTCAATAGAACTTGGTCTCCGGCTCTGAAAATCTGTTCCTGGCGCTTCTTATCGGCGTAGCTCTTCTGTCGTGATTGTGCTACCTTCATTCTTTTTCGTATAACATCCACTGCGTCTGCGTATTCCTGAGCTCGAACTGCTAGTTCCTCGCTCATGGCTATCCTCTCGCCGACTTCGCCCCAGTGTGCGGGCGAACGGCAAGGTCTCCCATACATCACCTCGAAAGGCTCCATGCCTATGCTGGAGTGAAAGCTATTATTGTACGAGAACTCAATCAGTGGAAGATGCTCGTCCCAACCACCGTGCCAATCCAGCGCACAGGCTCGGAGTATGTCCTCTAATGTCCGAATCGTTCTTTCCGATTGTCCGTCCATCTGAGGGTGGAAGGCTGTGCTATAACTCAACCTGGTGCCAAAAGCCTTTTGAAAACTCTTCCAGAACCTTGATGTAAATCGAGGATCATGATCCGATACAATCGAGACTGGAATCCCATGCAGTCGGATGATCTCTCGTACATATACCTCTAGCAAACTTTCCACGGACTGCTTCCATTTGATTGGGATGAAGTGGGCTGCCTTCGTCAATCTATCGACTACGACCCATATGGCGTCGTGACCCTTCTATGTCCTGGGAAGTCCTGATATGAAATCCATGGTGATGTTCTCCCACTTCCATTCCGGTATTCCTAGCGGCTTCATGAGCCCATATGGTCGCTGGTGCTCGGCCTTTACCTGCTGGCATACCAGGCATCTGGACACATAGTCGGCGATCTCCCTCTTCATGTCATTCCACCAGAAACTGCGCTTGATGTCCTTGTATATCTTCGTACTACCTGGGTGGATGGCGAACTCAGACTTGTGTCCTTCGTCGAGCACCTCTCGTCGAACCACAACATCACTCGGAACTCAGAGGCGTTTCGATATCTGATTCCTCCGTCATTGCCGATCTTAAAGTCTTCTGGCTCATTCTGACTCATCTGGATTATCTTCGTGTACTCTTCGTCTGCCATCTGTGCCGTCACAATCCTGCTAATGAGACTCGACTGTAACTGGTGTGTCATCAGGATTGCTCTATGTCCTGCAGCTCGAGGGTTCCACTGGTTTAGTTCCTCAATCATCTCATATCTGCGCAACTGGAGGAACGCCAGGGAAGCCTCCCATTTTCGACTAAGAGCGTCGGCTACTGAGTTTGCTTTGCCGGGATGATAATTGATCGCAAACTCGTAGTATTTGAGGAACTCCATCCATCTTCGTTGTCGCATGTTGAGTTCCTTCTGGGTGAAAACGTATTTCAGGCTCTTATGATCAGTGAACACCTGAAATTCTTCACCGTATAGGTAGTGCTTCCAAATCTTAAGTGCGAATACAATCGCTGCCAACTCCAAATCATGCGTCGAATAATTCACCTCGTGCTTCTTCAGCTGTCTTGAGGCGTAGGCGACTACCTTCCGATGCTGCATTAAAACACATCTTAGGCCAGTGCCGCAAGCATCGCTATAAACAGTGTATCCTCCGCTTCCCGATGGCAAGGTGAGAATCGGAGCGGAGGTCAATCTGTGCTTCAATTCCTGGAAGCTATTCTCACATTTTTTCGTCCATATAAATTTTTCATTCTTCTTTGTTAGATGAGTGAGAGGGGCTGCTATCTTCGAGAAGTCTCGGATAAAACGCCGGTAATAGCCCGCTAAACCGAGGAAACTACGAATCTCCGTAGCATTCTTCGGCCTGTCCCAGTTGGACACTGCCTCGACCTTCGCTGGATCCACCGTGATGCCTCGTCGAGACACAATATGCCCTAAGAACATCATCTGCTCCATCCAGAACTCGCACTTGGAAAACTTTACGTACAGGTGATGCTGACGCAAAATTTCTAAGACAATCCGTAAATGCTCTCGGTGCTGCTCCGGGCTGGAGGAGTATATCAAAATGTCGTCTACAAAGACAATCACGAACTGGTCCAAGTGCTGCTTGAATACCCTGTTCATCAGATCCATGAACGCTGCTGGGGCATTCGTCAGTCCGAAAGGCATGACCGTGAACTCGTAGTGGCCATAACGTGATCGGAAAGCAGTCTTCGGCACATCCTCTTCGGAAATCCTCAGCTGGTGATAACCGCTCCTTAGATCTATCTTCGAGAATACTAAAGCCTTGGACAGTTGGTCGAACAAGTCGTCGATCCTGGGCAGTGGATACTTATTCTTGATCGTGACTTTGTTCAACATCCGATAGTCGATGCAGAGGCGTAAGGATCCGTCCTTCTTCTTAACAAACAGAACCGGAGCACCCCAAGGAGAGACGCTAGGTCGGATGAATCCCTTGTCGAGTAACTCCTGAATCTGTTTCTTCAGCTCTAACATTTCCGCCGGGGCCATACGGTAAGGTGCCTTGGAGATCGGTGTCGTCCCTAGTGCTAACTCAATCCTAAAGTCGATCTCCCTCTTCGGCGGTAATCCGAAGATGTCGTCTGGGAAGACGTCCGGAAAATCTCGTACTACATCTATCTGCTGTAGAGCTGGGGTAGGAGCATCGGCTATCGTCACACTGGTCAGGTATCCTCGACAATCTTTCTGTAAGAGCTTCTGTGCCTTTACAACTGACAGTATGATTCCACTGTCTGGCTTCGATGTGCCTCTAATCGTCGTCTTCTTTCTTTCCTTAGTGCCGATAATAACCTTCTTCTGTTTACATATTACCGACGCATCATGGTAGGACAACCAATCCATACCTAAGATGATGTTGTAGTCCACCATGTGGATTACAATTAAATCAGCAGAAAAATCTTTCCCATCCACTACGACTGGTACTTCAGGGAGGTACTTTGTCGTGCGGAGGGTTCTCATTGGTGTCTTTACATTCATACTGTGCTCCATCCCTTTTATAAGTACAGGAAGGGTGGAAGCACACGCCTCAGAAATAAATGAGTGCGAAGCACCCGAATCAAATAGTACTAACATAGGCAAGCCAGCGATAGAAAGAATACATCGGATAACCTCGTTATCCTACGACGCCATGTCTGCCTGGACGTTGTAGAGACGTCCTGGTACTCCTCCTGGGCCTCGTTGGTTCTTTGCCGGGCAATCTCGGACATAGTGTCCGACTTTTCCACATCCGATGCAGACCCCTATTTTTCAGCGGCACTCCCCTGGATGACTCTTGCCACAAAAAGCACACTCATGCCTGGCCTGCTGTGGGGGTGCTGGCAGCTGTAGGGGAGGTGGCTGTGCCGGTGCTTGCCTTTGCGGCTGATGTTGAGGCTACATTCGTTCCCACTGTCAGTTAACATCATATTCATCATATCACTATGCCACTTAATGCTACTTTACCTGAAATGGACGACGTGCCGGATGGCGAGGGGCCTCAGGGCGTGGCCATTGGTAAGGCTGGTGGCGATGATCCTGGCGTGTGTCCTTACGAGGTGGGTGACGATCGTCCCATATCGGCTTAGCTGACTCCGCAGCTTGTGTCGGCTCCTTCTTTAGTTCTTCACGTCGTATCTGGATCTCGCGCTCAATCTTGTATGCCATTCGAACAGCTCCATATAAGTCAATCTCTGAGCCGTAAGTCACTCGCTCGCGGATGGTGTGATGAAGTCCGTCTATAAACTGCTCAGCGCGGTCAGCTTCATCCATATTGTTTTTACTGTAACGTTCCAGTTGGATGAAACGAGCATGGTATTCTGCCACAGTCAAGTTTCCTTGGCGCAATTCTTTGAACTCCTTAGTCTTCTCCTTCCTTCGGTAAGCTGGAGCGTACTGTGTTTCAAACAGCTCCTTAAAGCTCTCCTAGGAAATAGTCGCCTGACCTAGGAATCTAGTAGCATGCGTCGTTTCCCACCAGTCGCTAGCCCGACCAGTGAGCATGTGAACTGCGTAACGGACCTTACTATCTTCACCGCATCTGTCGGTGACAAAGAGGTTCTCCATCCGAGTAAGCCACTGGACGGCCTCCTCGTAATTCATTGCCCCTCGGAAGTATGGCGGGTGCAGTTTCAAAAACTATTGGATCGTATCCTCCCAATGAAGAGCCCTCACTGGTGCTGGGGGAGGGTACGGTATCGTGTACATCGGTGCTGAATACATGGGTTGCTGGGATGGTGGCGTAGGCTCCTGTGGCTGTACAGGAGGTAGCGCCTGCTGTAAATCATCCCCGACTTGACTCCCAGGGACGGAGTCAGGTCCCTCAGTCACAGTGTCCGGGGTGGCCGTCGCACGGTCAGCACCCCATCCGCGCCCACGGCCTCTGCCGCGTCGAGCCGTGGAGCGTGTCGTAGGAGCCATCTATCATGTTAAAATCATTCATTTCAATAAACAATCACACTTTGCAATTTAAACATACCATACTTACAGGAGGTGGCATTGCGTGACGACGGCTCGGGAGTTTGCATATGGACCATACTTAGACATTAACTTCTATAACTAGGACGTCAAGAGAGTCCTAACGTTAGGCTCTGATACCATGAAATATGTAGCGCCCCGAGGGATGCCACATATGCGATCATGTACCTCTACTTTGACTCTTTGACCTTTCATGCTTTGACCAATTCGTTGACTGGACGGTCAACGCAAAAGAAAAACTAAGCGGAAGAATAAATGAATAAAATATTATAACGGAAGGCTTATGAATACAACGACGGATAACATAGCGAAAGAATCAATAGACATATATATGAATAGCGAAAGATTATATGATAAGAGGAAGTCGACAAAATAAAAGCAAATGCGGAAGCTTAACACATCAAAGGTTTAACTAGCCTTCATAAGAGGCGACAGTACATGAGCCACATACGTCCAAAAAGTGACCAAAATACATCTAAAAAAAGTACCTTAGTATGAGTAAACAATCTCATTACTAAGCACAATACGAAAAGCTAAAAGGTGTACTCGTCCGCCCAAAAAGGTAGTGGCTCATGAATACGAGAATAGTCTAGATAAAGAAACGACTTCGGTCCATAAGGACACGGTAAGACCTATCAACATACACGACCCAACACATACAACGGTAATACAAATAACTATGACTCCTCTCCATGAGGACCATATGCAGTAACACACCACCCCGCCGAGACCTTCGAACACACAGCACCACCTCACGTCTAATCATCATGCACCTGTGGGGATCACACAGGGGAGCAAGCTCAACCATTAGCATAGAGCTAAGTGCGGGTTCATATAAATCATAAATCAGTTCTATCCAAACATAGCATGAAATAAAATAGATAATCAACGAAAGAGTAGAATCAAGCCATCATGGATAGAACTCATAGTCATGACATGGATAGAGTGCATAGTAATAACATCATGTCTGGATATCATAATCAATAAAGAAAAGAACGCATTTCCATATTCAATTGTCATGCTTAACTTTCATACATTCGTACTCGCTTGATTTCATGCTTTCCTTTCATTCATTCATAACTTTGCATTTTTTCATTCATCTTTACTTTCATATTTTGAAGAGCTCTTCATCTTTAGGAGAATACCATTGTATAAAATTGATGATACAACTATCTAGACATCATATGCACGTGGGGGATCAGTGCCACGGCGAATCCCGTCGGGTTGGGATGACCTCGCCACCGACGAAGGGAACCATCCGTGGGAGAAACTTCCGCCTAGATAGAGCAAATGGTAACCCATGAGGGGGCCTGTTACGAGGCAAGAACATCATCCCTCATCGTACCTGTGCCTGTCTTTCGATTTATCGATCAAGGCAAATGCAGGTCTTCGTCTTTCGACGGATCTTGATTTGTTTAGAAAATCTAGTGGATGGACGTTCAATTATAAAATCATATTTAAGATCATAAAGTCATGACTTCCAATCCACACGACGAATGCCCAAAAGTCACGGGTCATCTGTCGAGAACATTTCGGTCTACCGAAGGAGTGCGGTCGCTGCTTTTCATCATTCTTATTCATCATGTCATAGTTCATAATCTCTTATCATCATGTTCATGTAAGTCATCATTTACTTTAGAATCATAGTCATAATCATAAATCGAAAAGTTCGAGGAAAATCATTATCATTCTTAGCATAATTAGCATAATCATACTTAGTCTATTTCGTGAAGAGATATCGATAATCATAATCAGGTGAAAGGCATGGTTTCGTATAAAATTAGGGAACAATATTCATAGGATTAACGTGGAAATAGATTCGAGGGTGTCTCATTAGTTCAGAGATCATAAATATAGAAATCAGGTTCCGAACCCGGGCCGAGTAAAGGAAAACCCGAGCCGAGTTGGTCGAAGTCGGGCTCGGTTTGTCGAGATGAAAACCGAGAGGAAACCCGGGCCGAGTTTGAGTTACACTCGGGTCGAGTTGAAAAGACGATTGTGTCGGGAGAGACGACTCTCCCGATCGTCTTCTCCGCGGTAGACCCGGGCCGAGTCGTGGGTGACCCGGTCCGGGCACCTGGTTTGCCCCGAGCTCGAGCTCAGCGTCCATGACAGACTTGAGTCGTGCTCGGAGTAACCTAGTGCGGCCATACCGAGCCTGGGCCGAGTTCCGAAGAACTCGGGCCGGGTTCGGTCAAGTCGTAAAATAAATTCTACGTTTCATTCTCTTTCTGGCGATCGTCGGGGCAACACAATTAAATTAACTACGTCCTTGGCATGCATTCATGAAAATATAAATCATCTACAATCCAGTACACAGCAAGAAGAATCCTAAACATGCATCTAAGAAGGAAAACGTTAACGACATTTCCTACGTTCGTCTCATCTTTACAACAGTTCATTCATGCATGGAACGTCATTTTCGATAGCATTTCATACATTTATTCATTTATGGAGGTAAGATCATCACTTATCATTTTGTAGAACATGGTTCAGATTGCATTCACAAATCGGGTCCAGGGAGTCCAAAACTAGGCATGCACGTTCGTTTAAAATCCGATTTATGAAAAAGATCCCGAGCCACACACCTATAGGCCTACGGAACTGAGGTTCGTCCGAGTAGCATTCGCGTTCTTCTTCTATGTCGTCGGAGATGACCGGCGACGTCCTTCCGTGCTCGCTGTTCGCGCACGTCAGAAAAAGGGAACGGTCAGGTGAGAATTAGATGACCAGAATCATTTACAAACGTCCAGGAAGCAAAAGCATTTTCTCACCGCGTAGTTGCCCCTGTTGCCTGCCTTCTCACTTCGCCCTCGCCGGAGACGGTCGCCGGCGAAGCTCTCCCTTCCTCCTCTATCCAAGTCCATAACCGAGGGAGAGAAAAACGTTGAGTGAGCGAAGGAAACGTCCAGGCAAATGAAAAGGGAAAACAGGGCCTTTCTCATCGAGTCAAAGTCGCTGCTGCTCGCCTGCGCCGGAGGTGATCCCCGACGTCCTTTCTCGCTTGCTTATGTCAGCTCGCCGGAAAAGAAAACGGAGAGGGTGAGTCGCACGGTCGGACGACAAAACAGGGGGGAGCACCGGCGCTGCCCCTTGCTCGCCCGCGTGTCGTTGTCCCTGCTGTTCGCCTGAGCCGGAGCTGGCCACCGCCGCCGACCGTCTGCCGCCCGTTGTTCGCGCACCGGAGGGGAAGAAGAAAATGTGACGGAGGAAACGTCGAGTAAGCAGAAGAAACAACTCAGGCGAACGAAAAGGAAAACATGGACTTTCTCACCAAGTCGGAATCCTTGTCGTTCGCCTGCGCCGGAGACGATCGCCGGCGTCCCCTGCTCACCGCCTGCTGGACACGCACCGGAGAAGGAGAAGGAGAAGTGAGGACCATAGTTTGGCTCAAAGAGAATGCAGAAGCAGAGGGGGAGGAAAAGAAGAGGTTGGGCGTCATTTTATAGAAGAGGGGAGGAGGTCGGCCGGTGCTGCTCCACACAGTGATCCGATCGCCAGATTTCGCCCGCCAAGTGGCTCTCACTGGATTGGGCAGCAGATTCGGCGGCAGGGAAAGAATGAGTGGAGAGAGGGAAAGGTTGTAGCAGTACAGGACGAAGAAAAAGAAAGTGAGGGGAGGCAGGTAAGTAGAAGAAGACAAAAGTTTAGAAGGAAGGGGGCTCTGGCTTACGTTTTCATCATTGCTGCCATTATTTTTTTTTTTTACCATCTGACCGTTGTGTTACACCAGCTGTTGGCGAGGGCCACGCTACTGGCATGGCCGTCAAAGGAACCTAAGTTAAACCTTACGGGTGGTGATTGGCTGTGCTGTTGGTGGCTAAAGGTGCGTGTGAGAAGAGGGGATGAGAGGAAAGGAGAAGAGGTTGGAGAACAGCTGGGTAGCGCCGTAGCAGTGAAATTGCAGCTTCTCGCACTGATTTGGACTGCTGCGGCGGTGGTTTTCTCTGGTTGCCAGATTCGTTGAACATAGATTGAGAAAGACGAGCAGGACAAATTTAAGGAGACGTATATTGGAAATAAATGTTTGCATGGAGTGGTTTATTGATATATTGTGGATTTTAATTACGGTCGTAATTCTATTCAAATTATTTAATTTGGATATGACATTCAGTCTTCATTATGTACAAAGTAATTACATTTTAATTTGCTTATAAGCTTTTTTCATAATCTTCTGAATTGTATAAATGGCTATATTATTTTTATACCATTTGAAAATATTATACCATTTTTATAAGCTTTTTTCATAATCTTTTGAATTGTAAATACATATAATATTTTTATTTACTATACATTTATATTTTATAAAATAATAAATTATATTTGTAATTCTTACTTTTTATTCAAAATCCATTGAAATTTATTTATCAAATCAAAATTTTAAATTCTCATAATTATATTTTTCATCCATACATCAATCTAAACTTTTTTATCTAATCGATAAATTCTCAGAAATTAATAAGAACTCAGAAGTTTCTATCCAAACACAATCTCCAGGAATGGACGGAAAAATATTGAACTTACAGGAATGGCGTGTGGAACAAAAAAATATTAAGAAACTAACGACATATGATTGTGAAGCCGAGGAGAATAACGTGGAATATACGGTCTTACATAGAGTTTAATGCGTTGAAACATGTAAGAAATATGGCTATATATATATCCTTATTGCATGTATATTTTGGCTAGCTACTGCAACACTTTTTGGTTTATATTTCATTTATTTTGTTTGTAATTATCATTGCAATAACTGGCGATCATTGTTTACCCCTTTACTGATTCTTTCTTATTGATCCCCACAATTCAAAAGTTATCGACATGCAGCTGAACCTAATTCATTACATCATCATCATCATCATCATTATTATTATTATTGCCAAAAGAGCGTGATAAAAAAAATTAATTGCTGTTAATTTATTAACTCAGTTTTAATATTTCCTTAAGAAATTAGTGTCAAACAAATATTTTAGTTCTTAATTCTAAGAGACTAGGAAGTCATTTATATACAAAATACAAAATGTAAGTCGCTAGGGAAAGCCGAATTCATCCAACTTTTTCTGACAATGATCATATGCTAATATCTTATCCCTTTATTTTATTCGCGTTTCAATCGTTCTGTGCTTAATAATTGTTGTGCTTGGGATCTGGATATTGAACTGGTAGAGTCTACAGGCAAATTAAACAATGTTTTAGCATCTAATGGTGGTGCAACAAAAAAAAAAAGAGAATATACATGCAGTTTTTTTAGCAATTTACCATGTATCTACTGACCACGCTGGTATATTATCGCAAACGCGTGTCTTAGGAAAAAAGATGGCACTTTGAGATGTGGTCCTAATCAAATGTGTTTTGAAAATTTCTCAGAACATCTGTATCACTCAAAGTCTCAACTGCATTTATTGAACAAAGACTACTGACTGATCCTTGGATGCTGGCGCCATCATGAACAATTCCTTATCAAGTATTTTTGAGGTTTTACTCAATCCACACCCCAACCTGTGCCTGTCAAAACTGATAAAACGTGTGCGGATCCTCTGTATGATGTCTACAATCTCATCACTCGAGGTCTATTCCTCCCTTTTCGACCATCCCCCCAGTATTAGTGTATTACCAACTGTAATAGGGCAATATTTAATAGTACTATTTTATAGGTAAGAAAGTCTGATTGAAACTCCACAATCTAAAGTCGATGCTAAATGTTGACTGACTGGCTTAACAATTATAGCTACCAGCAAAAGATGGCAAACTCTGGCTCCAGCTGACCATTGACACTTGACAGACGCTGACAGGTTTCAGCAAACGCAAGTCCAGCAAAATATCCATAAGAAACAAAAGAAAAAAATAAATAAAATAGAATATAAGAAAGGCTCAAACAAATGGAAAACAATGGTGAAAATGATCCATCTGCAATTTGCTCGAATTCCTAATTTGCTGCCTGCATCCTCGACCACTTTTTCATTTTTCTTTTTGAGAGTAATGGGTTGGTTATCCTATCACTCACCTTTCCAATTTAACTGTTCACCTCCCGATCGAGGAAAGCTCTACAATTAATTAAGAAAAATGCTTCTCAATCTTGGCCATCTCAACATGTAGATATTTTCTATATATTATTCATGGTTCAGATAAATCTACTATATTTTAGATTAAATCAAAGTGGAAAAATTGGCCATTATTTTTGGACTGAACTCCTTTTATTTATTTATTTATTTTTTGCTTTTAGTTTAATAGGCCCTCCGGGATTTGGTGGAGTCCTTCAATTAGATATTTTCAAATGTGATATAACGTGTTAAAATTGTTATTCTTCTCCGTTGGCTCTGTTCCATGATTTATGTGATATCAAACGTACTACAAATTGGAATGTTGTCGTTGCATGGTCTGTGTCAGCAATCTTTCTAAGGTACATTTTTTTCCTAAGGACTTTAGGGGTCATGCAAATGAAACTTTTAATGAGTTTTTTTATTAAAACTTAGAAACATAAATATGATAATTTTAAATGCGTTTATTTTTTTAGGATAGATAATTTAATATACTATCATAGCAGAACCTAAAAATTTCTAAATTATTATTACTAAAAATATAAAAAATAATTAATTTTTTAGTTGAGAAAAAAATTGAAATATTTAAATCAAAATTGCCAAAGAAGAAGGTAATGTCTCTCTATTCTCTTTCTCTCATTTTTTATGTACGATCTAATGCTAATTAAGTAATTTTTGTGAAAAAATTATATCTAAAAAATTATCTATTTTTTTAATAATTTAGATGACAAAATAATTTAATAAGCTTGACTTGTTAGCTTATCATTGTTAATTATCATAAATATTATTTATTCTATCCTACTATATTGCTATGCAAAAATGATAATTAAGTAAGTGCCACTATTATTATTATTATTATTATTATTATTATTATTATTATTATTATTATTATTATTATTATTATTATTATTATTATTATTATTATTGTTGTTGTTGTTGTTGGTGGTGGTAGTGGTGGTGGTGTTGTTGTGATGGTGGTGGTGATAGGATGTTAATTCTACGATGTTAACCTTTTCACAGCCTGACAACCTTCATAGTAATTACTTATAGTTTAAGTAGTCATATAAGTCCAAGTCGGTAAACTTCCAATTAATTTATGGTTATTTTTTTAACACCTCATTAACTATAATTTTTTTCACATCTAATCCTAAACTATAAACTTACAAATTTTAGTCCCAAAATTTATCAAAATTTGACACTTAAGTCCTTCTATTAAATTTTAACTAAATTTTATTAAATTTAATTGTGAAATGTCCTTTTTATCCTTACATTCATATTACAATAAAAAATTTTAAAAATAAAATAAATCAATACAAGTAACAGTACTAATCGATAATAATAATATTTTTACAATATTATATTTATGTCGATGTTTTTTATTTTTAATTTTTTTCATGTTAAAATAAGGGGTAAAAATGACATTTCATAGTTATTAGAAAAAGAAACTTAACAAATCCTAAATTAAATTTAACAGACTCTGTTTGGCAACATAAAAAATAGCATTTCAAGTAGTGTTTAGCGGTTCAAACATTAAATTTTCTATTTGGTAAGTGAAAAAATAAATAGTGTTTAGCGTTTCATATGAAAATATTGAAAAGCTACTTTACTAACGTTTAACGATTAGATATTAGCGTTATATATTTTTTTCTAATTTTACCCTGATTCAAATATATTATTTCTTCATAACTTATCTTATTATTTTCTCATTTTTATTTTATAATCATTTAACTATATTTCCTTTCATATTCATGTTTAATTAATTATAAATTATTTGTATGTTAACAAGGAATAAAAAATAATTTCACAATTAATATTTTCATATCATCGGTGCCAATATAAATTATTATATATATTGTAAAAATTATTGCCAATATAAATTTCTATATATTCTAATAAAATATTAGTTTTGAAATTTTATTTTATTTAATTAAGATATAATTATTTAATTATATTATATTATAATAAAATTTATATAGTGTTTAAATTAAATAATTTATCATATGTCTAATTATATCATTTTATATTCATCAGCTAATGCTACTGTTAAAATTATCAAACACTTATTTGTTACAACATCTAATCACTAATTATCATCAGTTATCCACTTATCAAATTGCTATGTCAAACAGAATCTTAATTGAAGAATGTGTCAAATTTAAATAAATTCTGAGGCTAAATTTTATAAATTTATAATTTAAAGTTAAACGTAGAAAAAAATTATAATTAATGAGCTGTTAAAAGAAATAACTCATTAATTTATTTATATTTATTAGTCTGGGAATGGGTCAAGAAAGGTTTTAAATGCTCAACCAAGAAAGGAAGACCGGGTAGATGTACGATGGCTCTCATCAACATGTTTGTTACGATTGAACAATAATGATTATAAATCTTGACTTGACCATCCAAAGAGCCAATATTAAATTAAAGTCCAATAACGAAAAAAAAACTATGTTTCCAAATAACTCATGTCAAATCAAATGGTCTCTTCGTAACTCATAAATCAAAGCTTATTGACAAATCAATCATTGGTATCCTTATAATCTAAAAGCTAATTAGACTTTAAATTCTAAAAATTAATTGAAGATATTATTTTGCTTTTCCCTCTTCTTTAGGATTAGCCAGTTGTTCAATAGATCATAAAATTGAAAGTTCCGAATGAATTAAAAAAAAAAACTTAACGACAACTTAATCTAAAGTGCTTTAATATCACCATGATAATATTTTGCAATGATATAGGAAAATATCCAATCGAATAAAATTCAAGCTGGGGGATTGAAAAGATTATATAATCATAGTCATGATTAATATTCTATGCCTTTTCTTTTAAACTTTTGGGCTGATGCCCCGGACGTGTGTGGTTGGAGCAAAAGTGGGGGTCTTTAACGCGCATCAGTCGCATTAATTTTGTTCGATTTGCAGAGGACATAAAAGTTAACGTTTTTGACGCGGATTCCACGAGACCGAATGAGTTGGAGGCTCAACGAGGTCCTGTGAAAGCAGCAAAACTGTTAGATAGTTAATTAAGATAAAGATTATAGGGGACACAATGATTCATATATATAGTCTATTTGTGAATTGTTACTATTCAATGGTGATTCATATATATGTGTTACTTTTTTTCATATACAATTCTTATTCTCTTAATTTAATAATAGCTTCAAGTTTGTGAAAATGTCAAAAGTTTAAGTTTAGTGACCTCAAGACAGGCCTTTCCTTGAAGTATACTTGCTGTGATATTTAATCATCCTCGATCTTACAATACAAACTTCATCAATGTGACAGACTCTATACCAAGTTTTTGCTCATGGTATTCGGAATAATTAAACTGTCTAATTCAAGTTGAGCCCCATCAATGACAACTTTGGGTGGTCGAATTTGAGGTCCTCACCATTTCGTGTTAGATACGTAGCATTCAACGACTACATTCATGATCAATTCCATAATTATTTCGCTTATCCCTTGGTTAAATATTTTTAGCAAACTTTGTTTTTTTTTTGTTTCATTTCTCAGTATTATTAAGGATAGTTCAACCGAACCGTAATAAGAGCTTGTACTCAGATTATTACCTTCATCATTTAAACTCTCGTTTGCTTATCAATGGACAGAGGTAGGATATATATATATATATATATATATATATATATATATATATATATATATATATATATATATATATACTTATGCATATCAATTGCTCATTCTTTTCCTTTTTTATGGCATAAATTCTTGATCTATTGCCCCAAAAATTTTAAAGAAGCTAATATGGCAATGGCAAAGACTATCTGAGTTACTATTAGAAAAAAAGTGTTGTTTCTACCACGTATTTGTTTATGTTAGTAAAAGACTGAAGGAAACTTTCTTAAGTGACTGATTTTTTTTAAGCTATTGTAACGTGAAGATTAGGCTGATGCTTCACTATTAACTCATTACCAAGGACTCAAGAAGAAAGAATTAAGTTAACCACGGCAAACAAGTGGCCAGTTTGCTCGTGATTTAATTAAGCCCTGAGGCTGAGGCCCAATAAGTATTGCTCAACAAGTGTCATCAAGTGCATGCTTAAAATTTCTCGCGTTTGTTGTTTCCCCTTATATAAATTTTAGTGACATACGTGGCTCATATTTCCACAGATATTACCCCCTTAAACGATCTGGTTGAAGACAAAGCTACTTAGAGTTGATAATGTCCTAAGAGTTAAAGGCTACTTTGATTGAGCATGGTGGATATCTGAGAAGACTATTTAGAGTCCTACTTAGTAGGGCTGGTCTGGAATTATGAACCTGGTCTAGGGAACATAGAACTGGATAATTAACCATAAATTCTGCCAGTCAATTTTTTTTTTCTGAAATTGTAAGGGAAATAGGAAGATTTGAGAAAACCATGACATAAACAATGTGTTACAAAATGCATGCCATCTCTAATCTGTTTCAACAAAAAGTTCTAGAAAAGCACAGTTGAATTGTTATTCCACCACATGACATCTCCTTTTTTTATCAAAAGTGTTACGAAAAAAGGGGGAGAGGGATCATACGAAATACAAAAGAACGCGAAGAGGAAAAACGGCGACGGCTCTTTGTTATGGAATAACGATAATTACAAGGATGAGTCTCTGTTTAGACCCCTAAGGAGTTTATATAGGCACTCCCTTTGACAGATGATAGGAATTACATACGGATTGAGACTCTAAATAAATTTCCTGAAAATATGACACCTATCTCGTGATAAGAAAATAAATCAAATCCGAATCACATACAGAATATTCCTAAAAATTTTCGCTCAGGAGGCTCCGCCCCTTACAACCCCCGCAGGGGAGGATCCCCTTGGATCCCCCCCTTGACCTCCACAAGCTCGCTGACCGGGCAGCGAGACCCCCGTAGAGGAATTCTGCTGATTATATAGGGGAACCAACTGGGTTCAGATTCAAAGAATTATTAACAAAAAGAAAAATGTTTTTTTATTAATAATCTTAATATTCATTGTATTTCGGTAATTAGCTAGAGACGAGACCATTTCCAACTCCAGTTTGATACCTTCGTCAATTGAATCGTTTAAATGGTGCACTCCTTTTTTTTAGGTATCCTACCTCTCGTATATGAGAAGTGGATCGACGATCCAATTCGTACGATGTTAAAGAGTGTATCATTCATATGTTAAAGGCCGATTCGCTATCGAGTTTAATTAATTCAGTATGATCATCTCACGTCGCGCCGCGTGCCTGACATTAACAAGTGAGGTTTCTAATAAAAAAAATTCTGCATCCATACAAAGAACTCAAGACCTACTTAAACAAGGAGAGAACCGCTTACCACTCCACCTCAATCCTTGTTGGTACGGTGCACTCCTTTTAATCTTTTTTTGATTGGAAGGTTCAATTGCTTGTCTTATTATATATTTTCAGGTTGAAATTGACACGTGATTAATTCAATATTGGGCGAAAGTAAAAATACAACTCTTAGTTAAATCTGTAATTTGTAGAATCGAACTAGTCAAATCGCTTGCTATTGCACATTTACACCTGCTAGTTGCTACTGTGAGCGGGCTCGTTGTCATTCTTTAGGTAGCATGTATATATCATGCAAATGCAGTATATATGCCGACATGGTATGCTATATTAAATATTTAGTGGGGCTATAAATGGAACCCTGATGGGTGGCGAGTTTGGAACGACTTAAAATAATTAGCCTACGTGAGTGATCAAATTTCATGTATATAGTAGTCCATGAACTTTTTTTTTAAAAAAAAAAGGTTCCAAATGGCTTAGAGGGATGTCACATGCTGCTAGCTATCAACCATACACGATGAACGTGTGAAATATCAAATGCATATAAGATGTCAAGCAATATATTTCAACATAAAGCAGACCTATTTTGTAAAATTTCAAATGTTGACAAGTGGTTCTAAATTGTGGGATGTGCTTCTGCCTGTTGTGGGAATTAACAAATGGGTGGGTTCCAGCTGCTATCACATACATGCCAGGGAGTTTCAGGATGAAGGGGACAGAGAGCACATTACATACCGTCTGCCCCCTCTCCAATTCTCCATATTTTGATGGGTGTTTTTTTCTTCTTCTTTATTTGTCAGAGTTGGTGAAGTGCTTCAGAGGTAGTTCCTACTCAATTAGGTTTCATGACAGAACCATTCCGAGTTTGTGATCTTAACGTGCCAACGATAGCACATGACATTCCTGATCGTCTCATTTATGATTCAGGATGAGATATTGGTTTTTGTTAAGCAATTAGTACCGCCTAAGCTTCAACTCGAGATGATAGCAAGTTCATTGGATTTGGGAGTGATACAGCTATTTGATTTGAGAAGAGAAGCATTCTATATATACATCGTCCTTTAATTGTCTAGTTTTCCATATCATCTGATTTCAGTATGGCATGATTTTTTGCTAAACAGTACTTTCTGCAAACGGTCAGTTGTCTTCTCACAGTATTTATTTCATGACGTTTTTACAATAACTTGGTGCTTATCACATACTTTTTTTCTTGTTACAGATGAGTAGTCCTTAATTTGGACCTTGATCTTGATGCACATCGGATCTTAAGATGTGTAAATATGACATGTCATGGACTTGGATCTCACGTTTCTTTATCCAAATTAATAAGCTACTTTGCGTATAGTTTTGTCATCATATATATTTTCCACTAGTAAATGCTCAGAAAATAAATTTAGCAGAAAGCGTATCTTCCTTTTCTTTGTCATTTTTCTCAGTTTTGATTGAAATTAGTGAAGGGCAAAATGGAGTTGGAGGCAAACTTCCCAGTTTCTTCTCTATTTTGTTTCAACCAAAATTAAGAGGAAAAATAAATATCCTTTTCTCCCCTAATTTTCGTTATCATTTGATGAATATTTTTGTATGTAGGAGACTACTGACTATTCCAATATTTATATGGGAGCGGTAAAATCTGACCAAATTAACGGTTTCAATTTTAAAGAATTAAATTCGAAATTATTAGCTCTTACACTAACACACAACTCTAATAAGTGATAATCGATCGTCTTCATAAAATATTTTCAATGATATTCTTTTTGTTATAGATAATTATGATAATATATTCTCTAACTATTTTACTTTTTTTTGTGTGTTCTCAATTTATGGGAGGCTTCCTGTGTTCAATTACTAATATTCAACTAATATGAAGTCCGGAATATAGAACGGTAATTATTTATTACTTAATAAAAATGGGGAATAGAATTACTTTTTAGATACCTTGAAATATCATTTTGTAATAAAATTACTTATCACTTATCACTACTAGAAAAACGCTGATTACCGACGGTCCGGACTGTCGGTAATCAATCCGAAAATCGTCGGTAACGCAATTACCGACGATTTTTCAGTCGGAATCGATCCGTCGAAAAAACGCTTGTCGTAAACGGATCGATAAATGATGATTGAGACGAGAAACCACGATGATTTTAGTAAAGCAAAGCCTCAACCACTTGACGTCCATCCAATGCATCAACTATGGTTATTTCATATCTCCCATTTATCGAATTTGAAAAAGAGTCAGAATAGATCAAAGCATTGCTAAGAGCTCTACGGCCCCCCAATCGGATAGGGGGGCCATAGAGCTCTTTAGGAGGAATCAATGAAATGACATCAATTCATAATGAAGATAATGTCAAACAAGCATGAAACGTATGCTTGCATATTCGTCCATCGGTCAAATCGGATATGTAATTATTGGAAAAATTGTTGGAGACTCAAATGATGGAAGCTTCGACCTCATAGAGTTCAACTCCCGTTCTCAACCCATGAACAATATGGGTCCGAAGCTTCCTTCGTAACTCCCGGAACTTCTTCATAGTGGCTCTGTTCCATGCATGGGAAGATACTGAACTTTTGGATTTGAAAAATTTTTAGCACAATTTTGCAAAGAAATACCCCACTTGTTTCTCGAGTTCAAAGGGAAGAAAAGAATCTGTTGATAAATGAATTCCAATTTGTTGAACGTTACTTATTAAGTCCTGGGGTTTTATGATCCGATAAAGAATCAAACGTGCAATTTCTTTTCCGTCGATACGACCTGCTATTAACATAGTGACACCGAGCCCTTATTGCAGCCGATGCTACTAAAAGGGTGGTAAATGGATGATTCAAACGATCTATATCGGTCGAAATTTCCGACGGTTGCAACTGCCGAAAAAGGCCGACGGTTCGAGCCGTCGTAACTTTTTGACGGTCGCAACTGTCGAAACTTTGGACGGACGTCGCAACTGTCGCAAATAATTTTTTAAATATAAAAAAAATTAGCGGCCGGATCGGGCCACGGCCGATCCGGCCGCAAGCCGGTCGATCCGACCGCTGGGGGGATCGAAAGATTATTTGCGTTGGAGGCCGGATCCGAACGCCCGACGGCCGATCCGTCGCCAATCGACCGATCGGCCGCTGGGGCCGAATCCGGCCGACAGCGGCCTTTGGCCGGAGAGAGAGAGTGAGACGCCGACGCGGAGCGGGAGAGAGAAAGAGAGAGAGATGCCGGCGCAGGAGAGGGTTGCCGGTGCGGGAGAGGGTCGCCCGCGTTCGGCGTGGGAGGGTCGCCGGCGTCCGGCGCGGGAGAGGGTGCTCACGGCCGGGAGAGATTGAGAGGAGAGGAGGGACAGAGAGAGGAGTGGAGGGAGGAGGGAGAGAGAGAAGAGGGAGGAGGAATATATATAAAGGGAAAAAGTGGAAAGAAAGTGGGAAAAGAAAAAAATAAGCGGGATAACGAAATTTTAATTACCGACGGTTTCGGTCGTTGAAAACGTAAATATTAAATATTTTTATAATTACCGACGGTTGTGATCATCGAAAATATATTTAGTTATATATAATGTTTTTTTATTTTACCGACGATTTGAACTGTCGGTAATCGTTACCGACGGTCAAAACCGTCGGTAATTGCGATGGTTTGGACCGTCGCTAGTTATATTAATAAAATACTCTTTATATGATATTATTATATATTTACCGATGGTTACGACCTTCGAAAATTACGACGGATTTTACGACGGATGGATATCCGTCGGAAATATCGACGTTCCTAATCGTCAAAAAATTAAATAATAATATAAATTATTTTCGACGGTCATAACCGTCGAAAAATCCGTCGGAAACGGAACCGTCGAAAAATCCATCGCAAATTACGACGAATTTAGAACCGTCGGAAATTATCCGTCGGAAAATCGTGATTTTCTTGTAGTGTATGCTTTTTTTAACAAACTCATCTATTCTAGCTATTATTGTAGGTTGCAATCTTTTTTTTTAAGAAATTACTTATCTTTGTAGGTTAAAAGCTAACTTACAAGGTATATTGTTAGATGCAAAACTGTGTAAGAATATTTTGCTTTATATATATATATATATATATATATATATATATATAATGATTTATATGTTATATCATCATATCAATTCGTAACTAATAGCGCCATTAATTTCGTTTATACAGCAAAGTTGTTTGCTGAGTTTGTTATGAAACAAAATTGGACGACAGATTAAAAAAAGAATAAAGTTGGAGCTAGGGTGGTAAAAAATTACTCTTAAACAATATCCAAACATATTAGCACACGTATTTTTATATGTGGCCCTTAATCGAACAAAGCCAGCAGAGAACTTTCAGCAAAGCTCCAATGGTTGGGCATCAGAAAGAAAAGATGTCCGAGACAGATGGCTGAGGAGGTGGTGGGGCTTAGAGTTATTAACTCTTGGAGCTGCAGGAGCCAGGAGGAGGACATTAAGCTCCCACATCCTTTGCCACAGCTTTGCCATAGTCCCCCTCACCAATCCAAATATATATCCAATGCACGCACACCATTATTAAATTATATATGTTCTTCTTCTTCTTCCTTCTTCTTCACCTGCCATCTTTCTCTCTCTACTGCACTCCCCTAAACAAAGTACTGGCAATCCGCGCAAGTAAGCAAATCTTGTCCTTTCTCTCCATGTACCATCTCCTCTGCCCTACCCCTCCCAACCTTTTACCCATTCCAAATTAGCTTTTTGTTTCTACTCTCTCTTTCTCTCTCAGCCAGAGATCCAGCCTTGTTGGGTTGTTTTGCACAGTGAGACGTACTAGAAAGATGGTGAACAATTTAATGTTTTGAAAGGACATAATCAGCAGCTTTTTCCTATTCAATGACTTGAAACTGGCTCAGCTATATGCATATGGTAGTCAGTTAATTCTAGTCCTAGTACGATCTTATATAATATAAGGAGTATGATGTCTCCTTTTTTTTATAAACAAATACTTCTATGTAAACCAGTTGCAATAAATTGAGAGAAATTGAGAAGTGATAGCTGTGTGGCTAGGATATTGCCATGCACCATGTCTACTCTATCTACCATGTTATATAGTTTTTTGAAACCTTACTGCAATGGATTACTTGAGAGACTATTTATCTTCATTTTTCTGTATATAAGCACTGACTTCTCTGTCATACAATACAATGAGCAAGGCCTCTAAATACTTTAATTGCTCCCTGTTATTCTCTGCAGATGTATCTTTTGATGACATATTCCAAAATTTAATGTCCGTGTTTGGGAAGCTCCTGTTTTGAAAAGAAGCATGCAGCAGCAAGGACTTGAAGCAAGCACAGCAAACTATGCAAAAAGAACACAATGCACATTAAATTTAGGCATTGAATAATACACTACAGTTAATGGCAGAGAGAGAGAGAGAGAGAGATGAAAGAAAGCAATACATAACCCCAAAATTCTTCTTGCGGACAGAGAGAACAGTTGTAATGTCTTAAGTCGGCCATAGAATTCAGGTGGCCCCGTTCACTCACCTAACTGGTATACAGCACTCCTCTTTTTCCTGCTTGACCTTTGCCGCTTCCTCCCTTTGCCTCCCCTCTCCTCTTCCATTCTTTATTAACTCCATCCCCCACCTTTCCTCATGGCCCTTTATCCCATCCCTCAACCCCACATCAACTGTATACATATAATATTATTGCTAATGTTTATATAATAAAGTTTCTGAAATGCACTTGGGATTACATTTAAAATGCATGTTATAATTTAATACATATTATATACGGGGAGAGAATACATTTCAGAAGAATTGATATTTTAATGTGGATTTTCAGAACACATGCAGTTCAAAATATATATTTAACCAGTTCATCTTGACGTGCCCAGCATTCCTTTGGTATTATATATGTTTCTTTCCTCTTAACATGCATGACTACTACAAGCAAGCAAACAAGAGAAAGCCGAGTTCAACCTCTCATTTAATTCCACCATCTCCTCTTGGCATCTCCTAAGAAGCTCAGAGTAAACCACCCCTAACACTATATATTTAATGATTGTGTCCTTATGCACATACACTTACTAGGGCTTTAGCCAATGCATGCTTATATGTTCACATCTCTCTCCTGCATTTTGCCATTTGCTTACATTTGAAGCCCTTTCTCTCTATATATCTCTCTCTCTTCCCCACCAGTACACCCTTTTCTTTCTCCTCCGTCAACTTCTCCTTTCCATTGTTCCGAACATCCTTTTTGGCACCAACGCCTTTTCCTCGTCCACTCCTCATCTCTTGTCTGGCCAAATGGGCAGGCGGATGAGAATTGTCCCTGCAGTTCTGGTGGCCTTGCTCACGCTTCTGTTGGTGTCGTCCCGTTGCCATGGCTCGAGAGGCATGCAAGTCTTCAGAGAGAGGACGCTTCAGAGGGGGAGCACTCCGGGCATCTTCTCGGGGTTCTTGCCCAAAGGGATGCCCATACCACCGTCAGGGCCTTCTCGGCAGCACAACTCCATTGGCCTTCAGAAGGATACTTCACCATGAGGGGTCGATGAGGCATGCATGGACACAAAGATCAGAAGGAACATGATATATATATGTAAGGATGCATGGGCTAAATGTACATGAAGAGTTACTTTGTAGCTACGTTATTTTTGGATCTCTTTTTCTTTTCTTCCTTCTTCTGAAAAGTTTAACTTCAGCTATTTGTGATGACCTTCCTGATCACACTCTACAGTAACACAGCCAAAAGTTTGAGCGACTCTGAGGAGAAGCAACTAATAGGATTCATATATATATATGTTAATTCTTCTTATTTTTCTCGACCTTGGAGACTAGTAAGATTCTTGTCTGATGATTGTGTAAAGAAGAGTTGATCTTATGTAGAGAGGACATTAGTTTACAGAAGATTTTTTGAAAAGAAAAGAGTTCACTTTTATCTTCTGTAGTGCAAACCTTCTGGGGTTGAGTGAGGCATTTAGATTTGTCATACTTGCAGCATGACCTTGATGCCAAGTGCAACTGGAAATCTTTGGTTGTCGTCGATGTTAACGAAAAATTTGGTTCCGTGCTCTCTCTCTCTCCCCTCCCCCATTGTACTACGTTCTTCTATACATCTACATGATCTTTGACCATGGAAATGATAAATTCTTTAGTTCTTTTCGAGGGAGATCTTAAAGCTTTTCTGTAGAGGGCATTGATTTGTTCTGAAACATATATATAGATGTATATAGTGCTATTAGCAGCACTGCAGCAGTGTTCGTGTAGAGGTGATCCGCAGACGAGGCGTTTTGATCGTTCCGCGTAACGTAAGGTGACGTTAATGTAAATACTTGTATTGACTGCACATACATAGTGAACGTGTTGACCGGCACTATACGATGTGGTGCAGTGTATACATGCACGAGAGATGTCCTAATTTTCAGGCTAAAAGACTTCCTAAGTCTGACAATGGTATTTTTTTTTCATTGCGAGTATTAAAAGGATTTGCAGGAGAATTTAGAGAATGTATTCAAATCTCTATCGAAATCATAAAATCTTCTCAAAACTTATATGACTGGTAGTCATTGAAAATAAAATTTGTGATAACTGGGTGGCTGTGTTTATGTGATCTTTTTTTTTCTTTCAATATTCAGTTGGGTTCGACACATGAAGAGTTTAATAAGCCACTTAAACTAATTAACCCTCTCATAATATATTTGATCTTTCCATGTCAAAGCTATGTAGTCTCGAAATGATTCACGTATGATTGTTGGGTCTACTACATTTTTGCCGTACCCTATACTATTATTCCATTTAGTCACGAGTTTTCATTCTCGCATATTCAAGTTATATTCTCTGGTACCTCTATCGAAAAAAGTATTCTATGTTGGTACCATTTAAATAAATAAATTGTAGAAAATTCTAAAACAAAATCTTGTTCCGTGGTTTCCTTTCTTAATTAGGATACATGAGCAAAACTAGAGAAGAAAGAACAGTTCCTCCCTGGGACTGAAGCCAACACCATGTGATGCTCTGCTTCCCTGACTACATCTGTGGCAAGTGCAACTCATGGGGGCATGTTCATCACTTTCCTGAGAGAGAGAGAGAGAGAGAGAGAGCTCTGAATGGTTATTACATTTACTTACTGCTTCATAAATTCTATGCTCTGGAGCCCATCAGAAGGCCAGATTTTGGAAGGGCTCTTGGTGGAAAAAAGGCAGTACTTACTACTTGAGAACAGGTTTGTTCTCATTACTTCAGCATTAACGTCATTGGCTCGATCTCCTGTTCTGCAAATCCTATAGGTATAGCAATGATCTGCTTTACCACTGAAAACTTCTTCCAAAACCAGCCACAATGTAGGACAAAGAGAATGCACACAGTGGAGTTGTTTCTTACATTTATCAGAACACCCACTTCCACCTCTTAAATCTTTCCTGCACCACATGCTAACAAACTATGAAAAGGCCATTGTATTAAAACGAAAGAAAAGAAAAGGAAACCACATCATCATATGTGCTTTACTTTGAGCAGAGTCATAAGTTAACACAGGCCTTAATGACGAATACCCAACACAGCTATCGAGCTAGCTGTTGCAGGCATTCTGAAGCAACATTAAAGTGTCGCCAACTCTGTGCTTCAATGAAGAAAAGTGGTTGCATGACTTTGGCAAAGCAATGTTGTAAGACTCGATCCGGGCAGCGACCCGGATTATTTAACGGGTCAGGTCGGACCGGTCGGACTGAGTCAAACCGAATGGTCGGATCGAATAATATAAATTAATAAAATAATAAAATAAATTAAGGTGATCATTGTAATATTATTAATATGTAATATCTTATTTAGCAAAAAGTACAAAACATAATATAATAAAATATTTAGATCAAATAATATAATAAAGTAAGCATCAATTGAATCATCAATCGAATATTTTCTAAAAAATCTCGTGAGGTAATTATAAAAAATAAAAATATTGATGAAATGTTATATATATAATAAAGAAGAATATTAAACATAAATCTCAAATAAAGATATATATAAATAATATTTTTTATAAGTTTTAATATTTTTTATATGTTTTATTTTTTTATGTATTTTATAATTTTGACCCGTCCGGATCGATCAAATCCGTCGGGTCGAGTAATGCCCGGACACCGGTCCGACCGATCCGACCGGCCGGGCCGGACCGGGTCTTACAACAGTGTGGCAAAGTGACAGAGGAAGAGTCTGGGTCAGAGTTTTTGGATCACGACATTAACCAAGAGGAGAAGAGGCACTCCAACTAATCAAACTGAGCCTGGAAAGGAAAGCATGGGTTACATACCAATTTTTCTGAAAGTTTAAATAATTAGGAAGAGTAGCAAAGGGATACTTTTTTTTAATAATAGTTTAATAAAGTTTGAACTTTTAAGTGGTATTATGTTAGAATTAATGTGTGACGATAATTTTTTTAAAAATTTAAACGGTCAGAAAGAGCAACTAACATCAATCTGTTTTATGCAATTTATACAGTTGTACCTTCTGTTCAACCAGCAAAGATTTCCCAATCTCAGGCCATCAGTGAAGAGCACAAGCATCTGATATTGCTTCCAATTTCTATAGCTAGAAGCCTAGAACCAACCGGATGCTAATAGCCATCACGTTGAGAGAATTATCCAAATTGAAGAGTTAGTAGACTCGGTGGTCTTCGGTCGAAAAAAATTTCTATAGCTAGAAACTCTTATTTCTTATTATTAATTAATTTAATAATAAATATTAATTAAATTAGATTAGCTTAATAGTAATTGATATTTATTGGATTAATTTGTCAATAAAATAATATGTAAGTAGTGATCATTAAATTAGCCATATATCTTAAAATCACTCAATCATAAATATTGAACAAACTTTATCTTTTTTTTTTCGGTAGTTGAACAAACTTTATCTTGATCCACAATTTAAATATTGCATTATTAATATTAATTTAATAAAAGAAATTAATGTACGTTTTTTGTGAATGCTATACATTTTTTTATTTTTATAAAAAATAACATTTATTTCTAAAAACAGAGGGTGATGCATCATTTTCAACTTTTTGGAGGAATTGGGAAATTCGAAAAAAATTATAAATCCGAGATTAACAAGGGACTAAAGGATATACATATAGAGGCTAGGTATCATACAATCAATTTTGGTACAACTAATAAAATCGTTAGATCGTGATTGTATGATTGATATTCAATCTTTATTGAATTTAATATTAATCTATTAAATTTGATCTCAATTATGTAATCATCATTCAATGGTTCAAATTCATTGAATGTATATTGGTTGTACAATTTTTTATTGCATATTATTTAAACTCATATATATACATAAAGTTGTACAATATACATATATATTAGTTTAAGTAATATGCAATTAAAAGTTGTACAACTAATATGCATTCAATGAATCTGAACCGATTGTAATCAAATTTAATAGATTAATATTAAATTCAATAGAAGTTAAATCTCAATCATATAATCATATCTAATGATTTTGATTTATTAATTATATATTAATTGTAGAAAAGTTGATTGTATGCTATTTAACGTCATATTATTTGTGATTCAATTCTTTCCTTGCATTTTCTGTTTTGATAGTATTTGGAGCCCATGTAATGTTTTAAGGCTTTCGTTGTCCGTGTTTTATAGTAATTGGCCTTATTATACACAAGGCCTTTGCATACTTTGCTTCATCCTGCTTTCCAGAGCCCATAGGCCATAAAGTTGGGCTTGACAATATGTTCTACTGAATACTGAAACACTTATTGATAATGTGAAATGGGCTTAACAATCTTTTTATTGTACATAAAATACTAAAATAAAGTGAAATGGATCTTTTTAAAAGACAAAAAAAAAAACTAAACAGAACATTCTGATTTAGGACCCAACTGGAGAACTTTGATTGGAACAAAAGTAAATAAGCAAACTTTATATCTTGATGACGTCATGATGACACATCCTTGTGACATGTCAGGAAATATGAAAGGGCAATTAAAAAAATAGAACAAAATTAATATATTCCACATGGTGCGTCTCTGTCTCAAAATGTTAGTGGCTGGTAAGGAGTATCACTCTTAAATTGAAAAAAAAAATAGTATCAATGAAAATTTAAAATTTCACTTGCATCCGAATTGCTTTACTTTAAATACTGAGCTAACCAAGTAATAATGATCTTAAATAACAAATCAATGATGGGAAAAAAATATCATCCCCACCAATTTATTGATTCCGCGAACAATGATTGGACTATAGTCTATAATGAAAAAGATTTTGTGATCACATTTTAGAGACACGACTAATAAATGCTTGAGTTTTTAGGCTCGTCTTAAACTAGATTAATTTAAAATTAAATATTTTTGTGAATTCGTTATTCGTTGATAGGCTTCGATAATCAACTTTTTTTTTTGTTTTGCATATCAATAGTTTTAATAATATATATACATATATATATGTATATATATAACACAATCATAAATTTAAAATCTAATTAGTTGAATTAAGTTTTTAGTTAACTGGTACGTATCTCGTAAGTATATGATGTCAATGTGGTAGTACATAAATATCTATCTCACAATAAAAAGTTCAAGTATTATTTCATTTTTTATCCAAACAGTTATATAATGGTGAATAGGAAATAAAACTAAATCAAAATGAAAGAATGAAATGAATATATAGAATTGATAAAGGATGAGAAAGGAGAAGAGAATTGATTAAGGATTGATATCAAAATAAAAGTTTTTGGATTTTAAATCCACCTAAATTATTGATTATAAGGATTTTGAGAAATAATTGAATTATAAATGTTTTACTCCATCTTTGTATCTCTTTTTCAAACAAATATAATTATAATTAAAATAATATACTTACTTTTATCATTTAAATTGTAATATAATTTAAGATGTCATGAGTAAATGATTATTCTTATTTCTAGTAACTAATGCATTCTTTGTATAATCTTAACGAAATACTTTCATAATAAAAAACCTTAAATTGCTTAATTAAATAGACAATCTAATGAAATATAATATCATGCACATGAACTAAAAAAGCATTTAATATTTTATGAAAGTACACAAGTACATCTCTATAATCAAATCTTAAATTTCATCAAATCAAATCCTAGAAGAGAAGATTTAGCCACGTATGACAAAAAAAATCTTCATCAAAATACAAGATTGCATTAAAAAATGAGATTAAATTTAGAAAAGTACACAAGTGCAAAGAAAAATAAAGGATTCATCCCAATGGTCATTGTCTCCCCCGTAAATGACTTGGAACTCTTAAAATCTCCCTAAACTTCTTTGCTCGTCAATTAAGTTTACAAGTATGTACAAATTATCCTTGGGGGTATTTCTGCATTTGGTTGGCTGATTGATCTCTTTCTTGAAATCTTAGCATTCCAAGGAATATGATAACTTAGAATCACATTTCAGAATATGAAACATAATGATGTTTGATTTTGATTTAATTTCGGAATATATAGTAGTGAAAGTGTTATTGGAATATGAGATGAAACTTAGAATGTGAGCTTATTCCCCATTTTCAAAGGAATGAGATTGGCTCATTTGGCAGGAATTTGATTGTCTCCGGAATGTAATATTACCAAATGCATTCCAATACAACACATTTTCAAACGCTAACATCTAACATGCTTTAAGAGATTCCCGAAAAAATATCCAAATAAAGAACGTACCAAACGCACGTTTGGTATGTTCTATATTTGGATGCATTTCTGAGAATCTCTGAAGGTATGTTAGATGTCAGCGTTTGAAATTGTGTTATATTGGAATGCATTTGGTAATATTAAATTTCGAAGGCAATTAGATTCCTGCCAAATGAGCCAATATCATTCTTTTGAAAATGAGGAGTAATGTCACATTCCAAATTACTATCTCACATTCCAATGACTCTTTCCCTACTATAGATTCCGAACTCAAACCAAAACCAAACGTAATTATGTTTTATGTTTTGGAATGTGATTCCAAGTTATCATATTCCTTGAAATGCTAGGATTCCAAGAAAAAAATTAATCACCCAACCAAACACACCCTAAAAGTAATCTTTCTAGATTACTGATAATATGAAGTTAAATTATCTGAGCTCACCATATTATCTTGTTTATTTTATTTTAATTTACTAAAAATCTGAATTATGTAGCAATGCAGATTGCCTATGAAGTGATCATTCACATTGACTAATTGGGGGATTGCCACCTAAATGACAATTTTTTTTTTATTTTCTTTCCATTTGTGCCCTTTTCAATCTTAAACAAATAAAATATAAAAATAATATAAACATTCATGTAACAACAAATAGTATTATTATCATAATTAATAACATCAATTTATTTAAAATTTATTTTATTATTGTTATTCACATTGATTGCATATTATTATTAGTTATTATTTTAAATATTATATATATTCATTATTATTATTTTCATTTTAAAAGGATATGAAATATTTATAATTATATTTAATTTATTAATTTTATGATTTTTATTTGAGTTTTTAGTTGGATTATATAATATTTAATTTGATATTAGTGATAAAGAATATTTTAGTAAAAGTTGTATAGTGTCATTTAAATTGTTGAAAAAAATTATTCGTGCATAGTAAATAAGGTAATATGCATTACCGATATTAAATGGCAATCAAGGACGGAGCCCCCCAAATGCCCCCACCCCCTTTAACGCCCCCTTAATTCCAATAGGTTCGTCCATTCACGCTACAGTCTCCCGATGTAGTTGGTATTGCCTTGCGGGTTGACTCGATGCATAGAACTCTCTTTGTTGCTTCCTTCCTACTACGGTTTGCCCTTGAAAAATATAACTTGAGGCGGATAAATACGGTCCAACCAATATTAACTTTTTACTATAGTTTGAACTTTGGACTCCATCTATATGACTTGATTGACTTCAATATGGTCTGGGAAGCGGTAGAACTCATCTTCTACCTCTGCTTTTCGTAGTTCCTAAAATTCAAATGTAGATGTCAAAATCTTCAAATAAACTAATAAATTGGACAAGCTCGTAGTTCCACCAAAACGGTGGAATCGAGTGGCGTGCAAAAAATCGAAAGAACTAGACCCGTACAATTAATTATTTTTTCTCCGCACTACCCCGCTCCATGCCCTAACTTTCGCAATTGCTCCGCCGTCGAGAAATATTTCTCTTGCAGCAAAGGACGATTCATGCCCGGGCCTCCTCTACTTTTCTTTCTCTTCCGTCGATAACCTATGCTGAAGGGATTGAGTAGGCGTGAACTCTGATTTTGTTGCCCGACCTTCCCTGCGATCCTCGGTGAAGGACTCCGTTGCTTTGGTGTGACGTTCTGCCACCAGATCCGACCTTTAGGGCGACGTCGCGGCTGCCTTGAATCGCTTTGCGCGGTATGTGAAATACAACCTCTCTCTCTGCTCTTTGTACTCAATTTCCCCTCTGACGCGTCAATGTGCTTCCAACTTGCTAGTATCTTCCCTCTCGCAGGACCGATCCCACCGATTACTCCAACCTGCATCTCGGCCACCCACCGAGGACAACAGGTACATTAATATAGTGCAATGTTCCTCTTATAGCCGGCTAGTTAGGGTTTAACTGCCCCTTTTTTGATTGGACTTCATTTAGTTATTTTCATGCATCCAATTAGGGATTACAAAGTGTGTTACCGTAATTTGCCCAAGGAATCACAAGGATTACTGACTCTATGTCAACTTTCTTTTGAATCTATTAGTTCTCTACCTCAACGAGAGTCTCTTTAAATAGAGGTCTGGGTGTGTTGGTGACGGCATATGCCAATGTTATCTGTATCCGCAAATCGGAGACCATTTTGTTGAAAATTCATTCACCATCATTACATATAGCCATAGCCAATTGGAATTTGTTAGAGGGTGTCACTAGGTCTACTTCATTGATAACTGTAAGCTCCAAGAATACGTGTTGTACTTATCTGATCTCAGGGAACATAACTGACTTACCACGCGTCATGGATAAAGGCAAAGGCAAGACAGTTGCGACATCCATTGGGGGAAGAATGAAGAGGTGCCAGGACCACTCACCCCGATCAGACACATGGAGCCCTGCCATGTCAACAACTCTCGTAGGTTTGATGATGCAAGACATTGTGGATGATTATATGCAAGGTGGGAAGTTCACAAACGAGTCATGGACGCGGATGAGAACGAATTTCAACAAGATGACGGGGAAGGAAATAGAACTTGTGCACTTGAAGAATCATTTAAAGGTCTTAAGGAGAAATTACAAACTCGTGCGAACATTGGCAAACAAGAGAGGATGGGGTTGGGATGGCGTGAATAGTGCACTTATGCCCCCGGACCCATCAATGTGGGACGAGGTGATTGCGGTGAGTTGCTTCCGAAAAGGTTAAGCCCTTATGATAAGCGTTAACAATGAAGTCTTCCACCAACAACATCACCTCATCTTAATAGGCTAACAATGACTTCGCTAGGATTAAGGATAAGAAGTTCTCATACTACGACTCCTTTGACGTCTTGTTCACGAATACAATTGCAACTAAAAGGAGAGCATGTCATTCCCGAAATCCACTACAAGAAGAATCAGGCAGTTTCGACGACATCATAGACATGACCAAGGAAGCCTATGCGACTCCAGAATGGCTCGACATCCCATTGGATCAAGGCTTATATCGAATTATTTGAAGGGATTCAAAGTCCATCCACGAATACCCCCACTTCCCAAACACAACAAACCATGTCCACCGGCAAGAGAACCCGTTCAAGGTCAACACCATCGAACGCACGCTCGAAGAAAGGGAAGGGTGATGGCTACATGGAGGAGATCGTGGCTAGCGCTAGAGAGATGTTACAAATAATTAAGAGCATTGCAGATCATAGAGAGAATAAACAATAATCTGAAATCGTGGATGCTTCGACTTACATGGCAAAGTTGCTATCACGTGTTCCTAATATTTTAGGTGAGACCAGACTTGCATGTGCAACAGAGCTACTAAATCCATACGAGCAGTTTCCATTCGACCAGTGCGAAGATGAGTCAGCCCTGCATGCATGGATAGCAAGGGCAACATCTAATTTCAACATGGTCAGCAGTCTCCTTGGAAACCCCACTGGGCTGAGTGTATATCCTCCTCTAGCCGGAGCCCCAAACCATGGCGTCGACGGCTTCTCTACTACACCCACCACATATCAATCTTTTCAACAAATGGCATCATCTTTTGTACAGCAATACCAGAATATTATATGCCCGAAAGCAGTTGTCCTCCCATGGCCACTCCATCTCGACCTTTTGTTCCCCCGCGACCGAGGAGTCCACAGGTGGAAGATGTGCAGAACTACGATGCGAACTTCATGAGATAGTTTCCATTCATGGGTCTTGTCATATGTTGTGTATGAAATTGTGTTACTTATGTCGGAACTTGTAAGACTATTAAGTGTCCCTTTGTCGTGGGTCTTGTCGTAATGTTAACTTGTCATGGGTCTTGTCTTAATGTGTAGTGTCCCTTTGTTTCTTCTTTTACTAGGTTGAACTTGTGTTGCTGAGTTGTGTGAAATTGCAATGATGCTATGTCATGAGTATTATATTTCACTGTCTACATTGCCACCATGCCTGCCTCTGCTCATGTTGTTGGGAATCATGATGTATAAGTATTCAATTGCATTTACTCCTTTTTGTCATAGCTTAATGTACTGTCTCACTATTACTTGACAGCGAAGATGAGCTAATCTCACTGTTACTTGACGACGAACTCGTCGACCAAGTGGTCGTCGATGCATTCTTGGAAGAGGAAGCAATTGAAGAGCCACAACCAGATTGTATTCCAAAAAAGATGTGTAGGACTCGGCCTTACAGTGGACATGAAGTGATTCATGAGATGTTGGCCCACACGAAGCTACGAAAACTTCAGGGTGCACAATTCAATGTTCTTCAAGCTGGAGGAGATGTTGATTAGTAAAGGGCTCCTGACACACATGAGGCAGGTGAGTGTGCGGGAGCAACTCGCCTTCTTCTTGAATGCAATAGGACATGCTAAAGGCAATAGAGCCTTGCAAGAGGAATACCAACACTCTGACGAGACGATATCTCGACATTTCAATAGAGTGTTAAAGGCAATATGTGCTCTAAGTGAGAAATCCATTCAATTGCCTAGCGGGAATGTCGATGCTCATCCCCGTGTGCGCAACGATAGATGATTTTACCCTTACTTTGCGGTGAGTACAAATAAGCACTACGGATTGAATTAGAGTTTGTTCATCTCGCCTATTTCATATTTTAACATATCTTCTTACTGTAGAATGCATTGGGTGCTATCGACGGAACACACATCCCGACGCATATTAGGAAGGCCAAGCAAGTTCCTTTTCGCAACCGGAAGGACTTTCTATCGCCAAATGTCATGGCCATCATGTCATTCGACAACACCTTCTTGTATGTCTGTACCGGATGGGAAGGTTCCGTGGGGGACATGAGGATCCTGAAATGGTGTGTGGAGGAAGGGGACTTCGTTGTACCACAAGGTAAAAATGTTTGAAATTGTATCCATGCTTTCCTCTTCGTTGTCATCATTTTCATATTTCATATAAATTTTTTGTGTTGTCATAAGTAACACATATGCAGGAAAGTATTACCTTGTCGATTCAGGCTACGTGATGCACGAAAAATCATGCATTAGTTTAGGTTATTTGACTAGGATTTTAGAATGTTTTTATGTTTAGAAAAAAAGAATTTTGATTTATTTTCATATAATTTCATTTAGATTTGATTTTTACATAAATCTGGAAATTATTCATGGCAGGATATAAAAAATGTCGAAATCAAGATAAGAAAAGACCTAAAATAGCTCAGAAGACTGTCACGGCCGTGACAGTTCTTGTCATGGCCGTGACAGAAAGATTCAGCACTCAGAAAATTGCCTAAGTTACTGTCACGGCCGTGACAGTTCCTGTCATGGCCGTGACAGAGAAAATTTTAATAGAAATTTGGCTAAGTAATTTTCAGTCTTGACAGTCTTCTATCACAGCCGTGCCGGAGTCTTTCACGGCCGTGACAACGATCTGTTAGGCCATTTTAAAGTCATTTTTATCCATTTTTTGGATATATTTTCAGTTTATTTCTTTGGGGATGAGAAAACCTATAAAAAGAGACAGAAGAGGACTTGGAAAAGCATCCCTGGAGCATACTTTTGAAGCCTAAAAAGAGGAGAAGTGCGAGGATAACAGCGAAGCTCTGCCGGAAACCCGCGAGAGCACGTGCTTAGCCTATGCCAGAGTTCTTCGTTTTCTTTTCCCAATCTTTTACATTAGATTTGATGTCATTATTCTCAGATTTATTCCTTCATTAGGGTCATTCTAGTTGAACCCTATTTATGTATTGGATTCTTCTTGATATTAGTTTGATTTGAATCTTTAATATCATTGCAATTTCATGTTTAATGCTTTCCTTTGATTCCATGATTTATGATTTGATTGTTGTATGAGAAGAAGTGATTATTTTCATAATAGTTTCTAGGGATTGATCTTATTTATTGCATGCCATAATTAGGAAAATTGAAAGAGACCTAATTCGTGTAGTTATTAAGGTGACTTGAGAAAACCCTTAATATTAATTCCGATTGAATGCATCTTATGATTTAATTAAGTAAATTAAAAACTGAAAGTATTGATTTATTTTAATTATTCATAAGATAGTAGTTAAAGCTTGAAACATTGGTTAACTAATTTTGGGAATTCACTTTATTATTGATTCAACTAATTCTAAGTTGAGAAAATTCATTACATTCTAGTGGTGATATTTATATGCCTTAATCATCAAATCAATATTTCTCCAGGTGATCATTTCCTTTATTTTTATTATTTTCCTTTTATTCACATCTAAAATCATATACTTTCTTAATTTCTCAATTAACAAGGTTAAAATAAAATCTAAGTTATTAACCGTCCTCGTGGGAACGATAACTCTACTTATTCACTTTATTACTTGAACGACTAGTGCACTTACTAACGTTTGCTATCAATTCTACACGCATCACTACGCAAACACCGATAAGTTTTTGGCACTTTACAGGGGTGGTCGGTACCACTTGAGAACATTCAATGAACGCATACTGGCTAGCAGGTATCATGATCCTAGAGATATGTACAATCATTGCCACGCACAACTAAGAAATCGTGTCGAGAAAACTTCTTAAATTCTGAAAGCTCGTTTCCAAATACTAAATCTGCCAATTCGACATCCATTCAAGCGGCAACGCCTCACTGCTCTAGTCTGTTGTGTAATACATAATTTCATTAGGCGTTTCCAAATGGAGGACAAGTACTTTACCATGAGGATGGATCCGGAGCCTGCTGACCGGTCGTCCCAACGATAGGGTTCCATGCATCGACGCAGGCCGAGATGAAAGGATTCGAGAACAACTACGTGACCTCATAGCCGGGATGATAGCTACTGGTCATTAGATTGAAATCTTCTTAGCCACGGTGAGACTCAAAATTATTGTTCTAGGTGTTTCCACGAATACTTATTGCATGCATTACTCGCATTTGATGTTGATTTCTTTGATATGTGACTTGTAATACATTGAAATTATTTTCTTAGTGTTAGGCGGATATTTGAGGATGCATCGGTATCTCACAAGTCTGATTTGACGTACGCGTTATCATTGGTTTCAAGTTGCCTATGAAGATTTGTTTGGTTTGAATAAGATGTATAAGTACCCCTGGTCATAAACATATGAGTTGTTGGAATAATTTGTGCTTCAATGTTTATCGATAAGTTTGTAAGCGTCTATTAAATTGTTGGTGGAAACTTGTGGAAGGTCCCTCTATTAGTTTGTAAGCTTCTATTCAATGTTTTCTTATTAGTTTGTAACCTTCTATTGAATTGCAATATTGGTTTCCTGAGTCGGCCCTCTACTTCGTAAGAAGGAATTTCAATGAAAATGCTATGTCTGTTTGATCTTGGAGGAAGAACTGCCGAGTGTCTTATTGAATTGCAACATGCATGCTTGTTCCCATTTCTTTCGTGAGGAAACAGCTCCACCATGGTGCATATTAAGGAACAACAAAAAAGAAGCAATATGAAAATCTGCATTTGAATGTTTTAACGAAGATTATTTGGACTCTTTTTTTCTTCTTCTTCTTGTCTTGTGAAACACATCAAATTAGTTCACACAATGCAAAGACGCGTAAACTTGCTAATTGTATGAAATCCACCACCATTTCTCTCTTCTTTTTTCGTTTTGTGTCGATTAAAAGTTGTCAGAATAAAGAATGATGGAAGGCAACAAAAGTGCATGTAAATGACGCGAGTGTCACTACAAGAAAATCGCGATTTTCCGACGGATAATTTCCGACGGTTCTAAATCCGTCGCAAATTGCGACGGATTTTTCGACGGTTCCGTTTCCGACGGATTTTCCGACGGTTATGACCGTCGGAAATAATTTATATTATTATTTAATTTTTTGACGGTTAGGAACATCGATATTTTCGACGGATATCCATCCGTCGCAATTTCCGACGACTTTTCCGACGGTTATGACCGTCGGAAATAAAAAATTAAATTATGTATTTTTTTATATTATTATTAAAATTTTCCGATGGATTTTCCGACGGTCATGACCGTCGAAAATAAAAAAAATTAATTATATAATTTATTATATTATTATTTAATTTTTCGACGATTAGGAACGTCGATATTTTCGACGGATACCCATCCGTCGCAATTTCCGACGACTTTTCCGACGGTTATGACCGTTGGAAATAAAAAATTAAATTATGTATTTTTTATATTATTATTAAATTTTTCCGACGGATTTTCCGACGGTCACGACCGTCGAAAATAAAAAAATTAATTATATAATTTATTATATTATTATTTAATTTTTCGACGATTAGGAACGTCGATATTTCCGACGGATATCCATCCATCGCAAAATCCGTCGCAATTTTCGAAGGTCGTAACCGTCGGAAATATATAATAATATCATATAAAGAGTATTTTATTAATATAACTAGCGACGGTCCAAACCGTCGCAATTACCGACGGTTTTGACTGTCGATAACGATTACCGACGGTTCAAACCGTCGGTAAAATAAAAAATAAATATTATATATAACTAAATATATTTTCGACGGTCACAACTGTCGGTAATTATAAAAATATTTAATATTTACATTTTCGACGGCCGAAACCGTCGGTAATTAAAATTTCGTTATCCCGCTTTCTTTTCCCTTTTCCCGCTTTCTTTCCACTTTTTTTCTTTATATATATTCCTCCTCCCTCTTCTCTTTCTCCCTCCTCCCTCCACTCCTCTCTCTCTCTCTCTCCCTCCTCTCCCCTCTCTCTCTCCCGGCCGGCGACCCTCTCCCGCACCGGCGTATCTCTCTCTCTCCCGCTCCGCGCCGGCGTCTCTCTCTCTCTCCTGTCGGCCGGCCGGAGGCCGGATCCGGCCGGAGGCCGGATCCGGCCGTGGCCATTCGGATCCGGCCTCCTGGCGGCCGGATCCGACCTCCAGCGGCCGATCCGGCCGCCATGCCGTCGGATCCGGCCGCCAGGCGGCCGGATCCGGCCTCCAGGCGGCCGGATCGGTCGCCAGGCGGTCGGTCCGGCCTCCAGCGGCTGGTTCCGACCTCCAGCGGCCGATTCCGGCCTCCAGCGGCCGAATCGGCTGCCAGGCGGCTGGTTCCGGCCTCCAGCTGCCGGATCCGGCCGCCTGGCGGCGGATCCGGCCTCCAGCGGTCGGATCCGGCCGCTAATTTTTTTATATTTAAAAAATTATTTGCGACGGTTGCGACCGTCTAAAGATCGACGGTTGCGACAACCGTCCAAAGTTTCGACAGTTGTGACCGTCGAAAAGTTGCGACGGCTCGAACCGCCGCCCTTTTCCGGCGGTTGCAACCGTCGAAAATTTCGACGGTTCGGACCGCTGGCCTTTTCCGGCGGTTGCAACCGTCGGAAATATTGACGGTTCGAACCGCCGGCCTTTTCCGGCGGTTGGAACCGTCGGAAATATCGACGGTTGCAACCGCCGGGGACTTTTCCGACGGTTGCAACCGTCGGAAAATTTTGACGGTTCGAACCGTCGGGGACTGTTGCGACGGTCAGAATCGTCGATATTTTCGATGAATTTTTTTTAACCGTCGCAAATCCATTTGCGACGAGCATTTTTCGGACGGATCGATTCCGACTGAAAAACCATCGGTAATTGCGTTACCGACGGTTTTCGGGCTGATTACCGACGGTTCAGACCGTCGGTAATCCGCGTTTTTCTTGTAGTGTGTAAGCAACAAAAGTGCATGTAAATGAACAGAAAGTTCAAAGGCAAAAATACAACAATCTTAATTTAACGCAATAACAGGTTCCATCAAAAGGGAGCAACTCGGACGATCGAAGTGCGTCAACAAAGAAGAAATATTATAGTTGGTTCAAGCATTAATACAACACTTTCGACATAACATACCAAGTACAAAGCATACGACTGCACACACCACAATTGATATCATATTGGTCCTAGGACTCTTGCATCCACACAATGCTTTGGGTTTCACTTTCACTCTAGCCCCAACTGCAATAGGGGAAATAGCTTCATCGTCCACCGGGTGAAGTTCAGCACAAATTGGATCAAGTTCACTACAAATTGGATCATTATCACAGTTGTTGACATATCTATCATAAGAAGCAGATGCATCGTCGTATGATTCGAACTTCCTATATGCACAATAACTGTAACCTTTTACTTGTGCTACACATTCCTCCCATGACTCATATATGCTGGGTTTGCGTCCTTCATAGACAACGTAGAATTTCAATCCGCGAGGAATAACGGTCGGTCGCTTCATATCCTGCAATGAAAGGCAAATCGACATTGTACTATGAAATTGAATTGCTGAATCGACATTGTACATATCAGTTCACACAATTGAATTATAGAATTGATTATTGTGAAATTGCTATTCTTAGTTGAGCTTGTAAGTAAGGGGCATTCAATCTAGGCTTCTGACCCGATCACTATCGCAGATCGAAGAGGAAGCCAAGAAGGGAGCTAGGGCTACGGATTACTAGTCGCAAATCGAAGATGAAGCCAAGAATCCAGAGGGAGCGGAGTCGTTCTGAAGGATCGCAAATGACGAGTCCCTTGTCACAGATGCAGTGCCCGTTATCGACGGAATACAATTCCCCGACGAGGTCACGGACGACGAATTAGGGGCGTCATGCGGATCTAAAGCCTGAGGAAGAGAAAACACCGACGAATCCGAAGTTAAGGTACGGCATGTAAGACGCGGATCTATGCGAGAATGACTAGGTTTGGAACTAGGGCTAGGGTTACCTTAGCTAAATCCCAGAATGATTAGGCCGATGACGACGTGGTTGTAGAATTGATGATTGAATGCTTGTTGGAAGAGATTCTACCAGCGAGAGAAGAACACGAGATTTAGGAGGCGAATCGAAGCGGACAAGTAGGGATTCAAGTTTACCTAAGCTCGTTCGACATCTATGTCCACTTGTCCATGCCGTCGTGTAGGCGTCAGTGATCGGACGACGTCGTTGCCATTCACTAGATCGTCCGCTAGCCACGCACCAAGCACCGAGCACCGCCAGCACCGAGCAGCGGATCGTCCTCACCCCCGCCGACTTGCCAAACAAGGTCATATATAGGGCAAAGGGTGTTTTGGTAATTTGTGCGATCGGTTCACCTTTGGTTCCCCAAACACAGCGTAGAACATATCAATCCAATTGCGTTGTTCCTCTCCTTCTTACATCCAAACACAATTAGAATTAATCTGTTAAATCAACTATTCGAGAACTTTGTAGAACCTACGGCTCCAGTTGCCAAACGGCCCCTAAAGGAGTGCAGCAGAAAATGTGGCCAAGGAGGGTGTTCGGATTTGACTCGACTCGACTCCGGATCTGACTCGATGGGCCAATCTCTAAAGATGGTTGGATTCGATCCAATTCGACTCGATTCGAGTCGGATGGTTGGATTACTCGATCATTATTTTTTTCTTTTTAATTTTTTCTTACTTTTTTATTATTTAATATAAAAAATATTATAGAATATTTATTTAAAAAGCATAAAATAATGTGTTAAAATTTAATATTATTTTACATATTTAAAATGTTTTATTTTAATATTTTTTTTTATTTTTGTATGCAAAATATAAGGTGAAATTTAAAAAAAACAAAAAAGTAAGGTCTTGGGATCGAGTCGGGTCGGGTCGGGTCGGGATCGTGGGTCGACTCGACCTGCTGAACACCTAAGCTGTGTTTGGCATGAGAATTTTAAGTTTTCGTTAGTTCTGGAGAACTAATTGATTTGATATAAAAGTTAGGTTTGGTGTTTGGATGGAAAAAGTAATGATGAGAATTTGAAAAGTTGATTTGATAGATAAGTTTTAATAAGTGTTTGGATAAAAAGTAAGAACTATGAATATAATTTATTATTTTTATAAGGTATAAAATTATAGTAAATTAAAATATTATGTATATTTAGTTAAAATAATAATACGTAATTATTAGTTTAACATTTCTTTAAAAATAAATTGTGTCATAATATATTAATATTAATTTTGATTAATTTTTAAATATGCTATTAATATTGTAATTTATGAAAATATTTATATTAAGTTAAGAAATTATTTTATAAGCAAAATGATAATATATTAATAAATAAAATATTATAATTAATTATTATTTAAGATAATATAAAAATATTCTACTAATTGAAAGCAAAAAGGCAAAAAAAAAGCTCGGCCGCTTCGAGCGAGACCTTGAAAAGTTCTCACTCGAAGCGAGAATTTGGAAAAATTTTTGTTCTCCTAAGTTGTCACGTGACTTAAACTGAAAGGAGCTTAAAAGTTTCCGTCAGTTCAAGTGCTTGGCAAAACTTACCGAAAAAGAGAACAGGAGACAACGAGTTCCTTCGAGTATTTCCCCATGTACCCATTCTAGATGTATATCATGTACTTGATAGTTGCAAGGGAACTTTGTACGTTAGTTGAAAAATGACTAACAATGTGTTCATCCAGTTTGAGTGAAGGATAAAGTTACATAGTGTACTATATAAAGAGATTAATCAAATAAGTGCATGGGCCAAAAAGTAGTTAGCACTCGACTTCTGATCAAGTTCTAAAAAGTGTCCTCATTTTTAAGGATAAATCTTACACTCAGATTTCCCTAAAGAAAATCAAAAGTTAAAAATACTTCTCTATTGTAAGTATATCGAAGCAAGCCTTAGCTGAGACAGTCAAAGAGTGAACTAAGAATGGAAACCAACTATTCCGCTTAATAAGATAGATGGGGGGAGACCATGATAATAATTACTTGCACAAGAACATCCACATGAAGACTATTAATTATCTTTGGCAAGGTTACAAGTTCAAATTTCCTTTGCATAAAGGTGACATACAAAATTACTACAGCTTGTAGTTATTGTCAACCACGGGTAATGAATAATGATTGTTATCATCTCCTTTTCATCTACTCAAGTTACAGGCCGAATTAGGAAATTTGCTGAAAAAGGAGATAACGCGTGTAGTTATTGTCTTCAATGAGTTCAACCAATACAGCTTTTTTGAGAGAGAGAATTCAACCAATACAGCTATTTTTGAGAGAGAATTCAAACAATATAGCTGGAAACAAAGCAAAAGGTAGAACACCATATGCATCAAAAACTGTCATCTAATACAGCTTTTTTGAGAGAGAGAATTCAACCAATACAGCTTTTTTTGAGAGAGAATTCAAACAATATAGCTGGAAACAAAGCAAAAGGTAGAACACCATATGCACCAAAAACTGTCATCTAATACAAGGCGACTGCTGAAAATTAGAGTAACAAAGGAGTAACAATAGATTAAGTTGCTACTTTTAATGATCATGCCTAACCATGTTTGAAGACTTTACATACAATAAGCCTACCAACAAGAGATGCCAGAGAACTTATACCTAAGAAAAATCTCCAAAAAAGAAAAGAACATTGAATAATTTTACAAAGAAACTCCTCAAGTTTTCCCCCATCTGGTATCTGTGAGTTGTATAGTTCATAAGCCTGCAGGAGCATGTGAAAATCTGAACTGCTGAAATGCTGATCATTGCAGGATGAACCAAACCTGCTCATAGCATATCCTTGGATAATGACATCAACTGCTCATTGTATATGATCAGGCAATCCGATTGCAGGAATTGATGTTTGGTGGCACATGGTGTATGGCATGTTCATGGTACCTGACAGAGTTATATTGCTTGCAGAGCTGGGTTCCAGTAATTTTACAAGTGACAAGAATATCTCCATCCTGGTCACATCCCTGTTGGCCTGCATTCAAAGCACATGCTTTTGATTTAGTGCTAACTAGGCTTTATAGGGCTTATGTAGATTGGCAGTGAATTGACATAGATGCACAAGTGTGTTAATGCATGTGACTACACTTAAGTTTGCTTTGAAAAAATAAATTCAGAAGAAAACAAATTCAGTGAAAGGTATTTTCAGAAACTAATATGTTTTTTTTTTCTATACTTGGTTGCGTAGAAAAAACTAAAACTCAATTTTATATTTACTTTTACATAGAAAAGTACCAAAAAGTAATTCTATCTCTTGAAATGGGGAAAATCTATTCCCCTCTAAAAGAAAGGTGAAGAGTCGAAAAGATGGAAAAATTTTTTTTTGGATTTGTTTCTTGTAAAGGAAAAAATATTTTAAAACACAACCTTTTTTAGGGTAAAAAGGATGACTAGATCATGCTACTCATCCATGTCTTAAAGCACAACCTAAACAGCATAAACCTATCATATGTGCAGTAATGAAGGCCAGGAAAAATGGTGGAAGTACCTCAACTGCAAATCTTGCCCAAACTTTATTCTTTCGAGCTTCCATAACCCCTTTTAAGATAGTCAATCCCAGACCTTTAATGAAATCAGCAATTTCCAAGAAGAAACCTCGTTCCTCACAAAGCATCTAAAGAAACAGCGAGTTTTAGTCCTCAACCAATCCAGGTCACTTAATATTGAGAAGCAGCAGAAATAATGAATAGCAACAAAAAGACATTACCTCCACTAACAGTTGTCGAGGTGGATGTAGATCCTCCACAATTATCGGACAGATCATGGACTGGGTGCCTACTTCAAATGCCCACGTTGCACCACCCTCAAAGTTGTCTTTCAAGAGCAGACCACCTTCTTCATTACTGATCTGTGTATGTGGACCAAGTAAATGAAAAGTAAGGAACCCTGCTTATGTAAGCCAATTTCAAATGAAGCCTAAAGATGAGAGCTCTTATGTAAAAAGTATATGAGACATTTCACAATGAAGTCCACAAGCTCCATAAAGACTGACATTCAACCCATTATGAGGGCAACCAAAAGTTTAAAAATAGGTTGATTAATCATTACTAGAATGTTACATCTATGTAGATACAATTTTTTCTGTTCATTTCTACACATCCCCATTATTAAAATTACAGACCAACTCTAATTTTGACGTATAGAACTTTCCTCTTTTGAGAGGAAGTATAGAACTATTATTGGATATTCCTTCCAGTAGAGACATACTACTGTATAAACCATGCTCTTCCACATAAAAATACGGATGCAGGGACACCATAGTTTTAATCAGTCTAAAGCATATAGTTTATGTTTGAAAGGTGAAAGATACCTTAGGTTCCCCAGTATCCTTAAGCTTATCAGCATGCTTCGTCACGCTCTGAAGGAAAAGCATATGCTTGATAGTCTTCTCCAACAAAGCATCAATGCTACACTGTTCCATTAAAGTTAACATAAAGTATGTAACACTCATAATTGATCTGAGAATAGAATATTTCACACACTACAATATATGATTAAAGATTTATGTCGCAACAAGATACCTTTGCCCCATTTGGGACTATTTCTCGAAGCTCTTTAACCCGATCTTGTATCATTTGTCGATCTTTTGGCCTTGGTCTGGGGTTCTCTCCTGGTCTTGGTCTCTTTCGTGTTAATTTTCCTCCTTCGATGACCTTTTTATCATTCGCAGCTGACAACGAATCACATTTGATAGTTTGGCTATTCTCAACCCATAAATGGATTTGAGATTTACGAGTTCCCACGTTTTGAGAATACTCTGTAGGGTTAACAGAACTACATGTAGATGGGCCATAGTTTGAGCATTCTGGGTCGTTTTTCACAAGCCCTGAAGCAAGGCCAAAACCTTCATCATGTTTATGGTTTGCTGACACTATCTGTTGTTCCATTGCAGAACCAGAATACTGAGAGCTACCAATATTGGATAATGAGGTCTTACAGGAAACATCATCAACTGAACTTTGCTTTGCACCTGAACTTATCCTTGAAATTACTGCGTCCAAAAGTTGATCATCGTCAGTTACAGAGAATGGCTCACAAGAGGGATTCTCATCTTTTAGTGGACCAAAAGTGGGACAATAATCTAACTCTGGTGTGGTTTTAGGGGCATTTGGACCTATTTGGTGAGGTTTTGTGGTATTATTATGCACAAACACATCATCCAGACTACCATTTAAGAAACTTGACATGTAATTAAGGCCCAATAAATCAAAGAGATCACTTCCAGAACTAGGGTTCAAAGGGAACAATGAAGCAACATGGTTTGATGCATGCAACGGTTCTGAGTCATCCATATCATGCACATTTTGTCGTATCTCAGCTGTACAAACATCTTTTGCCATGAAAACACCTCTATGGAATGTTTGATCTGACTGATCAGAGATGGAACTGCTGAATGCATGCTTTTGTCTAGTGTCAGGAATCAACTTCGAGCACGAGCCAATAAAGCCAGATTCAGATGAGCAGTCGTGGGAAACTTGAGCAACCTTTTTGTTTAAAACTACTCTAATTGACTCAGCGTGAGGATCTCTCGTAATGGAGTGGTGGTTGTCCTGGGAAAGCCCAAATGCAGTTTGATTGCTAAATGAATCAGGTGCCCTGCTTATGTGTATGCTATCACGGGATTCGGTAGTGCCATTACTTCGGCATGGCAGATAACTAATGCTGCCAAAGTCGTTGACATTTTTGCATGATTCACTTCCAGAAAACAGAGTACTTTTGGCATCATCAAGTGAACTGGGCAGTGTGTTAGTAAATGTACCGATAGTGGAGTTAAACAAGAGTTGATCCTCAGGGGTCTTTAAGATATTAGAAGACATATCTGAATTACGTAAAGATTCTATTTTATCTCCACAACCTGCTTCGGGTATCAATGCCTGTCGTGCTTCTACCTTGTGAAAGGTGGCCTGCGTACCAAGGATCAGCTTACCATTCTCCATGGCCTCCTGACTTGAAATAACACCTGAACCAATAGGTGGTATCCTATTGAATTGTGATGCTACTGCAGAATAAGGAGATTTGCAAGCTGAATTCATGAGCTCAAGATTGCATCCATTAACAGGGTTGTCAATTTTGGGTCTACTCTTTACAGAAGAGAAACCGGAGTTTAATGCATCAGGCAAAGAATATGTTTGACCTCTTCTACTTGAGACATCATCAGATGAAACAGATTCTGGACCACAATTTTGCTGCACAAACAACCTTTTTACATGGTTGACAAAGCCAGGATTCTCCACCACCTACAAAAAGCCGTGTCAGTGGGGGTTTCGGTGTTTAGGCAAAAAAGAGGAGAATTCTTAGCCTGAGGAAAAGAAAAAGGAAACTTCTTTGTCGGTAATAGATCCAGTTCAGTGGTTCAGATAATATTAATATGAAACTTCATTAAGATCAAATACTAAGGATAACAACAGTCAAATGTCTTTGTGGCATCATCCAGAGGATGAATAATGATGATGTATGCAAGTAAACATAGTGGAGTCTGGATCATTGGAATGAGCTGACCTAAAATCCTTTGCAACACTCTTTATGCTACAGTTAAAAATAGAACAACTAACCTCCAAAATATTAAAAAAACATCCAATGTATAACTTCTTGGTATTCGAAAAACCATAGAACCATATACACATGTATACATTCTGTTTGTTAATAAATTTGGTTCAAACTATCTTGAAATCAATAATGTCAAGTTTCCTCAAAAAATGAAGTGCCATGGTGAAATTTACAACCATTACTCTTGAATATAATTGCTATGAACGTACCATTTGGGTAGAGCCAAGTTGTATAACACCAAATGGGAGCACGGGAATAATCACAATTGTCTGCAGACAAAGAAATATCAGAAACTCAGTGCAACCAAAAGAAACAATATTTACCTATAGTATGAAGAGCGGAAGACATGGCATAACAGAAATGTGAATTTGAAGAATGTCAGACCTGAATGTCTGCTAGAAGCTGGAAGCTTATCTCAGCAATGCCCTAGAAATGAAGCAATATTGTGAGAGCAATACTGGAAGAATATCATGAATTTATATATGAAAATGTCAAATAACAAAACATGCTAACCTAAGCATACAACTAAATGGCATATTATATAAAACATAATGCTATTTTATTTAACAACAAGCTAGAAACTTAACCAAAGAACAGTATTTGAGAATATTGCATACTGATGAACAAATGTATCTTGCTATATTCGCTGACCAATAAAGAAATGTCCAAAAGACAACAGAACATGCCAAAATTGTAGCAGCAATCACAGTTGATTCTTGAAAAACAAATTATAAGAATGATGATTACGTTGAAAATTCAATCAGAGAAAACCCAGAGAAACTTTGTCATGGACCACCAAAGAAATTTTCAAAAGTACAAGACTTTTGTCAAACATCAAATTGGAGGCAAAGCATACTGGGTGATACCTTGGAAGAGGAGCTAAATCCATTAGGATCATCCCGAAGTATCCACCGATGACTTCCTGATGCAGCGGCTTCTCCAACTAACCTGAATTAAAGAAGACTACTGAGTAACCACAACAAAGAAATGGTATAAAAAGAAATTTGAGAGTGGTTGGGGCAAAATGCACACACCCATCGCCCACAATATGGACCTGGGAAGCCATCTTGCTAATAAGCATATGCATTTGACCATCCTGAGAACTCTGAACTATTTCCTGCTCCTTAAGTGCTGATGATGGCAATGTAACCGGGACTTGCACGCCTGGCTTCTGTACATAATATCCATCCTCAAAGACTAAACGCCTGCCAAAACAACATAATGGACTCCTAGATTAGACAAAAATTGACGTGAAAACTTAAACTTAACATCAGAAGACTGTTTAAACTAAGAAACAAACCTAGGCTTATCTCAAACACACAAGTCAACAAAAATTTTAACACACGAGTCACACCATATCCTAAACTCATGATAACATATCCAAAAGCTAATTCCAAGATTACTTGTAAACTTCTGTGGGCAAAGATTCAACCCAATCGTTTGCGAAACATACCAATGAACTGAAAAAGGATATAAAGACCCAGGGAATAAAAAGGCGTCTCTTTTAACTACAGAATAGTTAGGAAAAGCACGCGATATGTCTGGTTTAACATCACTGACCACCAAATAAAAGCTTTCGTGAACAAAGCTTACGAAGAAACGCAACTCTAGAAAACCGCACCAGAAAATAATCGATCATGATTAGGCAGAAAATGTTAACTAAGAAAAGTACACAAACATGATTTCATCATGTCTGAATCTGTTGAGTATGAATGAAGAAAACCACATTTAGGGAAATAAACAAGGATAAAACTCCGAAAAATCAATAAAAAATGAGCGGTAAAGACAACGAAAAATACCAGGAAATATTTGGTTTTACCAACAATATTCATCAAGTTAGCATCTTTGATCCACTGAGCTTACTAAAAAAATCCCAACTTTAGTTGAAAAGCACGCGCACACAGTCACACACAAGAGAACCAAGCAAAATTAGGCACAAAAAATGAGCTAAAATAAGTTAAAAAAGAAACAAGAACGGAGCTTACATCGGCATCCGGTCACCAACCGCCTTCCAGACCACCGCATACGACCACCCAAATTCCAAGCAAAAACCCCTCAACATTCCTCTAAGCGGCCGCTCCATCGATCCGCCGGGGAGAGAGAGCGAAAATGCGCGCAAGCCAAATCCGAGAGCAATCACGCGCGAGTGCGAGATCAAAGACCAACAGAGTGCGGAGAAGGTATACAGAACGCAGAGAGACAGACAGACAGAGGAAATGGAAGGAAGGAAGGGAGGGAAGTAAGCGAGGGAGCTAACTGCCCCGGCAAGAGGCGCGGCCGGCCTGCATAGTCCTGAGTCCCCCGGCCGTTTCCCACCCGCCCGAGATCGATGCCTCAGCTGCCGTCGCCGCTACCGCCGCCGCCGTCGCAGGGCGCCCGCAACCCATAGAGGTGTGAGAGTGCGGAGGAGGAGGTGGAGAGAGAGAGAGTGAGCGAGAGTGGTAAAGAGCGAGGAGGAGGAGGAGGAGGAGGAGGAGGAGGAGAGTAAGAGGTGGTGAGAGAGAGGGAGGGAAGGAGGCCCTTTTTGGGAAGAGCGACGAGGTCCCCTTAAAAGACCTCCAGCGTCGCCGTTGGGCCTCGACAGCCATCATTCCCTCCACAACTGGACCGAGGTAATTTATTAATTCACCTTTTCTTATTTACTTACTCTTTTTACTATTTCAAAAAACCAACCTTCTTTTTTTATTGTATGTTATATATTCTTTTTTTTTTGTAGTTAGGCCTTTTTTTATGCGCAAATAGTATTTTGCATTTGACATAGTTAATTGACCTTTTGGATTGTTTGATTATTGAATAGATTTCATTTGGTGCGTTTGGTTGCCGAAGTAGAAATATTTAGATAATATAATTAAACACGACGTGAAATAAAATTATTTCGATCAAATTTTAAAAATTATAAAATTATTTTAAAATGTGTTAATCTATTAAAAAAATAAGTATATTTTTCTAGTTATTCTTCATTTTTTTCAAATTTTCAATCATATTTTTTTTAAAATTCAATCATATATATTATATAAATAGTTTTTTATTATTATGATATTGAACATCAATTATGTATAATAAAATAATTTAAATATAAAATTTTAAATTTTAAAAATTTATTCTCTTCAAATCAAATGATAAATAGAATAAGAATACCTCTACTTTCTTTTAGGAACACACAATATTCTTTTCTTTTATTTTCCTCAATTTTATATTACAATCAAGCGCCCCTATATAAGAATAAAAGGGAATATGTATTTTGATCTATTTTATTGTTAAATTGTGTTTGCAATAAAATGCGTAAAATATAAAATATAGTTGAAAAATAAATAAATAATAGAATAATTTTATTCTTGCTATTCGTAAAAAATGTTATTATAATGTAATGATCGTTAAAAAGAGTGATTTTGTTGATTTTAAAAAAAAGATTAACTTAACCTTATTCTAAGTTGTGTTTCACATTTTCCTTATTATTCACCAATTTATTCATCTATAAAATACCCTCTTTTAGTCGAGCTAAATATTGGATTAATTAGATACTACTAATAAAATATTTTCTATTGAAAACTTTAAATTTTTTAAATGAGTCAATTGAATATAGGAATAAAATTATGTTTTTTCAAAATAAAAATAATAATGTCAATAAAATATTTAAAATTCAAATAAATTTATCCTGAATGAAAGTTGGAATAGAGATTTTTGTAAAGTGTTTAGAAGTATCATGATTTAATTAATCAATGCGATGTTAACGATTATATGTATGGATGGATAATTAATCTCTTTTGAATCACAAGTTTAACTACCATTGATAAAAGTTTTACTACCATTGATATGATAAGCTTTCCACAAAATTTCTTTGTGTATACTAAAATCCAATCCAAAGTTTGATTGGTCAAAAAAAGGATTTTATCAGGTGCTAATTGGACCTGAATTGGGGAGACAACTTAGACCTGGATTATGAGCCTTTATTACCAAGAGAGCCACTGGAAGCCTTTTAAAAGGTATTTGGGTCTCCTTTTGGATTTCCTGTGCTTTCATTTTTTCTTTCTGTTTTTTTTTTCTAAAACCAAGTATGGTAATCATGTAGTCTTTTAATGATGAACAGATGAGCTCCCCTCCACTTTTGTTCTTTTCTTTAATAATTATGGCTCTTTGTTGTTGGTGACCAAAAAAAATTAGCCTCGGTGGAAAGGGGTGGGATGGATGGAACATGTGCTGACACAACCAGAACCTGTCCTCAACTTTTCATCCTTAAACTAAAGTTAACAAGGTTAACTATACAATTTTATTAATTTATCTCATGATCAGTTCCTATGTCTCTCTATCTATAAGAATATTATAATATTAAGTTCTAGTGGAACCAACAAATTAGTGCCCAAGCTTCTCCTCTCAATTCATTTCATATGATAAAACTTTAGCATATGAAAATGTTATGATTTTTTTTACTGGCTCATTTCAACAAGCAAAAAAAAAAAAAAAGTGGATGTTAAAGTTTATTATGCCTTTAGAGTTGAGTCCTACTTTGTCCCCAACTCTTTATTTATTTTTGTTTCTATTAAAGAATTATTATGATGGTAGAAAGAGAACAGCATCATGAAGAAATAGTTCTGCTGTTTCTGTTTCTTCTTTTTTGTTTGGTTCAGATATGGCTTGCCTTCATTTCAAGGTGTTGCCTCTTGTTGTTTGGTGTGTAGCAATTATTTAGATGCAAATTACAAAATGCTCAAATGCTGCTCTTTTTCTCTTTTGTTCCTTTTGGATTGTAGCTATTGGCTGATAATGTTACATTGTTAACTCCTAGCTGATGACATTGATTGACCTGGATAACTGCTAGTCCTATTTAAATTAGCCATAGTATTTAAAGAAGCATTAAACTCGCTAGCAACTATTATAAATATTATTCTTTTTAAAAAAACAGTTATTCTGCCTAAAAAATATTATTTTTTTAATTATGTCATTAGTTATTTGATAATAGATAGTGGTTGCGGAGCCGCCATATTACCTGTCATTTTTTTAAAAAAAAATATTCTTTATGGTTTTATTTATGTTATTATTTTTTTCGCTTGAACAACTGATGGTATTTTGGATTTAAGCCAATTTGTCAAAGTAAAGCATGCATAGATTCAAGACAAACTTGTCAAAGTTATTGAGAAATGGAGATTTGGGCAACAAAAATTGATAATAATATAATACATGATTGTGTCATTGTAGAAGATGGGGCACATAAACATAGGATAGAATGAGAAATGACAAAAATGGAAGACATGGTTTCATACATAGTGGATGTGCAAAGTAGTCCGAAATTGCATGTCAAAAGAAGGGGACATATCCTACTACTATGTACACATATTTGAGATGAGTGGGCCATTTTGATCAGGTCTTTTCCCTAACTTGTATGGCAAAATTCATAGATTTGGTGGGATGCTAATAATAACATATACAAGAGATAAATGAAACTAAAATTAGTTTTGGGGGGTAAAAAATAAAAAAAATATTAGTTTGCATGAAAAATCAACTTCCAAAAGTACATTACATATTATGGCTCGCATCAATTTTTCATATAACAAACGAAATGAGATTTTTCATATGCCAAATGAAAAGGGACTCATTCTTTTTAACACGAGAACATGCTAATAAAAAAGTTGATATGCATCTTGTTTACTCTAAAATAAAAATAAAAAATGCATGTTTAACATTGAATTTATAAATGAAAAAAATGACACTTAACGAAAGAAATAGATAAAGAGAATGAAGAACATGAATTTGTGGAATACTACCGACATGTTGTTATGATGTGTTCTCTTGGCAAAATGACCCTCGTGAGTCATGGGGTTTGAAGTTGACATGTGAATTTGGACGGCATTGCAAACCCAACCATCAATCGCCAATGGAACATGGCCGTCGCCCCACCAATTGCCTTATTTTACATGCATGTTGTGTGTCCATTCAACTTAAGAAATCTGCTGATCTAAATCTTCAATTAAAAAAGTAAAGTGCAAATTTCTAAATTTATAGCCCCAAAGCAATCGACATCTTAAGAACTAGAGCTGTAAAAGTAAATTTGCGCTTAATCAAGTAGAATTTTATCTTCAAATAGTTGAATGTTAGTAGTCTTGGGTTTAATTTTAAAAAAATTCACATTGGACATGATATATTTTTACTTCTGTCCGAACATTAAATTAATCGAGTGCTAATAATTTTGGACAGCCATGGGTCATCGATTTTTTTTAAAAAATAAATTTGTGATTTTTTTATGAGGAATGTTCAATTTTGTCTATCCATTTTTTTTCTAGTTGGATGTAACTTGGGCAAAGTAAATTCACTCTCCATAATTCCAAACGTGGTGTCCAATTGTTTCTCAACTTCATAAGAAGAAATAATGTTAATCAAGATGTTAACATGTGGAATTTATTTGGGGGTTTCAGATTCCGATTCTTATTCCTTGACTCACACTTCTGTGGGTAATGGAAATTAATGTTACATTGTTTGCCGTGATTTGCTCGACGCATTTTGTCCGAAAGCTTTTTTTCTCTTCTTGTCAAGGAGACACTCCTCTCAAATGAGATATGGAAGTTTAAAATTTGGATTCAATTCTCCATTTGGTTGATGAACAGTTAGATTTGGATGTGACTGATCATAACAGAGGATTTTGTGGAGTTTGGAGTGCAACATAATGTTATAACTACTTTATTTTAATTTAGCATGATATTCTCAAATGTCACAATGAAGTATATGTCTAATTTAATTTAAAATAAGAATACTAAAGAAAAACTTCTCTCTCCAATTTGATTATGATGATATTTCAACCACACATGATCCGTTAATTATAGTAAATATTTTTTAAAAAAACATAATTGAATTGCATAAATCTAATCCTTTGGATGTACTAGTATAATAATATTCGACAATCTCAGGATAATGTCGCGTATATATATATATATATATATATATATATATATATATATATATATATATATATATATATAAGAATTTACTAAATTCATCGAGTTGTTCCAAAGAATCAAAACGGCCGGTTATCAATGGAATCCCTTGTCGTCTCTCTGTGAAATACTCATTTGACCGAGGACTTCCAAATACGTCATAAGCTAAACATGTACTGATGAATAACTATATATATATATCACGAAAATGAGTGTACAATTAATTTTTAGCTCTAACTTGCAATACTCGAAATAGATTCATCGACTTATTGTAAAGACGAAATTTTATTATATAATAAGTTGATCGATTTATTATATAGTGTGTTGTACGCTCATAATATATATATGATTTAATAACCTTAATTATATACATATATATATGATTTAATAACCTTAATAATGGTATGGAATTTAGGAGGAGCAATTCATGAGTGAAGTTGACATGTACATGGTATTAAGTGGAGGTGAATTATCCAACATTGTGGGGGATAGTCCAATTATGCTCCATGATTTGAATGCGATTCTTTTTTATTTTGTTATCTAACTTGTGTTATTGAGCTGGCCGGCCTGAGTGCTCTCTATCCCTCCCTCCCTCCCTCCCTCCCTCCCTCCCACCCTCTTCCACAAGGCGACATGAGGATAAATGTGAGAGAGAGCCAACCCACTACAGGACATATCTGTATGAGAATCTTGACCTTGGCCTCTACAGAATTAAAAGCAAAAAGGTTACTGTCTTGCTGATTTCAAGCTTAGTCTTTATTATTACTTTCTTACTTTCTTTTCTTTCTCTCTCTCTCCTCTCTCTTTTACCAATTGTTGTCTTTATTGTTTGGTTACTCAATCCAGGGACCCACACATCATTTGGACAGTGGATATTAGTCACAAGAAAGTGAAGTGGATGGATCACAAGTCACAACATCCCACTTCCTTTTTTTTCCTTCTTTTTTCTTTTTACTACAATTAATTTAGCAAGAAAAAGCAAAATAAAATAAAACTTCTCAAAGTTGTAGGTGCTTGATGACGGTGATCATGATGTGGCCTTTTTTGTCTGGACTCGGGAGAAATTTTAGGTGAAAGCAAAAGAAAATGGAAGTCATGTTTATTTTGATGATTTTTGTTTTATTGGAAATATATAATATATTTTCCATTGTTTCCTAATAAAAAATTGATCATGAACTTTTATTTGTAAATATATGCTCTTTTTTTTCCAGCGCGAACTTTGTTGTGTTCGTGTTTCGCATGATGAATTGTATATGCCTAGGACAACCATTTTTATTTCATTTTTATCTAACAAGATATGAAGAGAATATGGGGAAAAAACTTTTCTAGAAATGCTAAAATTAGGAGAGAAAAAGCATATAACTTGGATAAATGAGATAAATAATCCATGTTTAGGATCCATATGTTCATTTGCAAATTAAAAATCCAAATTCATATAACTTATTATCCCCTAATTTTATTGTATGTATCTAATAATCAAGAACATAGTGAAGTATAGGGAGCTTAGCAAGAGGTGATCAAAAGGGAATTGGCATCATAATTAAAAAGGCACGCCCCCACTGCCATATGATTATGGTTAGGTTTTATTGCTACAAAAAATGGTCCACTTTCTCTATCCTTTTTTATCATTGATCTGAGGAGCGAGAAAGTCATTTGCCTCAATGATCCATCATCATCATCATCAAGGTGGGGCTGCCTAGGAGTACTTCCTTTAACTCGACCGGTCCACATTGTTGGACCGCTTTGAGAACCAGCCCACCACCTATTCTTCCTCACCAATGTAGGTGGCACCAAATTGTCCATTATTCCAACTATGTTTCAAATTTTGTTTCCATATAATTTCTCATATATATACAAAAACTTTAACCAACCTTAATTCATTTAAGTTGGAGAATGACAAACAATAAAGGAGAAATTAAAAGTTGTTTCGAGTTGAATCCTTTACTATTTAATATAAGTTTGGATAAGTAAGTAAAATAATAATGATAATACAATTAATAATTTAGTATATTATGCATTTACTCAGATAAAATAATAATTTAGTATATTACTAATTTAATAAATGACATAACGATAAAAAAATATTATCCACAATGTTCAGCATTTATACATTCAAAATTGTACACAAAAACAAAAATAAAAACACATGAACAAGATGGTCAAAATCAAAATCAGAGAAACATTTCCTCCTTTTTCCTGTTGTCCTGTATTTAACTTTATTTTGATGTGTTGTTGTCTAATTCTTGGAAATTTCCTCATCGTCCTTCTTCATCTCCACTTTTTGTCCCTCATACTTCCTTTTGAATGAAAAGAGCCTCTTGATTACCACATAAAAGACTCATCAAAACTGTACTTATTTTTATATATATGCTTCTGTAGTGCCAATCAAATGGCAGATGCAGTTTTTTTTTAAAGAAACTTTACTGCAAAAGAAATTAGCAACAATGTGATTCAATCCTATGATATAGAATGCCATTAGTTATCAACTTAGTCTGGAATATTTTTTAGTGTTGGTTTTGATGCCATTGTTTAATGAGGACAATCCATTATTTTATGCTATCCAGAGCACAGCAGAACTTTGTTGCATTCCAATGCATTTAATTGCCTGTCCTAATAATATTATAACCATCTGTGTCTGCTTTTAGCCTCCCTGCTTTGCATTTATATATGGAGTTCAGCAATGAAGGGAGCACATGATGGCACTAGTTTTGCTTGAACACTAATTTTGTTTGATTACTGGTGTTTAAGGAATCTAATTAGCTTTATGGGTTGATTACTTTAACCTGCAGCTAATGGTACTAAGCTTCAGGTTATGCTACAAATTTACAATTCTTCCACATCTGCTGAAGAAACAAAAAAAATACAAGTCGATGAGTTCAGAGTCCATGCAAACAAATTAGACCAAGAGCAGAAAAAAAGGTGTTCGACAGGATTCTTTTGTGGCCTACTACTTAAGAAGTTCATGTGCTGTTACAAAGAATGAATGATCATAAAGCTTGTGATATCTGTGCAACCATTGAGATATGAGACCAATTTCTCCAAGTCACCATATGATATGTTTCTTATGATATAAAAATCTATTTGTTGACAAAATTCTCAAACTACTACTCATTAAATATATTCGAAACAGGTATGTGGATCTAGTCTGTCACACAAAACACACAAGAAACTAATAATCCTTAATATATATATTCTCAAGTGTACAGGACATTTTAGAATCCCATAGATCCATGAGGGGCTGCAGAGGAGGCCTGATTGATAGATCCAGTCCCTATCAATTCCATATCCAATCAGCCCATTTGCCACAACAGAAATGTTAATCAGTACCAAACCTATGCAAGGTAGTGCTGGTGGCGGGCTACTCACTCATCAGCAAAATATGTTGCCTTCACCAACTCATCATCAACAAGTCCACACAACACTGCATGAGTGAACCCTTTGTCAGAACTCTCTCTCTCTCTCTCTCTCTCTCACTCACACACACACAGATGCATTTCCATTAATTAGTAATGCATGTAGGTTAGCTGATGCAAAGAGTCGTCGTTTGGTGGAAACATTTTGAGTCTGTTAGCTGAAGACACCTGAAGGCCACTAATCAGAAGCTCTGATAATTTTTTCAGGTCTGCCACAAAAATGCAGAGACCAGGCGATGGCATTGACATTGAGTGGTTGACATAGTTTCCCAATGGATTGTCTCCGGCTGACTTCATCTTTTTCTATCCATGATGAAAGAAGATGAGGATTAGACATTTTTCGTTCTTCTCATTGCTTGCCATGGCAATGTGGTCCTTGGAGACGGATAAGTTTGATGATGGGTGGCTTGGCTCTACTTCACTTGTCTAGCACTAAGTGGACATGGGCATGCATCGTGTTTCTTATTCATTGGCTGCCTTTTTTATGCTTTTCATAGGTAATTTCCAACATTTGTGCAAGGGCCAAAACAAACGTTTACATGTCCACAATGGCATGCACTCAAATAAAAAAAAAGCCTCTCAAAAGATATAAGTATTTAATGAGAACACTTGTGTCCATATGTAACAACATGATGTGTTGCATTTGTTTTTTCCGCTCACCCCCGAATTATGAACTTTTTCTGCGTTTACCGATGACTTTTAAATATTTTATTGATGCCATCTTTTTCACTTAAGTTTATCCATCAATCTCTTTTAACTTTTTCGTAAATTTTTATTTTTTTATTTATCAAATGACCAAATTGTCCTTCTCTCGTATCATCTAATATATTATGTTGGACGGGCAACGCCCCCCATCTCGCTGGCGAGGTCAAGGGGGGCATCGCCCTCATAGGCGGGCAACACCACCCCCCATCTCAAATGTCTTTGATCCACCGGCATAATAATTCTCATTGCTTCCCCATTCTCCTCTCCAAATGCCCACGCTACTCTTCTCCCCTCCCCTTCGAAGAGATCCTCGCTGCTCACCTCGACGCCGGCATCAACCTCCTCAACCCTGCAATGTCGTCTCAGCCGAGATCACTCGCCTGCTCTCCGCACTCCTCCCCCTCCATCTCGTCTTCCGCCTTCTCTCTGATGATGAGGCAAGAGATGATGCAGTATCCGAACCCTTTTAGCCTTGGCTTCATAGTAGGATCCACCGGGCGAGGGTGGCAATCGATGATTGGGAGGCCTCCATGCATCACGATTTCTGGCAGTTCCACGATGATTTCGTTCGTCGTCTGACTCTAGTGGCGTCACCACAGGTTAGGACGTCATCTGTCCGAAAGGTGTCGTACCCCGTGGAAGCCTTGTCGAAGTTGGTCATGGAGGCCGTCATAGCCACTCTCACTGGCGGCGGTGGCAATGGGATCGAAAGGATTGAGGTCTGCGATGAGTGGCCATGGGCGTAGGCCTTCAACAAGGTTCAACAGCGATTTCCAATAGGTTGGGGAAAGGGTTTGCCGACGAGGCGGCATTGGGTTAAAGTGAACAATTTGGTATCATAAATAAAAAATGAAAATTAACGGGAAAGTTACCGGAGGTTGACGAATGAATAAGTGGAAAAGATGGTATAGTTTGCGAGGGAGGGTGGTTAGCAAAATATTTGAAAGTCGTAGATAGACGCAGAAAAAGTTTATAGTTCAAGAGGATCAACGGAAAAAACCCTATATGTAATGCAATATCTTCTTCTGAAAGTTTAAATTATTGGGAAAATAGTTGTTACTATATTTAGAATTTTAACATGTAAAACTGTCTGACATTTTGACCTAATTATAATATCATCATATTAAATTGACTAAGTTAATAAATTATTCCAAAAAACTTAAGTTATTAAGAAGATATCATTTTTATATTATATTTTTAGTTTCATATTTTCTAGTGGATTGATCAAGCATTATAACATTTTTACGAATTTTTGACAATCAAATTCGTCGAAAATCCCATAAAGTTTGTGGGAAAATAGTTTTTCTAACGGGTGCATAAAACTGTTGGAAGTTTCGAAGGGCACTGCCATCACAAAGATGCCCGTTAGAAGTTTCGACGGATAATACCATGGCAAAGACGCCCTTCGAAAGTTAACGCAATATCTTCTTCAGAAATTTTAAATTATTGGGAAGAATTTTAACATGTAAAACTGTCTAACATTTTGACCAAATTATAATATCATCCTATTAAATTGACTAAGTTAATAAATTATTCCAAAAACTTAAGTTATTAAGAAGATATTATTTTTATCTTATATTTTTAATTTCATATTTTCTAGTGGATTGATCGAGTGCTATAACATTTTTGCGAATTTTCAACGATCAAATTCGTCGAAAATCCCATAAAGTTTGTCGAAAAATAATTTTTTCCGATGGGTGCATAAAAAATGTTGGAAGTTCCGAAGGGTACTGCCATCACAAAGATGCCCGTCAGAAGCTTCGACGGATAATACCTTGGCAAAGACATCATTTGAAAGTTTCGATGGGAGCTACCCATCAGAAATTTCGTCGGACGGCTATCCATGGGAAGTTCCGACGGGAGTTACACATAAAAAAATTGACGGGCATGTAAACATCAAATTGTTTGACGGATTTACCCATTGGAAACTTCTATAAAAAAATTCGGTTGTCTTTAGTCAAATTCAACTGCAAGCTGCCCAATGACCGTATTCGACAGCAGGCAAACAATTTGATCGCTAGTGACAAGATTCAACTGCAGGCAGCTGATCTGAACACTAGCAATCAGATTCAACTGCAGGTGGGCGATCTGACCATTGTCATCGGATTCGTCCACAAGTGCGACTAGATTTGGCCGCAAGCAACTCGACGGTCAGATCTAACCACTGCAGGCAACCGAATCTAGTCGAGAGAGATGATCAGGAGTTGTCAAAGCCGTTGTGTCATCGTCGAGCCAAAATCGCCAGAGTCGGTAGTCGCACAGAGCCAAGAGCATGGGAGAGAAAGAGAAAGGGAGATGGAGAGAGTGAGCGAGAGAGAGGGAGAGAGACGACACAAGACAACAAGAGAGGGAGAGATCGATATTACTGAAGGATTCAATCGTCGAAAGTTTAATATTAAAATATTAATATATTTTATTATATAATATTATAATATATTTTATTATAGTTTAGAATATCGATGGTCATAACCTCCGATACTACTGACAGTCATAGCCTTCGAAATTACCGACAAATGCAATCGTCAAAAGATTAATATTAAAAGATTAATATAATTTATTATATAATGTCATAATATATTTTATTATAATTTAAAATACTAATGAACATAGTTTTCGGTATTACCGATAGATTTTCATCTGCCATAATACCGAAGGCTACGAACATCAAAAGCTTAATGTTAAAATAATTTAAAATATCGATGGTCGTAGCCTTTTGGTATTATCGATTGATTTTCATCCGTCAGTAGTACTATACGCTAAGACCGTCAGAAGCTTAATATTAAAATATTAATATTATTTTATTATATAATGTTATAAATACATTATACTATAATTTAAAATATGAATGATCGTAGCCTTCGATATTATCGAAGGATTTCATTCGTCAATAGTACCGTATGTTCGACTACTGGAAGCTTAATATTAAAATATTTATATATTTTGTTATATAATGTTATAATATATTTTACAATAATTTAAAATATTGACGATCGTAGACTTCAGTAATCGGTATTACTGTCGAATTTTCATACATCAATAATAAAAAAGACTATAATCGTCATAAGCTTAATATTAAAATATAGTAGATTTTATTATATAATGTTATAATATATTTTATTATAATTTAAAATATCAATGACTCTAGCCTTTAGTATTACCAACGAATGATGCTACCAATGAAAGCTTAATATTAAAATATTTTATTATATAATGTTATAATATATTTTATTAAAAAATCGACGATCCTGGCCATTGATAAATTTGTCGATAATACCGAAGGCTACAACTATTGATAAAGTACCGATGACATTTTTATCATCAGTACTAGTGGCAACGTTTTGATCGTCGAAAATTGTGAAGGATTTTGACCCCGCGAAAAATCGTCGTTGGAAATACGATATTTTCTTATAGTGACATTTGATTTAGTCAAGCTCATAACTTGGCATGAAATATTTTTTCAATGAAAAATAAATTAATGAATTATTTAATTTTCTCAAAAACTTATATATATATATATATATATATATATATGACCCAAGATATAAATATACATTTCCATGCATTTCAGACACGGTCACAATTTTATGAATTGAATTGTGACTTTAGTCATATACACTGAAGGAATTGGTAATAAATACATTTGGGTATTACAGAATACCTCACAATGGAATAATGAATCGCTAATGCTTTTCTACGTTGCTTTGAACTCGTAGTCAGGACTTCAATCACGTACGGAAAGAAGACACTATTTCAAAATCCAAGAACCTTGAACACGTGGGAATCACAACAACCTTGAGGCATGGATGTTGGAAGTCACATCGCACAAGAAGAAGTCTGATATCCTCTTCATAGTGCATGTAGTAGTGCAGTTCCATAACTGCACTTATATGCAATATGTAGTTTCCTATAATTGCTATATGCACGTCGAAAACCCAATTATGGGCTGCGTCCAACATTCTCCTACTCGCACATAATGGGGTTGAAATTCATATTTTATTCCAACAAATATCTATTATGATAAATGGATCGTGCGACCCACGAATACATCCACAGCCAAGGAAGAACCATGACCTGTTAGAGATACATAGTCATTCAACCACTTGAAATCCTATATTATGACATTTTAGGGTTACATAGAGCCAAGGAAGAACCATGACCTGTTAGAGATACATAGTCATTCAACCACTTGAAATCCTATATTATGACATTTTAGGGTTACATAGTTGCTCGATCAGTTTGAAAGCAAAAAGTTATGACCACATGACTGCTAAATCAACGTGTGAACTATGCTATAGCTTGTTTGTATAGCTACTCAACTATCATTGAGCCAATACTATAATTTATCAAAATACATAGTTTCTCAAACATTCACGTTAGTTGCTTTGCCCCAAAAATACTTTGTTTGCATACTCCATACTCCAGACGATATACGTCTTCTCGTGCATGATTTTGACTTCTTCGTATTTGTATGTGTGCATATTTGGTATCAATCGCATTACAAATATTATGAAGCACCTGTGGATCTTTCTCTCGTCCTCATATTTCTCAGTTATAAATCAGCTGCTTTTCTAATCGTGGCTCGATGGACTGTGTAGAATTAGCCTGAGGCTAAAGTAACAACACTAACTCATTATCTTGAAATATAGTCAAGAGTTTAAGGGCAATCTTCGGACTTGTTCAGTACTTAAAGATTCACACTCTGACGAAAAACTATAAAGTATTCATCAAGTCTTAAGGTTGACTTAGCATACAAGGTTCATAATCAAGTACTTTCAGTGGGGATGTCTTACTTGAGTCCTCCAGTAGTCGCCCAAGAATTGTCTCCACTAGGTATCATGCTACACAAAGTTATATATAAACTCGTGTCATCCTTTCAAACATATAAGGACAATTTTGGATCATATATCTGGATTTAAACCATTTTATCTCCATTCGCTATACACTAAGCGTCAAGGTGATTATCCGTGTGTGATTGATAATCTCATGCCTGATTGACATATTCTACATGCATTATCAAAATTATTAACTAACTCCTCTAGAATAAAAATAACACAATTTTATTCATCATAAAAAGATTTTAAAATACATTAATAAGCCTTGTGCATGTTAATGCGTCAATCAAATATGGTTTAATAAGCATTTCATACTTATATGTATTCATCAATCATATCTTCTTCACATTATCAAGACATACTAGATATCAATGCATTTTTCTTTAATGGTGTATCCTTCATAATTAAGTAATAGTGACATATTTATTGCAACAAAAGACATACTTGACCATTGTCAATACAAGAACTCAATTTTCATAATTGACAAATCAAAGAATTTTCTTAACCAAAAGACTTGATTCTATCATTGAGTATAACACAAACTCAATTTTCATAATTGACAACTTCATATAGTTTGCTTCAGCTAAACTTTATAACATGTCTTTTTATAACATGAAGACATAATTGGAGATAAACCTTTTTCTTATTGATATTGCCATCCTAATATGTGTTTATTTATTAAGCAAGTCTACAACTCGATTTTCATTATAGCACAAAACAAGAGTCTAACAATAATCATAAGGTGTTTTATTATTTTCTTAATTGCTATTCAATATAAGCGCCCTGTATTAATATGTAAACTTCTCATTTGACCAACGACACCAAAACAAATATTAGACTGCTCAACTTATTGTGCATGCCTGATTATTATCCATACTTACAAAAAGGGCATTTCCTTTTATTACTTATAGAGTCTTAGAAAATATTATGAGATTTAGGTTTATATTTTATAATAAGGGTATTGTTGCATTTACAGTTCTTCGTAGAGTATTCAATTCGTCTTTATGACAGACGACTCTTGCTATAAAGCAATGAATTTACTTGAATCATTCTTATATTTTACACCTGATGTGAATAACTGTTTCACCTATATCATTTTGATAGAAAAATATTAAATTCTTCATTAATAGAAGAAAATCTATATTACTTCTAGTTATACATAATATTGGTTCACATATAATGTCTTGATGACATATTTATCTATAACAAATGGATATACGCATAATGATACTTCCATTATTTAGATGAATATTGAATCTATAATTGGATCGTCGCAAACTATATATTGCACTCAATACTTTTACACCTAAACATTCAAATAGCTTTATGTAAATTTTATATAATACATATTGAATCAGTAGCTAGACTTTGATGAACGAGAGAAAAAACATAATAATTTCTTTATAGTTCACTTCTTTTGCGACTGTTGCTTTTCATCATTTTTAAATCTCTTATCATCCATATCGACTTATTTCGGATACTTGTCTTTTGGCAAGACGGATTATTTAACAAGTCCTTGACTTAAGTTTTTTTTAGACTATAATCCTTTGCATTAATTCATTTTCTTTATTTAGGCACCGGAGAGCTTCCATCATTTATTTTAGGCTCATGTTCATTTCATATAGTCATTTGACATTGACAACGTGAAACACAACTTATATGTTTTAATAAATGAACATGAGTTGACTATAAATTGCTTCCACTCGGATTGAGGTGTGGGAAGAGAATATGGATAAATCACAAATCAATTTGTATGCACTGTCAACTCTGAATCTTCAACTTCTAAAGTGAAGATGTTAATCTCATTCAGTCAAAAAAATATATACATGAATATCATATCTCTACTTATTATTTGAATAACTTCTACCGAGTTAGGCAGCATTAATAACAACATTCCAAATATAACATTGGAAATTTATTTTTTCCACACATTCAAATAGATTATGGTTTCATCTTATACGCAAGACTTATCATTGCAAAATAAAGCTAGTCACATAACTATATCATTTTCATCACTATACTATCTGAATAAGTCTCAACCATTTCACATTATCAATTTCATTAGCAAAACATTAATCTTGCGATCATAATTGAGTATCCATCTAAGTTGTTGAATTTGCATAAAATAATTCATGTTAGCAATTTAGATAAATTATGTGTATGATTTATAATGTGGAAATGCGATGAAAGAAACTATATAGAACCTTAGACATTTAATATAAACGAATTATTGTAATTTTCTATCCGTAAATGATTTTCATATATCCCTGTCAATTAGACATTGTCACAAAGTATGCGAAATAACTTTAGATATTTCTCTAGCTAGGTTATATTTATATTGCCTAAAAATTATCATAAATTGACTAGCCAAGACATTTGACATTTATTTACGTCACATACGACATAAATATTCAACTTGTATACTTAAAGCTAGGAATCAAGACATAGAAAATTATTTTTTTAGAAAATTTTCACAAAGGAACTTCATTAAATAGAAAATTTAATGATAAACGTGAGCACATAGTTACATTTGTCCAAAATAGGAAATGTAGATACTATACACATAGAAAACAAGGGCAAAATAGAATAATGAAGATAAAAGATCCTTCTATTGCAAAAAATATCGCAAGTCATAATCTTTTTAACTCTCATGATCTTGTTGGTTCCAACTATGTCCTTGGCTTCAACTGCTAAGTCATGCAAAGAATTCATCATTCTTTGACTGCATGATAAGTTATTTCATAATCTACAATTCACAAAAGACGAATTTCAATAATAAAACAACATTACAATAAACAAGACAAAAATATGATCATATTACCTCTTTCGACTCAGTGCATTCATGAGCAAAATGACCGTATTTGCCATATGTGTAGCATTTTGCATTGCTTTTATTTACTTTGGCACATGTGACACATTAACAGTGAATAACATGCAAATAACTTATCAGCCATTTGACATTTATCACCCTATCATATTAGTGATAAAACGCAGAGGTCGAACAATTTTTTTTCTTACTCGCACTATTCAATTCGTATACTAAATTATAATGAGAAAAGATTGTTTGGCTTTGATACCAATTGAACGAATTGGTAATAAATAAGTTGGGTATTACGAAGTACCTCACAACAGAAAAATGGATCGTTGATGCTTTTCTACGTTGCTTCGGGCTCGTAGTCGCAATCACGTATGGAAAGAAGACACCGAAAGAACCTCGAACTCATGGCAGCCTTGCGGCGTGGATGTTGGAAGTCGCATCGCACAAGAAGTCCGGTCTCCTCTTTATAGTGCATGTAGGAGTGCATTTCCATAACTGCACTTATATGCAATATGCAATTTCCTATGCACATCGAAAACCCAATTATGGGCGTACGTCCAACAGACACATTCAACACGATATAAAGTATTGTTTGGATACAAATTTTTTTATTTCATGTTTCGATTATATGGTGGGCATATTTCTTGCAAGATTTACCTCTTAATTAAAACTTAAATGACAATGTTATTAATGCACATACATATATAAAATATTACAATAATTATAGTGTATATATATACATACATATATATATATATATATATATATATATATATATATATATATATATAAGATGAGCATGCCAAAATTAGACGTGATGCTACACATCATGTCGCGTGTGGAGCGAAAAGGGGTGTGGCTGTGGGGCGCGACATGGTGTGAAAAGGAGTAGCATTGCCGATGGATGGACTAAAATGAAGGTATTATTTAAGATGTATACAGTGAGTTCATTTTTTAGAATTAGATGTAGAAAATTACTATGGTTTGGAGGATTAAGGAATTAACCCATTTTATTTTTAGAATTTTTTTGCAATTTTTCTATTATATGATGTAATATTTATTGTTATATATTATTTTCAATTTTTTAAAATGTTTAGGACAGGGGAAAAGAAAATGAGTGTTGATTCATGACAAAAATGTAATAGCTTGTCATTTGAACCCAAACATCAATTAAAGGTCATAATTAAGAATGATTTGACAAATTTATAGAAAAGCAAATTCTATAAATTAATGTTGTATTTTTCTCCTCTAATTGACTCTCTCCTTTCAAGTCTAACATGAAAAAATAGAAATTAATTAAAGGGAATAAGTTTCATATTGTAATGATGGAATAAACAAGGCATGTTAGAGGATTAACGATCAATGGCATGATAACAAGGCACATGAATCAAGAAGATTCTCCTCAATCAATCCTGACAAAAAGTTTCAATCATGTTGAGTCGGGTTGACGATATAGTTTGTTCGCATGAGATGATCCATTCGGGTTGGCTAAAGAGCTGGTGCTTGTTGGGTCTCGATAGGTAGTTTGGTAAGACTCAGGTCATGGGTTGCATCTCTAAAATGATGCTAAATTAATGTTTAAAAAGATAACGATACATTAGCATTGCCTCCACGTCACAAGTTTGTGACACTGATGATTTGACACTAATTGCGCTGAGCTTGCGCCAAATTAGCGCTAGCTATTGGCCCTAATGAGACACTATAGTGACACTGACTATTGCATGTCTAACTATTGGCACCGATTTAGCATCATTTTTTTGTCTGGTTATGATGTGGCTATTTTTCAGATTTGTTGTAATGCATTTACCAATCTTTGGAAGGATTTATCATGTTCATTCTAGTTTAAGTATTCTACATAAATGAGCTGAGATATCTTAAACTAATAATAGTAAGAATTTAATGTAGCCTCTCCGAAGTACTCTTTAGTTTGGAGGGATGTTGAATGCTTTTCAATTGTCTATTTATTTATTAATGATTCATGCCATGAAAGATTAAATTTCATCACTCAAGCTGGGTCTGTCCCTAGCGACATGGACATAGGAGACGACGAAGAGCACGCTGGGGCACTTGTGAGGCCCTGACAGTGTCTATGAGAGTCTCCTTCCATCTTTGTAGTAGAAATTTTGATTTTTTGTTCACAATAAAATATTAATAAATTTGCATTAGTAGTTATACTAAATGCAGTCATTTCTTAATGGGTTCATAAATAAATATTTGATTTTTCATATTATAAAGGTTATTAATAAATAAAATGTGTAGTTTTTCAATGTAATTATATATTTTCTCTTTTGTAAAGGTTGATTCATTATAAATTATTATTATTATTTTTTGTTGTATAAAGGTCATAATGAGACATTAACAGTACAAAATTTCTTTAAAAATATAATGTAATGTAAACTTTCATCTTTACACACGTACACACGGGCGGAACCACATGGGTGTCTGTGGGTGCAAGTGCACCCACCGAAAACGTGTATAAGTAGTAGTTACTCATAATTTTTTCAAAGTAACCAACTAGCTTTGACGGTAGGTTCTCTCAATGCTTCTTGAATTGACTAGAGATTGAACCTTCCTTTGCTTCTCATTTACCACTAAGTGCAAGAAATTTTTATTTGTTCATGTGCCAAGTACATCCATTTTACTTGATCATGTTTCATATTTGTTACCATATCAGACTTGCATGCATTATTCAATTTTAATCTTTTTATTTTATGTTATCATGTTAATATTTCAGTATCTTTTAATTTTATTTTACAACAATTTAATGAAATAACTGTAAAAATGACACTATTATAACAATTAAATTCTAATACATATTGAATTTATATTTTGAAATTCCAATATTATTATGTATTAGTTTCAATATATTTACTTCAATATTATTTCTTATTTAATCTAATATTTCATTTACCACCTGCAGTTATTTTATTATATATATTCTTTGATAAAATATTTTTTATTTTATTTAACAAATGTTGATATGTATTATGAGAAAAATGTATAATACATATTCAATATTAAAATTTATATTAAATATATGTAAATGACATGATTAAAATAATACATATTAAATTTATATCTTAAAATTTATATACTTTTTGCATGTGAATTTTGATATATTTTGAAAAGGAATCAAATACTTTTTAATTCTTATATAAAGTAATATTTATTTTATCATATTCAATATTATTTTTAATATTTAAATATATACTATACTATATTGTGCACCCATTTAGTTGTATTTTCTGACTCTGCCATTGTATGCAATGATACTAATAAGCACATATATTGTGTTGGCCATGATACTAATAAGCACCAAGAAACTACTCACATATTCCATTTACATGTCTTTTCGTAAATAAAGTTTACTTTTGATGTCACCACTTACATAATTTTTCATAAACAACGTTTTAGGTTTAAAAGTAAACACCATTAACCCCGTCAATTACTAGTCAATTTTCGCTTCCAACTTTAATGACCTAATATTTGTGATTTTTGACCACCACAGGTACTACATATATAGTGTCAACTCTCCAAGAACAATGTAACTAAAGAACACACTTGAAAGCACTATCTATCAAATTGTGCTTTATTAAGGCAAAGGATAATTAAATCTGGGTAGGCAAAGTTAAAGGTGAGCAAATTAAGGCTACTCCATCCATATGTCATGCTATTTAATTATGGACCTCCAAGTACATCAAAGGCAAGGTCTAGTGTACAAAGGTACGGATTGCACTAAGGGAAAAAAGAGGTCACCATCACCATAGAGGAAGACATAATGGACCAGCCACTATTAAAAAAAATATATATTCCACTAGGATGCTTAAATTCTCAGGACTTTCCATCTCTAGTTTGTCTTTATCACACTGCATAAAGATCTACATACAGAATGTTATGGACATGAAATTTCAAAGGATTGTTGAAATCTCTCTCTCTCTCTCTCCCCCCTCACCCCCACCCTAGCAACTTGTCCACTAGGCTTATAGATAGGGGGTCACCTTATCATCCTTGCCAAGATACATGCATTTGCTTATATAAATATTCACATTTTATTGACATCATTCAACCATGAAGGCATCTTCGAGGTCTATAGAGTAATAGTTGTAGGATTAGTTATACATGTTTACATTTAAAGGAGCAGCTCGTCAAGATGACTTTGATAAGCAAGAATGCATGGCTTTGCTCTTTGTAGGCCTTCCACAATATTCTCATGAATGCTTTGCGGTGTTATATTAATTAGTGATGAGAAGTTCATATTAATTAATTACACACATGAAGATTTTTTTTTTCCAATCTATACACATTGATGGTTCAGGGTTGTTAATAGTTGACTAATTTAGTATTCAAACAAGAGAAAAAAATATTATTCTTGACAAAATTCACGACTCCATAATTCAAACTTCGAGTTATTAACTCAAGGTCAAGAGTTATTAAGATAATGGTTATGGCATTGGCCATAATAAAGTACAGTAAGGAGTGATCACTTGTATCCCACCATAGTATGAGGTAAAGTTCAAATTTTGACCATGATATAATTGCCAAACTTTGCAATTATCTCCTCCTAATTTGATGTCGTTTCTTATTGTATGTTTGATAACGATGAGACTCCGAACAAAAATTTTTAAACTCAAACTACATGCCTTGTGAAGGCACAAACCATTTACCACTTGACTTAAAACGAAAGCCTCCACCCCTGGTCATTATGTCCCGTTGGTGCTACAATACATATTTGTGGGAATAATGCTGAGTTAAATGCTCTTGAGATAAGTCTCAACTTAATCCGTGAATGAAGTGGTGAGGCACATGCCTAAACATACAGTGCTGAGAACTTAATTCTACAGAAGACTTAAACTTAGATGCAAGTACGTGCCTATTATCATTCGCCTTTGTTTTAAGCAATTTGGAGAAAACCTACTGAACAAAATTTAGTTGTTTCTGACTTTGGAAATATAGAAAAGAGATTACATATTTTTCACATTGTGTTCCGGTCCAAAAGTACGGAAAACAAACTTTTCAGGAAAGGGCTGGATGCAACATGCGGTATATGCTGAGTTGTGAGTTCAGAAACTACATAAGGGAATCGAATCATGACATGAGCTTACAACTTGCAAGTCTCGTGTAGGAGGGGGGCAGCTAATCCAGCGAAAAAGAGAGGGGGAAAAGATGTGAGCTGCATTGCTTACGAATCACAACTTGTGCAGTAGAGTTGCTTTCTGACTTCAATATGCATCAGAAGAGATAAGCTATAAGAACCTAAAAGTGATCTGAAACATTCTACTTCTGCACTGTTATTTTGCTCCTTGCTTACTTCCTGAGTTCGCTTGTGGAAATCAGGAGAACCTAGTGATGGCATGGATCTGCATCATGCACGTTTCCTTCATATGTGTGCATACCTGAAGATTGAAACTTGGCTAAAAAGTTTCTCATTTTTGCCAATCTTAATCTGGTTAAGTTTATGCATGGCTGCAAATTAATAAAAAAAATACGCATACCTCATTGTTTTTTTCTTGAGAACAGAGATTGTATGATTCAATCGAACTGTATGTCAGAGCTAAATATTCTGACAACGGAGTGAAAAATAGAGCGAGCCTGCCTAGAAATATAAAAACAGTTTAAGATTCTACCATTAATGTGGCTTTCATCCAGTAAACTCAAAGTTATGGATGAGATTTTTAACTCAAGGCGTGTGTGTGCACTGCATGGAATGGAATATTACTTGTTACGTAGCCATGAGCATACCACCACTTTCTCTTTTGTTTCGGCCAAAGTGCTGTCCATCACACGTTCCTTGCCTACTATTTTCTCCAGTGCTTTTCTGAACCCCTTTGCACAGGGTTACACCTGCAACCTTCAGTTAGCAATCAGAAACACCATGGATCGCCACTTGCAGTTCTTTCCAGGGAAACTTCTCCCTTTCACACAATATCTTGCAAATATCTCGTATATACGTATATTTTTGGCGTGAATTAGAGCAGATAACTGTTATGTATGATTAAAATACTTTTAAATCAGACTACTTTTTTATAAGAAAATCAGACTAGCTACACCTCAGCATGTTTATTGCATCGCAGTCAAATGAGTCATAAGACGCATCAAATTTTCTTGACCGATCAATCACATCCGTGACGCAACGTAGGATTTATTTATATGATATTAATTCAAAACTTTACATTTGCCACCTGCGTTCGTCCCCTACATAAACCCCGTTCAAGCACCATTTCCCTCCCATCTCTCCTCTCGCCTTCCTCTACGTGTTTCAAGCACGAGAGAGAGCAAAAGGTCACTCCGCAGCTCTCTCCTTCACAGGCTACGTCAATGGAGCCTGCAGGGCAAGAAACGAGCAGCAGCAGTGATCAGAGGGCTTCTAATCGGTGCCGGTGTCTGAGCTCCGCCGGGGAGCGAGCATGCGCGAGAATGTCCGAGTTCTGCGGAAAGGTGAAGAAGATAGCGAAGGATGACCCCAGGAGGATCGCGCACTCCTTCAAGGTGGGACTGGCGCTCACGCTGGTATCCGTCGTCTACTACGTCACGCCCCTCTTCAACGGCTTCGGCGACTCCGCCATGTGGGCCGTCCTCACCGTCGTCGTCGTCATGGAGTACACCGTTGGAGCCACGCTCAGCAAGGGCCTCAACAGAGCTTTCGCGACGCTGTTGGCCGGCGCGCTCGGAGTGGGAGCTCATCAGGTGGCCGTTCAATGTGGGGAGAAAGGTGAACCCGTGCTGCTTGGCCTCTTCGTCTTCCTGCTGGGTACGTAAAAGATCGATTCCATAATATGAATCCTGTTCAGTGCTTTGATCTTTGGTTCCACGTCAAACACGAGCGCGTATAGTAATCAGCACTACGTGATGCATGCATGCACGCATGCAGCTGCAGCGGCGACCTTCTCCCGGTTCATACCGGAGATCAAGGCGAGGTACGACTACGGGGTGACGATATTCATACTGACGTTTAGCCTGGTGGCCGTCTCGAGCTTCCGGGTTGAGGAGCTGATCCAGTTGGCTCACCAGCGACTCTCCACCATCGCCATCGGCGTCGCCACCTGCCTCTGCACCTCCGTCTTCGTCTTCCCCGTCTGGGCCTGCGAGGACCTGCACCTGCTGGTCGCCGGCCATCTCGAGAAGCTCGCCACCTTCCTCGAAGGTACATGCAGGTCTTGTGGATCAATCGCATCATATATGGTCGATCTCAACATTAACAGAATGGGCTCTTTCGATTTATGCAGGACTGGAATCCGAATGCTTAAACGATCAGAATGGAGGGATCACTGGGAATCTGGAGGGCAAGACCTTTCTCCAAGTGTACAAGAGCGTCCTGAACTCGAAGCCCACTGAGGACTCCTTGGTACGCATGCAGCTCTAACATGTCTTTGTGCTTTAAGCATTTATGTACACCGTACATACGCACGTACGCCCACATTATATATCTATTAAAAAATACCTTATCGAAAAAAAAAACTATTAGAAAATAACCCATAAAAGCCTATTCACGTCTTCACCTCTCATCCGCATTGGAGAAATCAAAGCAGCACTACGTCTGTCACTAACTCCTTAACAACTCAGGTGCCACCTAAGTGCAACGACGCCAGCAAAACTTAGGTTTCGTTGGCGACCTGAACAATTACAGTATAGTTGCTTTGCACGACTCTTAAAGTACTTTTACTGCATCAATTAATTCTCGACTACGCCATCAATCCACGTAGTGAACCAAAGATTTTGATGCACATTAAGAGGCCATTAAATTGCGGTTGCTAATTATCGTCAATTTATTTTTTTTGTGGTCATTCAAATTTTGCAGCTCAATTTTGCGAGGTGGGAACCTTGTCATCGTCAATTTTACTTCCGACATCCCTGGAAGCAGTACCAGAAGGTTGGCACTCTGTGTCGCCAGTGTGCCTCCTCAATGGAGGCCCTTACCACATACATCACCACTTCTTCCAATAACATCAACAAGGTACCTATCATTCACACCAATATAAATGTACTTAACTAATAAATAATTGTTAATTATATAATATTTATAATAACAATTTTAATATATCTTTTCCTGTTTTTTTAATATTACAGATTCAACCATACAACGAATCAGAGCTCCACGTAAGGCTCCGGACTGCATGCAAGGAGATGAGCTCTGAATCCGCCAAAGGGTTGAGGGCGCTCTCAACATCAATCCGCACTATGAAGAGCCCGACTTCTCTTGCCGGCTGCCATGTGTCAGCGGCGATCGCCGGTGCCGACGAGCTGAGGGCTGCGCTCTCCGAGGTCGCAGCACCAACCGACGCTCTCCACATGGCGACTGTCGCATCCCTCTTGGCCGAGTTGGTGGTCCGCACAGAGGCAATTGCCGGCTCGGTCGAGGAGCTGGCACGGCTTGCTGGGTTCAAGACTACCGAACCGGTTCGCAGACCGGCCTCCGTCAAGCCGGTCTCGAGCCCAGCCCATGTGACCATCAATGTGAACTAAAGCAGAGGATGCTAATGGACTACCATATTGTTATATTGCTAAATAATGATACAGATGACCATATCTCACATGCTAAAGAAAACGAAAATTAATCTTGGATCGACAAGGAGAAAACCATGAGAAACTGCGTACATCTCTTTTACAGCTTATTGCTTATAACGGGGGCATATTTGAAGGGGGTTCTTTCGTGTATAACATGGTTATGCAATCTTGATATTTTGTGAATCATTTATTGGACACATTTGAATCATGTACAATATTCCAATCTTGGTAATATAAGCAAGAACAATAACATGTTTTTTTTTTAATCTAAATGTGAAGAGAATCAACATGTAGCTTATCTTCGTGTTTCAAATTTAATCTTGGGATATGATTTGAAGGAGTATAATGCACGTTGATGATAATCTTAAATGATCCATTACTTTGACACAAGATGCACAGAGATGCTTCAATTCATTTATGATTGTAATATATGTAAACATGAACCAGGCCAGAAGGCTTGTCAGGAAGCGTAAGCAAAATTAGTTTAGGCTTTATAAAAATATGACATATCTTCGGATCACAATACTAACAAATGATAAAGAAAGTTTGTCTATAATGTAGCGATGACAAACTCCCACTTCTTATTCTTCAACACAAATACAAGTACATAATTAAATATAGAAAGAAATTGTCTACGTTTAAATTATAGGAAAGGCCGATTAAGACAGGAGAATTAATTTATGATTAATGAATTTATGATCATGACACCTCGAAGTGACTACCAATTACTACGATATTTTAGTGAATGAGTTGAATAAGACCCACAAATTTCTCACCTAGAAGATTTTTGTCTCATGTTACATATATATTGCAATCAATCATGCTTGTAACTTAGTTTTATCTAATGTTACATTGTCCATTGTTATGCTAAATCAAAATTAGACTGAACACTCGCCTAAGCATAAAATCGTATGCACGCTGAGACAATAACAAAGCTATATATGATAAATAGCTGTTATTTTATGATCTTATACTGTAGAGAATGTCCGGGAATAGAACATAACCCAATCAGCAATCAGTTTTGTATGCTCAACATGTTAGGAGGCAACAGATACATTTTCCAGCAGGTTAATGTAACATAAGAGACAGATATGTTCCTAGTCGGAAATTACACCCTTCTCACTCCATTAATTTCTGAATATAATATTTTAGTGGCACCTTTAAAATTCAGTAATGAGAAACCGACCTTTCATCTCCGAATATTTGATTAACCAGAACCGTGAAATTTTGGATATAAGGTCCAAAGTTCAAACTGAAAGAAAAAAAGCAATAAAACAGAAGACAAGATAATTTTGGAAAATGCTCCCATATAAATGCATAATGTTTCATTCTCTGAAATATTTGACCATCGGAAAATGAAAAGAAAGAAGACAAAAGACAAAAGTCAGGTTAATGGGCATTGGGTACTATGATGATGACATGAAGTGGGCGACACTGGATGAAGCCGCCACTTCATCTCATTCAACAGTCCATACCAAATGCCACTTGCAACAGTCTGCAAGTTGGACCTATCAGGTTGGCCATTCCTGTGGCATTGCAATGTCAAAACGCGCATGGTCCATCTGAGACTCTGAGTGCTCCTGCATTTGCATCAGAGTGCAATATCTTTCTGCAACCTTATGCATTTCAGATACATCTTACTTCCATGATAAGTTTTAATCTCCCCAGAAAATGGCCTGGAAATCTCACATGCATACCTAATAATTTGTAAACTGGAAAAAATATGGTGAGCCCATTTTCTGGGTATTCTTGTAGCTGTGACCAACTGAGCTCTAAGCTTAAAGATTTATGCTTATTAACAGATTACCACCACAAGTGCTATGCCCAGCCACCTTTTCTCATGTTGCTCTGGTCCTAGCTAAATTCTAATAGTATTCGTTCAAAGGAGACCATTAGTGTTTAGTTGCAAGCTGTTATGCAGAGTTGATGGAGTTCTCTAGAAAGTTCAATTGGTGGACTCGTAAATTTGTTTTTAGGATTTGGTAGGGCATCATATTGCTTTGTAGAGCTCGTTTAGCAATCGTGGAAACGTACCAATTTCAGCAGATTATACAACATCCTCAACCCCTCTACGCCCCCAAAGACACCTCTTTGCTTATGGCATATCCTGTGGATAAAGAGACTATGCTAAGCTAGCTTCTGTTCAGGATAACTTGCTTTTAGGGAGGACCCAACAACACCTACCAACTTTCCACGCCTTTTGGTTGGTTGCCCATGTACTCCTTGTCCTTTGTTCTTCCAGAAAAAAAAGGAAACAAATGGACCTCCGGATGGCCTGGCTATGATCCCTAAATTGCAAACTGTGAGTTGTAACACCACCACTTTGTAGAAGTAACGCACGCTCAAATTGCATGCCTCATTGCAAACTTCCCCTATATTAGTGGGGCTTATCCTATAGTTTTTAGATCGTGAGGGCCTCCATGTCCGCAAGGAGCAAAAGGAAAGCGAAACGAAGTAACATAAAAATACACAAGATGGCTACAATCTTCAAAAGCTAGAGACATATTACCACCTATTTTGCCGATTCAGGTCCTGTTTGGAGATTCTGCATGTCCGTACCCGAGGTATCAAATCCAAAAGAGTGGCAAGTGAGTCATTGTTCCACCAAAATAAATACCTGCCAAAACATGGTGCAAGGACACAATTACACAACTAGGCATGGATGAACGATGCTTCTGGATGGGGAATATGTATGTCTTATGGTTTTTCGCCAGTCCGCATGAAACAGTGAACTGCTTTTGTTTCATTTCTTCTGCCTGTGCTAAAATCTGAAGTGAAACAGTTCCCATATGTTGCAATGGATACTGTTTACACTGTTTCCAACTTTGTTATTCTCACAAGATTGCTGCTTCTACACTTGTACTTGTTGAACTGTGGCGGCGTCAGCATGACAAAGAGGCTGAAAGCAAAGATAATAAGAAGAATCTAGATTGCCAGGGGTGGATTTAAAGCCACAGCATCACTTTTTTCCTTATCATCAAATTTAAAAAGCTTTCCTTATCATCAAATTTAAAAAGCTGGATGGTGCAAGCATCACCTTTCTTTTCCTTCAGGACTGAATGCTTATTTGAGTTTTGGTTAAATGGATGGAAATCACAATTCCTACATGTTCTACAAAAAATTATCATTATGTCTCGGGAAGAAAAGAAAAGAAAACATTGGTGGTACAAGCATAAAGTTTTGAATACTGGGTAATATGCCTTCATTCAATGAAGTATGCCACTGAATGTTGTAGGTAACTTTGTAAATGGTTTTTTTTTTTTTGGTGTGGGGTGGAACGGCTAAAACCCAAGGTTCAATTATCTCCAGTGGTATGCACATGCAAATGAACAGTTCATCTTATGCAGAACTCCTCTGGCTGAGGTATTTCATTTTCCAGGGACTTGGTTTCAATAGTCCATCAGACTGTGACAAACAGATGGCAATAGAAATAAGCATTCCCATTTTATCATAAAAAGGAAAGGAACAACCGGCAAAAATGACAGCTTGAATACTGAAATAGGGCACATCATTATACCAGGTGCTTTCCTATACATGCAATTTTATGAGAAGAGCCGTCTTTTACATGCCAGCAAGGACAAAGCAAACACTGGTTTACGTCTAGTCTACAGGTATTTTTCTTTCTCAAACATTATAACTATTAAGACTGGTTTATGTCTTCATTCATAAAACAGGATCAGACTGTTTACCCTCGTTAAATTTTGCGTACATATGAAATAGCATTCTATAACATATACCATATATCGACTACTGATTTACTATATGCATAACTTGGATGCAGCCTGTCCTCTGAGTTCTTGACCATAAATAAGTTACCAAAATATCAAATCTTGTACAAAAGAGAAGTACGAGGTGTTGATTCAATAGAAGTACATTTACCTCTCTCAGAAAAGTATGTTTTTACATTGCTCTGCTAAGGCGAGTGGATGATTCATGGCTCCATACAGGAAGCAACAGCATTTATATTTCACAAAAAGTGAGGATTCAGTGACAGAGTAGAGCCTGATGGATGCATCGCAAGAAATGATGCTGATCAAGATGACTAATTGACTGAAGTCAGAGGTGGAGCTGATGCTGGTTGTGTGGGACCATGGGAGAGGTTAACTCTATCATTCTAGAATTAACCCTATCAAAATGGAAAACTAATGTCAGCTATTCAACCTGACATTTGTGTTAAACGAATTCCATTCAGTTTTCAATGTTTCTTGTCAAAGCAGACCATACTGTACTAGAAATAGAACATCTTTTGAAAAAGAAGGGACAATAATTGGGCTCAATTGATCAGTCCGGTCTGGTCCTTCCAGATCCAAAATGGTTAACGACTTCACAATCAGTCACTTCTGTTCATTTGTTTAGCCAATATTGTAAGCTATTTGCTATTCATAACTATGTTTTTTTGACAAAAAAATAGTTATGAATAACAACAGCCATGTCCACAACCATTTAAGCTCAGACAATCCATATGTATGAAGTATGATAGCATCTCATTATTATTTGTATCTCTGCTTGGGACTGGCCATTTGTGGCTCAGTTTCCATTTCTCACTCTTGCCATAAAATCCTCACATTCTTTAAGATCAAACAGAGAATTCATGAATAAATCATTTGATGGATGAAAAAGAAAATTCCCCTTACAAGAGCCTAATTGTTGCTCGGCCTGCTCACCACTTATTCAAGGACTTGGAAAATCTTATAACTGCAGTAGAACCATAAAGGATAGATAATGTTTTCATCAGCAACATGGGAAACAAGAACCCAATTGATTCGTCAAGCGCCCTTACACATGAAGAAAACGATCTGCTTATCTTGTCATCTGAGGAAGTAAAGGTTCACATCCAACTGTTGTGCATCATATTGGTCTTCATGCAAGAATTGTACAATGCCATGTTCATGTCATTAAAACTGTACGAGTGTCTTTCTGTGTTGCCGTTTAATCTGCCAATTTTCCTCTTTTTCGGGAAAAAAATTGACAATTTTCCTGAACTTTCGCCTGCTGTTCTTGCTCCATTCAAGCTGCTGCTTTTTTATTCCTTATGAGCCTTGAGAAACTTTGAACTCATGTCATATACTTTGAAGATGGTAATCTCTCTAAAGCCTTTGCTTTAGCAGAAAGGGTAAAAACCTGGGTAATTGGTACATGCTATTTTATCAAGATGAACGCATACTTATGTTTGAACGATAAGACAAAAACATACTGGATTCTTTGATTTCTTATATATACAACAATTTCTGAAACACGAGATCTTTAACTTTAGCCATATCTAATACAATTTATATGCTTGTTCTATGATAGGATGAGCTATTACAAATTGCTTCACTAACATAGGAAAAAAACATGCAAAAAATATTGCAGTCCATTGGTATTAACATGAAAGACAACACCGTGTAGCACATATGTCAACTTGGACCACAGATTAACTATGACAAAAAACTCACCTCGAGATTTCAGCATCTAAATAACATGATAACCCACGATTTTTGTTATATGATGTACGTTAATAAACAACTTAACCCGATAGCAATTCATATATTTGAAATTTCTTAAAGAACAGGAATGTGTCAAAGAAGCTGGTGAAAATTTCATGCTAATCAAGATTCGAAGATCCTTTTACACAATGCTTATGTTTTAATTATAAAAACATTATAAATAGTTCAGTTTATTCAATATTTTCAACTACGATTAATGCACAATGAGCTATAAACAACGAATGACAAACTTTCTTCCATTGGCTATTCTCTGATGACTGATCCATTTGTGCTACCAAGAATGCTAAAAACATATGCATGCCCCTCTCCCACTTGATGTGTTCCAAGTAATTGTTATGAACAATGATAATACCATGGCTAAACATTCTTTCCCCTTTTTTGAGGAAGGGGAGTGATGAATAAGTTGCAGGACAAACCATCCGTAGCATGACTAAACTCAAGTATCCAACACGTTCAATGAAGATATCTTTTTTCGGGTACTACAACATTAGTGTTTTTGGAGGGAATGACCATTATGGTGTCTTGAATACTGTGATCATGCTTTGTCTATGTTAAATACTAGATGTGCTGATCCTGTCTTTGATATTTTAAAGAAGCACACAATGTGACTCAGAGTTGTCACTTCCACTTATGCACCCTCTAGTAATGAAGTTATAGAAATTTTTAGTGTTGTAGAAACTGCTATGTGAGTGCTTTTTATTGGCCATTTAATGCTTCCAAATCCTCCATTATAGTTTCAAGTACTTAGAGTACATAGTATATTAAAATTAAAATTCATTGTTGATAATTATTCCCAGCTTGGTAGGGGATGGCACCCAAGCAAAGTGGGACAGGGCGTGCACCCCCTCCCCCATCTCTGCCCTTTGAACCCTGGAGTGGAGAAGTTTGATACCCCATCCTTGATTCCCATAGGGCCACAAATCCCCCGGATACCATTTTTTGCAACCCTCGAAATATACTAAAAGGAAAAGGAATCCACATTAAATTTCATGTGGTTTCTCTTCATGCAATTCAACTTTGATTATAATCATCCACATTCATTGGAAAACAGAGTTTGGAATGTGAGAACATGTGATGTCTCACCATCAAAAACGCTTTCTGCCACTGCCATCATCAAAGCCTTGCTGTGCTCGGTAGTCGTGGCTATTGACTCGAGCAAACCAACAACAAATAAAAAACGATTGTGGGCCTCCGTCGTCGTCAAAGGATTCGCTGCCAGAAGCTCTGCAGGTTGTCCATAGTCAGACCATGAGAACTTTAGGAGGCTACGGCATTACAATAGGCTAGGCAACACAATTACTTTTGCCTCATCAATTTACTCTAAAGTATATATGAAGTTAGCGAACATATTGATATATAAACAACAAATTTTTTATCATAATATACGCGTACAATGGATATTATTTAAGAGATTATCAACTTGTCGGCTTACAATGGATGCTGTCTCTGTACAATAACAAATTAAATGGTATTTTGGCAGATGAGATGGGTCTTGGAAAGACTGTTCAGGTCACTTTCTATCATATCGTGATTATATATAGTCAGATTAGCCCTTTTTAAAAAATATATTTTATATAGTCAGATTAGCCGGTCCCAAGCCCGGATAAAGGAGAAGGGTTGTGTTAGGCCCCGACAGCCAGCGTAAAACCCTGTCGAATCTCATGAACATGGATCAACGAATATGGCGTCGTATGATCCATGTAGCCGACCCCACCTAGTGGGATAAGGCTTTGTTGTTGTTGTTGTTGTTGTAATATACGCGTACACTACATTTGAAGTTTAAATACTGCTCCAATATACTCTTTTTTTCTTACATAAGTATATATAAGGTCAGGGCATCACATATATGGACAAATGTATAATTTTTCTGGGATGGGGATCCACGCGGGGCTGTGGGACCTGTCCCTGCCTGTCCCAAAATCATTGCGAGGCGAGGGCTTTGACACAGAGAGATCATTGCCATCCCTATTTCCAGCATGTTTTTTTATTGTAGTAAAAGGAATAATACATGATCTAATCTAGTCGCGTAGCTCATACATGATCTAATCTAGTCGCATAGCTCTGCGTCATTTTTCTAACATGACAGTGTACTTTAGCACAACTATAGTGAAAACATGGCAGCTGTCATTCTCTATTGCCACCAGTATGCGAAAATAATCCTATTTATCATACCGAAGCTTTAAAGCTGATGATGAAAGGTTCTAACTTGAAAATCCAAAAATCGATTCTGCTTGCATGGTAATAATAAACTGAAAAGATAACAGTGCATATTCCTTTGCAAAATATGTAATTATTCAGGAGTATCTAATGCTAGGAGGCTAGATATTAAGAAGTTCAATATTGACATCTGGCATATGATTTGATATATTTGCCTGCTAGTTCAACAATGCAAACATTTAAGTTTAACAGTAAATGGTATTTGGTTAATCCCATTACCAATGTATCTTACTTCTCCTCCGAATTGAACAAAAACTGCATATTTACTTCGCATTCCTTGAAATTCAAATGTATGATGTCCTTGTGAATGAATAAGCTAAAGAAAGGAGAATATTTTGTTATAAAGAAGTTTAGTATAAAGAAGTTTTAAAAAAGTACTGTTCAAAGGCTTCATCGTGTGATTTTTTTGTTCTGGTTGCACAATAGATATATCCATAAGCAATTGCTGTGCATGTAGGAAGGGATATGGCAAGTTTCACTACCCACCAGATTTCACTCTTTGTTGTCCTTCTAGAGCTATAGCTAACACTGGATTTACTATTCTAAAATGACGAGAACCCTAACATTTAGTCAAAACTAATGCAACACCAGGCATCCTAGAAAGAGAAAAGGGAAAACAATATCCTTCTGAAGTCCTCTAGTTGGTAAATTGATCACCAGTACAGAACGTTTATCGTCAACTCTACCAAGCGCGAGTGCGATATTTGTATCAAACCAATGATATTTGCTTCAGTTTTCCAAAATGCTGAAAATAGGAGATTTTATCAAGACGATACAAGAAGAGTACCTTTTTCTTTTGCAATATTCACCAAGCCTGTAGAAGTTCTTCAGACTGTACCAAGAATGAGGTTCCATGATGACCTTCGATCAAATGAATCTACTTGCTATAACAGTTTAACAAATCACTATCGAGTGGGGCAAATCAACAAGACGATAATACAAATCCGTTCCTTATTTCGTACCTCAATCAACTCCCCCAGCTGTTGAAAATCTCAATATTCAACAGCTCGTTGAATATCCCCATTGGATCGATCGTCTCAAAGACCTGCTCTCTCAGCCATTTCCATCCTCTGGCCTTGCGCCACGCCCCGCCCGGCCGGGGCGTGAGCCAAGGGCTCGTCGAACTCGGCGGCAAGACAGTGGTGTTCGCTGTTGGCGGAGAGGTCGACATTGATGGTGCGGGAATGCCCAAGGCAAGGAGCACGCCTGAAACTGGGAGAGTGCGCTCCTAGATTCGATTCAGGAAGTCGAATGCTTGCCTTGCGCTTGACTGAGCTCATCCTAATCACGACCCACGCATCTGAGCTCTAGTACCAATATTTGAATTTGCCTTTATTCTGTTGACTCCGATCATTTATTTTCTTTGCTTTGTATCATCTTAAATAAAATCCCACACGATCGTGTTCATAAAATGCAACCTATTTGATTTAATTTCAAAAACTACTGGATCTACCGTATAAATATTTTGAATTAATTCTTAAAATCTCCCCGTTAAATTATAATAATTTTCTGCGATTAATTGAACTTATCGCGATAAAGTCTCGCAGAAAATGGCTAGTTTAAGAAATTAATCCAAATATTTCTGGAGATGATTACTTAAGTATCTATATATCTAAGTAGAATTAAGTACTTCATTGTACCCCATAAAAACTTGTGGACAAGCATAACAAATAAACGACACGATTGTATTAATTTACCTTTTTTTCTTTATTGAAAAAAGATTTAAGCACTGATCTTACTTACTAATATTTCTAGCTGTTCTAGTTGAAGCGTTCGGAAGAAAATTTTGCTTCTTCGTATGAAATTTTCCTTTTATTACACGAAGCATTTTGAAGGAGCAATTAGTTAAATATTTTGAGTGTCACTCCAGGTCTTATAAGATTTAAGATACAATGGTGATAAATATTTTAATATGGGCTCTATGATCCTTCATAAATATTTTTTAAAGTGAATTTTAGATGAATTTAAAATTACTATTGATTTGTATATCAATCATAGTCCACATATATGAATTCATCTTGAGTTCATATAATTTTTAATTTCATAACAAAAGAAAAAAAGGAACATGTGAATTCAAAATGGGTCCACACATATGACTCATTTTTAATTAAAAAATTGATAAATCAATTATGATTCTTGATAAACACTTTTTATAATGAATTTAAGATCACCGTTGATTTGTAAATCAATGATAGTCTACATATGTGAATCCATCTTGGATCCACATAATTTTCAATTTCGAACAAAAGAAATACGTAGACTCAAAATGGGTCCACAAATATGAACTCATCTTGATTGATAAATATTTTTTAAAGGAAATTTAAAATCACCATTAATTTGTAGATCAAAATAGTCCACACAAATAAATTCATCTTGGTCCACACAATTCTTAATTCCATAGCAAAACAAGGTGAGTGCACATAACAATAATGATACAAGATAATGCAGTAAGAGCAGAGACTGTAAAATCATCTTTATTGAAAGGAAGGCTAGAACGTAAACATTAATTCTGATATGTTCATGGAATGCAAGATCCAACTCTTTTGACACTGGAATTAAAGCAAGATCTTTGGCTCTGGCAATTTCATACAAACATTACAAGTACGACGATTGTAATGTTTTCGGCGATTGAAAAGATCAAATATCTTGCTCTAATTCCAACATCAAAGGATCAGAAATTCACAATATTAATATTTCTTCGGAGTATGCGGTTCCTTCAAGTGTTTGTGGAGAAATGCTTTGGTATTTATAGGTGAACTTACAGTTATTGGATATATAGTTCTTAAAACTAATTTTGTAACCGCTAATGAAATTAGTGGTGTTCGATCTGTGATAAAAAAAAAAGAATAAACAAACTTTAATGCAGGTCATTCATTAATAAGATGTCCCATTATATCCTTAATATATTTATGTCGATGTAAAATAAATCAAAACAAGCACTAGCATTTTAGAGAAAGCCCCGCACAAAAGGCAAACTGCGTAAAATTGAATTCGTCCCTTGCATTGCATAACCATTTCCGCATTTTGACTATGCTTTTTAATATTGTGAAAAAATGAATGTACTATTTAATTTCCTATAAAAAATCATGTTTAACAACATGTTAAGTTGTAGCAATGATATGATTATTTTCTTTATAAAGCATAAACTAATTTCGCTTACATTTCTTTACAAGTCTTCTGGCCTGGTTCATGTTTACATGTATTATAATCATAAACAAATTGAAGCATCTTTTATGCGTAGTGCCAAATTAATGCATAACTTACCAGATTACCAGATGCATTATCCTCTTTCAAATCATATCACAAGATTAAAATTTGAGTATTCTTCAATTATTTCAGGATTTACAAGGTTCACATGTAGAAAAACATGTCATTGGTCTTTATTTATATTTACCAAGGCTGAAATATTGTACATGATTCAAATATGCCCAATAAATTATTCATAAAATACCAAGATTGCATAAGCATTCCACCGAAAGAAAAAAAAGATTGCATAAGCACATTACACATGAAAGGACACCTATCAAATGAAAGGACGCCGATCAAATATGTCCCACAATGAAATGTAAATAAATAAAGTAAATTTAGAAACAGTGATCCAACTTAAAAAAATATTACCGATATAATCATATACTTTTACTTTGTAATATCATGATAATTGAACTTCAGAAATATTTCATCTGCAATCATCAAGATCGATTATCATCAATTAACTAGTGAATCGCTGTCGCATATGCTTATGTGGCACTACGTCATCATTTTTTTTCTCTTCTCCACACTGAGTTAAAAAATAAAAAATGTCACATAGACATTTTTCATCTTTTTTTGCGTGATCATTTAAATTTTCAAAAAATTTCAATTACAATCATTTAATTTTAAAAAATTTCAGTCATGATAAAATTTTTAAATAACAATGATAAACTAAAGGCACTTAGACGAATCCGACACGATTTGAATACAACTTATTCACATCGAGTCGTCCATTTTTTATCTGTGATAAATATGTAATATAATAATTATTATTAAATTATGGAAAAAATAAAATACAAATACATTTTTGCCCTAAAAATTGGACTAATAAAAATATTATAATATACGAAAAAAACTATCACAATTTTTGACTTAAAATTTGGACTAATAAATAATAATAATAAATATTATAATACTTGATATATACCTTGATTCATATATGATATATTACTATAATATATGATATAAAAACAATAAGTAATAATATATGATATAATAAATATTATATATTATTATATATAATATTAAAAACTACACCTGCAAGATTTTTGACGTCGTAATTAGTTTTATGGATCATTTATCAATTAAAATAAAAATAAAATATTACATTTTAATATTTTTTTTCATTTTGTGACAATTCTAATGTATTATTTTTAACATTCATCAATTATAACATTTTCCTTCTTTTTTTACCATTAAACTTTTTTTATTTTAATAATTCATTATTATTTTATATATTATAAAATTTGTCATCTCTAATTATTTACTCTTTGAAATGACAATTCTTAAAATTTTTAATAAAAAAAGTCTAAATTATTGACATTTTAGTATATACTAAAAACATTATACAACTTTTCATATCTAATTATTAACTTTTATGCCATTTCTTATAACTTTTTTTTAAAAGAACGTTTAAATCATGAACATTTTAGTATCTATTAAAATTATAATATAATAACTAAAATTCTAATTCATGGGGAGTTACAATTGATTGCAATACATTATAACATATTATTTCTCTTATTTGTGCCTTCTTCAATACTTATTGTCATTAAAATTAGTCCATTAAGCATGTGATTAATATTATTTCAATATTGCATAAGCATTATGATACATGTGTGTGTGCTTTGCAGACATGAAATAAAAATAACAGTGCTTTGCATCAAGGAATAATTGACACACTATAACATGAGCATTATAATAAAATGATATATATATGGGATTAATGTACCTACAAAGCACCTTCCGCTTTGTAGGGATACTGAGTGTATCTGATCAACGATTGAGATAATTAATATTTTTAAATTATGTGGTCTAATCACTTTTGATCAGATCCATTGATGAGTGGATCAACGATTGAGATGCGCTCAGCATCCCTACAAAGCAGAAGGTACTTTATAGGTACATTAATCCACACACACGCATATATATATGTATATATATGTGTATATATATATATGTATATATATATGGAATAAATGTAGCTGCTGAGCAGCTAATCTCAGCATATATGCTGAGCAAATCTCGGACGTCCATTGCCGAATGGACGCGCGCGTATATAAGTGATCGAGTTGTGATCGTGGCCGTCCATTTTCTTTCAGCGGCCCAGATCCAAGAAGTAGATCGTGGCCGATGTTTAGGGTAGATAAGGAAGCATAACTTTATTTTTTCCACGGCCGCTCTCATCGCTTGCGTCTTCCATCGACAAGCGAGTGATGTTTCGGTCGCCATTGGTTTTCGTCGTCGAAGGTTCCTTCCTTCTCTGCCATTGGTTTTGGTATGTGATCGCTGTGTGTTCCACTTTTTTCGCTCCTTGTTTCACTTTTTTCACTCCTTGTTCCACTTTTCTTCTTGCTCATTGTTCCTCGCCTCAAATCTGTGATCAGCCAGAGCTCTCGTTGCCTCGGATCTTCGATCGATCGTTCCTCGTCGAAAGTTCCTTCCTGCTCTACTATCTCTTTGGTATGTGATCGCTCCCTATTCCACTTTTTTTTCTTTCTCCGATCTATTTCAGATCTTCGACCACAGATCTCCTAAATCTTTATTTTTTTGTGGCCGCTCTCCTCGCCTCAGATCTGTGACCAGCCAGAGCTCTCGTCACCTCGGATCTTCGATCAATCATCCCTCGTCGAAGGTTCCTTCCTGCTCTACTATCTCTTTGGTATGTGATCGCTTCTATTCCACTTTTTTTTCTTGCTCCGATCTATTTCAGATCTCCTAAATCTTTATTTTTTTTGTGGCCGCTCTCCTCGCCTCAGATCTGTGACCAGCCAGAACTCTCGTCACCTCGGATCTTCGATCGGTCGTCCCTCGTCGAAGGTTCCTTCCTGCTCTACTATCTCTTTGGTATGTGATCGCTCCCTATTCCATGCTTTGGTTATGTGATCGTTCCTGTTCCACCTTTCCTGAATCTTCTGTCACAGATCTTACCAATCATTTTGTATTATAAGTATTGTCAACGAATATCATGTGATGAATGTGTCAAAATTTATGAATATCATATTTTCTTATAACACTGCAATGTCCAAATTGTAGGCAATGTCTGAAACTAAACAAGAAATATTGCCTAAATGTTATTGCCAAGAAGAAATCATTGTAAAAACTTCTTGGACGGAACACAATCCTGGACGAAGGTTTTATGTTTGTCGTAATAACCAAGTGGGTAACATGTGATGTTCAATTCTTTTTTTCTTTTAATGTCTGAAATCATCATTAAGGTTGTATGTTATATATGAATGCATATTGAAGTTTATCAATATTTTCGTTGGATGGATGGACCTATTGAAGCTCATTATAAGAAGGTCATCAATGGACTATTGCGTAAGATCAATAGATTGGAGAATGAAAACCAGAAGATCGACGCTCAATCATTTTGGAAATTGACGACCTTCATTTTGCTTTTGGTATTAGTATTTATGATGTTATCTTAACAACATGGAACAATGTGTTTTGAATAGAAAGGTGGAATGGAACAATGTATGTTGAACAAACAACTAGATTGGAACAATGTATGTTGAATTGCTAGCTAGAATGGATAACTTATGTATATTGAACAATGTACTTGTTTTATATATTCTGATGATTTTGTGCATTGCGATGGCTGTGCAGTGTGGGTATTTTAGAGTTGTGAAGTGTTGGTATTGTAGAGTTGTGCATTCCTTTAATTATATTCACGATGCTTTGAATTGTTGGCATATCTGAAGTAACCAGATAACAAGATTCGTATCGAGACTTTACAAGTTTGCTGAAAAAAATGGTATACAAGCTAAGAAGATATCGAGACTTTACAATTGTGCCACATAACAAGATAACAAGGATTGGCATTTAAGTTTGCTGAAAAAATTGGTATACCAGATTGCCCAAGAAGAAGATATCGAGACTATTCTTGAGTAGATAAGAAGATATCGAGACTATCTTGAGTCACATAACAGGTTGGTATATCAGATAACAAGAGAATGATTCTTTAACATGGTTAGCTCATCAACAAGGTGGCAAAAAATTGTTCCACATAACAAGACATCGAGACTATCTTGATTCACATAACAATTTGAGCAAGTTACAGGTAAATAACATTCTGAAGATTTAACAAATAGAAGATATAACATTCTAAGTCATATAACAACTTGAGTCAAGTTAATATCAGATTGCCCAAGAACAACACATAGGAACAACACAAATTACATCCAACTTCTCATATGAAGTTAGCACAGGAACAACACACATGAACAAAACAGATTGGAGTCAATAATAAAAGAAGCCAGTGTTAATATCAGATTGCCCAGGAACAACTCACATGAACAACACAGATTACATCCAACTTCTCATATGAAGTTAGCACAGGAACAACACAAATGAACAACACAAATTGCCCCTGACAACACTGAACAACACAGATTACATCCAACTTCTCATATCTTTCCAACTTCTGCGAAAGCTAACCTTCATAGAGGAACAACACAGATTGCCCCTGACAACCTTCATAGTCTCAACTTCTGTGGAAGCCAAACTTCACAGAGCAGCACAGATTGCCCCTGACAAGGCATAAGATAAAATTGCTCAAAGAGAATTTGACTCAACTGGCAGAATGCCAAAAGGAAAATAAATGCATATGAGTAAATCAGGCATCTTTACAAAGCCATAATAAACAAAACCGCCTATAAGATATGCACTTGGATTGTAACTATGAAATTCCACCTATGAAATACAAACAGAACCACATGCACATGCACAAAAACAAAGAGGAAATTAAATAATGGTAAAAAAACTAAGATGCACAACAATCAACAAAGTAAGTACCTATTATATTTTATTGGGTATTGCGAACTTGATGTACTTTTGTTTTCTCAACTTGTTGCTCCTATGTAAATAATCAAGTAGAAAATTAGTGTTGAAAATTATTTCTTAAGTATAAAACTATAACAGATGATAAAACTTGCTTGCATTTTTTTAGTTGGACAAGAAGTCGCGTAGTGTCCTTGTTTCAAACAATAACTACATGTTCTTTTCTTCTTTTCACCTTGTGTCATTGATATTTCAACACTAGATTTTACCCTTTTTATGTTCCTTAGTCTTCCCTTTGATTTTACAATACTAGGATCATGTATCACGAATGAGAAGGCACTTGTATCTTGAGAATGTTCTACATCCATATTTGTATCTTGAGAAGGCACTTGTTTCAATGAAGGCACCTCCTCAATATCACATCTTCTTATATTTTCTAAACTTTGAATACCTTCTTTTAGAAATGAACATATTTTGCGTGTACAACTTTTTTCCAATGAAGGCACTTGTTCCAATGAAGGCACCTCCTCAATATCAATTTTTTCTTTCCAGAACTATATAATATTCTTGAATTCCTCTTGAAATATTTTGAACATATTTTGCGTGTACAACTTTCTAGCCTGAATTTTCAAAGGACTTTTTGATGTTGGGGCAAGAAAGGAATTGAGATTTTTAAAATCTTCTCGCTCTTCCGCCTCACGACGAGTAGAAAGAGCTAAATCGTATTGGTATGCAAAGTCAGATAATGAAGTATTTGAATTCACAAAGCCATCGAAGAAAGCATTAATACTCCCAGATCTTTGTGTAGATTGCATGCCTACACAAAATATGTCACTTAAATAAATGGAAACCCAATTATGATGCTTGTTGTACATTTGTTCCAACCAATGGCCATCTGTAATATCATATTTTTGTTTTAACATTAGCCATCTCTCTTCGAATTCTTCAATGCTCAAAGAGTTATTAATCCACCGGAAGTATTCTAACCATGTTTGAAATAATCAAGTAAATGTATCTTCAGTCTCATCGGCTAGCAATGCACAACCAAGTAATGTTGATTGCCTGTGGTGGTTAACTCTTGTAAAAGATGCAAAAGGCATCTTTAATTTATTAGTGTGATATGTTGTGTCAAATACAACAACATCACCGAATGTCATATAATTATCTTGTGATCTACTATCAGTCCAAAAGAAACTCTTGCCAACATCATTTTCATCCACCACCATTCTAAAAAAAAGTGTTCATCGTCAACTATTTTCTTTTGAAAATAGTTTAACACAGTCATTAATTCCCCTCCCATATTATTTTTTCCGTAATGCCCGCATATAATCTATGCATTGTTGGGTTGTTACAAATGTCTCTCTAGACATTTTAAGATACTTGGCAATCTTAGAAGGTCTAATCCCGGCATGTTTGAGATCTCTCATGGCTTCCTTTATAGGAGTCAATAATTTATTGTGAGAGGATAATCTACCGGCATCAAATTGTGAAGCAAGCTTGTGTGTATGCTCTTCATTAAATTTTTTTACCTCCCATTTGCCATCATTTGCAACTTTAGCTAGTAATAAGTCACTACAATTCTCTCTAATATCTCATTTTCTTTTGACATCATTTTGTAAAGTCTGATTCAACTTCACATCTTTTTTGCCTTCTTTATATAGCAAACGAGCAATCTACCGATGGGCATCTTTGTTTTTCTAGATTCATAACCATAATCTTTTCGCACAAAAAATTCCACTGATCTAGCATATGCATTGTAAAAATTGTAAACGTCGTCTTTTGTATCAAACTTCATGCCAACAAATGGTTTACTAACTTTCTCATTATCAATATCGTCTTCTTCTAGGATTTCAGGACTGAAAAATTAACATTTCACATACAAATTATTTTATAGAATGTCATTAACATCACAATATATATGTTATAACAACTTATTGATCTTTTGCAATTTCAAGTCCTTCAATGTCCTCTTCTTCAAAAATTGAAGGACATGCATTTGTTTCATTCATCTCAACAGAATACATGAAGATACTTCCTAAAGAAAAAGCATTAATATCAAGGAATACTACCACAATTTTGCTCAAGAACGTGAAAGAGGCTACTACTTAGAACATTTACTGACATGGCCTTAAGCAGGAGGGCGCAATTTTTTCACAGCTCGATCATACAAGACCCAGAAACTAATAATACCAACAATTTTTCACAGCTCGAACTTCCTTCATGAACGAACTATCGATTATGAACTACTGCTTAGAACATTTACTGATCATGAACGAATGAGATCTTACATAGACGAAATGCTGGTTTCAGGACCGTATAAGAAAAAAATCAATGCTAAACGTAACCTAACTCTAACCTTAAGATCCAAGAAAAAAAATTCAACAATGCATGCGTACCTGGGATTGGATGTGGGGGTTGAGATCTAAGAAAAAAAAATCGACAATGCAAACCGTCCAAACTTCCCCAGGATCCGCTCGGTCACGATCTGCTCGATCGCCGATCCGCTCGGTCACGATCCGCTCGTTCGTCGGTGCCGGCGCTGCTGGACTCGCTCGACCATCCGCTCCAGTCCGCTCTACGCCGCCAAACGGTCCGCTTGGTCACGATCTGCTCGGTCGCCGGTGCCGATGTTGCTGTGCGGCTCCGCTCGGTCCAGTCCACTGTGCGGCGTCGCTAATGCTTGTCGGACCTGCTCTATGCTGCCAAATGGTGAAGACCGATGAAGAAGAACGATGGCCATGAGGATACCTCAGATTCAATTTCGCGCCCCAAACATCGGCCCGATCTACTTCTTGGATCTGGGCCGCTGAAAGAAAATGGACGGCCACGATCACATCTCTCGATCACTTATATCCGCGCGCGTCGATTCGGCAATGGACGCCCGATATTTGCTCAGCATATATGCTGAGATTAGCTACTCAACAGCTACATTTATTCTTATATATATATATATATATATATATACATGAGCATTATGTTATTTAATTATTGCAAGAGAATCAATGATAATGTAATAACACAAGTGGTTGTAAATTATGTTAATAAAGTTATAACATAATAATTAAAGTATATATATATATTTTATCTTAGCTCCAATTTATTTCAATTTTTACCCTCCCCATAACTTTTGGTCGTTATAATAGTTATAATCGAATCACCAAATTAGTTATTATTATTTGATTATTACTTTATTATAATTAGGTTGCTAATGCATTAATTTTTTTCATAACCTTTGTCCATTCCTCTCATCACAAATCGTGTGGATAGTTTTTTTCCTCCCTATAAATAAATACGAGAATTTTCTTCCATGATGTGATTGCGTGTAAGAATTTTTCTACTTTCTTGATTAAAATGTCATATTTTCATTTTAGTAAATTAATAAATGCTAAAAATGAATGGGCCATCAAGATTAGGATACGTGGAAAAAAGATTTGGATATGATTTTCATAGACAATAAAGTATATTATTTAGTTTTTAATTAAAGTTGTGCATATTTATCACTTACCTATTATTTTCATACATGAGACATTTGGATATGATTTCTAATTTGTATACGATACATGTTTCAATAAGAAATAATCATGTGGAATGATTGTACAAAATTATGAGGTAGATAAATGAACTAAATCAATAGCATTTAATGTTGAAGGTATTCAATATATTTTTCTTACAAATTTAAATATGACTACATAATAAAAAGATCTAAAGATTTTAAACTTTTTAAATGTACATTATCACACTAATCTACACATGTAAATATCAATAATAATTATATTATTATTATGAAAATAATAATTTCCCTTTGTCTTTTCTAGTTAATATCTAAAATGGAAGAAAATAGAGCATAATACAGTTTTTTTATCTTTTAGTAAACGGGAGTAGCATCATTTGCGACCTTCCAGCTTTCCCTCCTTTTTTTGCCTCCTCAAAACTCGAATCTTTCTCAATAACGCTCCACCATGAGCTCAGATGACACCACAGCGAGAAACCCCGGAAACCCGCAACCACCTCCTCCTCCCACTCGCACCGTCTCCAAGTCCAAACCATGGATCATCCTGTGGGCGACGGCAATTTTGGTCCTCGTTGCAGCGATCTCCATGAACCCATCAACGACGACGACGACAGCGAGAACGATTCGTCATTTCATTCCGAAGAGCCTCAGATCATTACTACGCCAACAACTCCATCCTGTCGGGTCCAATCTCATGCACCAACTCCAAGGCCGCGTCCTCCGACGCAGCGAACCCGCGGGAGGCACCACCCCAAGTGCCTCATCGCGCCCACCATGTGTTCTGTGGATGGCCCCTTTCCTCTCGGGCGGCGGATACAGCTCCGAAGCTTGGTCCTACGTCGCAGCCCTCGACGCCGCGAACACCGGCGCCGCGGGGCCCCGGATCCGCCTACGGATCGCGCAGCACGGCGACATCGTGTCCTTCGAGTTCTGGGACGGCCTGCCGGACGAGCTCAAGCTGTTGGGGAACAAGCTCCACGCTACGGAGTGCGGCATGAATGAGACGATCGTGGTCTGCCACAGCGAGCCTGGCGCGTGGCGCCCGCCGCTGTACGAGACGCCCCCCTGCCCGCCCGTCGGCTACGGGGAGGCCATGTCCGTCGTTGGCCGCACCATGTTCGAGACCGACCGGCTCGTCCCCGAGCACGTCCGGCGCTGCAACAGGATGGACGCCGTCTGGGTTCCGACGGATTTCCATGTGGCGAGCTTCGTGGACAGCGGCGTGGAGGTCGGGAAGGTCGTGAAGGTCGCGCAGCCGGTTGACGTCGCCTTCTTCGATCCCTCTAAGCACGAACCGCTGTCGCTCCTCGACGCAGGGGCGCAGCTGGTTCTAGGCAGCCAAAGCGGCGGCGGGAGCTCCAAAAGGCGGGGGTTCGTGTTCCTCAGCGTGTTCAAATGGGAGAACAGGAAAGGGTGGGACGTGCTGCTGAAGGCTTACTTGGAGGAGTTCTCCGGTGCGGACGATGTCGCTCTCCACCTACTCGTAAACGCATACCATTCCGACAGCGACTTCGCCGCCAAGATCATCGCATTCGTCAAGGACTCGAACCTCAGGGAGCCACCCAAAGGATGGCCCGCGATTCACGTCATGGCCGGCCACGTACCGCAGTCCCAGCTGCCGGGGGTCTACAAGGCCGCGGACGCGTTCGTGCTGCCGACCAGGGGCGAGGGATGGGGGCGGCCCATTGTGGAGGCCATGGCCATGGCGCTGCCTGTGATCGCCACCAACTGGTCCGGTCCGACGGAGTACCTGACGGAGGAGAACGGGTATCCCCTGGCTGTGGAGTCGATGAGGGAGGTGACGGAAGGACCGTTCGAGGGGCATCGCCGCGCCGAGCCATCGGTGGAGCGGTTGAGGGCTCTGATGAGGCGCGTGATGCAGCAGCCGGAGGAAGCCAGAAGGAGAGGGAGGAGGGCGAGGGACGACATGTCGGCAAGGTTCTCGCCGGAAGTGGTCGCCGAGCTCGTCATTGATCAAGTTATGAAGGTGGCGGAAGCCAAGAAATCGTAACTCCATTAGCAATCAGCAATGGCAAGGTTCTCGCCGGAAGTGGTCGCCGAGCTTGTCATTGGTGGCGGAAGCCAAGAAATCGTAACTCCATTAGCAATCAGCAATGGAAAGAATAGAAGCCATTGGCATCGCGAAGACCTGAGTTGGAGATTGGAATAGAAAGTCTTCTTTTTTAAAAAAAAAAGTCGACTTTAGAACTTTATTTTGTAGTGAGCTTTGTGTTTGGTTTCTGTTTTTTTTTTTGCGAGTGATTATTAATTTCTCACAAGGCAATTGGAGACAGTTAATTTCTATTAACATAATCCATTAGAAAGATTTGATACATTAGACATAATTTTTGGGGTCAGAAATTTAAAATAAGCATTAACATACATCAGCGTTTTGAAATTTGATAAATGGACTTCCAATTTTCAACTATAATAAAATTGACACGTAATTTTCTGTCCTTAACTGAATTAGTTGACAAAATAAGTCCAAAAATTGAGGTTTTGATGAGGATCGATTAAGTATGATTATAATGGAGCCTAGTGCGCTCATAATCGCCATTGTCAATGAATCTTCAATTCAAAGCAAAGGAGACTGGAAAGTTTGCATGCTTGAAAACAAGGTTATTGTTAATAATGTCTTGAATCTGAACTCAGTTGGTCTCCCTACATAGTCAGGTGCTTCAGCAGAATTCTCCTATGGGGGTCTCGTCAGCGAGCCTGTGAGGGGTCAAGGGGGGATCCAGGGGGATCCCCCCTTGCGGGGGTTGCAAGGGGGCGGAGCCCCCTGAGCAAAATTTTTAGGGGTATTCTGTTTGTGATTCGGATTTGATTTATTTTCTTATCACGAGATAGATGTTCTATTTTCAGGGAATTTATTTAGAGTCTCAGTCTGTATGTAATTCCTATCATCTGTTAAAGGGAGTGCCTATATGAACTCCCTAGGGGTCTAGACAGAGACCCATCCTTGTAATCATCGTTATTCCATAACAAAGAGTCGCCGCCATTTTTCCCTCTTCGCGTTCATTTGTATTTCTTGTGATCCCTCTCTCCCTCCTTTCGTAACAAACTGATATCAGAGTCTTAGGGTTTGTCAACGATTCTCGATCAACAAGGAGATGGCGTCGCACAACGTGAGCGTGGAGAAGTTCAACGGCAGGAACAGTTTCGGGTTATGGCAGATTAAGATGTGGACGTTTTTGAAGCAACAAGAAGTCTGGGCGCCGCTCTCAAACGTGTCGAAGAACAAGTCAAAGGAGGAAGACTCGAAGGTCAAGAAAAGAAGATCGGCCTCACAACTTTGACGGCACAGGAGGAGAAGGCGCACTCGATGATTCTGTTGTGTCTGGCGGATGAGGTGATAATCGAGGTCGCAGATGAAAAAAAAGCGGCCGGTCTGTGGTTGAGACTCGAGAGTCTATATATGACGAAGTTTCTCACCAACAAGTTGCTGTTGAAGCAACGTCTATTCTCTCTCCGCATGCAGGAAGGTACCCCTCTGAAGGAACATTTTGATCAGTTAAATTCTTTGTTGATGGAACTCAGAAATATCGATGTTAAGATCAAGGATGAAGATGCTGCCCTAATTCTGTTAGTTTCGCTTCCTCCATCATATGAAAATTTCGTTCAGTCTATGATTATCGGGAAGGAAACTATAAGTCTGGAAGAAGTAAGATCGAGTCTCCATACTCGTGAACTTCAGCATAGGGCATCTGGAAATTCTGCAGAGACTCAGGCCGCGGGTTTGATATCGACCGCAGAGAAGGGACAATCCTCGAATTCAAAGAAATTCAAGTCGAAGAAGAAGAAAATCACTACGAAAGACATCTGTAATTACTGCAAGGAACCAGGTCGTTGGAAGAAGGATTGTCCGAAGAAGAAGAAGGCTTCCGTTGCTGCGGTGGCACAGGAAATTGAGAATTCCGAAGATGATTTGGTTCTGGCTGCTTCTGATCAAGGATGTCTGACAGATAGTTGAGTTTTGAATTTGGGGTGTTCCTATCATATGACACCGAATAAATAGTGGTTCTCAACTTATCAAAAGATTGATGGTGGAAACGTCATCATGGGCAACGATGCAGCCTGTCGAATAGTTGGGATCGGTTCTGTGCAGATCAGGACTCATGACAATCTTATGAGGACGCTGACAGATGTCCGCCATGTTCCACAACTGAAGAAGAATTTGATATCATTTGGAGTCCTCGACTCTAAAGGGTGTGAGATCAATGCTGTTGGAGGCATCCTCACGGTCATGAAGGGTGATGCTACGATTCTGAAGGGAGTCAAACAGAAGTCCTTGTATGTATTACAAGGCAAGACAGTCTCTGGCGTTGCTGCAGTGGCTAGTTCATCCGAATCAGATAGGTCCAGGCTGTGGCACATGCGACTTGGGCATATGAGTCAGAACGGGATGAATATCCTCAGCAAACGAGGTCTTCTAGGAGAGAAGAAGATATCTGAAATCAACTTCTGCAAGCACTGCGTATTCGGCAAACAGCGAAGGTCTCAGTTTGGCAAGGCAGTGCACAGGACGAAGGCGACACTTGACTACATCCACGCCGATTGTTGGGGTCCCTCTCGTGTTCCATCATTAGGAGGTGCGAGGTACTTCCTATCTGTGATTGATGACTACTCAAGGATGACTTGGGTATTCATGATGAAACACAAGAGTGAGTCCTTCAAGGCCTTCAACCAGTGGAAGGTTTTGGTGGAAAATCAGACGTCGAAGAAAGTGAAGCATATTCGCACTGACAATGGTTTGAAATTCTGTTCTGTTGAATTCGATCAGTTCTGCAAAGATGAAGGCATTGTCAGGCATCGCACAGTCAGAGATACTCCACAGCAGAATGGAGTTGCAGAACGAATGAACATGACACTTTTGGAGAGGGCAAGGTGCATGCTCTCTAACGCTGGCCTGAATAGGGCATTCTGGGCTGAAGTTGTTAACACAGCTTGCTACTTGATGAATCGAAGTCCGACGACTGCGATTGATCTCAAGATTCCAACTGAGGTATGGTCAGAAAATTCTATTGATTATACTTGTCTGAAAATTTTTTGTTGTCCAGCATACTATCACGTCAGTGAAGGGAAGTTGGAGCCAATGGCCAAAGAAGGGGTGTTTATGGGATATGGTGCAGGAGTGAAGGGCTACAGAATCTGGTCTCCTTCAGAACACAAATTCATCCACAGCAGAAGCGTGACCTTTGATGAAGCATCAATGCTTCAGTTGAAGGTGAAGGCTGAAGAGAGTGTCAGTAAACAAGTGGAGCTTGAAATCACTCCAACTGAAGATGATGCTGAAGGATCGCATCAAGAAGCAGAATCAGAAGGTGAAGAATCTAATGAGCAACCTGAAGATGAGTCAATTGCTGCTAGACGTCCTCGCAGAGAAGTTGATCCTCCTAAATGATATGGTTTCGAGGACATGATTGCTTATGCACTACAGGTAGCTAAAGAGGTGGAGTCCCTGGAGCCGTCCTCTTATAGGGATGCCATCACATGTGCCGAATCTGGAAAGTGGATCGCTGCTATGGATGAGGAGATGAAATCTCTTCACAAGAATCAGACGTGACAGCTAGTCAAATTGGCTAAAGGCAGAAAGGTTGTTGACTGTAAATGGATCTTCAAGAAGAAAGCAGGAATTCCAGGAGTTGAAGGCACGAGATACAAAGCACGACTGGTTGCTAAAGGTTATAGTCAGAAAGAAGGTGTGGACTACAATGAGATATTCTCACCTGTTGTCAGATATACTTCTATCAGGGTGCTACTTGCTCTTGTAGCACATCAGAATCTAGAGCTCGAGCAACTAGCTGTGAAGATTGCTTTCATGCATGGAGAACTTGAAGAAGACATTCTTATGAGCCAACCAGAGCGATTCTCCATTCCAGAAAAGGAGAATCAAGTTTGCAGTATGAAGAAATCTCTATATGGCTTGAAGCAGTCTCTCAGACAATGTTACAAGAGGTTCGACAGCTTCATGATCAGTAAGGGATTCAGTCGAAGTCCCTATGATTGCTGTGTATATCACAAGAAGGTGAAGGACGGCTCCACCATCTATCTGCTCTTGTATGTTGATGATATGTTTATTGCTGCCAGAGATATGACAGACATTCAGAATCTGAAGAAGCTTCTCAGTGCAGAATTCGACATGAAGGATCTTGGTGCATCACAGAAGATTCTGGGGATGGAAATTCTAAGGGATCGCGCACAGAGTAAACTCTTCTTATCTCAGAAAAGTTATATTGAGAAGATTTTATCCATGTTTAGAATGTCTGGAGCGAAGACTTTGAATACTCCATCAGCTGTAAATGTTCATCTTTCTGTTGCGCACCAAAGTCAGAAGCAGAAAAGGAGTACATGTCTCGGGTTCCATATGCTAGTGCAGTTGGAAGTTTGATGTATGCCATGATTTGCACAAGACCGGACATTGCTCATGCAGTCAGTGTTGTCAGCAGATTCATGAACGATACAGGAAAGGAGCACTGGCAAGCAGTGAAGCGAATTTTCGGTATCTGAGAGGAACATCTGATATTGGCCTCATTTATTGAAGTGATAAAGAGTGTTTGGTTGCAGTGTACTCAGATTCAGATTATGCTGGAGATGTTGATGGAAGACGATCTATGATAGACTATGTCTTCACTTTGTGCAGTTCAGTTATTAGTTGGAAGGCTACACTTCAGCCATCAGTTACATTGTCCACCACAGATGCTGAATACATGGCACTGACAGTAGCTGCCAAAGAAGGCATCTGGTTAAAAGGCTTAGTTGGAGATTTCGGATTACATCAGGAACATGCTATAGTGCACTGTGACAGTCTGAGTGCAATATGTTTAGCCAAGAATCAAGTACATCATGAAAGAACTAAACACATTGATGTCAGATATCACTTCATCCGCACTGAGAAGAGGATCAAGGTGAAGAAGATTGACACTGAAGACAATCCAGCTAATATGTTCACCAAATATGTTCCTTATGATAAATTTCAACATTGTTTGAACTTGCTTAACATAAATACTTGGTAATAGCTTCAAGATGGGACTGACGGCGGCGTGACGTGCTTTTGTGCTCTGAAGATGATTCAGGTCAAGGTGGAGATTTGTTAATAATGTCTTGAATCTGAACACAGTTGGTTCCCCCTACATAGTCAGACGCTTCAGCGAGCCTGTTGAGGGTTAAGGAGGGATCCAGGGGGATCCCCCCTTGCGGCCCGCCCCCTTGAGCAAAATTTTTAGGGGTATTCTGTTTGTGATTCGGATTTGATTTATTTCCTTATCACGAGACATGTGTGCTATTTTCAGAGGATTTATTTAGAGTCTCAGTCTGTATGTAATTCCTATCATATGTTAAAGGGAGTGCCTATATAAACTTCCTAGGGGTCTAGACAGAGACCCATCCTTGTAATCATCATTATTCCATAAGAAATAACCGTCGCCGTTTTTCCTTCTTCGCGTTCATCTGTATTTCGTGCGATCCTTCTCTCCCTCCTTTCGTAATAGTTATAAACTTAGTACTCAACATCTTATATTTAATTAGTAGTCAAGATAGGAATCTTATATAAAATTGGAGGAGGGGATCGAAGATTGTAACATCGGATTGATGATATCTATTAATAAAAAAAAATATTTTTTAAAAAATAAAAATATATATTCATTTATAAATTTACTGTATTTAAATATTAAATTATACTTTAGTAAATTAGTTTTTTTATCGATTTTTAAGATTCTTAAGCAAAATTATATCAAGACATATTTAAAATTAGAGTTTAATGGAGCTCCTATCTGCTCAAGTAGGTATGAGCCTCCTACCTACCATCATAGCCGTCTGATCGGATAGCTGAGGTGCTGAGATTCGGTTCAAAGAAAAAATCTAAACAATTTGGCCAGTTTAATGCAGGAGTCGTCGAGGCGCAGGGGAGGGAGGGAAAGCGTCGGCAATCACCAAGGGGAGGAGTTAGAGTAGTAATAGACGGCAAGGGTCTCAATGACCTCATCTTGTGAAAGCTCCCATGGCGGTTGGAGGAGTTCGATTGCGCTGCTCGCGGCTCACGGACATTGGGCGCTTCCGATCTACTCACCGCAGGTTGCCATTGCCAGATCTCGGTGTCGTTCACAAAGGGTCGCCGCTGCTCGCTCACATCACTGCGGATGCTGCCGCCGCTCGCTGCTGACACTTTGCCATCGCCGCTGCTTGGTACCGACCCTCGACCTCATTTTGTGGAAGCTCCAATGCCGGTTGGAGGAGTTTGACTGCCGTTGCTCGTGGCTCACGCACGTTGAGCGCTACCGATCTACTCACCGCATGCTGCCATTGTCGGATCTCGGTGCCATTCACAAAGGGTCGCCGCTGCTGGCTCATATTGCCGCTGCTCGCTGCAGATGCCACTGCCGCTGCTTGCTGCCGATGTCATTGCCGTTGCTCTCTGTTTGGGAGATCCAATATGTGGGGCATGATTGACTGGTGTTGACAGGGAACAAATCTGAGTAAACAAGGTCAAAATGCTTAATTGCTTGCTATATTGAAGGTTCAGAATATAATTTTAATGCTAATTATAGTCGAGAATAAAATTCTATGAATTCACAATTAATTATTATGCTATTAATTGTATTCATAGAGCCGTTAGCATTTATTCTCGTATTATGGTTACACGCAAGAGGTAAATTTTCATTAAAACGCGTTAGGTGAATTAAGTAAACTCGTTTTTTAAAGCAAATTTTAAAACCTATAAAATAATAAATCGAAATAATGATCCTTAGTCAGATCTAAAAATTTCATTTTTAGGAGACTTTAAGAAACAATGATCCTCCGCTTGAGTTCTTCGCCACCGTTGGATCGAGCCCCACAGAACGTGAAATGATTATTAGTAATTACAGCCGGATTCGGGAAAAGATCAAGACTACAAACAATTTCACTTTGGTTTCCTCTGGCACGAATTTTGCTAATATATTTATATATATCTAATTCTTTTTCCCAGAAAAATATTAGAGTCGTTTAAATACGATGTAAAATTGAGAAACATCTCCGTACGAACACAGATCTCTAATAAACACAAAAAAGTTATACAATTTTGATTTTTAAAGATAAATTTTATTCTTCCTGTCCATCGCTTTAGAATATTTAAATTATATTGACATTTTTTCTATGTTAATCTCTCAGATTTAGACCCGTCCATTTTCCATTTCTCGCAAAAAAAATCCCATTTCTCTGACACATGTATAATAATAATTATATTATTATTATTTAGTATGGCAGCATTCCGTTTGATGTGCACGTGCATTATTCTGGATGTCCCATCGCCGTCTGATCGTTACATTCCGTTCCAAAACCCCGCAACAGAAGCAACCAATAAAGCAAGCGCTGCGGCGCTGGCGGAACCCAACGTCACGCGGTTTTGCCTCCCGCCGTCCCCCGTCGCTAGATCTCCTGCCCACACAGAGGCATTAACACAAACATCTTTCCGTCGTTTTCGCATCGATGAGTACGTCCGCGTCGGAACCGAAGCCTGCCGCCATCGTCACCGGCTACCCGGCCCCATCGCCGGCCCCGGTTGCTGGCACCCCTGCCGCCGCCCCCTCCGCCGCCTACCCGTACCCCGCTCCTCCGCCGCATGCGGCCGCGCCCTACTACTACCAGCACCAGCACCAATTCTCCGACGCCGTCCAGCCGCCGCCTCCGTCGTATTACCCTTCCGACTCCGCCCCTTACTCCTACGCGTCATCCTTTTTCCGCCGCGTCTTCGCCTTCGCCGTCGTCTTCTTCCTCCTCCTCGCCCTCGCCACGTTGATTTTCTGGATCGTGCTCCGCCCCCGCATGCCAGAGGTCACCCTCTCCTCCGTCTCCCTTTCCGCATTCAATCTGTCCTCCTCCGACTTCCTCTCCGCCGACTTCAGTCTCGCCCTCACCTTCCATAATCCCAACTCCAAGATGGGCGTCTACTACGACCACCTTGGGGCCGCCGCCTTCTACGATGGCGAGAACCTCGCAAGCGTCGCACTCCCGCCCTTCTACCAGTCGCCAGGCAACACCACCGATGTTCGTGCTCGCCTCGTGGCTGCCAGCGCGTACGTGAGCACCGACGCCGCACGGGGGATCGAAGACGATAGCAGAAGCAGGGACGGCGACGTGAGGTTCCAATTCGGGTTGATTGCCTGGGTTCAGTTCAACTCTGGTGCATGGAGGACGCGGTGGCACGCATTGAGGGTGTCCTGCGACGACGTCTGGATCAGAACCCAGAATGCGACAGCCAACGTGGAGAGCAACAGCTCGGTGCCGCACAAGTGCCTTGTTTTTATCTGAGAGAGATGGGAAGCTACACCTGGACAATTTCGCTTGGCGTTGAATTGTGTAAGGTAACTTCTCTGATGAAGTCGTATAATAATGGTTAAAGTTTGAATGTTAGCTGTAACTATTGGGATGCTAACTAATTGCATGATATCTGGTTTTCCGATACTTACATAAGATTAACAATATATAATGACCATAGGATATGATGATTTCCCAATGTTTTTTTGGGGGGTCCTTTATCAGGTCATATGCTGTTGCTTGAGAATACTTCGATGCGATTAAATGCTCATATGGATAATTTTTCAGATGTCTTGTGTTATTTTACTAGCATAAGCTTTTTATGTTGTTAATTTTGGTTCTTATTATGCAAATTAGTTCATGCAGATCATGCTGCTGCAAAGGTGTCCAATACAAAAGGATACTTTTGTGGTACATATGTATGTACACTTTGTATTATATGTTATAGCTTTAGTTTTCAGGGTAAATTATACCAATTGTCTTCCAACTTTGGGTGCGGTAATCATACGGTTCTTTAATTTCATTTTGTAAGTAGATTGTTCTGAACTTTGTTTTTCTTGCACGCTTTGTCCTCTGACCGTCAATAATCTGTTATGTTGCTGATGTGATGTAAGAAAAAGTAATAAAATAATATAAATATATGATAAAATAATGTTAAAAATTACTAAAAAATAAAAAAGAGGCCGCCGCTCGCCAGAGCCAGATTAAGGGTGGCTGGGTGCCCCTTCCCCTCTCCTCTCTGGTGTCGGAGAGGAGAGGGGAAGGGGTCGGCCGGAGAGGGGAAGGATAGCACAGAGGGGAGACGACGCTCCCCTCTCTCGCTGGAACGTGCGAGAGAGAAAGGGGGGCATCGCCCCCCTTTTCCTCCCTCGCACGTGCTGACGAGAGAGGAAATGGGGGGCTTCGGCTCCCCACTCTCTCACACGCACGAGAGAAATGGGGCATTGCAATCTCGTGCACTGTCGAGTGCGCGTGAAAGAAGGGGGCATAGGGCCCCTATGCGAGCTCGCCGCATGTCGGCGAGCTTGCAGAGGGGGCCGGCGCCCTCCGCCAAGGGGTGGCAGCCTCACTGTTGTTGCCTCCTCTTTTTTTTGTTTTTTTTATTATCTTTGTGCCACATCAGCAGCGTAACAGGGGAATTGGCCATTGACGGTCAGAAGGACTAAGTGTGCAAGAAAAATAAAGTTTGGAGACAATCTAGTTATAAATTAAAGTTGGAGGACCGTAGATATCGACCCTAAGAATATTATTTACCCTAATGTTAAACATTGTTGGTTCCACTGTCCTTTTACTCGGCCATAGGTGTAGGCACACAGCAAACAAAAAGAGTTGAAATCTTTAGGTGATTGGTAAAAGGCATATCCCCTGCATTTTTTGTGTAATGCTCAAATTTTTGGAGTTGGTTTATAATAAGAAGTTTTAACTTGTTACAGTTTAAGCGCATTCTCATGTAGTGGTGAAATGAAGCAGAAAATCGAAGTGCATGAGTTGTAAAGCAGGATGTGTTCCTTCATTGGGAACATTTTTCGATATTCCACAAAAATTTCACAACTGATAGATCAACTGAGTGTTCTCGGAGAGCTTTGCTTGGTACAAGGATTCTAATTTATGCCCTTTTATTGGAGTCAAACAAGGTGATGAAAGATATCTGCAAATGCTATAATGCAGGATCTTGGCCTGGTCTAGAACTGTAGATTATGATGACCTGCGATAAATTTGTTGAGCCTAAAGAAACAGTCCTGGGTTCTTCGTTATTCTCATATTTTCTGATGATCCTATATTTATATGAAACTCAGAATTTGTTATCCTTTGCATGGTTAAAGGTTTGCTGAGCACTATCATTTTAATAATTCAAGATTAAGTAAAATTCTGCGGAATTTAGCTGTTCTGGCATCGTAAACTTGATTTATCATCCTTGAAGGTGTGCAGCAATTCAAAATCTAATTTGCCAGGTGCATTTTTTTATTTCGTGGTATATTAAAACATATTTTCTTTTTATTTTGGGCTACAAAAATGGGCTTATCTTGAATGGCATCAGGTCTGTTGAGCTATGAAGAAACCAATATGATTGTTGGAAGTTAGCTAAGATCAGTTAATGGTTACTGAATCATTACCTTGAGCTGAAAATTTTCAGATTGTGAAACCACCAACACGACTACCCCAGCTTTCTTCTGAGAGACGCCAGGATATGAATTTATTGTCAATAAAAAATTGTTAGGCTCGTTTGTTGCCTTTAGTTTTCTAGTTTCTTGGCAATTAGACACTTTCTGAATTTTGAAGCACTAATATGTAGGCTAGGATTCACTCAAAACTTGAATGAAGTTGCTCTGAGGGATCTAAGCTCTTATTATTTCCAATAATCACAATTTATTTTCATATAAGTTGGTCATGGTTAACTGTTGATTGCCACTTGTGATAATGATAGATTGGCTACACACATACGCCTAGTGGATTCATTTTCTCCTGCCAAGGGTTTCTGGAATTGAGGTATGACACTGTTTCTTCAGTAGTTAATAAGATTACGGTGGTTGAAGGATGCTACTCACTGGTCTCGGTATCATTTGATTGGTCGACCTGAGGTCGTAAATGTGATTACTCTTGCTGAAAATTTTTAGTGAAAGCTTCTTAGTAGCTTCTTGTTATGATTGCTGTAACTCGTTCATAGATTATAGAGTACCTAACATTAGTAGACAGTAGTATCAAGGTCTCATTCCATGCCACTTTCTGTCCATGATTAAGATATACATTGTCTTCATATGCCAACAGTTGGCTGCATATGCCAAAACGATCATGGTTCTCGGAGGCTAATCCTGGTGACTCGTCATTTCTGTGGCCTGCCTATTCAGTGCAGTTTAGCAAACATGAAATAGTCTTCATGCGACATTATCCTCGGGTCTTTTGTTATGTCCACTGTGCAGGAGATTTAACGCTACACCTTATTCATTCTCCTTAATTTAATGTAATTACTTGGTCCGAGGGGGAAAAATGAGATAAGAGATGGTCTGGAAAGTACCTGAACCTGGCCAAACAGGAGGATATATCTTTTTGGGATTTCCGTGGTCCCATGTTTCTTCATGTGAGGTGTCGTCTGCTTTCCATGATAAATTTAGAAGGCCACAATGTTCCATTACCCTTGTTAACTTGTGAACCCATGTCTTTTAAGTGATAATCTTACTCATCTAGAAGTACCTTGTTTGCAATTATATATTGCCCCTGGCACTGGATAAGATGCAAATCGAATTTTCAGTTTCTACACAAGTTCATAGAGGACTCTCCTTGAAAATGAATCAAATTTTCAATTCCTACAATAAGCCATCCGAAGAATCAAAGGTTTGCAGGTGGAAGAACAAACTGCAAGTGATTGTCCCCTTGAACTACCAAGTACTTTTCGTTAAACCATTTTCCCCGACAAGCACTTCCCTCTCACTCCTCACTTCTTCTCGTTTGCCGACATGTGTATTTATATATGTGGGATCAGTTGGTTTGGTTGCAAAGTCTCGCTCTCTCTCCTTTCATTGGCCACTCTCATAGCTAGTAAACAATACCCAAAAAGGTTCGTTAGCAATCATCATTAACTCGAAGAAAAGGGGGAAAAAAAAAAGAGCTAGCAGTCATCGGCTGAAGAGTGGTGCTGCAATGCTGATGACCCAAAAGAAATCATCTATCTCAGCTCTGCATAATTAGATAACAAAGTGGGTTTTGGATGCTGATAATGTGTTTACAAGAGCACGTCTATGCCAAGTTTATGTTATCATGTACCCCCACAGTAGCAGGCTTAACGAATGGACGGCCATGCAGGCAGGAGGACTTGAGAGAGGATTAGGAAGAATATCCTCAAGGAAGAGGATGACGGTGGAGCATGCTGAAGGATACCGCGTTGCTCAGGTTGCTATGGGACAAGGCGGGGTTGGCGCAATGTCACTATAGTGGAGGATGTTACAAAAGGACCCCAACTTTCTCGAATTGTTCTTTTTTTTTTTCTAATACTCGCTCAGGTCCAATATTTAGACGAATACGAAGTTGAACTAAAAATGGGAATAATATTTTGCTGATCAAAGATTAAAATCGAAACCAAAGGCGAACATGATTTGCAAGGATCCTTCACCCCTTCCAATTTGTTATTATTATATATGTATATCTATGAATATTTAAAAAAAAATAAGAAACATGTTATTATTGTTATCAGCTGCTATCGATTTGGAGGTAGTTTTCGTAATAAATTACATCCAATCAAACTTGATTCTTTCTTATTATTGGGTATTCACACCGCCCCCCCCCCATCACCGGCCATTGGCAGCCTCCCTTCCCTGTTTCCCTCGCAAATTCATGCCAGCAGCATTTTTTTTATATCCACTTGGGCTCCCAGTATTAGAATTATTAGCACGCAATTAAATCAAAGTCGAGGGAAAAAATAAAATGATATTCTCCTGATGAAATAATGATTTCAAGAATCCAACTTGAGATTACTAGTTTATAATGACTTACATAATTCTCCTAATTAATTGTGGCTTAGTTTACGCCAACAACTTTGGGTGCGAAGGATTGCTTCTGATTTGTTTGGATAGATAAATGATGGATTGCTTGAAAATGGTCTTTGGGGTAAAGAATCTGGCGACTTTGGCCGACGGCTTACATGATTGGATCAGCTGATCCGGTTGAACCGATAATTGAGATGCCTGCTAGAGTTCATCGTCAATACTAGATCTGCAGATTGTATTCCCCGGTGATCAATATCAGTATTATGGTTGCGGATATTGTTATTTTCGAAGCTTGATGTAGGTGGATCGTGATTTTATGGCTGATAATAAATATTATTTTTGTAAAAACTAATTCGAGATTGGAGATTAAGTACATTAGTTCCTATTTACAAAAATAAAGGGGATATTCAGAATTGTGCAAATTATAGAGGGATTAAACTTATGAGTCACACTATGAAATTATGGGAAAAAGTGATTGAGCATAGATGGAGAATGGAGACTAGTATTTCTGAGAGACAATTTGGGTTCATGCCAGGAAGATCCACTACAGAGGCGATTTATTTACTAAGGGGGATGATGGAGAAGTATCGAAGTAGGAGAAGAGACTTACATATGGCTTTCATTGACTTAGAGAAGGCGTATGATCGGGTACCAAGGGATGTACTTTGGAAAGCCTTGCAAAAGAAGAGGGTGAATGTTGCCTACATTAAGGTAATACAAGATATGTACGATGGGGCATTGACTAGGGTTAGGACACCCGGAGGTGAGACAAATGAATTTCCTATAGGAATTGGCCTACATCAAGGATCAGCTTTAAGTCCGTATCTATTTAACTTAGTTATCGATGCTATAACCGAGAGTATCACAGAGGAGGTACCTAAGTGCATGCTATTTGCGGATGATATAGTACTTTTAGCGGATTCAAGAGAAGAGATTAATACAAAATTGGAAATATGGAGAAATACGTTGGAGTCAAAGGGTTTTCGTTTAAGTAGGAATAAAACAGAATATATGCATAGCAATTTCACAAATAAACAACTTAGAGACGATTTGAAAGTTAGGTTAGGGAAGGATATAATTCCTCAAGTGACAAAATTTAAATATTTAGGATCAATTGTAAGACAAGATGGTGAGATTGATGACGATGTTAATCATAGAATTCAAGCTGGTTGGTGTAAGTGGAGGAAAGCCACTGGAGTTCTTTGTGATAGAAAAGTACCCAATAAAGTTAAAGGAAAATTCTATCGTACTGCTATAAGGCCAGCAGTGTTATATGGTAGTGAATGTTGGACTATGAAGAGACAACATGAACGTAAAGTGGGGGTAGCCGAAATGAGGATGTTGAGATGGATGTGTGGTCATACAAGATTAGATAAGATTAGGAATGACCATATACGTGAACGAGTCGGAGTGGCTCCTATTAGTGAGAAAATGGTAGAGAATCGTTTGAGATGGTTTGGTCATGTTCAGAGAAGACCATTAGATGCGCCAGTAAGAAGAGTAGATCAAATAATCTGGAGTCCGATTAAAAGAGGGAGAGGGAGGCCAAGGCGGACACTTGGCGAACTAATAGAGCAAGATCTATTGGTGAATAATATACCGAAAGGTTTGGTTACTAATAGAGCGGAATTGCGTCGTATGATCCATGTAGCCGACCCCACCTAGTGGGATAAGGCTTTGTTGTTGTTGTTGTTGTAAAAACTAATTCGAGCTTTTTATAATTGCATCACCTGATAGTGGCTGAACTATTTTAGACCACTGGGCTAGAACAATGAGAAAGCTACAACTTCTTTTCCTATAATTTATGTGTGTGTCAGTGTGCGTGCTCGCAAGGCGCATCAAAATTCTTGTTTGGATGCACCTCTATAATCAATCCTATTCCTATAGATGAGTGGCCTCCTCCACTCACAACTTTAACAATTATGAAATAAGAACCACCATTATATTATGAGTGATTGTTATGGTGCGTCCAAAATTTATTTTTTCTATAATATATATATATATATATATATATATTCTATTTCATAATATATATGAGAGCCACCCAATACCCACTGTCATGACGATATTCTTTTTTTGTTTTTATCATTTTGGTTTGGATGCTCTTGGGATATCTCTACTACTGTTCTTCATTTGGCGTTTGGTTGCTTTAATAAAAAAGCGAGAATAATATCCCAGGTACTTTTTTCGTTTAGATTGCTGTTGTAGAGACTTTAAATTTAACATTGCAGGAGCCCCATCTTGTTCCTGCATCAGTCGAGGGTACTAATGAATTCTACTGATCTAAAATTATTTTCTGGTGAGGCCTCATGATCAGTAAAAATCACCTTTTCTTTTTTTTTTTTCTGTTTGCACGTCCAGAGTTATGACATTGGTTCTCCTTATTCTTCATTCAAATTTTGTGATGTCCTAACTCGCGCGACACTAATGATTATGCGTATTATCCACATATTAAAAATCACTTTGCATTATGTATCTTGTGAGGTCCCAATGAAAATTTTTTATATTCATAAAAATTTAAAATCGAGATCTTGCTTAAGTAAGAAAGGACCTCTTATCACTCCTGTCACAATCCCCAAACTTTTTAATTGCATATTATTTTCATATATACCAGGAGTATTAGTAGCATCCTTACAATGCACACAAATACATAAAAAAAAGTATGAGATAATGAGATTCACAATCCATGTGAAAATGTTTAAATTTCAAATGTATATTTGTTCTTAGTTATTCTACGCAATTGTTATTAAACTATCCAGTCGAACTTTTAAACTTTGACTATGTAGATAAATAAAACGAACCAAATCATAATTCAAACATTTATCAATTTAGACTTTTAAATGTTACCTAAAAAATAATTTGGAAAATTTTATAAAATCTTATACACTTTACACGATTCTGCATGAATTTGTAGGATTATATACAATTACGTACAGCTATTTATTTTGTAAATTAAGAAATTTATAAAATTTTAAATTTATTTGCGGTTGAGAGTGAAAATAACACCTTGACAAAAAAATGCAATAATTTAACTCATGTTTATCTTTGTAAGTATTCTAACTTAATAAATATAATTACTCATAATTATTTAGTATTTATTAATTGTACACGATAGCATTTATTTTGATTACTTTCGTATTATGTAATATTTGCAAAATATGTTAGTTGTTTGCATATCTGAATTATAAATATGTACGTGTGATTATATAATTATTATTCAAATAATTAAATTTATTTGGTATATAAATTTATGAATTTACAAGTCGATTTTACAATAAGACTAATTCACTAAGAAAAAAAAAATTTAAATTATGGAATTTGACAATATTAGTTCTACTTACATATTTTAAAAATCATTAGATATATGAGCAGCCTTAAACATTTAAGTTCATGGATGTACAAAAGATGAACGGTGTCATATTTAAGTATGTATACATACATAATTAAAACTTTAAATAATAAGCAATGTACTTTTTTAAGACTCATTAGTGTCCAAGATCATTAACTCTTGATTAGTTCAATATTCGGACCACAAATCAAAAGTGAAATCTTAGTCAAATCAGTGTCACGGCCATTATGTTTACTTGAAGAAAGTAATGTGTAAACCAACTAGATGTGTTACCCTAACAAACTTGAAACGACAATTATTTTTTTTTAAAATGTTGTATGAAATACTACCTCTTGTTTATAGTTTATACTTTGAAGGTACTTTACTAAATTCTAATTACATACATATATATATAATTATGTAAAACAACAATGCACTGTTTTCACCGCATAGATTTTACCAATCGTAAGATCAGAGGAACAAAATTTTGATTGTCTTAAGATCATTTCATTGAATGCTAATAAGTTTATCTTCAAGTTTTTTAAATAATAATTTGTTCATGTTTCAATATAGAATTAGTCAAATACTACTAATAATTCTTTAAGGAAAGTACGGAAAGTTGACCGAAGCCCCTAGTGTCCATGAATTACAGCCATTTTATTACTGGCCATCCATAACCATGACGATCATAATTATTGTACTAAATTAAATTAATTATGTCTGTATCATAATTATTAATTAACTAGGATTCGTCGGTGGCGGTAATGAAATGTTGAAGTCAGTTTATTTTTCCCACTAGTACACCTCTTCAATTGCCCAACCTCTGTCCCCCATCATATCCCCATGCTTAGATTTCATGGCTTCACGGCCATATCTTTTAGTTTAAATTCTTTTTATGAATAATCAGTTTCTATTTATTTATTATCGCCATTGAATCTTCTTTATATAAATCTCCCAACTTTCAATCATTTTCTTCGCCTCAACTTTCAAAATTAGAACCCCAAATGAGAAAACAAAAAGACAAGAAAAATATCATATATATATTAAAAAATTTGACGTTGATGAATATACGAGTTAAATTAAACAACCAAATGCTGCGCGTCATTAATTAGTAGCCTCTTAATTAGCACTTTAACAGCAGGAGGAGGAGTTCAAGTCACCTTCCACTTTTGACATGGTCCCACAAGGAGACTTGACGGTATGTTGGACCTTTGTCCTTTTCGAGCAATCTCATCATTTATCTTTTGTGCGGATCCGAATTTACGAAAGATTTCATGTTCGAAATTATTAATATTTAAATAATTTAAAATAAAAAGATAAAATAATAATAATAATAATAATTTATTCTTTGATTAAGATCATGACTTTAAGATTCGAATTTGAGATTAACATGATGATTTTAAAATTTTAACGCCCAACAAATTTTACTACTAATTCAGCCAATCACCGGTTATATTTATATGTATAACGTATTTTTACTGCATCGGAATAAATATACAAATGTATCATTTTCACATCCGTGTCAAATATTTCGTTGATGTTTGATGGGTTGAAAATTTTACATGAGAAAAAAAAACGAGGAGCAAAATTTTAACATGAAAAAAAGATCATGAATTAATAACTTTGTAAGGATCAGTAATCAGAGTTGATCTGTTTTAAATATAAACGTACAATAATGTCGGCTATTATATTTGACATTAAATTCTTTTTTTATGAAACGTGGGAATTCAATTATTAATATATACTTCAATAATGAAAAGCTCATAATTTCTTATCAACCTCTGAACCAATTAATTAATTGTAATATTCAATCAGAATTAAAAATATCAATATATAAATTGCATCCATCTATATTTAAATAATTGTCATAATATTTTAATATGCGATAACTATAATTAATTTTCACATTTGTGTATCAAAAAATTTCTACTTGTTCTTCTCACTCTATAAATACCGAGCTCTCCCTGCGTTGTACCCTTCACCTTCCTTCTCCTCCTCGGCAGGCGGCAGCGCTCCGTTCGCTCTGCTCCTCTTCCCCGTCTCCGCAGCCATGTCGAAGAAAGACTGCGGAAAGGGCGACTCCTGCGAGTGCGGCTGCAAGCGCCGCAAGTTCCTCCGCCTCCTGTTCTGGTGGACCGTCGCCATCGTCGTCATCGTCCTCCTCATCGTCCTCATCGTCTGGGCCGTCCTGCGCCCGACAAAGCCGAAGTTCTACCTGCAGGACCTCACCGTCTACCAGTTCAACCTCTCGGCGCCGCCGGACAACCTGCTGACGTCGCTCGCCCAGGCGACGATCTCCACCCGCAACCCCAACGACCGCATCGGCATCTACTACGACCGCCTCGACGTGTTCGTCACCTACAAGAACCAGCAGGTCACCACCGCCGCCGCCGTGCTGCCGCTCTACCAGGGCCACAACGACGTCGACGTCTGGTCGCCGTACCTCGCCGGCAACGATGTCCCGGTGGCGCCGTACCTGTGCGACGCCCTGTCGCAGGACCGGGCCTCCGGGTACCTCTTGCTGTACGTGAAAGTGGAGGGCCGGATCAGGTGGAAGGTAGGGACGTGGATCTCCGGCCACTACCACCTCTACGTCACCTGTCCCGCCTTCCTCTCGTTCCAGGACGATGGCCAATTCCGTTTCCAGCAGATCACCGCCTGCCACGTCGAAGTCTGACGCACTGAGAACCACGATCGGCGTAGCTCTGGCGCTGTTACGTCTGCTTTTTTTTTCACTTCTGGAATTAATTCTCTTTTAATTGTAAGTGTTTACCAGTTCATGTGTCCATTAAGTAGCATACAAGTCATCATCATATACAAATCTGTAATGATGACATATATATATAGTTCAGGGTAGCTGAGGAGTGTACATTTTTCATAAGAATTAATAATGATGCTGCATTTGTAGGTTACAACTTTTAACAATGAGTCTTCAGTTCTGTTTTTATACTCCTCTGTTCTTAATTTAGACTCCTTGGTTGCAACGATTGAGAAATCTGCATATGGTGATCACTTTTCACAGTTCATTTGTTTCCAAGTTAAGACATGAAGCATGTTCTCGATAAAACCATGATGAAAAGTCCAACTCTTTTAAGAGCTTCTTGTCCCCAAACTATTTTTTATATTCTTGAGGATTGGTAAACTCTGTCGAATCCCATGAACATGGATCAACGAAAAGCGAAATGGCGTCGTATGATCCATGTAGCCGACCCCACCTAGTGGGATAAGGCTTTGTTGTTGTTGGTAGACTAGTAGTTTGCTTCAAGCAACAGCATGTGCGCTTGATTTTGGCATTACGATGCAGTGCATGTATGTGCTCAACCTGCATAGAACTTAACTAATCTTAAAAGATTGCTGGATTGTTTTGGATTACGTGATAAATAGATTTAGGCCACGACTGTAAACTGTGTCAAGAGATGATTAGTAACACTGTTTGTTAATTAAACGTTATATGAGGGGTTTGATGACTGACGCAGCATCACAAGCACCTTTTTTTTTCACTGGAAGCTAATGGATCTGTCGGTGGAACATTGGAGTTGCAACAACTTGGTATCATATCACTTTTCTCGGCTAAGCTAAAATGATGATAGATGAACATCAAGCAGTTGGAGTAGAGTGGCACTTTATTTGGGTCATGATGCATAAAAAAAACAGCATGAGATATTATATTAAGGCCTTCATGAGCAGGATTTTTTCCCCTTAATATGTCATCCTTTTTATGTTTGCTTGTATTAAGGTTGGCTCTATGCATATGTCATTATCGTCCACAATTATGGAACCAATGTTGATGCCATTAGGTTAGGGCAGCCATACTCATCCATTCATCTCTGACTGTGGACCCAAAAATAAAACTAAGAGGAAGGAGAAGAATAAGAAGCAACAATGGCAAAGATGAGGCCAATCTAAGGGTGTACTTAATGACTGACAAACTCCAATCAAGAAACAGGGAACCTGGACTGTACTACAGTGAGGTCAAGCAAAGTGAGAAACTTCTACACACTTTCTCCCTCTTCCTACCACTACCGTAAGACAAACTTGGCCTCCTTACTTCATGTGTTCATATCAGACAGGACAGTGTGATCCATATTTGCTCTGTTTCCGCCAAAGTCTTCATCAGCTTACCAATTGCCGTTCGACATATTTATTTATCAGTTTTGCCGATTGCCATGAATTAAATATCAGTGTTCAGTAATGAAACTAGTCAATTATACAAGAACTCAAGAAAAAAACAATAATGTCAATGATGAAAATATTTTTGGTGTGATGGGAGGTTCAGATTCTTCCGGAGACTCTGAAAGTAGAGAAAAAGGAGATGCACAAAGGGATATGCATTCAGCTAACAATCATCGAAGTCTAACAGCATAAAGATAAAGCGAATATACAAGGAAAGCGTGCAAAGGCAGGGGGTGGAGTGGAAGGGACAAAAATCAAAGACCATAAGAAAATATGAGGATTGTGGTCCCTTTTGGTTCTAGTAGTTTATACTTTTTCTGACGCCAACTTTGATACTCACAAGTCATAAAGTTTCACTCCTCAAACATTCATATAAACACAACCAAGACTAAAACAAGCATCAAATATACCCATATACATGTCTGAGTCATGACTATTCAGCTCAAGATGGTAGCATACTGCCTTTGAAACAAATGCAATTTCATTTTTTTTTCTCATCATATGCCATCTCCTTACCAAATGTTCAAGCCCCTTGAGATTTAAATGAACTAGAACTCACTTGTGCTAATAAATAATTGCCAAAAAAGTTTGGTGTCAATTCATATTATATGACCATCTCAACCTAATCAGTGCCAATGGATGGAAGGTCTGGACCATTGTCCTCCTTGATGTAATATTATATATATTTGTCATCCCCCCTATATCTTAGTTATGGTGCACCAGCAGCATTCATCTAAACCATGCACTCTGTTCCTGCATTATTGATCCTATCGTCCACCTTATTTGACTAGTTTTCATTCATGCTCATCATGGACAGTTCTCAGTTTAGAAGCTGGGCAGAGCCAAGGCAGCAGCGTGGAGGCAAGGATGAATACACACCAGTAGGTGGAAAGAGAAAGCAAAGAGGGAAATAATAATGACGAGGAGAAACAGGAACAAGATAGGCGTAAAATACTTAATGTGCTTAGGCATGTAATGTAAGACCCAATCCTACGAGTTAGCATTTCTTTAGTTAAGAATGAGTCAGAAAGTAAATTGACTAGGAGAAAAAAATTATTGTTATTTTTCAATGTCTGATTATGTACTAGAAAGAAATAACGCAATATAAATATACAGAGAAAAATAATTGTTTTTCTATATTTAAAAATAATTGTTAAAAATAATTGTTACTAAATTAGCTTTTAATATTCACATCTTTCACCTCCCCAAAAATTTCATTGATGGAAATACTTTTGTTTCAGAAAAAAAAGCTGGAGGACAGATGGACGGAGAATGACAGTAGGCCCTCGAGATTTGATACCTCAATTATTCCATTATTAAGTTTTTTGTTACAATTATTAAATCTACTTATTGATTTACCAATGTTGGGTTGACAGATTTCAAGAAATTGATATCCTAGAATAAGTTATCCTAATGTTAGTTTGGTAGACTAATTAATAGCATCACCTTTGTTGCTTTTCTTAGGTTTGACTAAATATAATATGTCGGTGCTACCAATATTATCAAAATCAGACCGATCGGTTCAATCGGTTCTGTGAATCGGTTGAAATTCAGTTCGGTTTGATAACAAAATCATTTTTTATGTTGAACTAGAAAAAACTGGTTAAATTCGATCGGTTGAATCGGTTCAATCCAGTTTAAATCAGATTTTAAAAAATAATTAAAATAAGAAAGTTAAAAAAAGAAAAAGGAAATGAATATAAGAAAGGTAAAAAAAAAGAGTGATATAAAGCTAAATAAGAATTGAAATAAAAAAGATAAGTATTTAAAATTGAATAACATTAAAATGAAAATTTATCAAAGGTCATAAATAAAAGAAAATAAAAAGGAAGGTGTTAAAGAAAAAAAGAAATAAGAATAATTTAAGCTAAAATTTATTAATATAGTATCTATCATCAATAAATAATAGATATTAAATTAATAAAATATATTTATATTTATATGTTAATCATTATTAAAAATTTTAATAAATAAAAAATATGTTACATTAATTTTAATATTATTAATAAGTTATTAGTACAATATTCATATACCATACCATATAACTTATATTATATCTTTATAATTATTATAAATAATATTATTTTAATAAAATCTAGTTCAATCCGGTCGAACTCGATCTGACCGGTCTAATCGTGACCCGGTAAAAAGTCCAGTCCAGTTCTGAAAATATTGGGTGTCACTACCATAGGTGGATCACGTGAAATAAATATAGTACTATTGATTTTTAAAAAAAACGTAAGTTAATAATAAAAATAATATTTAAAATTTTATAATGTTGACAATCTTTCCTACGTTTAAAATGTACTACAAATTATCTTAAAAACTTAAGTAGATAAAAAGAATAACATCATTGTATTTATAATTTTAACAACTATGTTAAGGTTGTAAATTCATAATGTATCTTCATTATTGGCTTATGTTTTATTAAAAAAATTAGGAACACATTTAATTTCACAATTAGAAATTTTGAATTCAAATATGGTTGATACTTGCATTAAATTTGTTTTAGTCGTCCACGTAATGAATTAAGTCAGATCAAAATTATCCGTAATCCATACCTAAAAAAAGTGTTAAAATTATAAATACTTAGAATAATGTTGCTATTTCTGTCTTGTTAAGCTTTTAATATAATTGATACGGCATCTAATCTTCTGTAATCCCATACTGAGGTCTACTTATATGACTAAAATGTTAAGCTTATTTCTATCAGCAGCAAGGCTTCTTTTGCGCTTAAGATTCTTTTTATTGTAGCTAAGAATTTTAAAGTTCATATACACTGAACTCATACTGCCCGCCTCTAGTAGTCCTGAACACTGATAACTCTCGACCGAAAAAAAAAATCATCTTATTGCAACATATTCACAACTCAACATTTTGTACATAAACTCCGATTTTATTTTTCATTAAACACAACCATTAAGTTTACTATGTTGCCATTATCCTTTTCGGAGAAGCAAATCCCTCGCAAAGTACCGATCCATCCATTCAAGTAATTTCTTGAACAATTATTCATATCATGGTACTATAATTAATTTCATGGCCGGCCGATTGCCTCATTTTTTATTTCCTGAATACCTCTTTGGAAACCCAAAAGTTTCACGAGAAGTAGATCATAGTGATATAAACATAAGGTCAGCAAAAACTTTGGATAACGGTTAAATGAAAGTACATTGTAGATATTTTGAATAGAAAAAATAAAATTGGAGCCAGCAGCCAAGTTTAAGGACATTTTGAATATATGAAAGATGAGATTGAAGAAACTACTACTAAGAAGGGAAAAGCCCATGGCTTATGTAATTGGGTCTAAAGAAGCTGACAAAATATATACGATAGTAGAAGCTTTAGGCAACACATTTGATCATTTAAGCCATGCAGTCTGGGAGGGAAACACAGGGAATTTTTTATGTCTTCTGTGCAACTCGACCTTTTCAGAATTCAATTCAGTCACAATGGGATGTTGGTCTTCCTAAAGGTTGTGTTGTGTGTTATGTACCAAAATTCAGAATGGAAAAACAAGGTCTGATAAACTGCAAAATCAATGAACTAAAACTTACAATGGGCGTAGGTATGCGGCACATTGTCAGCCTTAGTTCACCATACGAAGAAGATTGTCAAACGAAAGAGTAGAAGCTACGATGTCACTATAAATGTCCTTGGGCTCATAACCACTTTGTAAGCAGATATCCCTCTGACCATTTGACATGGATACACTGTGACTTTTTCCAGAAGCAATTCCATTTGGAGCCTCTGTAGAAGTGATAGGAGATTGAGTGTATTGGACCGTGGTCATGACTGCTGGAGACGAGGAAGGTGTGGCCAGACTCTGCCGCATCGCCTGTTGGCCAGGCATCAATATGCAGGATACAGCTCTATCAGAAGATTCTAGCAGGATCCTGCTGAAGTTCGAAGTGCATCCAGATGTTCCCCTTATTCTCCATGTATCCCGACTTGTTTGTCGAAGTCTCTCCGTGTGCTCTTGATTCCAACATTCTTGATCATCAGCATCCTTGGGAGTAATGTCACCATGTTCAAACTCCTTGTTCTGCGGGATGCTTTTACCATGAAAGTCTTTACCTTTTGTCGATGAATCACCTTAAGATGAAAATTAGACATGAGTGTGTTAACAAGATATACAAAGGACCGAATAGGGTGGACTATCTGCAGGAAATATAATTCATAGAACAGGATTTCCAATATAACCTTCTTGAGGCACTACATCGGAGTTGCATATGGATTTCTGAAGCAAGAAAGTCCCCGGGAAATTAACCATGCTGCAGTTCCTAATCTCATTTTTGAGTGAGGGTTCAAGAGGCCTGAAAGAGAAGGACGTCATCCATGTCTCCAGAAGATCAGGTATTGCTGGAATTATCAGTTCCTTAATGCACAATGAAGATAATACCTGCAAACCAACTCGCGTTAAGAATTAGTTCCCCTAATTCGACATCAGTTTCCATAAGCGTGCAACTTATGCCCAAGCTATGGAACATTAAATCTCAAGATATGTCTCTATCAGGAAAGAATCAACAGTCCTTTAAAATCAAGCTTCAGGCATGATGAATTCAACTTCTATTAATGTGATTATCTACAATACCATATATAATAAATCACACAACTACATTTGCTTAAAAGTCCTGGAATGAACCTTAATCTAAGAGATAAAGAAAAACAAAATATCTGCCCTACCCACTTTGTCCATTAACATAAGAGAATCGACTTGAGTGATATGGAATTGTCAAACTTCTGTTTTTATACTTCTCTATTTGGAGGAAACAAAATTTACTTGATAGGGCAATATTCTAATTAAAAATACTAGTTCAGAAGCTGTATTTAAGTTATAAAGTATCAAGAGAATAATTTTTTTGAAGTAAATATTAAGAGAATAACTAAGTTGAAAAAACAATCGATAGTGGTAGCAAATTAAAAGTTTAGGTTGCAGTCATGATTGAACATTTTAGCATGCATCCACCCTTCTGAAAAAATCTTGATCATTATAAAAATTACATTGCTCTTGTAACTGGAAAATTGCATTGGTCTTGTCCATAAGTAAATCACATAAACTAGCAATTCCAATGTACTTGAAAGTCAAATTAATAGGAAGCTCTTGCAAATTATTCAAAAAGAGGCAGTTTTTGCAGTTCTGAGTCTCCAATAACAAGATATCTTTGCCAAATAAGATTCCCAAAAATTTGGACTTTGAAAATGTTTATGTTGAATACTATGAATTTGGCATGACTTAGTTTCCGCCATAGACTAGTTAACCAGCCACACCACTTAATATCATCGACAAGAGAACCATAACGCATCTTAAATGTTCTAGATTGTCAAAATGGAAGGTGTTCCAGAATTCATATGTAAAGATTGATATAACTATAAGAAAGAGGAATTAGGATGACAAAAACTCATTATTTTGGATAATCTCGCCTCGGCACAGACTGATTTGTCACGATCAGTCTCCTGAATTTCAAAATACAGGTGCATTTACATTGTATCTAACAACTTCAGACTGATAGAAATGCTACAAGACCCAAGAGATGAATGCACGAGGGGAATAGGATGTTAACTGACATTAAGTGGCTGCACTGTGTCATGCAGATTAAGACATTTTCATAAAGCAAAATAATCTATAGAAAATCAAAATAAAGACACATAAGCTAAAGGTTTAACTTAAGACCAGTTAGAATAACAAAAATATCAAAGGAAAGTCATGTAACTCGAGGGTATAGTAGTAAGGGATAGGCAAGACACTTACATCTTCAATTGCCTTGAGCAAACGATGGCACATTCCCTGCCTTTGGTACACTGGTCGTGTACCAATGAAGGGCATTTCTGCAAATTTTGGCCCAATAAACCTATGCAAATCCAGATAACAAAGTAATCTCTTAGAGCAAAAAACGAGCACTACCATTGTCGGAGGAGGATACATATCAAATGAAATAAACAATGTAATGTGAAGATTATTCTAACTTGCACATAAAGCACTACCAAAGAATAGTATAACTTGAAAAACACCAACCAGCAAAAGAAGAATATAAGGAAATTATTGATATTTAAAGGAAAAGAATGCCAAATTGTTGATATTGAAAGGATTTAGTGAATGGACAAATACAATTGACCAGAAGCTATGGGACTTAGATTTCTCATCAATGTTCATGTACATACATTTTTGACACAATGTAGGCACCATCCTGGTTTAAAATTTACGTACATCAAATTAATTGCTTTCTCAGTGTTGAGTTGCCAATAAGTGGTTATAATATTCCCATTTTAGTTCTCTTCAAACAATAATGCTTTCTCTGCCAAATTATTGTATTGTGCACAAATTATTGCAAATACACTGCATGATTAATGTAGAAGATAAGTCATAACGTTATTATCTCACTTGCTAGATATTTGTTTTGGTCAAAAAGAAAAAAATCTGTTTCAAAGGAAGGAAGCAGGTTGGTATAGTATTAAGCATTTCAAGATACTAACAAAATGATGCATGCAATGCCATCCTAACAACATAATGCATGCAATGCCATTTTAACAAAAATGATGCACAGAATGTCATTCCAGAGTCACCGGAGAGCAAACAGTATGCTAATTTCATATTGGAATAATATTTTGACGTCCATGCATGAAATTGAAATCTGTGAGGTCAATACCACAATGGGAAAGTTCAAAGCAAAAGACACTTTTCTGAGAAATGATATTATATCTCATGAACAGAGGTAGAAAACCACAAAATATTTCTTCTTATATTTAACTTCACAGTTAACTAACATAAATAAACTGAAGATAATAAGTCAAGAAAAAAAGAGGTAAACCTTAGAGTAGCAACTGAGATAATCTCATCATCCTTTTCCAATATTAAGGTATAAAATCCCTCATAGTTCAGACGATGAAAATTCGACCTGCTAAGATAAATAGAAACATTAGATAACAAGGTGGTTACTAAGATAAAATTTTTATTCAAATCAAACAAATTGATTTCCTTAAACAAAAAGTGTGGGCATCGTGATTTTTTATAGACGAATAAGCAAATATTAGATCAGGTACGCTATTTCAATTCTAGGCAATAAAAATACCAACATATTCCGATTTCAATGGTTGCTCTAGAAATCGAGATTGGTGTTACGCCATAATGATCATTGCAACATAAGATAACATCAATTTGGAATGAATTTCCTGTAAGATGACTAAATACAATATGACAACAAAAGTGATACGTTCACATGAAAAGTAGGGAAAACTTATGCTGCTCAAGCTCAGAAGAATTTAAGATTAATATTTCTGTCTAGAAAAGAACTTACTGAATCATCGTCAAGATCACCCAAAACTTTTTCCAAACTTTGGGGTTGGCCAATGAAAATGATATCAGATGGAAAATGTTCAACATGAGCTAACAAAAGTTTATAAGAGCTGGCAACATTATGTGAACATTTCAAAGCAAGTACGACATTAATAAGTCTAATTGGTATGCATTGGATTGGTCCACCTAGGTTGAACTTCGTATCATAATACCCTTGCAGATTGTGGTATAAAAAATGTTAATTGGATAAGAAATCAATGAGAAGAATGAAATGTGAAAAATGGAAGAAACTGTAGTAACCCATCCACATAAAACAAAGACACAATGATAGCATATCTGTTTTTCATGGTTATGGACTTATGGATATTGTGTCTGTACAAACAATTCCGGGGATATTCACCGGTGAAAACTCACAACCTAACCCGACCCAAAGACTCGATCTTTTTATTTTTTCACTTAAAATTAAATTATTGTTTTATTTAATTTAGGGCTTCATGCAATTTAAATATATGAAAACAAGCACTTCAAATATAGAAAAAATAATTAATAAATGTTTTCACTCTTTAAAATAAAAATACTAAATATAATTTGAAATTAAAGAATGTAAAAGAAAAAGGAAAAAAAGAAAATTGGTTTTTGGGTGACACGACCCGGGAACACTCCTATGCAATTCCCACGATAATACATATGAGCTAACTTAGATCAGATTACCACATAAATTTTAGGGACAATTCCAAAGTTCAAAGATGACTAATCAAGATTGAAGCATGTTCCTTTATAACCAGAAAACATTCATGATTACATAATTATCTAACCACATAAGGACTGATAACGAAATGAGGATGGAAATTCAATTAAGCATTGATTTCAAGCACATCAGAAGTCTCCAACTAATCAGGATCAAGATCACGTTACGAAGGACATTAGTGATAGTTTGAATGGAAACAATTCACATTTTAGGATATGAAGCAACTCTGCCTACATTCCTAATAGGAAAGACCGAAAAACAATGCAACTCTGTATGAAGAAAAACTTCAATGAAAAAAACTATCCAATTATATGATGCTGTAAACTTAAGGATGATCACAATCATCAGAAGTAAAAGTGAAGAACTTTACCTTCTGTTGTAAACTGCTTGACGAATCATATCCACACCAGTTCTTTGGTCCACTAAAGTGTTGAAACACTCATTTAACACATAGAGAGCCATCGAGAGCCTTAGTTTGCATACTGAGTTGAAAAAGTCCTGTTCATCAGAGCTGAATTTCTCATCATCAAGGCATTTCAATAAAGTCCAAGAGAAGCCCCCTTCCATGGGATTTCTAATGTACAGCATATCTGACAATTTAGTAGCCAGCTGGGTAACACAAGGACAATCATAAAAATAATAATCAATATCATATAATACCAACAATGTTTGAGTAGCATTTTCATATTTCAACTGAAAGATTTTAGAGTCATGTAGAAAGTGGAGGAGAAAAGGTACAAAGTCCTATAATTTTCCCTTGTCATCAATAAAGCTGCTTTATACACACACTAGGAATAATTGATATGTGCTCAATTAGGTAGCATTGATGCTATATTACTTACCACATATCATTGGTCTTTCATGCTTATTTTAGCAGGAAGGGTTCAGCAAGGAACTTCATTATCATTCTTTGCCTACATTTGACCTATTGCTAGAATGAGAATTACTCCAAAAGTTGTGTAAAATTGGACTGTTGTGGGCATAAAAGTGTATTAATCTAATCTAGGTAGAAATAAAATATTATTTATCTATCTATGTAAACTTTGCACAATTTCAGTCTATGCCTGGTCACAACATTCAGTGTGTTTCTTCCAATCTCATCAGTGCCATAATGGTACCAGCATCAACTGCTAGATTAATATGCCACTGTTCAATAAAAGATGAACAACAAAAACAAAGAAGAAAAATCAAGTTCCAGTTTTTCTTTTGGTTAAACCTGCACAACCTACTACAAGGCTCAAACCCCAACTAGTAGTCAAACCCTATGAGTATCTTGACTAAAACATGGGGGTCTGTAGAACATAGATAATATGTAGTGTAGAATTGTAGTGATGATGCATCTGAAAAGTTTTGTGAACACTAAAAATACATGAACAACAAAACTGACAAGAAAATTTTTTCATCAACGTAATTTTTTGAAGCAATACTTTAGTATTTTTGTTGTCACATCAGTCAACTTGATCATACCTCTTTGCAGTTCCTTCCACAGAATAAAGCAGATATGCAATCCTCATGGGAATCACATTTTTCTGCACAGTTTCGGTGAACTGAAAAAACTAATGGTTAGATTCATCATTGAACGGAAACGGACATAAGATTAAAAAATTATGACAAGATCTGGTAGTTACACTTATGACCACATTGTTTGCACTCAAGCAATGTCGCATCATTGGCACCTTCAACAGCTTTAGCCATCATGCAGAATTTGCATCTACAATAAGGGCAATACCAAGATCCCTCTGGAAGATCCTGCAAGAAATGGTGAACATATATTCATTGTGGTATTTCTAAATCCACTCTGTGGCTAGAAAATTATTGTTTACTTACACAACAGAAATAAATGAAAACAAGAAACTAGTGAAATGATAAAAAGAATCAGAGTAGAAACACAGAGATATTATTGCAATTAAACTGTGTATTTCATCGAATACAAAAAAGATCAATGCTATACCACATAAGAAGAAATCACCAAAATAAAGGAGGATGACGAATGTTTGATAGAAGTGTAAATAAAGCAAAAAATACCCATGACTACAGATCCACTATTTCTATTCTAAATCTCCTTTGATTTGTTCCATCTTGTCCAGCACAAATCCATAAGGGAACAAATGTGCCACTCTTGGCATCAGAACAGAAATTCATTAGCAAATATTTTTAACATCACTAAATTTAGCAAAAAGATTAAAGACGATTATGCAGAAGAGAAAAGTAAGAGATTATAGTCCAAAATACCTCCAGTCTTAGACATTCCTGATGGAAAGTTGAAGGACAACCATCACAGCATATCAAATGCCCACCATCTGCACAAACTCCACATGTATCATCACTGGGATCTGGCCCATCTGTTCCTATTGCCCAAACATCAACTTTGGCCCATTCCTTTTCCCTATCCCAGGCTTCCTTCAAACATTGACTCAAAGTTTTTCCAGACATTAGATATAAATTATCCCAAGGCACCAGAATAATACCATCAGCATGAGTACCAAAGTCTGACAAAGACATGATTTTCTTACAACAGTCGCACCATATGCCATCTCGAATTATCATCCCACATGAAATGTTTCCCACCTTGTTCTTAGGGATGTACAAAACCTTGTCATTTTCATTCACGATACCAGAGTCAAGTAGCCATGATAACATAGTAAGCTTCTTTTGAGATGAACAAGTTTTGTTCCCAGTTGTCCTGACAACTAGATGATGATCCCTGATATTTTTCTCTCTTGTTTTCAATTTCCGACCACCTGCTTTCTTTTCTTGAGTTGCAGAAGGTGCTAAATAGTTTCTGGCAATTTCTGTTTCAGACCAATTTGTTCTCACATTTTTCTTATGGTCGTAATCAACTGACTGCTTATTGATCGACTCTTCATAGTACAAGTCCTTCATAGTTTCTAGCATGTGTGAATTATCTAGTACAAGGTTTGTGTTTTCAGTACTCCCAACTACACAGAAAGAAGATTGGAAGTTCTCATCACTCGACATCCATCTGGTTCCCCAGTTGTATGTCTCAAATAACTCATCTTGAGCCCCTACATCTGTCCCTGATTCATCATGTAGACAGACATTTTGGTTTACAAACATGGATTTGCTGATTCCAAAAACATTTTTCAAACAATTTCTCTTCACAGCATCTATTTCACTTATATGGATATTAGCTCCATCTTCCATTGGGAAATCTGAGATTTTCCTGTTTTTAGCATAATGCATGTTCTCACAAAATCTATTATCTTCTGTGCTTATTTGAGAAGATGAACTCTTTCCAGTCATTCTTTCCGAATCATTGTCTCCATGCATGAGGACATGCCTACCAGTGCTATGTCTTTCCATGTTACTAGTGCTATGATTAACTTTTATAGTACTCATAACACTGAAAGATGATTTCCTGTCTTCGTTAGGTTCCTTTGTCATGTCAGATGAAGGCATCCTATGCATGAAACTTTCTTCGTGTGCATTTGAAGTGCACTCTCCCTTGTCCTCGGACACATTTAGGTTCACTAAAGAACAAGATGGTTTATCAGTCGCTTCTAGATCAAGCTCTCCCTCTATAGGAACATGTCTCCCACTAAGTCTTGCAGACCTCCTTGGTCCAAATATTTCTTCATATTTTTGCAAATCTGTAAAATGAAGCTGGTCATTGCTTATAGCTATATTATCTTCGTGAGAAGTTTGAATGAATTCATTGTCTGATGCTTTATCTTTGGTGTGAGATCTTGTGCATCCATCTTCAATTGGTGATATTGTTTGCTTCAATCCTTTACATAGAATTAGTGGCTTTTGTAACAATGCATTGCCCCTTTTACAAGAAAGACCTACTCTTGGGGTGCGAGGCTTTTTCACTGGTTTCAGAATCTTCATTGGGTTGTCAACTATACAAATTCTCCTCATATCTCTCTCATTGTTCTTAGTACAATTGTTTGCAGATTCACTACTTGTTTTCTGCATAGTAGTTTGGAATCCCTGCATAGGCAATGTATTAACTACCATGTTCTGATTGAATTGGGATGTGAACCAAGGTTTCCCTTTATACTTGGAAGTTTCTTGCAAAAAAGATTCGAATGCCTTAGGAAGTGAGAAATAAGAATGACCTGTGGGAGAAGTATAAATATAGTCACCAGAATCAGGTTGGAACACTACCCTCCAGCCAAAGTAACTTAAAAGGCTGACTAAGTACTCAGGTGGGGATCCTGATATAGAGGCAAGTAAGCTTGTCTTGTTTCTTGGTGATACCTCAGAAGTGTTCCATTTTGTAGATGGGCTAGATTTTGGTTTGGCTGCTTCGCAGGATGAACTACTGCTCCACCTTGCTTTTTTCTTTGGCAGCCAATTGGGATCCTCTGAGTCTTTAGAGGGCTTTCTATCCTGAGACTCTGAAGATGCATCATCCATAGAACTTGAAACAACATCAGAGTCAGCAATGGCATTATCATGATGTTTGCTTTCTATTGAACCATCTTGGTTTGCTTCAGATGACTTCGGAATCATGAAAGGGTTGCACAATCCAAGGGTATTATCCCCCACATTAAGCACCAAGAAGGAGCTATTCTGACCCCGATTCCCCGCAAATGCACTAACCATTCTGTTAAATCCCCAGCATAAATAATCACTTCTTCTCTGGTTCACGGAAGACGAAAAAGATTGAAATAATGCAAAAAAAAAAGGGAAGACAAAGGTGATACAGCTCCACTATTTGAATACAAATTCGCCAAAATTATATCCCCACAATTCTTACAAAGTTAGCTATTAAATATTTCAAAAATCACTGAAACATGAACAGAATATTAATAGTGCTTTTCTATCTGCCTTTAGTCCAATAAAAAACTAAATTGGACATATTGGACTAGAACAAAAAATCCAGGAAATGTTGACGAACCCACTCAAAGATAACCTTGAAGCAATAAGTGAATGTATCACAACCACTATGCAACGACCACCACCACAATGTTTGTGTTTATGACAATATGAGCACCACCACAGTACCGCATTCTCGGCAAAGGCTCCTTAGGCTGCCACAACATTTTATACAATCAAACTAATTCCATAAACACAATGCAGTTTCCATCAAAGAGTTTTTCACACATAACATGAACACACCACACTACGTTTCGTCATTCATGATTCCGATGGAAAACGCCTCGAAGAAACGGCATTTACAACTACCTAAAGGAACTGATGGATTCATGCGCTCAGTCTTTTCCAAACCTTCGTTACATACGACCAGAAAAACCCAACCAAACTCCAAAATCCAAAAGAAGATAAACCAGAAAAAGAAACTTTATTCTAAGCATGCAAAATTCAGTGAAAAAAATCGCAAAAACGGAGCACAAAAGCAACAAAATAAACGAACAAAAATTCCGAGAAAATAGAGGCAAAGTCCAATAAAAATAGAAGGAATAAACCACTCAAGTATCAATCGGAGCAGCATCGGAATCGAAGAATCGAACGCACCTGGAAGAGAAGGAGATTCCACGGAACTCTTCAGCTAATCTCTTCGTTCAATACATGCTCACCATTGCTAGGGTTTCATTTCGAGCTCCGCCTTCGATGTCGTGTTTGCTTGGAGGTCAAGTAGAAGAGGCGATGGCGAAGCAGAAGAGTGCAGTGGCGATGGCTTTAATAAGAAAGGCAATGCAATTAACGACCGTGTTAAAGGTCGAGTAATTGGTGCTTTGCTTATAAGGACCCTTCTAATTGCTTTCTTTAATCCTCAGATTCTGTGGCCCCGCGGGAGAAGGAACCGTTAACCTGCTCTCTCCTCCCATTCGCTGGTCTCCGGACCCCCCCGCCGTCTCGCATTATCTCGTAACCCGGCGAAAGATATGATGCCGGGATGCAAACAGGAAGAACGGAGAGAGGGACTCGTATGGTGCCACGTGTCGATCACCGACGATACGACGGTCAAATGTCGTATTTGACGTGCGAAGTGAAGGTATCGAATCTCGTGCTATCGGGGAAGGCGACAGAGGGGACAAAAGGGAAGCTTTGCGTACGGCTGGGACCCAGTTGGATTTGATCACGTGAGCGAGGGGCGTGCGTGGGAGATGCGCCGTTGGATCAAATCATGGGCAGCTCAGCAAGTCTATTCATCGTTGTCACGGCCTTTTATTTGCCAAATTTATTCACCTTTGCTTTAATTTCCTTTCCATTTTGAACCTTTTATTTTAAGACATTTTTTTTATCAACTTCGTTTTTTTTTCGGAGTTAACTTATAATTCTACCATATAATGCATGATCGCCATTTTAATTAAAGAAATATATAGAACTATATGAGATGTAAAGTAATCTTGATTAAACATGCGTGCAGGGGCGGACCGAAAACAAATTATGAGGGCCAAGTTAAAAAAAAATGTGAGTATAGGTGGCTTGAATCCTCAAGCTGTACAAAGGTTTCGATTGTAGCAAAAAGGCAAATGTGTTTATAATTGCATAAAATCAATATATAATAGATTCTAACAAATTTTAATTATAAAATTATTATATTAATACATATATAAAAATTTTTCAAAATCTAGGGACAGGGCCACCGTGCGTGCTAATTGAAAAATCATACACCACCACTTGAGTTTAAAATATTGTTTACCTAATACGTAGCTTTGGATATATTTTTATTCGATGCTCTTTAAGATGATTGATTATTTTATTTAAATTTTTTAGAGCCTATCATATTATATTGTTTGACTATAATTCATTATCGATAATTTTAATTATTTTAATAATTTTGATTACCAACTCATTGATAATTTAAATGGTAGGCACGAGAGGTAACTTTCCATATTATTACTTTGTGTGAATGTATTTTAACGAAAATATTTATTCACTTAATTTTTTATTTTAATATTTTATTAATTGATAAATATCATTCAACAAATCTTTTATTAATAACTTTTAATTTTGTCTCATCTTTTTATATATATTCATTTTTCTATTTTTTTGTTTATTTATACCAATATGATATTTAAAATGTGAAATAATTTTTAGAGACATTTTAATAATTTTTCATTCATATTATCAGTACTTACTAAATACTATAATATAATATTATCGATAATTTAAATAATGATAATTTATTTAGTAAAACCGATAATCCACCAAATGATCCCGAGCATATTTTAAAATAAGCTTCTTTAGCATGGAACCTAGAAATGGTTACATGAGCTTTGTGAAGATGCAATTAAGATTCCAGTTCTGCTGCCTCAACAGCATGGTCGTGGATATATAATGGAGAATGCTATTTTTTATGTGAGTGCAGTGACTACAATTCCACACGCCAGTAGGCATAGAGGAAGTCGCATGATGGCCATTAATGAGTTCCATTCTTGTTCGTCAAAGGATCCTAATGGTATCATATCAATCAATGCACTGGGATTTTGTTTCCTTAAGCCAGATATGATATAAATTTAGTTTCCTGTCAATTATCTGATTTAGGATGCAATAATGTAGGTTCATCTTCATTAAAAATGGAAAATTGGAATGATATTATGAGTGGAAGCAGCCATCATAAAAATCCTATCAGAGGTTGGCACAATTATGAAACAATATAGTTTCCATTTTTTTTTTTTTTGGATTACTCATCCTGGGTTAGGTCAAATTGTCAACTGTCTAGTTCACAGAATACCATTACTTTTGCATCATTTTAATAAATATCGTTTCAGACAACATTGTGCTACCTAATAGAGAAAAAAATCTTATTTAATTCAATGATAAAATGGCAAGATGTAGCATCAAAAAGTTATTTCAAATTTCGTTTATAGATAAACCAAATTATGGTGATTCAAGGACATGCACATCCCATTTTTTAACGCGTCTTCGGAAACAAAAAAGTTAATTTTTAGTGTTTGCTGCATGAACCACGATAGCTTTTCATGTGTGTTCTTTTTCATGATTTCGAAAAATCGACAACAATGTAAAACTTTTCTCGACATTGGTTCCCATCTTTATAATTGTCGATATATTCCCAAAGCCATCGCAACATAAGGTCAATCGAATTTTCAGCTGACCTCATGCACATGACATCCAAATATAATATTGTTGTACAAAACAAAAAAAATATGGAAGGATATTTCATCTTTCTTTTTACTCTGCCACTTACCAAAATCCTTCGATGAAGATTCGAGAAACATTGTTCAGCTTAAAAAGCTTCGTGAGATTTAGCGATTATTTTAACGACGTCACTCAATTTTATAATTTAACTTTGATCAGTTGATATATTAGTTTACAATATTGAATACTAAAATGCAATGACATTTTACAATAGGTGGAAGCATCCTATATAATATCTAATGGCCTATGAGTTTATGGCCCTACATTTATACAATAACGAATCATATATTCATGTGCTGCCAATTGTCAGAGAATCATCAATCATCTCATCATTGTCATCACAATCACATGTACGGATCCACGTACATGAGCAAAGTCCGATAAGATAACTTAGTACGTAGAGTTACTCATTACATAAATAATATGAACTACGATCAATATCAATACTATCAATAAATAATTATCCATAACAATATATGATTGATCATGATAGATAATATTTAACAATAATCAATAAATCACAAATAATTCGATCAATCATAATAATTATCCATATCATCAATTACTGATGACCAATATTCATTCAATTCAATTCAATATCTTAAATCAATTATCATTTGACCGTAAATCAATGAAAGTCATAATCAGCAATCATCAATTTTATTGTCAATTCGATTATTCATCATCCACTAGGACCTAAATAATGCATCAGCCTCTAGAAAAAAATCAATTATCAATTAGCTAGTATGACACAATTCAAATAATAATTCAATTCGATTATCAATTCAGTTAACAATTCAATTCAATTATGAAAACATCCATCAACCGTAACAATCTCCATCGATCACAATGAATCTTCATCGACCACGAGAACTTCCATCGACCATAAAGGTCTCAATCGACCACAAGAGCCTCCATCAACCACAAGGGCTTTCGTCGATCAAAAGGACCTCAATCGATCACAAGGGCCTCCATCGATTATAAAGACCTCAATCGACTACAAGGAACTCCATTAACAATTATGCATTAACAATCGACTTCATGAGCCTCAATCAATCCTATGAGCCTTAATTGATCACAAAGATCTCTATCGTCCACGAGGGCCTCTATTGACCATAAAGGTCTCAATCAACCACAAAGGTATCCATCGATCATAAATGTCACAATCGACCCTAAGGGCCTCCATGAATAATTATGCATTAACAATCGACTCCACGAGTCTCAATCGATCTTAATCGATCACAAGAAACTTGATCGACCACGAATGTCTCAATTATCAATTTAACAATAACCAATTTTCCATGTCATCACTTAAATAATGCACAATCAATCTCAATAATTCGATCTATTAATTTTTTTATCAATTAACAATAGGCCAATAATCCATAATCAATTATCATATATTAATTCTCAATTAGTAATTAGCATCAACCAATATAACAAGTATAATCAATAAGAGGACTAATACATTAATCACAGCAGAAAATATGTTTCCTGTCCTTGGAAAATGACCTGCGGCAGTTGAAACACAAGTCGCGTTCCCAAACCGAGTTTTCCACCTCGATCGGTCAAAATTCGAGCCCGATGTACTGCGAACCCAGGCCGAGTTGGTCGATTTGCGTTCCTATTCACGCGCATGATCAACGCGAGCCGCATTTGATGAAACACGAATTGTGTTGCTCAAAATCCAAAGCGCATTGTTGCGAGAGCGGTCGGCATCTAAATCAATTTCGATCTGAGTTCTATAGAACCCGAGCCATGTCAATAATAACTCGGGCCATGTTGAACCCGGACCGAGTTTTATCGCCATCATGAAATTATATTTCCGATATAATTTTTGGTCATCCTATCTATGTGATACGATATTTAATCGATGCAAATAATATATCAATATAATATATGTATAACGAAAAAGAGTCCAGGTGTCCATGTTGTGAAAAATTGACGCTATGAGATCCTCCTACGTACCTGAAATTGACTGAAAAGCCAACTATATCCTTATATGTTGGAAACTACATGAACGTCGATACTTTGGCCGGATGTAGTGCTCGAACGACGTCCAGAAACCCTCGACCACCACTTAGACAACGTTCTCCTATGTGCAGACTTCGAAACGTACCATTGGTCGCCCTCTGGATCATCCTGGTGCACATGCAAATGGAGGAGGCTCGTTGTGCAAAATTTTTTGGAAGCTAATAATACTTTCTAGCCACCATTTACGTCCTATTTATAGTTTTTAACTAGAATTTTTACTCATATTGGGCCTTAGGCTAATTCTCCATCGATTATGATAATCCATTATTAATTATTAATTATTTTATGTTAAATATTCAAATTTCACTAATTATTTCATAATCATACTTATAAAAAATCCTTCTCTACTCAATTTTTTTTATCTTTTTAATAACTTCTCTCAATCAAACTCTACTCCATCTTATTATTTTATTTCCTTCTTTTCTCTAATTTTCAGAATTATTTAATATCATAATATTTTATCATCTAATTTTTAGATTAAAATAATAATATTATTTTAGTGGCTGAAATATTTTTAAGTTATAAAACTCTCAATCTCTTATATGTGGGGTTCTATTTATAATTTTTTATTCATATTGGATCTTAGGCTAATTCTCCATCGACTATGACCATCCATCATTAATTATTTTATGTTAAATATTCAAATTTAATTAATTTCAAATTTTACTAATTATTTCATTATCATACTTATAAAAAATTCTTCTCTGCTCACTTTTTTTTATCTTTTTAATAACTTCTCTCAGTCAAACTCTACTTCCATCTTATTATTTTATTTCCTTCTTTTCTCTAATTTTCGGAATTATTTAATACCATAATATTTTTTCATCTAATTTTTAGATTAAAATAATAATAAATATTATTTTAGTGATTGAAATATTTCTAAGCCATAAAACTCGCAATTCTCTTATATGTGGAAGTCTTAAGTCCATTAAACATTTTTTTAGACCTCAAATTAAATTGAAATTCTTAATCTCACTCTAGTTATAGATATTACTCCAAGTAAAACTTAGCTTTTCTTTCTTTTCTTTTTTTCTTTCTAATTATACTTTTAGTCCTACTTAAATTATAATTCCTTCTCCAAGTAGGATTACTCTTTCCTTCTATACATATTCCTTTTTCCAATTATATTCTTATTCCTTCTCAAATTTCCCTTTTGATCACGTTCAATCCATTAATAATTCTACTTGACTTATAAAATTACTATATTGCCCTTTTATGAAATTGCGAGGTGTTACAACCACCAAATTCTTGAATATAAAATCATTGATATTATTTTTTAAAAAACTTAAAATTTTAGAAAAAAATGGTAAACACATCAAATTAAACATAATAATAGGTCTTCAAATCTCATTAAGCTCTTATTAAAAAAAAATATTTTCCTCATTTTGTTGTCCACGTAGTGGATTGAGTTAGATCAAAGTTGTCAGAAAGAGTGTTAATAATATAAAATGCTCTTCTTATAGGCTTAAGTTTTTAGGAAAATTGATAAACATATCAAATTCAACATACACCTCTAGAAAACACACATTCTAAATTTTTTTTCAAACTTAGACTTAAGGAGTTTTTTTATTACCCTTAGCACGACGTTAATGAATATGAGCAAAGGCCGGTCTATTTTATAACTTAATTAATTTATTAAATCACCAAGAAAAGAAATAAGACTTTCAATATAAATTTTACATGCTGAAAAATAGTTTACCATTGAACTTACTAATTTAATAGATCATTCTGCACCGTGTATCGAACAATGAAAGATGAAGTTTCCCACAAAAAAATTGTATACGAGTACATCAAACTCGAAATCTTGCTCAATTGGAAATAGGTAGCTGCTTTGTTTAAAAGTTGAAGATATGCCATCAATTATCTATATGGTGATCATTGAACTAAACATTTTAATAAAAATATAATAATGTGTTATATTTATGACAATTTAAAAGTTGTAAAATAAAAGTTAAGATTAAATTTCAAAATAAAATTAAAGGTCATATTTTCTTAAAAATAAAATTAGATTTGAAAATAAAAATAAAGTTGAAGTTTATTTTATATAGTTTACCTTGATTATACAATAGATATGGAGTAAAGTAAAGTTATTAAAATGGAGAACTAAAATGAAATACTGAAGTGAAAATTTCTTGCGATTGTCGAAATGAATTGACCAACACGGAGGTATATAATCCACCGGAACTGTATAAGGAAGGGGCTCACCCAGCCACCCTCTAACCACAAATGACATTCGAGAAGCTTCCGCAGGGCACGTTAAACGAGTGTTCCTTCAGAGCAGCGAACCCATCGATGCTAGCCGTAGAGATGTGGTGACTTGGGATCATGCTAGCGGAGGCATAGTGTGTTATTTAAAGCTTTTTTAGTATTTCATCCAGAATTCTGTAAGCAAATTTAATGTTAAATTCTCGTGATTTGATCGTCGAATTGTTATCATCGTTTTGATTAACTCTATTGAGCAAAGAAACTATGTTTCTTATCTTTGGAACGATGAGCAATGCATCTAACTTGTATGACGAAATGACACTCCGATCGTTTTGTAAGTTTTTGTGAGGTGAAAATTGATGAGGCTGGAGATGTGTATCCCTATGTCTTCGCTATGGAGAAATTTAGGAAATATGAGTAACCTGTTTGAATAAATGTTGGATTCGGTATTTTTGCATGTGTTTTCTCTGCATGCTGAACGAGGACGCAAGCGTGCATCGATGCTAGGAAGATTGAGAAGGAAATGTGATCTGCGTGGGGCATGCAAATTCTTTATCTGTAAATGGGATGAATGACCTTCAAGATTTTTAGTGAGACTTACAAAATTGACAATCATCCAAGTTTTATTAACATAGTGTACGATGCAACGCAATGATTTATTACTTGTGGAAGCATCTTGACATCACAAGTTTTCATACAAATATGTAGTTTAAATGTTTAAACACAAGATATTTTTATTCATTTAGAGTACAATCATGCAGGTGGAATTTCTTTAGTCTATCATAATTCTTATTGCACGGAATGACATCATGTTTCATTTCTCTTTTCTCATGGATTCTGAAAGGTAAGCAATAAAGTTGTTGAGGTCCTCTAAGGATCTAAAAGTCATCCAATTATAGGTTGTTATTTTTTACACTAATTTTTTTGTTTTTTTGTTTTTGTATTTTTTTACACTAATTACACTATTTGTCTTTAGATGGAGGCTTGCTTGTTAACTCAAAATTCTATAACTGTAACTAGTAGCACTATTCGTGATTTCTACTTATCAACTCTTTCCTATTGTGTGACTTGCTCACTCTGTTAGTTACTAAATTGATGTAGTGCTATAAATCAATCTTGTTGCTTGTCTTTGTTTCTTTCATTTATGTCACTATAGAAGATGGAAAGAAGTATTGATTTTCTAGTGGATGAACAAATTTCTGACTTTTATGTTAAGAAAGTTCACCTTAGATGTAATAATTTTGTAATATGATAATATGCAAACGAGTATGGTTATCCTCTTACGTAGGTTTCTATTTATCCGAGTAATGCTAATAATCTTTCATAAATTGAGATATGGAAATATAGTTTGCACTTAATAAATTGATGATAATTGATGCCTTCAAAACTTGTTTTTGCTATCCCATTGAACACATTGAATTATATTGCTTACCTTTATTGTCAAACTTGTTATAGTGATTTGAATGTTGGTGTACTCTTCTTTTATGCCACTCATTGCTCACTAAACTAAGCAAATAGTAATTCGTGGAAATGATGAACAATGCTGTCAAATTTGAGAGACAACTCGATGACCTTATTTTATGATTGCTATGGGTGTAAACAAACTTGGGTCGAATCACGTTGAGGCCCTTCTGGGATCAATTTCGACCCAATCTGGATCGGGTGGTCAAATTATCCGACCATCAACTTTTTTTTTAAAAAATTCTTCATATTATTTTATATTTATTTAATAGAAAATTATTATTTAAATATTTATTTTAAAGCATAAAATAAGTTTTAAAATATTTAAATATATTCCATACTTACAAATATTTTATTTCGATTTTGAAAAATTTTAAATCAACTATAGGCTTAAATTGAATCAGATCAGATCAATGGTCGAGTCAGATATGGATTGAGATTTTCTAATTCGAATTGAATCGATCCGATCGCAAAATGACTCGATATATAAATAAAAATAATAAAATATCGAATCATCGGATCAGATCGTATCAATTCGAATTGGAAAATCTCAATCCGTATCTGAGTCGATCGTATTTGACTCGACCATTGATCTGATCCGATTCAACGAGTTGGATCATTCAATTCACCGGATACAAAAAATGAGTTGAGGTTCATTTGGGTTTAGAACAACATGTGGTTGGCACATCTGCTGACCTTTTGTTTTTTTAGTAAGTGCGTGATTCATTTTGTCCCAACAACTTTTCCCTCAATCCTAACCACAAATTATTTCATTTCTCATTGCTGTGTTGTTGCCGATTGTTGCTGCTGCCGCCGGTTGTTGCTGTCGTTGCCGCCTGTTGCTACCACCATGTGTCACTCGTCTTTCGCTCCTTCTTATTTTCTCCCTTGTCACCCTCTCTCGACATCTTCTGTTCTCGAGCAAAAGGGAAAACATGACTCTTGTGCATTCTCTTTTGCTCGCAAAGAAAATAGAGGAGGTCCTCTTCCCTCGAATGGTGCATGAGCCCATGAGGAGAAAAGGAAGTCTCCTCTCTGCTAGCAAAGGACCTAACACGCTCATCCAATTGTCCTTTTTTTAGATTGTTAGGTTATGAGTTACTTGTTACCAATTATTAAGTAGATTATTAAATCATTATTTTATTATTAGATTTTATAAATGATTTACAATTGTTGTTTATATATAGACATTTTTTTGTTTTTGTACATATAATTCAACATTTTTAAAAAAAATATAATTCAAAATACAATTTTGGTAGAATCTGCCTGTTCATCGGCCTTTTCGTGTCAACTATGATTTACGAGTTTGACAACATTGACTATGACACTATTTAACTCGTGCAATTTACTTGTTTCAGGGGAAAGAAATTGGGTTCAATTTTCCTACTCCAATCTACCAAACTGAACTTGGTACAAACAAGGTTGTAAAAAACACGAGTCAAATCATAGAATCGTACGATTATACGAGTTTACCCTAGCTACACGTTTTCTATCCAGAATCACGTTTCGTCAACACGCAGTGGAATCATGTGTCAGTGCGTAGAAACGGTGGAATCATGTTGATTTCGTGTTCGTCGCAATGTTGTCAGACCCGGCCCGACCGGTGAGAACGGTCGAACCGGTGTCCGGAACCTAAAACGACCCCCGGGTCGGTTGAAACCCGGGGAAGAGTTTGACCCACTTTGACTCAATCAAAATTTGGGTTCAACCGGCCGACCCTACGGGTTTAACCGACCGGCCGGGTCAATTGTTGAAATGAAAAAAATTGAAACATAAACAAAATTATTAAAACATTTAGACATATTATATATATTTCTTAAAATTTATATTTTAATGTCCTCTTGTCACATATATAATTTTTTCACTATTTTTTTTATTTATAATTACCTCACAATTTATGTTGATGACTTAATTTATGTTACTTTATTATATTATTTAATTTTACTATACTATATTTTTGTTAAATAAGATATTATATACTAATAAGATTATAATAATATTTTTATTTTATTTTATTTTTTTATTAATTTATATTATTTATTCGATCATCCGATTCGATCCAATTGATCTGACTTGATCCATCGATCCAGCCGGTCGGGTCTTGTGGTCCGTCGATCCCTTTTTTACCTACTCGTTCACACGACTCGTCTTTTTCTTCCAAATCGCATAATCCCTAATCCTTTTTCCCTTTTGTTCACGCCACGACATTGTGCTCCAACTCTCAGCGTTGGCTTCCACAGCCACCCCTTGCTTACCCTGCTTGCCGCCTACAGCCGTCCCTGCTCGTGCTGGCATCACTCATGTTGTTCGCCCCTGCAGCCACCATTAATCGCGTGTCGTCGTTCGGTCGTGTTATCTTTCTGCTGGTACCCCTCTCTCTCTCTCTCTCCCTCCCTCCCTCCCCCCTCCTCGCATGTGGCTGCTCACTGCGCCCTCTCTCTCTCTCCTTGCCTATGTGCTCCTGTCTGCGATTATTTATGACCTCACCGTTCGCCGTCTACAGCCCTAGCTCGTGCTATTCATTCCTGCCCGCTCACGTCTTTCGCCCTTACAGCCATTGCTGACCTCCTGCTGCCGTCTGCCTTTCCTTTCTACTGCTGCCGGTACGCCCTCCCTCGCTCCCTCTTTCTCTACATCTTTATGACGGTTTGCGCCGTATTCATCATCTCTGTTGACGACTCTTTGCTTCGCCCTCCTCCCTCTTTTTCTTTCTCTGTGTTTGCAAATAGGGGAAGCTCCCATGGTCCCTCCCTCTTTCTTTGTGTGTTTAAGAATAGATAAACCGAGAGGGTTAGAATGTTAGATTAAGATTTTTTGTTTGCGGCTCCATCTGGTTGTTATTTGTTCATTAATTAGTGTGTTCAAACTTACAATATAATGGTTAGATATGTTATTTTGTATGTTATATGTCATCTGGCAGAACCATTTATACGATTTCTGTGCTAGATATATTTTCCCGACTGCAAAATTAGTGTGTTTTCCCGATTTCGTGTTTTACCTTGTTGTGCCTTAATTTACAGTTCCAGTCTTCCAATTGTTTTTCCTGGAATTTTTATATTATGGTGGTTTCAGTACGGGTACCTAATCTGTCTTAAATGTACCTCATTTTGACTCGCAACTCTTTTTCCTTTCTTCAGCAAGCAATCAGGCTCTGTTGTCTTCTCATGGGAAATAAGCCTGTTAGCTATGAAAAGGAAGAAATCTTGGTAAAAGTTATGCCACCACTGGATCAAGCCTTTGCTAGATGGCTTGCTCGTGATATTAATAGGTTGCATGCTTTCGCACCAAGAAATGCTCGTGCTATAAAGCCACCAGATCATTATATTGAGTACATGAGGCTTTATGGTTGGCTGGATGTTGACATGGATGATCCGGACCTTGCCCATTTGATTAAATAGGTCACTGCAGATTCTACCTCTGTTAATGATCTAATTGTGAGCCTCATTGGGAACATCAACCAGTTTGCCTCGCGTCATCTCCATGTCAGTTTCACCTATCTATGTGACAGATTTATATTTCTGTACGTTGAAAATTTATCTTGTTGAAGTAAGTTATCATAGATTTGGAGTTGTAAGTTATGGAAGTGCTGTTGTAGTACATCTATGCATACTATTGATATATAATGTCTTCAGATAGCAATAATTTTTAATACATAAGAAATACGATGTGATAACTGATATATGTGTCTCTTCTTAACTGCGGTAATTTGTTGTCCATCTATTTTATGCTTGATTTATGGTCTTTTTAAACATGATTAATTATCTGGTGTGTATTGAATCTTTGGAGCACATGATTGTGCACTTGAAACTTTCTTAATTCGAATATTATTTGGGCACAAGTATGGTTCGTCTGGACGTAGTTTTAGAATAATTTATAGCCCATGCCTACTTGCTGCAAACACTTGCCTCTACGGTAAATTCATTTACACTGAACGCCAGACTCACACCTCGTTGCTGGTTATAGAAGTGCCCAGAGAAGAGAACAACTCCATTTGTTTATCATGCACCCTTTTGCAGGCTACGATATGAGGAAGACATGGCTGTGTTGCAAGTATTTGTAAGTTTATTACACTTCAGAAACAACAAATTGCTGTGCAGGTATTTGTCTACAAATTACTGTGAAGGTATTTGTCCATCACTCTTCAATAATGGAGTCTGTATGTATGGAGAGTCACGAGGGTGGTGTTACTTTTTCCAATATGCTGGCGATATTTTGGTGAGTCTTCCTTCCAGACCACTTGCCCCTCCTCTGCATATCTCAATATCCACGGAGCAACTTAAGATTGTCTGATCAATCTAAGAAAAAGAAAAAAAGAAAAAAAACTCAAGTTTGTCCGATGCCTATAAGTATGAGAGGGGCACTGCAAGCTCGTGGATTGGCGCAAAAAGGCGATCAGTTGATGGAGAGTTTGGAATGATATATTTGGTTTTCGTCTCTTATTCTTTCTAGAGGAAAGATGACTTAAAAAGTACTTAGTTGATATAGATGGCAAGATGTGCCTCCTATGCGCGTTTCAATTTTGTGATATTGGAGCATGACACAACTGTACCAAGGAACTGCATGCGGCAACCATGGGACAATCTCCTTATGATGAAATAAATCTACTTTTTTTTTCAGTTTAGTTGCTTTTTTCTGTATAATTATCAAACTGTGTTCTTTTATCTTTATTGTCATCTAAAAAAGAGTCAAAGATCTGCGGAAAATATATTTGGTGGTAAATAAATCATCCTTTCACAGTTAAAAAAATATAAGTTTTACCGTTAAAATAAAACATGTGGAAGGAGACACAACAGAGTCAATCTTCATAAGATGCGAGTGGATAATTTGGGAGACGATGGGACGAAAAGTTACAATTTCGAATCGCAATTTTTTTTTTTTGAGTATTTTACTGTCATATAAAAGATGGGAAGAATCGATCAATGCATACACATAAAGAAATATACAAATCAGTCTTTATATAAAAAGGGGAGCATTTTTTGTATGCACATTAACATTTTTTTTTGCTAAAAGAATTATTATCTCAGCACTGTAAGCTGGTTAAGAAAATATTGAATTAACCAAGCTTGGTTGCTAAATAGCAGGATTGTACTGCACCACTTGGCCACAGTTCTGTTCTTTCTCTTTGAGATGTTAGTAGCTTTTGACATCGTAGAAGGCTAGAATTATTAAGAAAAAAATTTGAGTTAAGGTTTTTATATGTAAAATATTTTTCATCGAAAATCATACGACATTCGGATGAAGCAATCTAACACAATGGACGCAAATATTTTTTTTCCCATTAGCAGCTAAATGAGCTATCATTTCTGTCCACTTTGCCACTTAGTGGACCGCTTTAGCTGAATGATATTTATTTAAAATGAAAAGAGAAAAAAAAAAGTATCAGATCTTCCCCTCATCTCTTTCGGTCCTGCACTCCTGCCCATATTATTCAAATAAAATTTCCTTCCAAATTAAATTAAATTCAACATTTGTCCGACTTTCCCTCAGCTCTTTCATATTTAGTTGTAAATAATTTCACTTATAATTTCATTGATAATTCAAATAACACTCACGGATATTTATCCAAATTTCTAGTTGACAGAGATGCATTTTGATCAAATATTCATTCAATAAATTAACTTCTTTAAATCTCATATGAATAACCCCTTTTATTCATATTTATTTTTTCTATTTTTTATTTATAATAAAAAACTATTACAATTTAATATTTTGGTAATTTTATCTTCAAGTACTTATATTGCGATTTACATTATTAATATTTGTCGAACACTATATCATAACATCGCTAATTATTTCCGATCTTGCTAGGCCTTTTTTAATCAACCCTATACTGAAAAAGATAAAAAAATTAATCGCAATTGCATTGAACATAGTGACTTTGTCTTTATCATATGATGATAAAAAAAAACGCGGGCGAAAGCAAGAAATCGCAGTGTATACCACTACAAACCAATCGCGAAATGCACACCAACAGCTCATCACCAAATGGGTGGTGGCTTCGTAATTAAAGTACTCGTGCAAGGGCGAAGACCCGGCCATTTTCCCTCCATATTTCCGCCTCGTATAAATTTCCCTCCATTTCTCTCTTTTTTTCTAAGTCCTTTGCTCTCCTCTTCGGCAGAGAAAGAGGACCGCCGAAATCTGATCCAAGATCCACGCCGGCGACGCGTTCAACCGCCCGATTCTCTCTTCTCCTCCCTCTTCCGAGGGCTTGCGATCCGGACTCTGTCTCCCTGGGCGATCGTGGGCTTCGCTCCGGCTCCGGCGTTTGGTTTTTTTATTTATTCGGATCCCGGATATGTCCGGAGGCAAGATGGATCCCGGCGGTGGATCGGAAGATTCCGTGGCGATGCAGTCCGTCCAATCGACGAGCGAAGCCCTGAGCTTCCCGTCGGCGAGGCCGCCGTTCGGTAGATACGCCGACGAGTACCACAGCTTCTGCGTCTCCACCGACGGGCGAGGGTGCACTGCCTCTGAAGGCGATGATACGGCTGCGGACTCCCTCATAATTAAGACACCTGTGAGTTTCTGGCGGAGTTCGTCCCCCCTCCTCCCCTTGTCGTGCCTTTTTTTTCCTTTTGTTTGTCATCAGTCGCGAAGATCAGGTTGAATTGCGTATTTAGGAACTCAGAACCTTCCAATTTGGTAATTTTGCAAACAATTTGTTGCGGATGCTGATTTCTTCAGAAACGTTGTCTGGTTCGTGGTGAAATTTCATGATATGCTAATTTTTGAAGTAGTGGTTAGACGGTACATGAAAGTGGAAATTCAGTAGTGTTTTCATGCTTCTAATTTTAGCATGCTTGAGTGCCAATCTTTTGAGCAGTTAATATGGACTGGTGTGAAGACGAAGCACTAAAAGATGTCTAGCTAGTTCAGCTTAAGCTTTTTTCTTACAAAAACTAAGCAGTGGTTAGAGTTTAGAAGAATGGTACTCTGTGTATTATCATGGATATCTCATTTAAACTGTCACCCTCATTGATAATCGGATCATGGAAACAAATTATAGTTGAAAGCCATCCTTAGCAAAAGAAAAATGTAGCTTGATTAGTTTCACAAAATACATTTTATTTCCAAATATTTTAAAAAAAATAAAAATCCATTCCAGCTTGGTTAGGTTTAAGCAGGAAATGCTTGCTCAGATTTAGGCGGGTTAATATCTACTTAAGTGCACTGGTTTTAAATATCTGAAAAGCGTTGCTTCAATAAATACATACATGGTTAGTTCATTGATATGAATTCTCCTCCCAAGAAAAGTTAATTGAGATGAATTTTATTTGTAGATCACTTGATCAGAATCCCTTTGACTTTAGGCTGAACCAACCAGCTTCAAGTTAGAGAACGAGGAATTGAGGACTAAATGTAACCGGAACAATACAATTCTGGCACATTAGAAAAAAAAGGGGAGGAGTTAATTTCTGTCAACATTCTCATTGATCTTGTATCCTGGATTGAACACCATGGTTAATGTTCCTTCGTGGCTGTTGGCGACAGATTAGAGATAACTGGGAGAGGAGGAGATGAGAAGTTTTATCAGTCATACGACTCGTATCTAGACCAGACAAGTTGGAGGAATCAAACCTGCTGTGACCTCATGGCAAACCGTGTCTTGGCAAACAAACCCTTCTGGAAGAGGAGCGAAAAAATGAATCCGACAAAAATGCTCTTGACAACTACGACTCATGAGGGGACACTAACACTGTTTTTTCTTTCTTTTTTTTGCATCTATAAGATAAACTGTATACTCTAACAGCAGAAGTAGTAATATAATGCAAAAGTGATCTAATTCTTCCTTAACACATGACTTTTTGAAGCAGAATTCCACTGCGAGCTCAAAGTTATTGTGATTTTATTACATGCAGAGAAACTAGTCATGTTCTGAATGAAGTATCTCGCAAATTTCTACTATCTTTTGTTTACAAGAGTCTGATGAAATTTTAATATGATCAGTAATTTCCTATGCAGTTAAAGAGGAAGCTTCAACTGAAAGATAATGAAGCTGCAGAATTAAGTGATCGGGCAACCAGTCATGGGCGTGCTGAAGGCATCTGCAGCCCAATTCTTACACCGGCATCAAGAAAAGGAGCAAAATCAGATGGCAAGTTAAACATCTCAATTGGCAATAGATCTGTACATCAAACACCTCTATCAAACACTGGTAAGCAGATTTATCCCGAAATCACTTTCAGTTTCATCAGAAGGTTCAGTGATATTTGTGGTAGGAGTATGTCGATATCATTACTGACTTCAGTTATCCATTTCTGTTGAATAAAAATATCAAATTTTATTATAAGTATCATAATCATATTTAAAGAAATTATGCTGTATTTTAGTATTGATATAGAAAATTGTGTTATCTTGGGGCATACAGGTTCACCTGCAGGAAATATTCCGACTCCAGCTGGTACTTGCCGTTATGACAACTCTCTAGGTGATTTGATTTTGTGATTAATTTTATATTCTGTCAATAAAAGTTTCTGGAAGTTTTTTACCTGCTTAAATTACTGACGGTTACAATGACCTTTTTCAGGACTCTTGACTACAAAGTTTATTGATTTGCTCAAATGTGCAGAGGATGGAATCCTTGATTTGAATCAAGCTGCTGAGAAATTGGGGGTAATGTAAATCATTAGTTTTTTATTTTCTGATAAGAATGTAAATAATTAGTTACTCCAGTATATCTCATTTTATCCAAATTGAAAGGTAACCTTGTGATGCATAGGTCCAAAAGAGGCGGATATATGATATCACAAATGTTCTCGAGGGGATTGAGTTGATAGAAAAGACACTTAAAAACAAAATTCGTTGGAAGTAATGCATATTTCTCTTGTGATTATTGTTTGTTTTTCTTGTTATCTGAGCTCCTCCTTTAGCGATCATCCAGCACTCACTAACGTATAAGGTACACTATGTCAGGGGATCAGATAATTCAAGACCAGGAGAAGTTGCGGATGATGTTTCAATTTTACAGGTATGATGTACATGTGGATTATATCGTAGAAGTCATTGCCACCTTGGTATTTTCGCCCTAAAATATAGATAATCAGTAGGCTCTTTTCTTATGGAATTGGCAATATCATCTCAATTCTCATTGTCTTGTTCAGACGGAAATTAAAAACCTGATGATACAAGAGAGAGAATTAGATGAATGCATCAGGTAAGGTTTAAGTAGAATTCTTCTAGTGCTTAAGATAACATTTCACCATATGATTGAAATAATTTCTTACAGCGGAATGCAAGAAAAATTGAGGGAGCTTGCTGAAAATGAAGCCAATATAAGGCAAGTGTTTAGTTTTTCCATTTATTTATGTTCAGGCATGTCAGATAAACCAGGCTTGCAAGTATCACCTGCTATGTTTCTGTCCATTCAGGTTCCTTTATGTGACTGAGGATGATATTAAGTGCATTCCCTGTTTTCAGGTAAACTTGTGTTAGTAGATACTCTTTTGAGATGTACTGCATTTTACCAGTTATTTTGGGCACTGTCAGATCAACATTATGGGTCTATCAATAACTGGAGAGCCGGTAGAATCTTATGAACTCCCATTTTCCTTGTACACGCAGAATGAAACGTTGATTGCTATCAAGGCACCTCGTGGTACTAGCCTTGAAGTTCCAAATCCTGATGAGGTTAGGAAAAACCAAGATGTTAGGAGTTTGCTAATCATGTTTCATGCAGCTAAAAAATGTCATCCTTCGCATGCAGGCTGGAGATTATCCTCAGAGGAGATATAGAATTGTCCTTAGGAGCACCAGTGGTCCCATAGATGTTTACCTTGTCAGGTAACGCAACTTATTGTATGCATAGGTACGTAGACTAGTTAGAAACCGGAAATGAGTTTTCTTATATTTTTATTAACTCCAATCAGTGCTCCTTTTGTTTTTCTTGCCAGTCGATTTGAGGAGTTGACTGGTGTTGAAACACCTCCACAGCATCCCCAAACATCAAAGTTTGGTTCTGAGACTTCAGGATTGGCAGTTGAACACAAAGAGCACGGAGGAGAGCAAATGCAAATCAACATCCAATGTGACCAATGGCCAAGTCCTGAGGCCAGATGCTCAGATTTTGATGATGGCATGACAAAGATTACTCCAGATGTTGGTGTAAGTTTCAAACTCAATCAACATATTAAATGTAAATTGTTTACAGCTTTAATATTATTATTTGGTGGTTGCTTTATATATTGCATCTTCTCCATTTTCAACTATGGAGTCAGCAAACTTTCTCAATGTGAAATTTCAAAGTGGAAACTTGAGGAAAGTGTAGTTGCAATTTTTTGAGATTTACAGCAAAGTGGGAAGAGTATTGCTGTGTTATCTCCAATTATTTTTGCCTCTTGTGAATTGTAAATGCTTGTTGCCAAATATTGCTCACTTTCCAATAAATTTAACTATAGAAACTGAACATGGCCAGCATGTTATGCAGATTGATGCTGATTACTGGCTTCTATCAGATACTGCAGTTAGCATTACAGACATATGGAATGCATGTATCCTTTTTGTAATATTACTTATACCTCTTTCAAGATTGTGCTATTTTAAATTTCCTTTTACATTGAATAATCGTTGTATGTTTACTTTTTCTATGATCTTATGAATCACAATGTGGATGCTTAACTCTAATAACAGCTGAAGATCAAGGTAATGAAATAGGCAGATTTAGTACTGATGACTTTATCACAGGAGGACCAAGTACCCTGCAAATTCCACCTTCTGGTGATATTGATATGCCCTCTACTACAACATCACAGAAAGCAAGATGAATGCACTCAAACTGGAGTATGAATCTCTTCCTGTGTGGGGGAGGGTTCGACTGATGGGGGGGTCTTCATAAGCTTCCTCTGTTAGTTCAAACGTCAAACTGCATATTGTGCTCGATCATCTTGTTTTTTAAAGTAATATGCCAATGCAAATGCTTGCTTCAGGCTGCCTAATGCAACAGTAGAAGTCCAGGTGCACAGTTTAAGTAACTCATCTGAACATGAGAAGAGGAAGATTGCCTCTTCAACCGTTGTAACTGTTTATAATCTTGTTGTATTGCTTAAAAGTAGAGCAAGAGGACGCAACATAAACCGGCATGGACTTTTGTTGGGATGATGCCATCTCCAACCTTATTTTTTACAACCCTCTATCTAATATATTATATTTATCGCTGTATAATACTCATTGGCCATCGTTGTTTTGACATCTTGATTTTTGGAAATATGATCCACGAGTTAAACCACTAATTATCCTCAAAGCAATTCTAGTGATGCGGAAATTTCTTATAATAATAATAATTTTTTTGAGAAGGTTATAATAATAATAATAATAATAATAATAATAATAATAATAATAATAATAATAATAATAATAATAATAATAATAATAATAATAACAATAATAATAATAATAATAATAATAATAATAATATATTTAGATGAAGTCGGACTCTGGTGTAAAGTGGTAAAAGATTTAGTACATACATATATAAATCACCCGGCATCTTAATAATTATTATTAGATCATCTCTAGCCAAGTTTCCAAATCATGCCGGAGTCTTGGCGCACTCCGCCGCTGGCGGCAACGTCACCGACCGTGTCCGCCGACGCTACGAACCCCATCGACATCCAGACGATCGACAACAAGTTCCTTCGGAGGGTGGCCTCCACGCTGCAGCCGCCCCCGCCGCCGCCTCCCTCCCGCCGAGGGTCGTTCAGGAGGGCCGTGTCGAAGCTCTTCTGCGGCGTCGTGGACGTCCCGCTCGAGCGCTGCATGGACTTCGTCGACAAATTGCTCCGCCGGAAGAAGAATCACCCTCGTCTCAGACACGAAAAGAACACTTCTTTGGTCTTTTTTGATTAGGTTCTAATTACTTGTATTGTTTAGTTTTCTGTTCATTCCTTCTTCTCCTCCTCCGCCTCCGCCTCCGGCCCCTCCTCTCCGGACCGGTGCACATATTATCGGCGGAGCTGTTTGGCGTAATGTTATACTTGTTGCAAAGTAGGTGGGGGAAACACTCTTGATTGGTCAAAGCATATTGTAGTTGGGAAACACTTGATTGGCTCAAATTAGGCGGAATTAACATTGTGGAATAACAGGCTGATTGATCATAAAGTTTTTTTTTTCTTTTGATGACCTTTATCTACTTCTTGTTCATTGGAAGTTAATTTTATTTGTTTCGGACTCCGGAATCCTAATGCAATTATGCACCAACTTAAATATTTTATTTCCACGTTTTTGGAGTTTTGATGCGTCTTCGTAGATTTGGTGCTGGTCTAACTCTTCTGCAGTTCTACTAGATAAGAAGACGTATAATGATTGACTTTTGAAGAACTTGGGCTTATCACATTTTACTTTATTTGTTATAGTTTTTTTATCTTAACGAAACAAACTCTATCATCTAATCAATATTTTCTAATTTCACCGAAAAAGTTATTAACTAATCTGAGCAATTGAGCTTACGGGCGAATACGAGCCCGCGAGTGTCGATCTATGGGCCAAATCGATAATGGCCCGTCTCAAATAGAGAGCTGGAATACGGAATCGATTTAAATGGATACCTTACCTCAAATGTCATCCAATTTGATGTTTATTCAGCGATATTTTCTAACTTTATTTTATAACATGAATACTCTACATTTGTTTTACGATCAGAAATATCCAATTTTCCTATCATTCGACTGACGTGGCATTTATTTTTTTAAAAAATAATATATGAAATATTAAAATGATATTAACAAATAAAAAAGCTCCCCCTCTCTCTCCCTCTTGCCGCCGATGAATCAGTCCTCTTCGGCACTCGCCGGAGGAAGCAGAGGAGAGGGGCCCGACATGCCCCCCTCTGTGTCCTCCGATGAGCGTCGAAAGTTGTGTGTGTGTGTGTGGGGAGGGGGGGGGGCTCCTCGAGTCTGGCGTTGATGAGGCCCCCTCCCTCCGACGCCAAGATCGAGGGGAGGAGCAGTGACTTATCGACGGGGCAACCGGGAAACGGTCCATGGCCGGTTAAAATGGCATTCCGTTCAAAGAGTTAAAAGATGGATGAAATTCGTGTTACAAATTAAAATTGGAGGATAGCATTGGGAAGACGGAAGACATTTGGGAGATGTAATGCAAGAAAACACTCATGATGAAATTATCGACCACATATGACTTTGAATTACGGGAAAAATTTTGTGAGTTTTGATTAACTTCTAGAACAACAAAAAGCATAGACTCTTACATTTCATGAAAAATATGCTTTTTAATAAGAGCCATACTACACAAACAATTCTTAAGTTTTTTTTGCATTCATCGTCATCATGTATGTCAAACACTATTTGACAAAAAAAATCATGTTATAAATGTGTTAGAATTAACATTGCACTATAATTAATGGAATCAGTACAATTTATTTTGTCAATGGCTAATTAGATATGTATAATAATATAGACACCCTAAATATATGTCATATTTGAGGTCAATTTTGATGTTTCCTAATTCACTTTGTTTATTATTTTTTATATCATCAATTTTTTATTCAATAGTTCATAATTGAATCTCTCCGATGAAAATTTGATGGTGAGAATGATAAAAAATAATGTAAGATAGAAAACATCTATATTTTTTCATTTTTTTTAAAATGACAATAAAGACAGCCTATATCTAATCCTCCACAAAATAGTACTTCAAGGTTACGTATGCCATTTATGAATTAAGATAATTTTTACTACAAAAATGTATTAACTAGGCACACAACAAGAAACATGTAAAGTTCTTAAACATCGATTGATGAGGACATGAGTCTGAATTATAGTTGCACTGCTCATTAAATATATATATATAATATTAATTGCTAAAAAAGATTTTGTAGGCACCTTTTATAGTTTATATTACACGCATTAGACTTAGCCATATTTCTTATTTTCTTTTAAAAAATATATTTAATGGGCCGAGTTCTAATTAATTGGCACACTCTTCCAGGGTAGAACGCAGTAAACAGTGCAGGGCTTAATTAATTATGTGATACGATGTGCAAGCCACTTAATTGCGTACTGTAAACACGAACCTGCTCTAATTTAAATGTCATTTTTCATAACAAGAATAAAAAGAATTAATTGCGACAGAGACAAGTCATTTTTTTTTGCGTCGCTAATCGTGCCATTTAGACAAAAGGATACCGGGAACTGTGGCCTGAGAAGGAATAATTTGTATTATACGCTTTATTCTATTTCTAGCTTATGAAATTCTATGTAAAAATATATTTTGCTTGCTTGCGCATGTACAATTTTAAGTTTAATCTACTTAAACAAGAGTAATCTGTTTATTGCTGATGGCACACGCTTACATAATCCATGCGTTCGTTGACTAATCTAATCGAGCTCTAATTTATTTCAGTTTGATTGATTGATGTATGTGATTTTTCAAATGCAAAGAAATTAATATAATTACAAATAGAATAAGTAAGAAAGGCATATATATATATATATATATATAGCTCTCTTCTATTTACCAGTCAACCGGCGAATTTAATTGTGGTCCATTTGTTTTGTCATTTCATGTACATGCAAAGGAACAAAATTATACATATTTCCAAAATTAATTAACTAGTTAATACTGTAAGAAAGTAATGAAATTCGTGAGGTGATGAATCTATGGTTGGCAGGATCCAGAGTCGTGGTGTCAGGCTTAATTTTCGAAAACTATTTTCATTGTGATGTGATGAATCAAGGGAGTCAGGATGACGAGAGAGAGAGAGAGAGAGAGAGAGAGAGAGAGAGAGAGAGAGAGAGAGAGAGAGAGAGAGAGAGAGAGAGAGAGAGAGAGAGAGAGTTGTATCAAGTTGTTGCTGCTGTTACGTAGGTGTGTTGGATGGTAATTGGCAATGTCCAAATCTATCTACAGCATGCGCTTTGTCTGAAACCCCATAATGCAACTAACACAAAATTATTGGCTTGGCAGGGCATGGGCGCAATCATGGCCACTGCCAGGCCACTGCTGGTTGCTGTTGGCTTGGCCCCTCCATGCATCTATTACTCACTCCAACTCTAGCTCAATCTACATAAAGGACAAGTCTGTCTTCTTGTACTATTAACAATTGCCTTACTCATTATCTGTGTATATTTTATAAGCTCTTCTCATTTATTAAACATATCTTGGAATTTCTCTAGGTCCTTTCAGTGCTTTGGGGGATCATACTATCATATAAATTGACAAAAAGGTGAAACAAAAAGTCGTAGTTATTTGTAATATCGTTCGGAATATTTGGATAACACTGCATGCATGTATATATCTACACTATAATTTGACTTATACAATTACATTGCATACCACGCACTCGCCTAACTATGCATTTATTTAAACATGTCTTTTGATTATTTTTTTCTCACACATCATCAACTATAACTATTTTTTATATTTGATCATAAATCCTAAGTTTGTAAATTTAGTCTTTCAAAGATTCTACCTTTGAGTTTTATTCAAAGTTCTGTTAACCTATATTTTTTTAAATGTGAAAAATAAATTTTAATATGTGTTAGAGAAAATAATCTTGTTTTTTTTCTATTTAAAGATTTTTAAGGACGACATCATTATATTTTATTCGTATAAACAATCATGAACAGTTGATATATTATATTCTATTCTAAAATATTTTATTATGTTTTATTACACTTTTCATGTTTTTTAATTATACTAATTATTTAACAAACTTATAAAACATTTTACGCTTAACTTGGTCATAATACTTAGAATTTTACATGACTAATTTATATGAGTTCGGTATAATAATAAGCTAAATAATAAAATTAAATGAACCTTTTTCATAAAGTCAAATTTATGAAAATCCACTTAAGACAAAAGAAACATTTGTACGCAACACATTTATAAAAAAAAATCTAATGAGATCTCGGAAGTCCACATACAGCAAAACAAAGCCAAAAGCCTGTCATGAATTGTCACCGCCATTAACCAGAAAATTGTGCTTACTTTCAAGTTTTGACAATATCAGTAGCCAGCTTAACTACTACATCAAATTTCAGGATAATGAGAGTTGCATAGAATTGATGTACCAATTGGCAATTGGTAGATCTATTGGTGAATAATATATCGAAAGATTTGATTACTAATAGAGCGAAATGACGTCGTATGATCCATGTAGTCGACCCCACCTAGTGAGATAAGATTTTGTTGTTGTTGTATTTATTCAAGTGATTGAGAACATTAATATTATACGTACATATGATTTTCTCTAACGATGCATGAATTGAGTGGAACTTAAAAGCTTGACTTATTATCGAAAAACTGAAGTTTAAAAAGTAAAGAACAGTGGTGCATGTAAGAAGTAAGAACTCTACCTACCACAACACACTACAAATGATGCTAATTAGATGCATGTAGAGAGACTTGGCCATGCAAGCCCCTTAACAGGTTTAATGTTAGATTAATACTAAAAGCATGTCAACTTATTGCTTGCGACTTCCTTCTCGTCTATGGTTTCTTTGACCTTTAGCTCTAAACAAGTATCAGAAGAGGAGGGAGGAGGAGGAACAAAACTATAAACGAGGCTCAGAAGCAAATCCAAAAATGCTGCGAGAATGAACCCATGAGTCTTCTCCGCATTGGCCCTGAGGTACCACTGCAGCAGCTCCTCGAGGCCCTCCCAGTCCCTCAGGCGGCGCCCACGCGCGGCCACCATCTCCTCCATCGACGACCGGAAGTCCCAGTACGGATCGTCGGAGTCAAGCGTCAGGGCCACGGCGCTCTCCTCCAAGGCCTCGTCCGGCAGTATTGAGCTCGTCGTGCCTACGTGTGGCTCGAAGAAGAGCCGGTCCGAGCGCAGGCCGCGGAGCAGCGCCTTCTGCAGCAGCGCGTCCCCGTCCGAATCCTCCGACAAGGTGGTGGAGAAGCTCCCCCCTCCCTGGCGCTGCCGCTCCTCCTCGGAGGAGTGGGTGAAGCTGGACTCGTTGCAGTCGAAGATGAAGGCCGAGTTCGCTGTCTTGCAGACGGCGTCCCCCATGGCGGGTTCACGGAAGGATTCTGTCATGGGGTGCTTGCAGGAATGCCATGGCCTCGAGGAAGAAGATGAAGGGTGAGACAAAGAAAAGGAATCGTGGCACGAAGACTTTGCCGCTTCTCTGGACTTGAACAAGATTGCGCTCAAGCTTCGGTTCTTTCCCATTTCTTCTTCCTACTTTGAGAGAGAGAGAGAGAGAGAGAGAGAGAGAGAGAGAGAGAGGGAGGGAGAGAGAGAGAGTTTAAATGTTGATGAAGTTGCAGGAGCTTTAGGTGTGGCATTAATGGACAGAAGAAAAATGTTTTCTTTAGGGTTTCTTTATATACTTGTTTTTTTTAAAAGTCCATGCGTTTGGTGAGAACATAAATTCATGACCTCACCCTAATAAAGAAAATACAAAAGGAGTTGGGGCAATTACTTTGTCACCTCTTAATAAATATGAAGTTCGAAATTGTGTTAGTCAAATCAAATGTTTTCATTAACAGTTTTTTCAGGTGGGTTTGGGATGATACAAATTAGTTTTTAACAGTTTTTAAATCTAAAGAAGCTTAGTTTTAAAATTTTCATTTATATAATAGAATAGTGAAAAATGCCTTTAGAGATTTGATTAGGATTGGACGTGCATTTTTTATCACATGAAAGTGCATTTTTTAGTTTCTTATATTTATATGGAAAACAATTTTTATGAACAATTCTACGGATTTTATCATATAGGTTCAGAATATTATCGAACTAATTCAACATTGGGACGATAGTTTTATTTTGTATATCCATTATTTATTTTAATTTTTCATTCATAATTTATTCGCAGGAATTTTATAGATACGATTACGATACACAAGGAACGTTACCTATTCGTTATATGAGAAAATGGAAATGCTAAATCTAGTCCGCTTAAATTAATTATATCTTTTTTTTCCAATTTCGTATAGTCTTTAGCATCTGGCCCACTTTAGAAAGCATGGATGAATCCGTACAAAAATTGGGCTGGGCCGTTGGGCGGGCCTGGCAGCCCATTCCGTTAAAAAGTCCCCTTCTGCCAGCTTTTTGTTGTTTTACGTGTACATGGATTTATGTACTTTATAGTTTATAGATCTGATATAAAGAAAAAAGAAAATAAAAATAAAAGAGATCCAACTCGAAATGATTCAGAAGTCGTATCTTCTCTACTTTTTGTTCTCCTTGTCCAGTTTTCCTCTATTATTATAGATAATTGAGACAACAAAGATGACCTCAGCCTCATAAATTTCAAATCCTTTGCAAATTATGCAGAGATCAGAGCTCTAACTAAAGTACTTAGCCTTTAAAAACTTGATGCTTTCTTCATTACACTATCATCAATCAAGGCAGTGGGTGTAGCTGGCAATTCATTCCAGTTGACCATAATTAAATGAAAATGAACACAGAAGCATCATGGAGCCAAAACTGATCATGGCTCGTAGCATTTGTGTCTGAAATCTCTTCTAATAGCAACTGATCATGGAGCCATTTAACAACAGGATTCAGAAAAGCCATCCAACTGTTACAGTGATCCTCTGTACTGAGAGCTATAGGAACATGTACCAGGCGCATGTGAGTTATCTTTTGGGATCCAGCTAATTAAGCAACCTCTGCTAACATAGTAACATTGTCATCCTGCACAACTATGCAGTCTATTCGGCTGCTGCTATTAATTATTCTCTGTATCACTGATGCCTCTGTAAAAAAAATCAGCTGTTAATGCCTACTGAAAAAGCTCTTTCTTAAAGTTGGGGAAATCACTTCAGCCGTTCAGCTCAACTTTTCTCAATGAAATATAACAATCAAATTATATTCGAGCAGAGAGAGAGAGAGAGAGAGAGAGAGAGAGAGAGAGAGAGAGAGAGAGAGAGAGAGAGAGAGAGAGAGAGAGAGAGCACGCAATGCAATTTATTCTTATTTAACATGTCTCAAATTTTAAATCATGCATATACATACTATCTCTACTGTTTTCATTCTTAATTATACGTGCGATTGAAAGTGTATCTACGTTTAAGCATGTCTGATTTTAACATCAAATGTATAAAAGACATGTATAAAAAAATAAGGCTCATATGTTATAATCAGATGTAAGATTCGAAATAACACATATTAATCAGAATGATAATGATTTCAAAAGTTTATCCGACAACTCCTAAATATTATACTGGTAATAACAAAAAAATATTTATATACTAGATGACCGAATTGATAATTAATTGATGTGGCTATGGACTCTAATAGTTTACCATCATTTGTTTTTTTAGTTATCAGCAAATTCAAGATCAAATCCTAATAACATATGATCAAGTTCATGTACTTTAGTTTAGCATTGTATAAATATATATATGCATGCAAAGGCGACTACTGTATGATTTAATTAGAATGATGACTGCATGATAGAAGTTATATAAAACCTAGAAATGCATGTAATGCTTAATTGTTCGTATATACAAATTGGCCAGTGGAGAAGTTAATGCAAGTAGCCCCAATTTTTCTTTTCTTTCATGCCAGGCATGGAGCCCCTATATGATCAGACACTGCAACTTCCATTACTAAGTGTCCCTCATGGATCGGCTTGTATCATTTGAACCTACTGTAAATTAACTTACAAAACGCAGATCTTCCAAATTGTCATAAAAGCAGAGGGGCAAAATGAACAGTGTCGAGTGCACGGCATGAAGTTTAGCTTCATGTTTAATTTGCTCATCAACAACATGTATACACACAGTAAACCAGTCAAACTGGTCAATGAGCTATTGGACATCAACCATATATATTTCTTTCCAAATGGCGTTTACGTACTGTTGAGTTTGGAGAAGAAGTATACATGATGAGATGGTACCATTACTATATCAGCATGCATCTGCACTTCATGTTTTATCCAGGAATTAAACGTAGATTATGCTCCCCTGAGAAAAGTTTATGATTAATTTACGCGTGCATGCTGTTAGATAATTTAGGCAATATTTCTGCTTTCTACTACAACATAATTAATATTTATATTAAAATCAAAATTGATTAATGAAAATTAAGAATGAATGGAGCCGTACGTTGATATGCCAAATGAAAGAAAAAATGCTCCAATTTTGAGGGAGGGTGCAATAACTTATTCCTCGAAGGGCCTTTGATTGTTCAGCAATGATGTTGCATTTGATTATGACAAGTACACTAGATAAAAAATAATTCCTAACAATAATGCATTTTTTTATAAATAATAATAATAAAATAGATATTCCATGTGCACATACTATTTGCTTAAAATGCCATGTCTTTTAAAAGAAAAATAAATACACTTTTTTTTCAAACTTGATCTAGTATTGAAAAGCTCTAGAAAAACTTTCGTTTAGCTAGTCAAAACAAGGGTAATAGGTTTTATGGCAAGTTAATTTTAAAAGATAAGCACATCCTTTGTAATGCTCCCGGGACTTTCAGGTGCTTAGAGTCGTCTCAGAGGCGCTACATAATTTTCTATAAAATATTTTTGCGGAATAAAATTTATTAAGTGCAGAATATAAACAATAAATGCAGAAGACTTTTCAATAATAATCCGTAATATTTAAAATAATAAAAATATCAATAAGTTCACAATGCTAATAAATGCGGAAATAATTAGACAACTCAATCTAGAACATGTGTAACATCTGTCTGTCATTGAGCATAGCCACATGCAGGATCATCCTCTATCAAAGCACTCTCACCTGCACGAATCCAGGTACAGAGAAATATCCATGAGTATAAAAATACTCAATATGGTCTACTAAACAATCAATATGCTCAATTGAAAATAGAATATAATTAATGATGAGTCAATTGAACAATCAATACAATAATAAATTAATATAACGATTTATCAATCTGAGCAATTATATCAGATTATGGTCAAAAGACCAATCAATAGAGATAGCAATTAATAATTGCCTAATAAATTGGATCGATAATTCAATATAACAATAGGACAATAAAGTCATAGAGCAATATGAAGGATAAAAAAAAGATCAGATGACCGATCAATATTGATTTAGCAATTAAATGTCTAATCATTATGATATTATTCAATTTAATAATTTTCAATCAATATCAATGGTCATTGGTCCATAATAATTCCATTCGATTCAATTGACGGAGGCAATGCTAGTCAACGCCAGTATCCAAATGATCATGATCTATTCAATTCAATTCGATTTCAATCCGACTCAATTCGATTCGATTTTAATTTAATTCAATTCAATTTATAATGTTCGGAGTTATTCAATTCAATGAGGAGCGCTCAGTCAATTAAGAAAAAATTCATGTCTCTTTCATGTATGCCAGTGGGGGATCAGTGTCACGACAAGTCAACCAATAATATAACGCTAATAATTATTTGTAAATGACGGGGGACCATGACCAAACACACGATAGTCATAACTTCTCAAGAGGATGATGACGTCTCAAACCTTTAACAATTCAATAACAATATGGTCCGAGGGCTTGAAGACAATAAAAGAACATATAGATTCAGCAACTTTCAGCTTTTATCTTATTTACCTAGAACGTCTATCTTCTAGCAATTTAATTTAAATGAAACAAGATCCAATCAGAAAAACCACTGCATCAACAATCAGTGGTAAGATTGGATATGATCAAATATGATGATGATATGATGATTTGATATGATATCGATATAATCAAGAATGGTAGCATTATGATCAAGACAATCAATAATAACTAGATCAATATATAATATTCAATAATAATAATAATAATAGCAATAAAATCAATATTTTCTACTAAATAAAAATATTAATATCACTCTCGGTCCTTTCTCTCTCTATTTTTTTTATCTTACCCCTTTTCTCGGATCCACAATTTCCTTCTTATCAAAGCCTAAACTTTCTTTCCATATTTTTATTCTATTTTTTTTTACTTTTTTTTTTGTGAAAGCAGAGAAATCCAATTCCTCTTCCAAATGCACTTTCCTCTCTCCTATTCACTCGGCATCACGCCCTTTTTTTTTTCTCCTTCTCTCTTACGGCCTTACCCTCTTCCTTACTTCTTTAATTCCCTTTTTTTATTTTGCTTCTCTCTCACCGTCTCTTTGGCGGTGAAACTCCTTATTCATTTATTTTTCTCCCTCGACTCCTCTGTACGTCATGTTCACAAACACCTTTCTTCTTTTTTTTTCTCTTTCTCTAATAGCCTACGGCTGCAATCCCTCTTCTCTCTCCAATCTTTCCCTTCTTAGATTTTTTCCCCTTTTGTTTTCTTAATTCTTTCTTTCTACCGGACGCACATTATTCAACCCAAGTGATGCGCGAAATGATTACTCATTTTTTTATTATTTATTCTCAATTCTCTCTCCAGAGCACTTGCGTCCTTAATATGTCCCAAGTATTATAATTTATTTTTCTTCTGTTGTTGAGCAAATCGAAGGCATAAACGCCCAAAAGACCAAAACAATATGTGGCGCAGATCAATTCCAATGGAAATTAATCTTCCACTAATACATAATTATGTATTACGATAAAAATATGAATTCTTCCTACATACATCGTATCTCGCCTAGTTGTTCGACGTCGAATCACACCTTGTCATCACCTGATCGTCACGTCTCTGTCGTCGAACACCGAGAACCCAAGAAGAGGAAACTCCTTGACGACCAACTCTAAAATTTTATTTATAGGGCTCTTAAATCTTTATCTCTAATTCATCTATAATTTATAATCATAATCAACTTTAATCTTTTAATTAATCCCTTTTAACAATTTTAATTTATTTCAATAATTAAATAATTTCGAATTTAATTAAATATCTCATAATACATTTTTATCCTTAATTAAACTCCTCCTCAATTTTTCCTTTATTTTCGGAATTTTTAAATATAATAATATTAATGGCCTTAATTCTCAAATAAGAATATTAAAATATTCTTTTATTAATAAATTCGTCATCGAATTTGCATAAACCAAACTATATCATCTATCTAACAAATTTGAGAAATCTTTTCTCATCTCCACTTTCTATTTTTAAATGTCATATTCATCTTCATGATATGTCCTACATATATCATGTCTTCATTTTGATTCAATTTCTCCAATCTCATTATATTCGTATACGATTCATCTCATATACGTTGTTCTCAACCTTTCCATGATGAGACAAACTTCGTCACTTCATTACTTTGTAACAAGAACTATCATCCACCCACTTTGCTCCAACTGATAGGTGAGCGACATGATCTACTATATATACATGTCTGCGAAGGTGTCATGCCTAATGTTAGAGTTGTGACTGTTGCCACATACTAACTCTACCGGTGGAATTTGGTTGTTCCAACTATCACTCCAGTCCAATGCACAAGTCCAAAACATATTTTCTAAAGTCTAAATTGTCTATTCAGACTACTCATCCATATGTGAATGGAAGACATAGAAGTTCAACCACATCCTAAATACTCTATAAATGCTCCGTCAGAATTAGGCTATGCACTGTAGTTGGATAACCTCATTAAAAATGAATGTCCATGAGGCTTTTGATGGACTAACCTTTCTCTAATGAGTATGGTGTCGGCTATCTTAGTATATCGAATGAAAAGATTAAGAAGAAACGACAATAACAAAACACAAATCCTAAGAGACGAATGAATTGATTGCTACCTTCGACGCTATAACGGGCGGGCATCAGATAAGTGTAAAATTTTAAATTCTATTTTCTGAGTTTAATTCTTCATATTCGGTTCATGTGCTTATATATATATATATATCATATTTTAATTTTTTGCTTTCACATTTGACTATGTTGCGAGTTGCATTCGGCCGTGATTCTCTGGCATCATGTCGTCTCTGGCAGCTCGGCGCTCTCTCGCTCCGCCAGGTCGGCGCTCCCGACTGTCTCTCGTGCCAGCCGGTGGTACGCCCCAGCGCTAGCGAAGATGAATACCACGTGGACCTACATTTGAAAACAAGCTTGTTGTTTTGTTTTATTTTGTTTGTTTTGTTTTGTTTTATTTTGTTTTGTTTTGTTTTGTTTTATTTTTTTTGTTGTGTTTGCATTCTGGTTTGGTGAGGCTTTTTGTGTTCGATCTTTCATTTCTTGGTGGAATCAAAACTACCGTCTTCTTGTCTCCGGCGTTCTGGTTGAAATTTTCCGTTTCTTCTCGCGTTTTGTGTTTACCGATCGAGCTTGTACCGGCCTTGGGATTGTTGAGCATTCGATCAGCCTTCTCTTCTATTTCTTCTCGTGTTTCGTGTTTGCATTTGTCGTGCTGGCACCTTAATTTGTCACTTTGTGAATTTTGTAGAGTCCTGAATTCTCGACCGATCGAATTCGTCGCTTTCTCGGATTTGAGTTTCATTCATCTCTTGGGATTTGTGATTTTGTCATTGCCATTTCTTCTTTATTTTTTCATTTCATGGAGGAAGGGCCGATGGTGGTTGAGATGTGTCGAGCGTTCGATGAATTCTCGGGCATCAGCTTTCTCATATTTAAATCCTAATTCTAGTTGTCATGGAATCGATGAATTCTCGATAGCTTTCTCGGAGAATTTAAATCTGAAAAAGCTGCCGAGAATTCATCGACACATTCTTAGTCTATCGATTCCACGACAACTAGAAATAGAGTTTAAATTCCTGAAAGTTGATGGCCGAAAATTCATCAAATGCTTGACACATCCCAACCACTGGTGGCTATTCCTACAAGAAATTAAAAAAAAACAAAGAAGAAATGGCAATAACAAAATACAAATTCCAAGAGACGAATGAATCAGTTGCCACCTTCGACGCTATAACGGGCGGGCACTCGATAAGTGTGAAATTTAAATTCTATTTTCATAGTTTATTTTTTTTATTCGGTTCATGTGCTTATATATATATTCACATTTTAATTTTTCGCATTCACATTTGACTCTTTCACTTTCGCTATGTTGCGAGTTGCATGCGGGGGTGATTCTCTGGCGTCATGTCATGGTCTGGCAGCCCGGTGCTCTCTCGGTCCGCCCGGTTGGTGCTCCCTGCTCTCTTTCGCGCTGGCGCCAGCAAAGATAGATACTACGTCACGGGAAAATAAGATTTGAAGCGAAGTTGGTTGTTTTGTTTTATTTTGTTGTGTTCGCATTTTGGTTGGGTGTGTCTTTTTGTGTTCGACCTCGTTGGCACCTTATGAATTCTCAAAGATTTTATCTTTCTTCTTAAATCTTTCATTTCTTTGTGGAATCAGAATTGTCGTCTTCTTATCTCCAATGTTCTGGTTGGGATTTGCCATTTCTTCTCGCGTTTTGAGTTTGCCGGCCTTGGGATTTGTTGAGCGTTCGATCGGCCATCTCTTCTATTTCTTCTCGCATTTCATGTTTGCATTTGTCATACTGGCACCTTGATTTGTCACTTCGTGAAATTTTGTAGACTCTTGAATTCTTGATCGCTCGAGTTCGTCACTTTCTCGGATTTGAGTTTCATTCGTCTCTTGGGATTTGTGTTTTTGTTATTGCCATTTCTTCTTTATTTTTCCATTTCTTGGAGGAATGGCCGCCGGTGGTTGAGATGTGTTGAGCGTTCGATGAATTATCGGGCATCAACTTTCTCGGATTTAAACCATATTTCTAGTGTTTAAATCCGTGAAAGTTGATGGTCGAGAATTCATCTAATGCTCGACACATTACAACCACTAGCAGCTGTTCCTACAAGAAATTAAAAAATAAAGAAGAAATGGCAATAACAAAACACAAATCCCAAGAGACGAATGAATCGGTTGCCACTTCGACGCCATAATGGGCGGGCGTCCGATAAGTGTTAAATTTTAAATTCTATTTTTGGAGTTTATTTCTTTTTATTCGGTTCATGTGCATATATATATATATATATATATATATATATATATATATATATATTCACATTTTAATTTTTCGCTTTCACATTTAACGATTTCACTTTCACTATGTTGCGAGTTGCATTCGGCGATGATTCACTTTCACTATGTCGTCTCTGGCGGCCCGGCGCTCTCTCGCTCCGCCCGATCGGTGCTCCTAACTCTCTCTTGCGCCGGCCAGTGGTGCGCCCTGGCGTCAACAAAGATAGATACTACGTTATGGGAAAATAAGATTTGAAACCAAGTCTGTTGTTTTGTTTTGTTGTGTTCGCGTTCTGGTTGGGTGAGTCTTTTTGTGTTCGATCTCGTCAGCACCGTATGAATTCTCAGCGATTTTATCGTTCTTCTTAAATCTTTCATTTATTTGTGGAATCAGAACTGCCGTCTTCTTGTCTTCGACGTTCTGGTTGGATTTGCCATTTCTTCTCGTGTTTCGTGTTTGTCGATCGAGCTCATACTGGCATTGGGATTCGCTGAGCGTTCGATCGGCCGTCTCTTCTATTTCTTCTTGCATTTCGTGTTTGCATTTGTCATACTGACACCTTGATTTGTCGCTTCGTGAATTTTGTAGAGTCTTGAATTCTCGGCCGATCGAGTTCGTCACTTTTTGTTGGGATTTGTGTTTTTGTTATTGCCATTTCTTTATTTTTTCATTTCTTGGAGGAACGTCGCTGGTGATTGAGATGTGTCAAGCGTTAAATGAATTCTCGGGCATCCGATTTCTCGGATTTAAACCCTATTTCTAATGGTCATGGAATCGATGAATTCTCGGCAGCTTTCTCGGAGAATTTAAATTCGAGAAATCTGTCGAGAATTCATCGACACGTTCTTGTTTTGTCGATTCCACGACAACTAGAAATAGGGTTTAAATCCGTGAAAGTTGATGGCCGAGAATTCATCGAACGCTCGACACATCCCCACCACCAGCAACTGGGCCTCCAAGAAATTAAAAAATAAAAAATAAATGGCAATAATAAAATACAAATCCCAAGTGACAAATGAATGGGTTGCCACTTTCGATGCTATAATGGGCGGGCGTCCGATAAGTGTTAAATTTTAAATTCTATTTTCGGAGTTTATTTCTTTATATTCGGTTCATGTGCTTATATATATTCACATTTTAATTTTTCACTTTCACATTTGACTCTTTCACTTTCACTATGTTGCGAGTTGCATTCGGCAGCGATTCTCTGCGTCATGTCATCTCTGGCAGCCCGACGCTCTATCGCTCCGCCCGGTCGGCGCTCCCAGGTCTATCTCGCGTCGGCTGGTGGTACGCCCCGACGCCAGCAAAGATACATACTATGTCACGCGAAAATTAGATTTGAAACCAAGTTCGTTGTTTTGTTTTGTTGTATTCGCATTCTGATTGGGTGAGTCTTTTTGTGTTCGTTCTCGTCAGCACCGTATGAATTCTCAGCGATTTTATCGTTCTTCTTAAATCTTTCATTTCTTTGTGGAATCAAAACTGCCGTCTTCTTATCTCCGGCGTTCTGGTTGGGATTTGTCATTTCTTCTCGTATTTCATGTTTACCGATCGAGCTCGTACCGGCCTTGAGATTTGCTGAGCATTCGATCAGCCATCTCTTCTATTTCTTCTCGCGTTTCGTTGTTGCATTTGTCGTTCTGGCACCTTGATTTGTCACACTTGCGAATTTTGTAGACTCTTGAATTCTCGCCTGCTCGAGTTCGTCTCTTTCTCAGATTTGAGTTTCATTTGTCTCTTGGGATTTGTGTTTTTGTTATTGCCATTTCTTCTTTATTTTTTCATTTCTTGGAGGAACGACCATCGGTGGTTGAGATGTGTCGAGCGTTCCATGAATTCTTGGGCATCAGCTTTCTCAGATTTAAACCTTATTTCTAATTGTCGGGAATCGATAGAACAGGAACATGTCGATGAATTCTCGACAGCTTTTTCGGATTTAAATTCTCCGAGAAAGCTTCATAGATTCCATGACAACTAGAAATAGTGTTTAAATCCGAGAAAGCTGATGCCCGAGAATTCATCGAACGCTCGAAACATCTCAACCACCGTCGGCCATTCCTCCAAGAAATGAAAAAATAAAGAAGAAATGACAATGACAAAAACACAAATCCCAATAGATGAATGAAACTCAAATCCGAGAAAGCGACGAACTCGATCGGCCGAGAATTCAGGACTACAAAATTCACGAAGTGACAAATCAAGGTGCCATTACGATAAATGCTACCAGAAGTTGCGAGTTGCATTTGGTTCATGTGCTTGTATATATATATATATATATATATATATATATATATATATATATATATATATATTCACACTTTAATTTTTCGCTTTCACATTTGACTCTTTCACACTCACTATGTTGCGAGTTGCATTCGGTGGCGATTCTCTGGCGTCATGTCATCTCTGGCGGCCCGGCGCTCTCTCGCTCCGCCCCGTTGGCTCTCCCGGCTCTCTCTCGCGTCGGCCGGTGGTAGGCTCCGGCGCCAGCAAAGATAAATACTATGTCACGGGAAAATTAGATTTGAAACCAAGTTCGTTGTTTTGTTTTGTTTTGATCATCAAACGCTCGACACATCCCAACCACCAATGGCCGTTCCTCCAAGAAATTAAAAAATAAAGAACAAATGGAAATAACAAAATACAAATCCCAAGACGACGAATGAAACTCAAATATGAGAAAGCGATCAACTCGAACGACAGAGAATTCAAAACTCCACAAAATTCACGAAGGGACAAATCAAGGTGCCGACATGGCAAATGCAAACACGAAATGCGAGAAGAAATAGAAGATACGGCCGATCGAAAGTATGGAGAAAATTTAACAATAAATTTAAATGAATTCAAATTTAAATTTAACATGTGCACATAAGCGAGATCAATTTTTTAGATCCTTGAAGCTTTATTGGTTTCATAAAAGAATATGGAGAAAATTTATGTGGAATGATGATGAAGCTTTGGAAGATCAAACACAAAAGCTAAAGGTGAAAACATTGACATAATTATAGGAACATCAAAGGAAAAAAATGACATTAATTGTGAACATCTGGATAGCATGGGCAAAGTTGGACATTAACATTGAAGAAGTAATAATCAAATTATAATGGATATTTGGTCTCCTTAATATTTCTTTCTTTCCTTTTTGTCATTCCAGTACAGTCAAATGATCTTGGATCTTTGATTTCTTTAACTTCTCTTTCTTTTTTATCCGTCTTTTAAAAAACATTTATGTCTTATTAATGAATTAAACCAGTTGACTTTTCATCTTATGTAGCTTATGTAATATTAACATATTAACAATTAAGATTATTTAAATATATTAAGATTATTACTCAATAGTTTATAAAATAATAACATTGTGTTAGGCTTAAATATATTTTTTAACGGGTAACATTTCAGCACACACAACACGAATGCACTCATGCACATCCACACACACTTGATTTATAAAATAACAATAGTGCATTAGACTTAAATTTATTTTCTGATGGCTAACCTTTCATCGTAAAGAAGCAACAATTTTAAAATTTTTAACTTCAAAAAGCGAGTGCAAATATGCACACATACACAAAAGACAAAAAAGTAAATTATTGATACAAATGAATCATTTTGAAATAATTTTCAAAATAGTGAATACATAATCAAATAAGAAGATAGAAAATTGTCTCCATCGTCTTTTTTTCAATTACACGAGTTGGCACAAAGTCTAATACACGAAAAGGAAAAAAATAAATTTAAAAATAAATGGTACACATAATTTCCATGATGAAATTTAAACATGAGTTCACTTGATCTATAAGGTAACGAGTGTGCCATTGCATCACGCTCGTGTTCTCTTTAACATTGTCTCCGTTGCCTTCTTATATTAAATGATAAATTACCTTTAATATTCCAACTTTACCTTTAATATTCCAACTTGCTACAAGTCTACAACAGTTAAAGTCATGAGGTATACATTAAAATTTATTAAATAAAATGTATTAAATGGAGTGAGTAATACAATCTCCTTTATCATAAGAGAAGATAGAAGATGTTGGGAAAAGGACAAAGATAGATAGAAGAACTATAATAATTAGATTATTGAAACAAGATTGTTGCTTAATGGTTGATAAAAATAATAAACTTGCATTACGAAGTAATGGTTAACCTTTCATCATTTTAGAAAGAAAGTAAAAAAATTAATACCTTTAAAATACTAAGAACATATGTAAAAAAATATTTTATCATGACCTACATTTCATCATTTTTATTATCAAAGTACTTTATACTTTGTGTGCAAATTATTGATATAAAAAAACCAGTTAACAATAGTTATAGGAAGGTAAAAAAAATATGGAGAAAGGTTTGGTGAGTCCAATACCAAACGGAATGTCCATTCATATTTTGGATGAGCGGATAGACTTTATTCCCATCCCAAACTACTCATAACAAAATAATAGTTTTGGTTTCTTCTGTCCGATCGAATGGTAAGGATGTGATGTAAACATCCATGGCAATCACATAAAAATAAAAATTCATCCATATATATTGCCATCTCCTCCATGTTCGTCTCTTGGGTTATCTCACTCCCCTCTGTTTGTTATGGTATTTAGCTTTTGTAACACAACTTTTTCAATCTCATCAAGGGAGCTCCCTAACTTCTCATACTCCAATCATTGATTCTTGGAGAAACTCGGTTGATGTCGGTGCTGGATTTTGGAGTCGATACAATCAATGTATTACTCGCTTGAGATTACTCAAAGTTTATAAAAGGAGAAATTATGAATGATGACAAGAAGAAAACCAAAATTTAACTTTTGGCAAATAGAGAAATAGAGAGATAAGAGTACTATGACCATGCAAGACGAATAAAATCTGCCTTGATGTGCATCTTGCATACATGTGGATCATCGTGGGAAGCGATTGTATCACTAGAAGTTGCCGCACCAGAAGTTGTTCATCGCCTCAACTTGTCTTCGTGAGATCCCAAGATGTCATCTCATGCTAAGATGAGGAGAGAACAATTGGATGTTTTTATGATTGGAGCCTGTGTTTAGATTGCAGCCCTATAATTCTATTGGATGGACGAAAACAAAATCATTGTTTTGTCATCAGCAATTTATGATAGACTAAAATTTGACCGCTCATCGAAATATGAATGGTGATCATTATGGCCATTTGGTGAGGACCAAATCTTTCCCCAAAAGATATTAATGTATTTTTTGTATGTTGAATGATAAATGATCTTTAATATTTCAATTTATTATAATGTCCTTAAATGAATGAAAAAGAGATATTAAAAAAATATGTGAGATGTATATTAAAAGTTATTAGAGCAAAGACAATAAATTTTTTACATCATTAATGGGGTGCATAAAAGAACAGAAAATGTTAGATGAAAATCCAAAAAATTGTCATCAATAGTCTAGGATGGATCTGAAATTTGACCACTGATCAAAATATGAATGGTGATTATTTGCGACCGTTTGGTGAGGTAAAAAAGTACTAACCTTACCAAACTATTCCCCCAAAAAATATCAATTCCTTTTTTTAAGTTAAATGATAAATGACATTTAATAATCCAATTTATTATAATGATCATAAATGAATGGAAGAGAGATAAAAAAATTCATGAAATGTATATTAATAGTTATTAATGGAAAATGTTAATTTGTTTACATCATTAATGGGGTGCATAAAAGAAGAGAATTGATAAAAACCTAAAAAATGAGGAAAAGAATAGAACGAAGGATGGATGGAGAGCACAACTAATTTAGTATGTATAAGATATAATATATTAATATAATATTTTATTTTAATCTAGATATGTATTAATACTTGTTTAATAATTTTTATTTGAGTAGGAGTCACGGACCAGCTTGGACTTTATTGATCATAGGCTAACACAATTCAATAAGTACCTAGCAATATTGCAAATTCTTTCCTTTTTTTTTCTAAGTCAATCTCCTTTCTTTTAGTGTTATAATTTTAAACGTGAGACTCACTAAATAACATCAATTAGTCTCCTTTAAACAGTGACATAGACATATAGATTGGTAAGATAACATTTTTGTATTATTTAAAAATAACTATATATTGGATTTCTTAATATTATTTTTTCATGACATTATTGCCCCCAATTTATTGAATATATTCTCTATTATCAATCTCTCAATTTTTTCCCATACATGAATATCAAATGTGAGACCGCTGAGCGTATTTTAATAATAGATTCCTTCAAAAGTGATTAAACTTTATCATTTAAAAATATCAATTATCTCAACCGTTAATTAGTGAATCAACGAAATGACTGAGATACGAACATCCTTTCAGAACGGAAGATGCTCTAGATAAAATGTAGATGAAATGCCTTATAGGTAAAACTTTGTGCAACGCTTTAATCTAAAGCGTCAATTTTAGATCAATGGCTCACATTGAAACTGCTTGCTTCGAAGTGATGAAGAAACAGAATCGTCCGTGCCGTGAAGGAAAAAAATGGGCCCTCCTTCCTCCCGATCGATCCTGCGGCATCTCCCTTCGACTGTCCCTTGATCGCCGCTTGATCCCCTCACCGCTCCTTCTCCCTCCTGATAATCCCAAAGGTGCCTCAATCTGAACCATAAATTGTGTAAAAAATTGTAAAAAAGAATCTTCCTCTCTTTGAGGATTTCTTGTCCCTAACAATGGAAAAGCTTGGCTCATGGAAGAACCTACAATAGCTTTTGACTGCTCAGGGGCTCATCTCATTCAATAACCTGAAGCAAAATGGCGTTGCTTGATGACGACAAGATCTGGACGATTCTGTGAGAGAGGGTGACGACGATGGCACCCCTGAGTGAAATAAAGTTTTGCGTCCTCCTGAGCAGTCTCAACCCCGAGCTCATGGATGGGTGCTGCCACTGAATGGATAACCTCTTGGATGAAGCCCTCGAAAGAGTCATTTTTGCCTCTTCGTTTTGTTCATCTTTGATTTATCTTTTTTTTCTTCTTCTTTCGAGTGTTGGTGCCATGGTTGTAGATGAAAATGATTGAGATCAATGATTATTAGTTTGCTGATCATATTATTTGGGGATTTGGTTAGTTGTATCGTACAAATCTTTGGAATCCTTGAAATGTCTAAAGGAACAAAAAAAAGAACAGAGTTTGTTGTTTTATGATCGGCTTGCAATTTTGCATTCTGTGAACACTTTGATTTCTGCAAATTAATTAAAATTGTTCTATCTGCACAAATCCAACAATGAAAAATTGACAAGGTTCTTATTGTTGGCAGTAATCAAAATTCAAACTTTAAATTCAGTGATCAAGAGAGCAGTCTCAAGATGGGGAGTCAAGAGAGCTTTCCTTTTTCTGGTTTCCACACATTTTTTGTGGTTTCGATCTAAATCGTTGATTTTAAATCTATGGTTCAGAAAAAGGTGTTTCAAATTATCAGGAGGGATCCAGAGCAAATTATGACTGCTTATTTGGGATCCAACAATGGCGATCAAAATGACAGAAATGAACGACCGCTCTTCACTCTTTGTGAGAAGCTCTTCGTCGAATCCTCCTCGATCAGCTTTCTGTTCCTAGTTCCTCAACCACCGCCTGCTCGATGATGGCGCTCTCGGAGACGCTGCACACCATCTTTACCCGACAAAGACAAGAAAAAAGGTGGATCAGATATGGAATTTTCAGCACCAAAACTCAGAATAAAGGAAAGATAAAAAAGAAGAGATTTAACAAGAGGGAGAAAAATTCGATCTGGTGTACCTAATGTTGGGTCATGGTTTTTCTCTCACTCTTGAATTGGTGCTGCATTTGTTCTTCTTTTTGTGAAGCCGCCGAGAGCTTTTGGAAATTTTTTTCTTTTCTTGTCTTTAGAATTGATTGAAAAAGAAAAGAGATTTTTCTTTGCTCAACCGATTAAGAAAAAGAAAGAGAAGATAGTTGAAAAAAAGACAGTAGATTTCTTCTTAAAGAGCAAAGAATCAAGAACAGAGCAAGATTTTGAGGATCTTTGATATTTTGCTGATACTACAATCACAAAGAATTATAGTAATCAGGTGATATTATTCCTACTGTTATTTCAGTATTTTTTAGAGAAGAATTATTTATCCCAGTGAATTATTATTATTCGGGTTTGAGCAAAACCCGAAAGACGTTGTACTCTATTCCTGAATTAGTGATATTGCTTTGTGATTGCCTTGTGATTTTTTCCTTCTCATTGAAGGGTTTTTTCACATAAATTTGATGTCTCTTTTGCCTATTATTATTTTCTTGTGCATCGTGTGCTTGACTTATATTATTTAATTCACATATAAGAAGAGTGATTAAATTTCCAACAAGTGATATCAGAGCGAGGTTAATTGAGATTTCTTTTATGTGAATTAAATAGAGAATAACTATTTCAACGGGATGATCAAACTCGAATAATTATTCAGTTTGGAAAGCTAGGATGAAGGACTTTCTTTACTGCAAGGACTTGTTTGATCTCGTTGAATTAGGAGATAAAAAGTCGACAGGGAAAACTGATAAAAGTTGAAAAAAGATGCACAGAAAAGTTGTTGGGATGATTAGGCAATTTATTGATGTCAGTGTTTTTCATCATGTTGCTCAAGAGACAGATGCACAAGTTTTGTGGAAGAAGCTACAAGATTTATATGAAAGGAATACTGCTCAGAATAAAATTTTCATGATCAGAAAATTGGTGAATTTGAAGCTTAAAGATGAAAATTCTATTGCTGAACACTTGAGTGAATTTCAGGAAATAATAAATCAGTTGGGAGCAATGAAAATTGTTCTTGATGATCAGATACAAGAATTAATGCTCCTAAGTTCTTTGTCAGATTCATGGAAAACTTTGATGATAGCATTTAGTAATTCTGCTCCTAATAATGTGGTATCACTCACTATGGTCAAAGATTATTTGTTCAATGAAAAAATAAGGAGGAAGAGCATGATAACAGATACTACACGTGTTCTTATCATAGAGAATAGAGGTAGAGATAAAAGCAGAGGACCACAAGGCCGTGGCAATAATAGGTCACAGTCAAGAGAAAAATTTATATGTTATCACTGTGGCAAAGAAGGACATATCAAGAAAAAATGTAGAGACTAGAAGAAGCAACAGAATGAGAAAAATCAGAAAGATAGAGATGATCAGAGTACTACAATAGTGACATCAGATGAGGATCTATATTACCTTTCAGAAGAAAATGAAGAATGCAATGTCACAAACTCTTCAGTTGAGTGGATCATCGATTCAGGAGCTTCGCATCATGCAACTCCATTAAAAGAATGCTTCAGTGTGTACATGATTGATGATTTTGACACAATGAAGATAGACAATAAGACAGAGTCTAAAATTGTAGGAATTAGAGATGTATGTATTCGAACAGATGTTGGTTGTGAGTTGATTATGAAGGATGTCAAGCATATATCAGATTTACGTCTCAATTTGATTTCTCCTCGGCTTTTGGATTAGGAAGGCTACTATAGTCACATGGATGATAAAAAGTGGAAATTGATCAAAGGATTCATGATTGTTGCTAAAGGAAAGCTATCAGGGTCTTCTACAAAACCCAAGTGAATTTGATTGGATAGTCAATAAATGCAATAGAAGAAGAAGCTTCACCAAATTTATGGTACAAAAGATTAGGACACATGAGTAAGAAAGAAATGCAGGTTCTTGCGAAGAATTCTCACATCATTGTTATCAAAGGTAAATTTCTAAATACTTGTGATGACTGTCTATTTGATAAATAGTGCAGTGTGTCATTTGTGTCCAATTCTAAGAAGAAAGAAAATAAGTTGGATTTGGTGCATTCTGATGTGTGTGATCTCATTGAGGTAAATTCTTTAGGTGGCAATAGATATTTTGTTACTTTTATTGATGGTGCTTTACGAAAATTATGGATTTATTTTATGAAGACAAAATATCAAATATTTCAGATTTTTCAGAAGTTTCATGTCATGGTAGAAAAGGAGACAGGCAATCATATGAAGTGTCTTCGCACAAACAATGGTGGTGAATATACGTTTCAGAAATTCAAAAAATATTGCGCAAAACATGGCATCAGATATGGAAATTCAGTACCTAAGACTCCATAGCACAATGGTGTTGCTGAAAGAATGAACATAACCATTCTGAATAAAGTTAGGTGTATGCTGAGGACGGCTAATCTACCGAAGATCTTTTGGAGTGAAGCTGCGAATACTGCGTGTTACCTGATTAATAGATCTTCATCAGTTCCTTTGAATTCAGATACTCCTGAGAAAGTGTGGATTGGTAAAAATGTGTCTTACTCTCATTTGAAGGTTTTTTGTTGTAGAGTTTCTGCACCAGTGAAAAAAAAATATGGACATAAATTAAATGAGAAGATTTAAGACCGCATATTTCTGAGTTATGGAGATATAGATTCTGAATATAAGTTATGAGATCCAGAGAAGAAGAAAATCATCAGAAGCAAATATGTGATTTTTCATAAATTAGAAACTTCGGTAGACTTCAGGAAATCAAAGAAACAGAGCAGTGATTATGTACAAGATGAACTTGAAAACAATGAGCCAAATGTGAATACAGATGCAGATGTAGAGGATTTTGTGCAGGGAGAGCACAATGCTACTCCATCTCACAGATCTAAAAGAGAGCGTCGTGCTTTCAGTAGATATCCAAGTTCTGAGTACTCAGTGATTACTGAAGAGGAGGAGCCAAAGACAAATCCAAGAAGAAAGCCATAACGAGGTGTCGGATTGGCCGACACAAATATCAAGCGATGATTCTTGATGAAGGATCTCCTTCTCATGGGCTGGAGGGGGGGATTGTTGAGCCTTTGGAGTTAATCCAGTCCATTAAGAAAGTAAATCTATTTAAGTTAATTAAACCTAATTAACTTATGATGGTTTTTCTCTCTCTCTTGAATTGGTGCGGCAGCCACATGGTTTTTGTTCTTCTTTTTTGTGAAGCCGCCGAGAGCTTTTGGAAAAGAAAAGAAAAAGTCTTGTGTTTAGAGTTGATTGAAAAAGAAAAGAGATTTTTCTTAAGTCAACAAATAAAGAAAAGAGAGAGAAGAGGACTAAAAAAGAAGATAGAAAATTTCTTCTTGAAAAATAAAGAATTAAGAATAGAGCAAGATTGAGAGGATCTCTGAGGTTTTGCTGATACTACAATCACAGAGAATTGTAGTAATCATGTGATATTATTCCTACTGTATTTCAATATTTTTCAGAGAAAAATTATTTATCCCAATGAATTATTATTATTCGAGTTTGGGCAAAACTCGAAAGACGTACTCTTTTTTTAAATTAGTGATATTACTATGTGATTGTCCTGTGATTTTTTTCTTTCTCATTAGAATATATATATATATATATATATATATATATATATATATATATATATATATATAAAGAGAGAAAAAGAAGGAAATCACAACAGATGTCCATGACGAAGATGCTGCTAGAAGGGGAAGGCAATGGAGTAGAAGGATCGGCGATGGACTGGAGATGAACTGGAGGATGTTTGAATGTCCGGTACAGGTTGTTTCTTCCCTCGTGCTTTTTCCCCATATACAAATCCGTCGTTGGATCTCGGAGAAACAATCATGATCTACTTTGGATCCCTCGAGATGGTGCATTTTACATATATATATATATATATCTTTGGAATATTTATTTTATAAACTACCCATATTGATACCATAAAAAATTAAATATATGTGACTAAAAATAGTTAGCATAAAATAATATATTGTTAACTTTGCTCAAAATATTTTCAATATATATGCAAATATTGAATATAATTATTTATTTACAATTATTTGTACTAACTAAAATGATATCAATTTTTTAAATAGTTTAAATATAACACATCTTTTTTTAGAAGATGCCCGCCACAATGAAAAATTAATGATATGAAACTAACAATGTAAGCATATATATATATATATATATATATATATCTATATATATAGTTAGCATATAAGTTACTAATATAATTTATTTATTATATATCATATTTAAAATAGACATTTTTAGATGTAGTTTGTAATATGTATCATCTGGTCTTGGGGTGTTCAAGGGTTAGATTTGACTCAGCTCGTGAACAAACCTGAGCCGTCGGACTGGGTTTCCTTTTTTATGTTACGACTCGACTCAATTCATCCCAAGTTAGATTAGGTTGGGTTGGGTTGATAGGATATTTTTTTTAAAAAAATCTCATAATCCATTGTTGATTGGGTTTTAATCGGATTAGTTCTGTTCCGATCCATTCAATAACCCAATTCAATCTTTTTAAAATTCAGCCCACTTGAATCTCCCATGATCCATTCGGTTTAACTTGTTTGGATGAAGACAAATGCACAGGAAGATTTAAAATTTGATTTTATAAAATGATTATGACCTTATTAAATAATAATAAAATATTATAAACTTGAGAACAGTTAAGTCATTTCACATCTTAATTTGTTCTCACCTCTTCTCTTTAAAAAAAAAGACAGCAAGACTCTATAGTAAAAAAAATTATTTCCTTCGTTCTTCTTACCCTTCTTTCCCCTTCATCCAAACAATAGCTTAAGCATAACCATTATTACTGAGCTGGATTATTATGTGATTACTGAGTCCAATATTTTCTTTTTATAATAGAAGTGTTCACAAGATTGGGTCGATCAGTGAATTCGAAAATTTGATCCCTTTTCAAGTCGGGTCGGTGGTCGGGACGATCCAACTATGACCCAACCAAGGGTTAGGTCGAGCTCGGGTTGAAATTTTTCAATCCGACCCGATCCAAATAGACTCAATTTTTTCTTCTTTAAAAAAATTTAAATGAGTTTTTAAGTTAATTTAATAATTTTATATCATTTAAAATTTTAAAAATACAAATAAACTATCTTAAATGCAGAAAAATATATAGATTCTTAAAATAATATTTTTAGTATTTAAAAATATTTTATTTTGTATTAAAAATATAATAATAAATGCTTGTATATCAAAAAATAAAAGAAAAATAAAAAAAAATAATGATTGAGTAACCTGATCACTTGACTCAACTCGGCCCCGATTGAATTGAGTCGAATTATAGCAAAAAAAAAATGATTCGATCCAATCGGATCGGATTTGTTCGTGAATATGTAGTCAACTCCGAGTATGCCAAGTCTTTGACGTTGATTATACCTATTGTCTACCGAAAACGTTACATTAGAGAGCCCATTAGGTTATCGGAAATTTCTCTTTCCATTTCTCGGATTCAGTTTTTTTTTTGGGCTGATTTGGATCTAGAAAAAATTTTAATGTCTAATAACGTCCGACTAATTTAAAGTAAAAGAAGAAGAAGAAAATAATGATTTATTCCGCTGTCAACTATACCCAAAGACATTCATCTTTTTGTTTCGGTAGATTCGCCGGGGCACTGGTCTCTGGCAGTAAAACAAATACACTGAGGTGTTGGCACGGGTGCATGTCAGTACACGTGGGATGGATATTGGCCGTAGATAAAATATCTGACAGTCCAAAGCTCTCGATTAAATATATGACCGCGCGAACGAACCATGTGCTGGTGCATGGGCGCAAGAAAAACTCCGTCGTCTCCGGTGAATGGCGATGTCGGTACCGTCCCGGCGACGGCGTACCTGCGGCTGCCGAGGAGCGAGGGCCTTCAGGAAATCTGCTCTTCTGGGTAACTCCTTGTTCCTTGTCCTCTATCTTTTGGTCCTTTCGTTCGGGTTCGACTTATTAGAGCAGGTTATGGTCAGTTTTGATCCTTTCCAAGTACCGATTTGGGGGTTTCTTGTGTGACTGGATTGATCCTTGCCTTGGCCGCTTCCTTCGGGTGGTGGTGTTTCTCGTGGAATGCAGGAGAGGTCTAAGGGTTTTATTAAATTTCGTCTTTGATTACTGACTCAAATAGCCTCTTAGATCGTTCGTGCAATGCAGTTCCACGGAGTAACATCCATGAATCGTGTTCTCTTTTTGTGTTCCATTCACATCCTTCTTCCAGCGTTCTTGTTAGTTGTTCTGTGTCCTTTTATGTTATCGTTAAGACCTACGTTCTTATTGGTGGTTACAGGACTGGAGAATTGCCGATTTGTCCTTGAAACATTGCGCTGGTTAGCGCTCGTGCTAAAATTTTAAAAATATTTCTTTTTCAGTGATGATTATTCTATCCTTTTCCAGAAGTTGTCACTTTTCTGAAAAAAAAAGACTCGTTTTCTTGTGGTTATGCTCAACCAACATTTTTTTGTTGATGTACAATCTTTATTTTCTAAAGGAATGCTCTTCTTCTGTCGTAATTTGGTATAAAGCATTAGAACATCATGTCAACAACTTAAGTGCATGTTCCAATTATATGCTTGATTTGGTGCAAGATTTGTTTATTAGAGGAATGTTCAACGTCATCTGGATTTGGGGCCTGCTACGTTTGATTATGGGTTAGATATTACATGGTAATAAAGTTTAGTTGAACGCAGGTGTCTTTTGTACAAGGTCCTTGCCCCTTGTGTTGCCGAAGAGGAATATCCAAGGAATGTCTTTTGAGTTTCGTGTATGTGACACAGAGATGGACATGGATTGACGTTTTATAATGAAAGGACAAAGGCAAAGAACTCTCCTTGCCTTTAAGAGGGAAATCTATAAATGGGGTGCGCCCCTTAACTAGCAAGGGATTTGGAGATTACTGTAGAATTTCTAAAGGTCTAAGAAGACCACCAGATTTATTAAAGCTTTTAATTGAAGGGTCTCAACCAAAGAAAATTATGTATTTAGGATCGGAGATTCCTGATGTCTGAAGGACTTGAAGGCTAATTCTGCTCACCGATCTTCATGTTAATTTGAAGGCAAACTCCTGTAATGCACTTGAAGAAAAATGCACTTCTTTTGTTTCCGGTGAGAGGAAAGACTTCTTTTCTGGGAAAAGCAATGATATGTTGGGATCAAGCATTCCTGAGATCAGAAGGATTTGTGCATCTTCATGTTAATATGAAGGTGATAAAAAGCGATAATACTGTTGGCTGATCTATTTTCCTTGTTAGAGGGAGTAATGGAATGACTAGAAGTGCTCTCCATGATGTGGATCTTCATCATTGTGATGAGATTGACCCCAGTATTCATTGTGTAACCATGTTGTATGTGAACAGAAAATATTACATGTTCTGAAACTTGACAACAGTTGCATGAGGGATGAATCACAGTTAAAGAATCTTCTCCGTGTCACTCAAAAACTTGAAGCCTGCTGCTAAATAATCCCTCCTGAAATGTACAAGTTCAATATGAGTATATCTGGAACATCAAGCATTGTCCTTGTCCACTTTACTGGAACAAAATTTATCTTCTTCTAAAGCCATTCAAAGGGACGAGTTGATTACACCTTAAAAAGAACCTAAATTGGAAAGAGAACATTCATACTAATCCCTTGGTGTGTGTCTAGAGAAGGATCATAATGCCTGAAGGATCAGTCAACTTTGACAATGTGAGTAATGGAAAAGATAATGTTTCGGTGGTTATAGTGTGAGATAAACCATATTTTGGATTGATTATACCAACTTCAGTTCATGTTTATATACCGGTAATATTCCTTTCCTGCTCGTTAGGATCATTATGGATTTTGAAGCTGACCGGAATTCCATTGAATATGAGGCAAATCCTTCCTGAAGGATACTATAACATTACTCAGCTCATAGATATAAAGGACTCAGAACAACTCATTGACATATTTGGCCCTGTAAAATTACTTTGGTGCTTCTTGAAATGATGTGTTATGAACAATTTGGTCCTCTGATTTTTACCCAGGAGTTTTTGTGATGGTGTGTAGTTTGGAATATTGCTGCATAGTTCAAATCTCAATCTTGGTCTGCAATGATCTCCATGATTCAGGTAAAAGTGCAACATTCACCGTGCTATATGTTCAATTAGTCATAAAATTATTTATGTGACTGAGAATAGGTCTGTTATTGATAACTCTGCCTAAAGTGATGAGTAACTTCACATATAATTTCCTAAAGAGAAGTTTACGTATAGTTTACTAAAAAAGTTTACGTATAATTGAAAGATTATTAATGTCCTTACCAAAGCAGCATGTGAAACACGTTAAGTTTCTTGAGTTTTGTTTTAGTTACTGGATCAGTCTTTGCGATGGCATCTCTTACTGACATTGCACTTGAAACACATTAAATTTGTTTCTTGAAATCAAATTTCTTTTTCATGGAAAATTTAGAAGAAGGAGCTTAGGCTACTATTCTTGGATGATGGTTCATATTTTATGATGGATGTTCTTTTATTAATTACTTGATACTTGTCATTAGAGCTTCTTGAAGTATTATTCATCTACTGTCTGTAACTCAAATGTTTACAGCTCAAATAATTAACTTCAAGCTGCATGTTTTGGCATTTATGAAATTCTTATTAAGGCACTGTCAGAGGTTGTTTAATTTAGTCTTCTATTAATGTCTGTTTTAAGTAACTAATGTCGGAGAAGAAAACGTCTTTCGGTTACAATGTTGAAGAAAGTTGATAAAGCATTTATATATGCAACCTGAGTCAAACATCTTTACAGATTCATCACTTACGACCAGGTTTTCAATGAGCATACCTGACATAATGCTGATACGTGTTTGCCCATGCACTCTTGTTGAACAATGAATTGGATGCTCTGGATGCTCTTGTCTGATGCTACATGACTTACACGTCAATCGGGACAAGGACCAAAAGGTTGTTGGTGCAAGTTTCCTTTCATCCTTTGCATTCGTTGTTAATATAGTGATTGTACTCAATCCTCATATGTAGATTTAGTTATATGGCCCATCTGTGAACCTTTTTTTCTTTTGCATGACTTGGTACCCTCAATTGAATCCCCATAGTTTTTGTTCTAATAGATCAATTTTTGGTACAAAACATCAAGAATAATGCCAAATAGATTTCAATAGCTGACTAGGATAGGAGTTTTTGGAAGATTTAAATGTCATGAGACTGATAAATTCACCTTTATATCAAATGAAACTAGTGGAAGAATAGGATATATTACATAATGATTTTTATTTTATCTTCACTTCTTTTATTCTGCCCTTTGAGTTTGTCGTACAAACCTGAACTACTGAAGATCCGCAGCAGCAGTAAAGAAAACAACTAGTTCTGCTTAAAGGGGGAAAGAACATCTGATTGATCTTGTTCAGGAGAGACAAAAATAGCATATGGCTGTCCTCGAAGTCCAAATTCAACAATGATATTTGATTCATTTTGTACACCTTGTCCACAGTGGGCTTATTTCTGTTGTAACAAGTAAGAAAGTTGTCTTAAGAGAGGTTTCCTTTAGGAGAGATTCACTAGTTCCTCACAGTTTACAGCTAGGTTCTAAATTGAAGCCGCGTAAGGATTAGGATAAGAGGAGAATAAATCCTATACTGAAGTCCAACCTGATGTGTGGCAACAGTGATGGGTTTGTGCATTAAGTGTGCAATTATGTTTTTGCATTGTATGCATTCGAAGGGAAGCAAGTGAAGGGATGGAAGAAAAAGGTATTGGCGAGGGATGGAAATAAATGATATTTATCATCTGACGTAATCCCACCATTGTTGGCAACCGTTTCAATTACTTTGTGCATTAAATAGAACTTTGTGGTATTCCAGTACAGAGCAGTCCTGATCTCTCATGTCCCTAGCAACCAAAACCCACCTCCTCCCATTTCTCACACATATCCATACGTTAGAAAACTCCGCTTATGTTTTATAATCGGTCCCAAGCCCGGATAAAAGAGGAGGGTTGTGTTAGGCCCCGACAGTCAGCGTAAAATCTTGTCGAATCTTATGAACATGGATCAACGAATATGTTACTAATAAAGCGGAATGGCGTCGTATGATCCATGTAGCCGACCCCACCTAGTGGGATAATGCTTTGTTGTTATTATATCCATACGTTAGAAAATAATATGAAAAAAATAGAAGAAATAACAGAATCCATGTCTATTATTTGTTCTAAGTTAGCAATTTTTATCTTCTGATATTATATCTTGTATGACTAGTGCAACTGGATACCTCATGCTTATGGTGCATTGATAAAAGAGAATTCTTATGCATTTATATTCCAAATAAGAGTTTGTAAACATACTTTATATGCCCCATATGAGTTTTTAGTCATTGAAACGGGAGAAGAGTACTGAAACAAAATTTCTAGTTAAAATTACGGCAAAGAAACATTTGGAACCTACGATGCATCTGCTAGAAGTAGAACCACGATGCTTATAGAAGCCACAACTGGCGGTGATTGGCCCATGTTACATTGTTTTCATCATAAGAGAAGAAATATGAAGTGCAGCAACTGAAACATGAAAGGAGAAAGGAGAGATAGATCTATATCTAAATTGCCAAATGGAGAGTTGCACTAGCAGCCTATGCTGCATGCAGGTTGCAGGGGAGAACTTAGCCCTTCCTGATCTTCTTGTTGCTGGTGGTGGCGGTGTCCGCGGTAGTGCTGAGGAAGTTGAGGATGACTGCCATCTTGCACTTGGGGCACTTGAGGTTCTCACCAGAGAGCATCACGTACATTAAGCACTGGGGGCAGGCCGCCAGCACCATGGACGAGTCCTCAGAATCCTGCTCATTCTCCGATGACAGGCACGAGCTTGGAGACGACTCGCCGTCATCGGCAGACTCCATCCTCGAGGTGTCTCCCCTCGTCGGCAGCGACAGGTTCAGCTTCAGGTCCAGCTTGTGGCTCTTCCCGTTGTTGCGTCGGCTCATCCTTGAAACTCCTGAATTGACAAACAAATACTAATCGTCTTCAGGAGCAAGAATGCTAACAGCTAATTATGTATACAAGGTAGCAGTATATATATGCATCTACATCTACATATATGTATGGTGTTTCAAGGATCAGGGTTGAACCTTAAGGTTACTATGAAGGTGTGTGTGTGGGTGTGTGTGTGTGTGGGGGGGGGGGGGGGGGGGGGGGGACTGCCGGAAAGGCTGTTGCAGGCGAGAATGGTGCCTGCTGTGGAGATTTTATAGTAGGAACTGGAGCCTACACCACCCAGCACAAACCATGGAATTGGGGTTGTGGTTACAGGGTAGTGAGCCACCCCTGCCATTATATAAGAGAAATTGGAGGAGTCAATGGGAGTTATTAAACTTGCCATTAATACAAAATAACAAATTCTTTAAGTCCTCTATCCCTCCCTTTTGTTTTCTTTTTCATCCTTAGCGGTCAATGAAGAACAGAGAGGTGGGGAAGAGAGAAGAAAATGTTACTGATGGAATCAAGAAATGCTTTGAAAGGAATCTGAATTGAGGGCCTTACCGGGGAATTAATTGTGAGAGAAAGAAATCATAAAGGGTGAGGGATGGGTTGGGATAAATTGCAGTAAATGTTGCCACTCGACTCTATTACTTGCAAGGGTGGAAACATTTATTTGTTCAGTTATGAGAAATTTACAACCCCGAGAGAAAAAAAAAGAAATAATACAGTCATTTAAATGTAATTAAGTCAATGAACTAATTGTCATCTTTAATTATAAATTTATGAGCATTTAATTATAATTTTAAGACTCTTTAATTATGATTTTAAGGCTCTTAATTGTGATTTTTAGACTCCTCGTACCTAGCTGGCATCTCTCTGATATCATTTTAAATTTAATTAATCATATCTACTAAATCATAAGGGGCATTTTATATTTCTATTTTTAAGGAAGCCCTTTAAGGATGTACATCCACTGTACTGTTAAATGCATAGATTTAGCATTGATGATTATAAGCTGTCACCTGTTGGGATGATCATATTTGATACTTGAACAAGCTTGCAATTTGATGGAAGCATTAACTAAAAAAATTGTCTGCCCACGTTTATGAAGTGGATTCGGAGCCGGCCTCGATATCCGCGTCTCGGGATCTCTAACCACACAAAATAATCATGTAATTAGTAGTAATCTAAGCATCCTGTAGACATTGTTTAATAAACAAATGTATGAGTACATCTCACAAGTCACCACACCAACCTTTGTTCATTTCAAATTCTGAATCTTTTACAATGCAAGTTCCTGTTTGGTGCACAAATTTTAAAAGCAATGACCTGTCAGATGCAGATTTAAATCATCTCTACTTTGCCAATGAGCTAGATTCGTGCAATAAAAATATTAAGGTTTAATGCTACGTCGTGTCAACTTATCTTAGTCCACAATCAGAGATCAATGCATTGTAAATGAGCCTTATAACTTAGTTATATTGGCGACCATGCATGCTATGGACGTACCTCATCTTTTGTTAATTGTTTTGTTAAAGAGGGATGGAGTCTTTAACATGTGCCTACTTCAATCGAGTTATCGCACCCCCCCAAATTTGTGACGACGTGTGGGTGTGGCCTTGCAGCTTATTTCTGTCACCTCGTAGTGACGAAGGTGATAAGATTACATTAATGCCTCTTTGTTTGATTCTCTCTATCTCTCTCTCCCCCCTCCTCACATTTCATAAAATATTATTATAGTTCTCTATCCACCAGACAAAACTATTTATTTCTGTTTCCCTCTCCTTTTGTTAATAGCTTTGTGTTGAATCAAGCCTAACGATAAAACTAAGAGGTTTGACCTTTGTATATATTAGGAGTTTAGGGTAATCCATACTGAAGACAAAGATCGAGCGCAGGGGAAAACGAGTGTGTGCCACGCGTCGGAGGCTGGTCGACTTCAACTCCAACCCATTTTTTTTCCTTTTTGTAAATAAAGTCCTATATATGTCATATATATATTATAGGTTACAACATTTTTTTAAAACCGGGAGCTGATTCATTGGAAGTTTTTTACAATAAAATATTTTTTTTATTGATCAAGGTGTTCATTATAATTTTGGTATAAAGAAATAATCTAACTTTGGATTGAGCAAGACGTCCATTATGTATAATATTAAAAAGAATAATCGCTCGAAGGGAGGGATTATTAAATTAATATTATTATATTATTAAAGGGTAATTGGTACATGATCTTTTAACTGATTTTTATTGTTTACAAGAGAAGAAAAAAAGCAGAATGGGTGGTGCCAGCAACAAATGTTCATAATCATACTTTTGAACAGGAGAGATGCTTCCTTCACTTGAGAAAAAAGAAATTAGATCACCAGCAATAGAGCTCATGTGATATATATCTTGCATAACAAGGTCATTGAATTCAATTTAAGCATCAACGTTACTTGAACATGCAAAATAATGGATCATTAATGCACCGTATTAATGTGTAAGCAAAAGTAATAATGGTGGCCATCCTCCAATCTCAAGTCAATCTTATTGAGCTCGAGACTTTGCTGTGTTTAACAAAAAACAAATGCTTTAAAAAATAGAGTTTTCCCACCATCCACCACGATCCATTTATAACAATAGGAGATTAAAGCAAAAGCATGGTGTGGGAGATGAGAATTATATACAAATGGGGGTTTGACATCTTGGGGGGTGTCCTCATTATTCAAGCACTAGACGAAGGTAAGTTAATATTTGAGGAGGAAATGGTTAAAGAAATGGTTGATTTGCTTATGTTATTCCATCATTCCATGTAATTAGTACCAAGAAGTCCCATGTGATCCTCTCTCATGTCAAACAAAGTTCCATTTAAGAGTATGATTAAATTTTTAGGGTAATAAATTGGAGATTGATGTGGGGCTTGAATAGATAAATCATGTAAACTTTTGAGGCATTGATGAGAGATGAGACTTGGTGATGCCTCATTTCGCATGAACTTTGAGGAGGCATATAAATATGTGTGGGCATTGAATGAGAAGTACACAACTTGGAAAAGAGAAATGGGAGCGGGATAACCTTTCTTGTTAGGACAGGATTGAGAAGATCGAAATTTATCTTTAATGACCTCATCTCAAAATTAGATTAGTTATGCTTTAATAAAACTTTGAATGCAAGATTATCACAAGAAAGAAAGTTCACTCCTCTTCTTGTTTGACTTAATTAAATATATGGTGTCTTTATTGTCGCTCTTAAATTATTAACGCCACGCGTCGCGACTAATTTATCCTTTGACTTGAGTGTTTTTTTCTTTTTTTTTTAAAGTATAAAATGGTTATATAATAAATGACATTAAAACTTGAAGGGTGATAATAAGAGAATTTGGAGTGTTCAACTTTAAAATTTTAACCCTACCAAATTTTATTAACTTAATTGTTGTCGAAATCGGAGCTTACACGAATAGATCTAGACATTTTTGTATGACTCTTCAAATTATTTTATCCATCAAATTTAGTAATTGCTTTAAATGATATATATACATAATATTATATAATATAAGAATAAAGTTGACATTTAAAGCTTGAAGATTGGGGATCCTTAAATGTAAAGGAGAGCCTTTGTTATCTCAAGAAGGCAACATCTTGTGAGATAATTGTAGCATCCAATGCAGTTTCTAAAGAACTGCCCATCCATCTGAAGTTATCTTGATACAAAAGATGGAGGATTTGGTTCCAAAAAGTAGTTTAAAACTTTCAGAGTAGCAATACGGCCCTTAATTTGCCCCAAGTTATGAATGCTTAAACTAATATAATAATAGAAATGCAAAAAAAAAAATGCTTGTCTATTTGGGGATAATGTGGATATTTGTGATTGAAATGCAGGTGCATTCGATTATAACTTATTTAAATCCTTTGTTATGGACCAACTGAATCCAGAATCCCCTCAAAATCCAAAAGCATTGCTTGAATCCTTTGCAGCTGTCGGCAACAAGCTGGCGTTTGACATTAGAATGTATTTAGAACTTTCATTACAGTACCTTTTTTTCTTTGTGTGTGCCAGCTACAAGCTTCATAGATCCTTTGAGACAATGTTTGCAATGATCCTTTGAGATCAACGCATTGCTTTACCATAGAGGATCATCTTATTTTAGTAGGAACCAAAGGATTTTTCAAATGCCAACTTCCCTCTGTGCTATATAATTATAGATGTAATTTGTAGGCTCAGGTGTAATGCATTACTTAATGGAGGACAAAGCTTGGAAGTGTTTACAACGAAGAGTGGAAGACTACATTTGTTTAACATGACAAGTACTAGATCCAGGTAACCACTTTAATTTCATCGTTACATCACACATTAAGAGTTGGCGTGCAGCACAAATACGAGATCCCCTTTTTATGTCCATCAAATCCATGCAAGTATAAAATTTTGCTTCCCTTGGCTTCTGTTATCACAAGCAACTATGGAATATGGATAGGAGTAGCATTCGCGACCACATATTATACAAGCTTTGTTGAAAGGAATGTTGCTGTTCAGTTTGGATAAAATTTGTTGTCACCAGGTCGGGAAATGGTGGAAGATGCATCCAATGGGGCATTACCTTGCGATATTGTTATCTAATTTTTTTTTTCTAATTTGATGTGCTTAAACTACAAGAACTCAAGCAAAGTGACAGCTATCTGAGAGTCAACGATTTTAGCTAATTCTGTTGATGCTGAGGCCCCCTTGGCTGGTACTTGGCAGCTTAGACAGAATGGGTGAGCAGAACAGTTTGGACCTCAAGACTGGTCCCCTCCCACTGGCTCAGCTGGGGGATCCTGAACACCCACATTCTTATAGTACTCATGTCAGGAATCCTCTATATGTCGCTGAGGGTTCACCAACTCTTACATTATTGTTTTATGTTGTGCTTCCCTTGTCAATGGCCCCACGTGTTGCCCCCAGGAAGACCTGGTGCTTTCCACTCGGTCCACCAGAACACCAAACCATGCAGCAGGGGGGATGCTAACTAGGAGTTTAATAGAGAGATCGAAGGAAACGGTCATTAAAGCACATTCAAGGACATCTTTCACTGCAATCCTTATCACTCATCCAAAGGGTCACCAGATCTGTATTCTGTGTCGTCTTTTATCATCACTGTAAATTGAGGCACCAGTTTCCTATGAGCCCCTTTCAATGCACATTAACTCCCAAGTACATAAAGCTGCATGTGCATGTAATGCTAAATTCCATTGGTGCCATCTCAGAACTCTGGCTGAGGGGCACAATTTACTCCATCAGCAAGGGTGGTTCAGAGGATGGCACAGTGAACAACCAGCTTATACGAAAAAAATGTGTGCTCGTATGCTTCTGCTGGTGGATCTTGGTTTCATGGTACCCGTTACCTTTGGTGCTAAAGTTGCAAGCATTGTCCAGTTGCTTTCTTGCCTTACATATGCCTTTAACTTCATCACGACCTCTTAACATTCGTCCTCCTGACTAGAGTTCCTCATTCTTGATGAGATGATAAAAGTGAAAAACTAAACTGTATAATTTCTTTCTCATTCCTCTTGGGAGATCACACTTCATCAAGTCCAACATAGCCTTACTTAATAATGGTAGGATGCATAAGTTGTTTCGCTGAAAAATATTATATCGTACTGAGAGAGGAATGCCAAAAAAACCAGTCATCCAATAGTTGTTTACCTTCAGAAGCTGAAGAATTGCGCCTGAGAAGACTGATAAATAGTTAGTTAAGAAAATATGATATCATTTTGTTGTCTTCATTTGTCTGAGCAAGATTACCAAATTCAATTATCATCCAAGCAACCCAAAGCATCTCTCTCTCTCACCATCCCCACCCCAGCCCACCCAGTAATAGACCAAAGCATATGCTTTCTGGTACTCTTCAACATCTATCAAGTGGCCATGAGCAACCACATATAGTCAACGTGACTGCCACATGTTGAATTATATAAGAACTAAGCTTTGAAGGAAGAAATAAACACGCATAAGAGGCTCACCACTCTGTTCCAAGAGTAACCCATTCTAGTTAGTAGTACAGAGCAGCCAACTGAGATGAGAATCTGCAGTAAGAGATGAAACCATCCACAGAACCTTAATGTAAAAGCTACGGCAAACTGCATTGCCAACCAAACACTGGAACAGAAGAAATTCTTAGTTCCTTTAGGATCCAATAAATATAATGAAATATAAAGTTTGTTTTGCCTAGAGCATTTAAACATTGCTAATATAAAAAGAAAGCTAATTTATGCAAAAGCAACTTAAAAAGATAAAAAGAAAATTTCCCCTGCATTGAATCCTTACAGGAATATTGGAATATGACCACATGAGAAGAATGGTGGAAACAAGTTTTGCACATGGTCAGGTTTTATAATAAGGTAATTATATTTACGTTTGCAATTGATTTATTTGCTAATAACTTGTATGTTTGGATAGATTTATCAAAGAAAAAATTACTACAGATCAAGGATAGTAGCGATTTGGAGCAATCTGGTACCTTGGGTCGAATAATAATTCAATTTTGGATCATAGGTGTTCTCGCGTCATTACAATAGTATCAGAAAACATTTATTATAAAACTTAGACGTATCATTTTGATGTAATTAGGCTCATCAGGCCAGAATATGAGGAACTTCAGATATATTCACAAATAATTGATAGTACCCATTACGGAACTCTTTGAGAATTCAATTGCACTGAAGTGAAAACCTGAAATTTCAACTATCTCCTTCAGAGTTGGAAAGTGTAGCTGCTGCTCAGGAGATAGCAATTGAACATTAATGTATATGTGTGTTAATAGCTCAACTTAAGACCTATTTTGTAGTGTAAGAGCAACAGTAATTCATTTCCTGCTCTATGGCAATATGGTTTGGAGAGAGCCATGGGCAAAAAAAACCTTAATTTGCTTTTTGTTCCTATTCTCAGTTTTTTTTTGAAACGGGTTCCTATTCTCAGTTATTTTACAATGTCATGAGAAAGAAGCACATGTTAGTTCAAGTCAACCCCAAATTATCAGTTACAAGAATGTTTAGGTTGATCATCTCAAAGAAAAATGTTTAGGTTGAAATCTAGAGGAACTAAACCAAATGAATTATTGTGTTGGGTATTACATGGTGAGATGATTTTTCTTTTGCTTGAAACATTAAAGCAATTTCTTGATTTAGAGGGAACCATTCTTTTTTCCTTCTGAGAAAACCTATTTATAAGACCATCAGGCCCTCTTCATCTTTTCTTTCCTATGCGACTATTTCTTCCATCTTTTCTAATAATATATGAATGCACCAATTTCTTGAATGCGGTACCGCATCCATTGTCCAAACCATAAAATAGTTAAGTTTCTTTATTTCAATATGATGCATCTACTATTCATGCATTTGAAAACAAAAGTTTGATGTGTCACTACTCTTAAATTCATCATCAGCCAAAGAATTTAAACTGTCATTTATTTTATTATCCAGCGTTTTCCATGTCTGTAGCTAAGGAACAAGCTCCTATAGTCAGAGAGTATAATCATCTCCAAATACAGAAGATATTCTATTGGATAATGTAAAAAGCCACATCACTAACCACTTTCCAGTAGTAAAACCATGCCTTGTCCAAATATTAGACTGTTACATAAGTCTCTTCAACACAAGCACCCAGACCTAAAAGCAATAATTCAAGTTGAGATGGATTAATGTGATCAATTATATATAACACCTTCAGCAGCAACTGAAAATGAGGTAAGATGATAATATCATATTAATCTATCAACTCTAATGAACAATAGAATATATGTGTAACGTGCATTAGGTGCGTGAGAAAGGTAAACGTCAATTAACAGTATCCAAGTAAGAGAACTTGAAGCCCATGGTGTCATTCAAATCCTGACCAATGATGCAAAATGTCATGCCCAATTCTTTAAGGTGCAAAACCAAATTCATAGGGACATGCATTTGAGAACTTGATTCATACCACGATGCAAGTTTGATGCCACAGAAATCGTACACGCAAATTTCTTGAGTTTAAAGCACCAAAAGATGCAAATGTGATGTGACGGAAACGTCAAAGATGAAAACTTGATACCACGGAAAATGCTGCAAAATTTATTCTCATAATAGAACCTGAACCTAAAGTTTTGATGTCGTATAGATTCCTTAAAGACGCAAAATATGACGACTACTCTATTCTGAACAGCTATCTAATTCTTAAAAGCATTTTGGCAGGCAGGTAGCCGGCATGACGTTTGAAACCGGTACCCACGCCCTAATTAGTCATCGAAATCTAGGAGAAATGAAGGGGAAACGAGAAAGAATTCACCGCGCATTCCTCTGAGAAGCAACCCAAAAAATTTCCAAGTCTCCAGCAATCCAATTCGATCCGTCTTTCTCTCATCACTTTCGACTTCGGAGCTCTCCAATCCGAAAACAAAAACTTTGTTTTGATTTTTTTTTCCTTTTTTGGTTTCTCGATGTGGTCGAAGTAAGGGGTTCGTTTCCGAGACAACTGGAAGAAACCAGATGGACTCCACGTGTGACGAGAATACTGCCCTTGGATTAGAATCGAACGGCTGTCAATACGTTCCAAGTGGTTGGTCCCTTCGGCCAACTGGTAAGTCGCCCCATCCTGTAACTGTGAGCCGTTAAAGACGAGTCAGGCCAAAGGCGAGGCGGTCGGAGAGCAGCGGCGTCGCCGGCACCGAGATGGGCAACGCTCAGTCGCCTTCGCCGAACTCCGTCGGCGGTCCCGGAGACTCAAACTATGCTGCGGCAATCAGGTAAGTACGACCTGCCCCAAACACCATAACCGTATTCTTTCTGGCGTCAGCTGAGCCATGGGGACAAAATTTTAGGGCGTTCTCGAAGCAGGAGCTGGAGGAGTTGCGGTCGCTCTTCGCGTCCCTCGCTGCGCAGTCCCAGAGCGACGGCGAGTACATCTCCCAAAGCGTCTTCCAGGTGATTTCCTCTCCTCGATAAGGATTCAAGATCCTGGATTTCGGCATGACAGATTGGATTCGTTGCAGGCGTACTTCCGAATTCCAGGACGGCTTGGAGAACGGATGTTCGAACTGGTCTCTCGACAGCGGCGTGATGGCGTACTCACGTTCCAGGATCTCGTCGTCGCTAAAGTCGGTTCACTGTTGTCTCAAACTGCACCTCTTTTCAAGTTTTTGGGTGCTGCCTGATAGCATTGTGAATTTTTTTGGTTGCTTGAATGCGTTGCTAGATGAACTTTATGAAGACCACTCTGTATTTTGTTAAATTGAGGTGAAAGAATACAAAATATTGCTATTGCAGAATAGACTTTGCTTGATTTCTTTTCTTACAAACAACTCCTCGAACTGAATGAGGAAAAAGGGAACTTTTACTGCATTCGAATTACTAATGGAACATTTATTTGCGTTGTTCAATCAGTGCTTGATTTTACAAGGTAAAAAAATGTCTGATGATTAAAAGCGTAAAATAGGATAGGTACAACCTTGGTAGCTATCCTTTCACTTCTCAAAAAAAAAAAAGAAGAAATGATTAAAATCATATAGTAGGTCCGTCATTAGCTGCAATATGCATTCTCTACCTTGAGTTATTGTTCAGCATCTGTTTGATAATTGCCGTAAATACTAAAGATCAATTCCTTCATACGCTTGTGATAGGGAACATATGAGAAAGGTTCACGAGTTGAAATGGAGGAATTTATACACCAGTTATGCGATGTCACTGGGGACGGCCACTTGACAAGGTTGAGCATTATTGAGGATTTGGTGATATTAATCTAGATGATGCGAGTTATTTTCATCTTGTATTCTTTGAAATTTTGTGCCCATGTACTTGGAAGAAATTTCCATCTACTTATATATAGAACTCTCGTTTGTGAATATAACTTCTGAAACTGGAGGCTTTCTTAAGATTTAAGAATTATGAGTCACCTCTGTGATGCCAGTACTTTTTTTTTTTTAGAAGATGCCAGTACTGATTTGTCATAAAACAATTTTGATTATGTGGATAAGAGAAAAAAATATGATAGGTAATATTTGCAAGAGCGGAATGGCGTCGTATGATCCATGTAGCCGACCCCACCTAGTGGGATAAGGCTTTGTTGTTGTTGTTGTAATATTTGCAAGACTTGGACGCTAGAATGAAAAATTGATTCTTGCATGGTGCCAAGTAATGTATACAAGTACTTTTAAAAACTGTTTATAAGTGTATGTGTGTGTGTTAAATGTTGATAGCTGCTGCTTCTAATGCAGTAGAGATATGGAGCAATCATGAAAATAGCATTGTTTTGGGGTCCTAAATTTAATTGTTTAATATGAGACATTTTAAACTCTGTCTAGATTGTATTTTGCTTGTGAGATTCTAATATCTATTTCACCTCATATATCTTAATTTTCAAGATGTTTTGGCATCTTAGGTCTGATCTTGAAGCAGTATTATATTCAATGCATGAAGCCATCTTCCCATCAAAGGATGATGAGAGATCTAACAAAGACATTTTAGAAGCATGTATGAATGCATCATCATTTTCCAAGGAGGCTGAAGGAATAGGTGAGAAAAGTATGTCTTCGTCAGATCTTGAGAGCTGGTTTAGTTCTGTGCCATCTGTGAGAAGGTTTCTAGGAAGTTTGTTGACACCACTGGATTCAGGTCTGAGATTTCTCTGCTGTTATCTTGGCCTGCATATCACTACTTTTGTCACTTCGCAGTTATTTGACAATGAATTTCATAGTTGCATGTTGGCCTGCATTTACATACATATATTTTTGTAGGTAGATCAGGTTATCAAGTTCCCCGTTTACAGTATCCTGAAAGTTTGTCTCCTGATATGCTGGTATTAAGGAAAGAATATGCTTGGCATATTGGAGGAGCTCTTTCACAGGATGATCTGGATGAATGGAAGCTTTTATACCACAGCACAATTAATGGATTAAGTTTCTCGACCTTCTTGGGAAATATAACGTGAGTATATTTTTCTATTGTTTCCATATATCTAGTTGGCTTTCCTACAAAATGTTCACCGGAACATAGTGTGTCCTGGGAAAATCTCACTGGCCTTAAAATTCTTCCTACTCAGCAATATTTCTGTAATCAGCATTTGAAGTTAGAATGATACCAGATAATTAGGTAATTAAACTAGATGTCAATTATGACCAAGGACTTGGATTATCTATACGAAAGATGCAAATCTTTCAGTCTTTTGGTTCGTATTAACACATGGTGTAAGTGTAATTCCTTAAAGAAAGAATACGAGATATGCGAGAACATGAAGTTAGACATACATACTGGCTTGTAGATCTTCTGATGCTGTTCTATCATTCAAGCAATATAAACTGGTATCTGTTAGTTAGTTAGCATTGCTACAGGCTATTTACTTGGGCTTGTTTCTTTATTTATGTAGGAACGGAAATGAACCAACCATATTGCTCATCAAAGATACTGAAGGCTTTATTTATGGAGGTTATGCTTCTCAACCATGGGAGAGGCATAGTGATTTTTATGGCGATATGAAGTCATTTCTCTTCCAGCTTTATCCCAAAGCATCAATTTACCGCCCTACCGGAGCTAACAAGAATATACAATGGGTAAGATATCTATGATAAGAAAGAATTCTGAACGACTCAATTATCTGATTCTCTACTTCTAAATAACTATACAAATTATCTCCTGCCAACCTTTCACTTTTAGGTGATAAAATGTGCTGGCCATTACAAGATTGATTCTCTCTGGAACATTTATCTTTAATGAGAGTATTCATACTCAGAACAGCCCACTTGCATGTATAACTAGGTTAAGAAATCATGGCATAGCATTTTTTATGTGGATATCTGCTGTCTTACCTTGGGGTACTGCACTACTGCATACTTTGATTTGCTTACTGAACATTCATATTTGGTAATATGCTAATGTTGTTCTTAATAAGTTATCAGTATTTGCAAGCCCGGATAAAGGAGGAGGGTTGTGTTAGGTCCCGACAGCCAGCGTAAAATCCTGTCGAATCTTATGAACATGAATCAACGAATATAACGGAATGACGTCGTATGATCCATGTAGTCGACCCCATCTAGTGGGATAAGGCTTTGTTGTTGTTGTTGTTGTTTCCTATTTTCCCTCTAATATATTATGTTAAATTGGACTATAACCTAAAGTAGGTTAACAAAATATTTTCAAGCTCGGTACATTGTGTATTAATTTCGTTCATTTAAGCCCTCAAGCATGTACAGTTAAAATATGCTAACAACCATATTTGTTGCTGATATTTCTAAAATTTACTTTTCGTCTAGTGTGCTGTAAATTTCAGCTCTGAGAGCATACCGAATGGTATTGGCTTTGGAGGGAAGGCAAATCATTTTGGTCTCTTCCTCTCTGCAAACTTTGATCAAGGCCATACTTTCACCTGCACAACTTTTAACAATCCTTGCCTCTCACGGTTAAACAAAATAAATCCAGAGATAATCGAGTGTTGGAGTGTAATAAAGAAAGGAGTGCAGAATGAAAAAACAGAGCTTGTAAAAGGTACGATTCTTGAGAGATTCAAGGAAGACAGAAACATGCTTAAGATGGTAGGCCTGGCCAACTCAAGTGATTGAACTTTCTGAGGAGTACCTTATCATGTTGGTTAAGGTAATAATGACGAAGAGACTTTTCCTGAAAATCTTGTTTGTTCTTAGTTTAGTATTTCACATTGTTGCCAGTGTAATTTTCTCGTCCTTCAACTGTTGCAGTTTCCAAACATGAGGTTCAATTGATAATTCATCAATTTTCTTTTGCTGATCGTGAATGTGTATTGACAGAAGAACCTCGCCAAATCAACTGTCTTGGTCTCAGCAATTTAATGATGATGTCTAAGGGTATCTGAAAACGTTTCATTCTGGTCATGATATTGCAGGGAAAGAAGCTCTCTTCCAGGAATTTGAAAACATATTACTGTACCATATGCTATTCTGTGTGATCGTATAGCTTATAAATAAGGTTCCTAGAGAAGTGCACGATAATGCTCTTTATTGGGATTCAGTATATAAGGAAAAATGATGAAGAGGGTTTTGCAGCAATCGTCTAGTCCTCGAATGCACTGGAAGAACGATGAAATGGTGAAGGCGAACCATAGATTTAATTACTAAAATTTGTATTTATTTTGGTAAATCCACACTGGTACCCCACGGCTGAATTCTTCGCATTCCTTTCTAAGCAGTCTCGCCTTGTAAGGATATACAGTTTATTATAACGTGCAGACACATTGTAGATATGTTGCTTGGAAATCCATTTAATTTTTTTGTATGTCATGGAGGAAAATATGAACACCTTTGAATGATTGGTTTAAACAAAAATTGAGCATCCCACATTGAGACAGAAATACTCAGCATGAAAACAAAATAGTGAAGTTGCTTGTTTATTGCATGTTCCTTTTTTCTGGTTTTCATCTTGCCCTTGCTGTTTTACTTATAGAGAAAGGTAGGCCTTTTAATTTTGTTGCTCTATTTAGTTTAGCCTGGGCATTGTCCGTATCTTCATCGAAAAAAGAAAGCTCAGTGATATCCTTGATGCAGACATATAGAGCATGCAAAGTTTAGGAGGTGGCCTTGGAGTAAGCAAAAGAATGTAAATGGACTCTGTGCACCTATCTTTTATACAGTGGCATCATATATATATTCACTCTTCAACATTTGATGCTTGCATGTATCTTCTCCAATCAGATTCTTGAATAAGTTTATTTCATTTCAGAGCAAGAGAGGAGAAACAAAACTCTGCCTCGAGCTACGAAACTTTTAGTCAAGCATTGGACAATATAAAACTTGGTCTTAATTACAAAGCATATTGAGAATGGCTGGTCTATTCATGCATATAATGATTCATGGATCTTTAATATTTCTAAGTCACATGCCTATTTATATTAATATTGAGTCTCCAATTGCTTCTTAGATGACTTGATCTTATGATGCATTTTGCGTAGAATATTTGTATTCTTATGAACTATTTTGTTCCCTCCTTGGTGGAAAAGATTTTATGTATTAAGATGTTTGTTTTCCCCAATGATGATACTTGGGTGTGGGCAAAAGCTATTTATAAATTTATTAGTAGGCTGCTCGTGCCATCAAGATATGCTGGATGGCTAGGAAATGATTATGAAGCATCAACATCCCCCCCTAAAATATAGATTTTCCTTTGGAAGCTAGCTCACAAACGTCTCCCACCAAACGTATGCTCGCTAATTTTCCTCCATAAACCTTGTGTGCACTCTTTGTGGTATTGGGATTGAAACAAATTCACATTTATTCTTTGAATGTTTAGTTTCCTTTCAAGACTAGAATCTTTTTCAATCTAATCTCTTTGGCTATTCCATCAAGTTTATTTCTAAGTGGGATGAGGGGGAATGGATCAATGAGGGATGTGACCTTTGGGACTCTTGTTCTAAATCTTAGTTTCAAACCTTATTTGTTCTTTCCAAAATGAGAAACGATGCCTATTTTAGTTCTAGTCAGGCAACGGTTATCACGTCTGATCGCGGGTAAAAGCCTTCTACTATGGGTTATAAGCACTCCAATTTTTTGAGGGGACTTTCTCATGAATTAGCTCTTGGTTCGTTAGGATCCCCGCCCCAGTTCTAGTTCAAACTGAACTTAGAAGACTCAATTTTTTAGCAACTCGGGGGTAGGGAAGTAGACTATATAGTCAGATCATCTAATACTAAGTTTATATGTGCAGGAGTTACTTTTGCGCACTTTCACTCAGTTTTGAAAGCAGAAGTTTAGGCCATTCGTTGTGGATTGCTGCACTACCATCGGTGGGGTATCATGCAAATCATATTGGAGTTAGATTCTACACTTGTGGTGGACATTATCAATAACAAATCCTCTTGTCCTTGGTGCATAAAGAACATTATAAACGATATTTGGACTTGTATCTCCATGCTTGAACAATTTAAGTGTAGATATGTCTCTAGACTGCCAAATGTTGAAGTAGACTCTTTAGCATCTTTTGGTACGGGACTCCTTAACTTTCTATACAATGACTCTACGAACTCTTTTGCTAAATTTAATGTATCATTTCTGTTTAAAAAAAAGTCTGATATACAAATAGTGTTACAATACATAGTCTGAGCATGGGATTCCAGCACTTCAGAACTACTCCTCAGTCCTTCCCTTGAAGCCAATCTGCCCAAAGGTGAGGCAAAGGAATAGCCCAAGGTGCCATGTGACCATCCACAACCTACAACATTGTCCGTCTTAAAGACATCAATAAAAACCTCATGAAAAGGATTTGACTTAATCTAAATATATACTCCTTGTGCGATGAGCAACATCAGCATTTGACCTACCAGAATTGAGATGTGACTACAGGCCAGTGAGCCAGCTCGGTTCCAATGTTCTGGAAGAAGAGTCCCGTCAAGCTATCACCGTTGATCGCCAGGATGCTCGGCGATGCAATCCATCCGATCAATCCGAAGCCGATCACATTGAGGTTCTTGCAGAACCAATCCCTCTCAAAACTTTTAACAGCAATGCAACCACAAGTTTGTGTCAGGGTCCTCACACGTCGAGTCATTATTCGTTATTCTTCTGAATTTTGAAATTCCTATTCTATTAGGCAGTTTCGATTTTGCCGGCAATCGCGAAATAACTGGTCGTTTCTATCATGCATGGAAAAGGACATGATCCTTACTAGGTGAACCTCCTGCCTGAGGCAGTCGTCTGCTTCAGGGGTTCCTTGGGGCCACCTGAAACTTGAATAAAGCTTGTAAAGGAGGTTTTGCAAGAGGTACGTGGCTAAGCCTAGCACAAAGTGGACGCAACTCCTGAAACCTCGTTGTTGTAGTACCGGAAGTGAGCGGCACTTGGGATGAAGGACGAGCAAGGGAGAGCGCGAAGCCTAGTCTTGCAACTGTGTGACGCCATGGTTGCGCTATTATCTGCACTCTAATGCAAGAGAGCACTCAGGTTGCTCCCTAATGGAGTTGGTGCAAAAAGATATGTTTAAAATTTTAGAGGTGAGGACGAGATAGATTCTTGGGGCTGCCATGATTTGTGATGTGGAATACTTCTCATAGATGCTATGGGTTCATGGCCACACCTGGATGGATGCATATAAGATGTGCTAGCTATGACTTCCTCTGTCGTGCCTTTAGTGATTTTTCACTGTAGATTTGTGGCGAGAACTACTCGATGCCCCCATTGCTACTAAGTACACTTGTTTGTTGACATCTACTTACCACATTATATATAGGGAAAAAAATATTTGTGCCCTTTGGTTGCAGGATACTATATCCAATATATTCTCTCCGAGGCAAGTTATTCAGGCTAATTAGTCAACTGTAGTCATTATCCTATTTCGTAATGGTGTTCGGATGGCATGCAAATATGTATCTACAAAATTACCGATGCTACCCTTGTAGAAGTGTTAAGTGGGGTTGTCACATATGAATAATAAAATTACTTTCATGTCCTCACGTTAAACATAGAATAAGTTGTATTTCATCATTTTAGATAAATATCATAACCCGCAAAACAAAACACACCCTTACGAGGATTAAACACACTTTGGGCATTGTGCGCCTTATTCCTCTTTCAACCGCTATTTGGCGATATCCTTAAAATAAAAACTTATTTAACCATTTATTCTTGATGCATACAAAATATAACATATATTTAACCATGCATTTAACCTCATTTCGAATCATTTTCTAATTGCATGCATCATTATACGAGCTTATTTATATTAATTTTACAAAAATAAAAATCTATCCAAATATTATATTTTATTATATAGGAAACAAAAAATTTGAATTACGAAGTCAACGAAAAAAAATCTCGCTCAAATCGAAGTTAAAACGAAGTCAGAAAATCAAAGTGCTTGGAATTGGACTGTCACGAGTCTCGAAGAACATTTAACGTGTGGCCATGAAACAAGGTCGTGCAACTCACTTTCTAGTTGAAAAAAATGTATTTTAATGACTGAAAACTGAGTTTCATGACCTCGTTTCGTGACCCATTATATGTTTTTCACGGTCCATGACAATCCAATTCCAGCATTAGTCAGTTTCATTCTTTTTGACTTTCTGATTTTGTTTTAACTCAAGTGGTTTTCTCCGTTATCTTCGTAATTCAGTTTTTATTCCTTGATAATAATATATAACATTTGGATAGATTTTCATTTTTGTAAAATCAATGTAAATAAGCTCATACAATGATGCATGCGATTAAAAAATGATTCAAAATTAAGTTAAATGCATGACTAAATATATGTTGTATTTTGCATGGATCAGACTCTCCCAAGCTTAGATATTTTTTTTATCCTCAAACAAGTTCAAGGCAAAACTCCAAGAAAAAAGATCAATCATCACTTCCACCATGTTAGTCAACTATTTTTCTTAGCACTAAATTTAATACATCGATCGTCAAAGCATCTTTACATCATTCCAATCATCCAGCCTTGTAGAATTTCTAAATATTAGACATATTTAAACTCATCCAAGTTCAGCTCATACAAGAAAGGATATAGTCTATCAAATAAGGGTTTCAATATTGGAAACATAAGTGTATTTTGAGCTTATACATTTTCACTTTAAAACTTTTTTTCACTTTAAAAGTTTTGATATTTTCATTCACACTTTTTTTTGTTGATTTGGTACTTATATGCTTCTTCATATTGCACAAAGTGGTACAGTAACGTGTTTTCGTCCGACGGATCCCCGACGGATCTAATCACCCAGACACACTAAGATTTTGAATATCACTTTTGTACTTCTTTAATTTGTTTTGTTGGGGTTCAACTAATCCTATTTTATCTTTTTATACTTTTTTTCTTTTTACTATAATCACAATAAACCAAACGTTCAACAAAGAGACAATTATTATCAAAACTAAAAAAAAGAAAAGAAAAGAAAAGAACATGAACAAGAATTTGTCATCCAAATATTCGTAGTTCTAGTTAACAACATTAACATTCCAAATACTCAATACTAAGACGATAACAAATAAAATAATAGTGCTTCAAATTTTATTAATTAACAAAATGTCATTGAATAGTGCTTGAAAATAAGAAAATATTAATATATGAGAAAGAATGATATGGAATTATTAATCTCCATAGATTTTAGAGATGATGGAAATCAAATATGCAAAATAACATTACAAGAATGTATGCATGTAATGCAATATAAAAAGATAGGCATGATGCATGAAAATGTAATTCTGCATCCAAATGACGCCTTAGATGAGTGGCATTATTAGACATTTTATGAATTATCATTCGATTTATGATAAACGATTAATTAAAAAATCACATTTAACATAATCTCATAAAAACCATATTTAACATAATCTCATATAAAGAAACATTATGAAAATTTTAACTTTTCAAACTTTAATATTTTAAAATTTGTACTTTCATATCTCTACTTCACCACATTCTACACTTCAATGTAAAAGCTTATACTCTAACATATATCATAATGTGTAAAAATATTAGTAATATCTTTTTAAAAAACAGACAAATGTTATTTTTTGTCATTGTTTTTTACCATGGTATTTTCATAATTTAGCTTTATATTTTTCTGATTTTTTTTAATCTTAGCTCCTTCATATTGTCTAATTGATAATATCCTCCTTTTCTTGGGTATGCATACTTGTTCTTTGTAGTTATATTTCTTATTCAATTATTTATATCATTTTCTCTTTTTATTTAATTGTTGAAAATAGAATGTTTTCTCATTTATAATTTTCCTTTTTTTTATAATAACTTTATTTAAGGAAAGTTAGTGCTCAAATATTATTTTCAAACTTGTCTACTTTCCTCAAGGTAAATTATTCATTAGTTTATATCTTTTTATCATAATTTTAGGTCTTTTTTTCCTTTTTACATTGCTTTTTTTAAACGATAACTAAATAAAGACCGGAAAATGCCAATAATTTGTACAAATAAAATTAATGCAAACTCCTCTTTGCTCTCCTTGAAAGTCCTCCTCCTGTTATTGCAGAAATTGTTCTTTTTTATTATTTTTTTATTGACAGACCTCAAATACTAGAAAGAATGACAAATGCCATTGGCCATGGGCGGACCAACGAAATATTAATTGGTTATGAGTGGAAATTAAAATCACTTATAATAATGGAGCTAAACTATAAATAACAAAAAATAAATAATTTAAAAATAATTTTGTAAATCAATAACTTACATCCTCTAAAATTAAAAAGTGCATTACTTAATATTTTTTCATGTACTTATAGAGTAGTAAAATTTGGTCAGAGTAGTTTTGAGGCATCATATCATTTCTGTGCTTTCATTGCAGATGGATTAAGAGTTTCAAGAGATCCCGTCTGAAATAAAAAGACGATGAAAAAGAGGAAGAAGCAAGAGACTTATTATTTAAAAAGGGAATAATGTTTATGCGCTCACTTTTTTTTAGCGCACCGTGCGCTTACTCTTTGGTAGTCACACGATTCAATCGTATGGCCAGTGGTGAAACCAGAAAATATTAAGGCAAAATGGTGACAGAGGTGGTTTTGCTTATATTATATTTTTTCTTATTCTCTCCCTTAAGCCCCCATGTGGATAAGACCATTCCCCTTCTTCCTGGACAAATTTTGTTTTTTGATGACCTCTTTATCTCATAGTTCCTCGTCGCAGAAATGAAATTCGAAACCTTTTTGCCTTATTATCTTTTAGTTCGTCCTCACATAAATGAAAATCAAAACCTTTTTTGAATATATCGAAATCAATGTCTTTGTTTTTCTTTTCTTACCATGTATTATCCAGGAGCATCTACACTTGGATATGAAGTTTTTTTTTCTATGTATAAAATTGCCTTTCGTTTTCAAATGTGATAATGCATTAAAAAATTTCATCCTGAACAAATCACATTAACAAAGGTGAGGAGGCTGATGGAAAAATTTCAGAACAGAGAGAAGATCGCAGAGAGATTGCAGAAAAATAGAGGAGACACACGAATTTACCCAGGTTCACCCTTGAGATTAGAGCTACGTCCTGCAAAGAAGTTTCACTATATCGTTTAGGTTTTCAGCCGCCGCACAGATTACACCAGAAAATTAGACTATTAATAGTCTCTCCAAATCGGATTTAAAACCCAAACAAACAGAGAAAAAACCTAATCCGAACTACATGGGCTGGCTAAACAAAAGCCCAAAACCCGTCTAGGTTTCGGAGGCGCTGCCCCCGAACCCCCGCCCGCTCACCGACGAGCGGGACCGCCGTCGGGGGGCGGGGCCTCCCGAACCCCCCTTTCGTTCATACGCCAGCAATACTGTTAATTGTGTAATACTCAGATTCCCCTAAGCTCACGTGGACGAACTCGGTATGAGAAACAAGGAGCCCTGAAGTATTCACCAACTCTAACAGAGGCAACCTAAAAAAATTCAAATAAAAGACTTTGCTCTTAGTTGCATTCCATTTTATATCATCCGATGCAGAGACAACTTGAGTTAGAGAATGTCTCTTCACCCCGAACAATTACCGTCCGGTGTTAATTTTGATTCACTAATTAATTTCCTTAAAAGCTAAGACGTTAGAAAGAGATTTTATATTCTCAACACTCTCCCTTATATGTGTATATTCTACTGATAATTTTGAACTAGCCCAACTCACTGTATGGACAACAAAAAGGAAAATATTTTTTTAATAAGAACGATACCATGTTAATTTTGATGTGCTAATTTTTTTAAAAACTTAATTCGTTAAAAAGAATAACATCAATAATTTTATATTTTTAACATATGATCCTTAACACTATTTTTGGGGTTGGCCTGGAAGGATGAAGTAAATTCAGAGAGTACTAGTGATCTATTTGAAGGCGAGAGAAAAAGGTACGTGATGAACAAACTAAGAGATAAGAAGAGGTGAAGGGAGGAACAACATCATGAATGGAAAATCTACCGAGGAAGAGAAGAATTTCTCTCTCAACGCATTGCACAGCCATCTATAAAACCACCCTGTTTTTTGTTCTGAGTTCCGGTTTCATTGCACAGCCATTAGATTAAAATCCTGTTGCTGGCAAAGAGTAGGCGCACGGTGCGCTAAAAAAAAAGCGAGCGCACAAACATTATTCCCATTTAATATCTAATTCTGTGCGAGTCATGAGTTAAACTAAGGAGAGGAAATATTCCTGTAAACAGTTATGTAATCAAATACTAAAACATATAAATAACTGTAGACTACTGTATGCGGTATTAATTGATGTAAAAGTAGTATAAATAACTAAAACATCTTTTTTTATCTCATTCATAATTTGGAATGCCGACCAAAATTTAGGAATTATCCGAAATAAACAGCCATGTCACTTTAAAACCAGTTTAATTTTCAATTTCTAAAAATTCTCTAGAATATGGCAGAGTTGGGTCTAGAATTGATTTTCCCATTTTATTATGGGTTTAATGGAGGGCTCCATGCTTTCATTTTTACAGCCCTTGGATCGTGAATCTAGGGCTCAGATACGCACTTGTATCTCAGTCGTCTAATTCATAGGCGTCGGCTGAGATCGTTCATGTGGTCGAGGCGGCGGTGGGTGTGGTGAGGCAACAACGGCGAGGAGCGAGGTCAAAGCGTGTGCGGCGACGAACGGGTCACGCAGGCGGCGGCGAGCGAGCTCACGCGAGTTCTCAGGTGGTGGCATGACTGTTGGATCAGCTTCTAGAGCGAGATCGGAGCTTGGCCCGGAGGTGAGGGCTCCTCGAGCGAGATCGAAGCGCCGGTGATTTTAGCAAGATCGAAGCGCCCACGATGACGAGGACTCCTAGAGCGAGATCGAAGCTTCTCCCCACTTCACTGTCAACACTCCTGCGACGGCGTGTAGGGAGCGCGCTGTTAAGCGAAGAGAGAGAAGGTGAGGAGGAGAAGATTAGGACATTAGGGCAGTTGAACGATCTCAATTGTGTCTGTGAATCGGATGGCTAAGATACGCGTGCGAACCTAAACCTTTGATTCACGATCCAAGAATTGTAAAAATGGGTACATGATGCTCCAAACTTAAGTTGGGAGAACTCTATTAAACCCATTTATTATTGTGATGAGTAATTAATCTGAATGAATTTGTTCCATAGGTAGGAAGATGAAACCTGCCACTTAAAATCAAGAACGATTTCTCAAGCATCAACGTCAATGAACCCTTTAATTTAACCAATTAATATATCAGTTGCTCATATGCATGATTGCGTGATTATGTACTGTGTTGTAAATTATGCATGTACATAATCACGCAATCAAGGTGTTGTAATCACGTGATTATGCACTAAGCCCAATAACATCAAGTCTACCAAGATGGATAGCCCAAATACGGCTTATCATACATTTCGAATTCTAGGTGAATCAATTGTCAATAAAGGCATGAAAGTAGTGAACAATTGATAGACAAATCATTGCATCTAAACTTTGAAATTGTGATTTTCGGTTGACCGATCACACGCCCGATCGAAATAGTGGCTATTGGTCGCTGTTTTACCCATTGGACCGGTCGATCACTTTTGGATCGATCGACTGACAGTTGATCGCTTTAAAGCAGTCAATTGACTGTTTGGTCGAGCCAATGCCTCTCCGATTTGAATAGTAGCATTTCACGTATGTAACAACTCACGGTTCGATAGATTTAAATAGAAACATTCCAACTTCATAGTCAGACCAATCGATCAATTTAAATAGAAGCATTCCAACTTCATAGTTGGTTGCCCAGTCGGTCGACCGACCCTTCGTCCCATTAAAACAATGGCATTCATGTATGTAAAGACTCATGAACCGATCGATCAATTTAATGCAGTCAGTTGACTGTTTGGTCGATCCGATGTTGCATCTGATTTGGACAGTGGTGATCACATAAGGGAAACTCATGGACCGATCGACCAATTTACACGACCGATTGACCGATTGTATCGAAAAATCACATAAACAACCATTTCAATCCATCATTTACAAGTCCAACCATTCTTAGGGTACCTGTGATATTTTGCACATTTAAAGGTCGATAAAATAGTGATAAATCCAAGAAAATCAAACATTCCTCAATAGCAAACATATGTGCTCGAAACCTCAAACGAAGCGACGAAGATCATTATGGAACAAATTGAAATCATCATGAAGAGTTCAAGCACGTTCTCATTCAAAGAATGATTAGAATGAGGAACGTATAAGTTCATCCATTACATACCTTAATCCCACGTTTCTAGGGGCGTTTCCTCTTCTTCTAGCTCTCTTTCGCCCCCAACTGAGTTCTTTGTTGATTCCTTGAATCATGGACTCGACCAAGGCGATCCTATCTCCCCTTACCTATTCATCATTACCTCCCAAGTATTCTCCTCAATTATGACCTAGCATGTCTTGGCTGGCCTCATTTCGCCCTTTCGAACAAACTCCTTCAATCTTACCATCTCATGTTCGCAGACGATCTCCTCATCTACTTAAAAGCAACAAAGCAAAACTCCATCAACCTCTAGAAAACCCTAAGCATTTTTTAGTACCTCACCGACTAGCGGGTAAACTCACAGAAGTCTGAACTTTACCTTCCCAAACTTAGCACTCGTCGCAGGCAACAAATTAGCTCAATCATGAACTTTAGAATCGACTCTTTCCCATTTCTCTATCTAGGGGTCCTTATCTCACCAAAGCACATTCCCTGTCACGAGCACACTTCAATTATCAACAAAATCTCTTCCCGCCTCTCTGACTGGAAGCGTGGGGTTCTAAACTAGGCAGGGCGTTCCACTCTCATCAAAACTACGCTCACCTCCATGCCCATCCATTCCCTTAGGGGCCGTTTGGTATGGGGCAATCCAGATAGATTACCGATAATTTTATTTAAAATTATCAGGGCCCATCACATTACCTCGTTTGGTTATAACGAATTACCGATAATTTTATTTTGTCTAGTAATTTGAATTACCACATATCTAATAATCTAGATAGCACTATGAGGAGGTGTCTATCTATATTCCCACCAAAGTGGGATTCATGAATAAAATATTTAGACTAAAATACCCTTTTAGCCTAACCCTCATAATTTATCATATATATAACTTTATACTTACGCCGCCTGAAAGAAAAGTCGTCCGTACGCCGCCTAGAAGAAAAGCCATCTGTGCATCATGCGTCCAATGTCCAGCGCTCAGCGTCTACAGCCTTAACTTTCATTTGATTTCTTCTTTAGTCCGTCCAGCGTTCAGCGTCCACAGGTACATATTGCTTTTTTTCTTTTTGTTTTTCTTTCTGCCCACGTTGTTAAACTCCTATTTTTTCTTCTTTTGTGTCATTTTTTATCATTCTTTTTTTTTCTTTTGTGTCACTTATTGGTCATATATTGACCACATGTCTCTATGCATACAAAGAAATCTTGTATGGATATAAAGCATACATAATTGCAATGATGAAAAAAAAGTAATTTTATTTTTTTGGAATAACTACGATGTTTTGCTTCGGCAGTTCTATTATTATCATAAATGCAATGATTTTGAAACTAATTACTTTACCATTTATAATAATGGATATTATATAAAAGAGGCAAATAGCCTAAGCTCACATAATCTAGTGAAAGTGATTTGGATCAACTTTTCAACTTAAAAATATTATCTAGATAGCGGTTAAAAAAAATAAAACATTGCTCTAAAAAAATACTATCTAAATGCAACTTTTTCGATTGTTCTTAAATATTTTCTATTGTTTCATTATCTAATAATTTACATTTGTTATCTTATTCAAATTTATTTGTTAGTCATTTATTTGTAATATATGTTGATATAATGAAATTTTATTGTGATAGTGTTAAAAAGATGGACGAGTTGGATGAAGAGCTCCATGTACACTTGGTTTCTATGCTCGTTTTGCTCATTAATTTACATATGATGCTCGTAAACCTCCAAACAACTATTATGTCATTAAACAACTTATTTGGAACATGTTATAGTTATTTGGTGATGAGAAAAAAATAAACGACAAAAAGGAAGTGAGATTGATAGGCATGCAATTCGAGAGATTAGTATGAAAAGGATAATATTTGATACAGATTCATCTTGCATTGAAAATACACGCATGCATCAAAGGAGCTTTCATAAATTATGTGATATGTTGAAAACTATTGGAAGATTATCAGATACGAAGAATGTATGTGTGGAGGAAATGGTTACAATGTTTTTATATATATGTGCTCATCATACAAAGAATAGGATAATCAAAAGACAATTCGTGAGAAGTGGTGGTAGGGCTGGACACGAGCTAGACCGAGCTAGACTTCTACTTAAATAGGCCAAGCCTGTTGCAAAATAAAAGTATTTAGGCTTGGCCTATAGTCTGTAACAAGCCATGAATATAAACTTAGCTTGGCTTGTTTGATTAAATTTTAATGCCTGACCTAGCTTATTAGCCTGTTAAGTCAAACACATTTTTTTGATGATCTACTAGATTAAATATAATAAATCTTATTTATTAAAGAAATAATAGATATGAACTAAATAAAAAGACACCACTAATATATTTCTTCTAAACATATAATAAAAATAGTAATATTGAACTCAAAATTGAAGATTTAAAAGATGAATGATGAAAAATTATATATATAATATAATATATTAATAAATATTGGCCTGATAAGCTATAAGGCTAGGTCAACTATTAAAAGGCTAAGTCTCTTTAAGAAAATAGGCTTTATTTAATATTTCAGTCTGGTTTATTTTGATAATCGGTCGAGCCGAGCTAGGCCAAAAATAGGCCGAGCCACAAGTTGCTCACGAACGGCTCGGCTCATTTCCAGCCCTAGGTGAGACTATTAATAGGCACTTTAACATTGTATTAAATTCAATTCTTCTTTGCCATGGCGTGTTACTAAAGAAACCAGAGCATCTGCCAGAAGACTCAAATGGCTTCAGATGGAAGTGGTTTAAAGTATATTACTTGTATTTGTAAAATCTTAATAATATGATTATATATATTAATACTCTCTACTTTTTTTTCAGAATTGTTTAGGTGCTTTAGATGGAACATATATTAGATGTATTGTTCATGATATTGACAAACCTAAATACCGAACAAGGAAAGGCAAAATAGCAATGAATGTTTTAGGAGTTTGTAGCCAAGATATGCAATTTATTTATATTTTATCTAGTTGGAAGGGTCAGCTGCAGATGGTAGAGTGCTAAGAGATGCTATATCATGACCTAATGGTTTGAAAGAGACCCAAGGTAATGATATTAATAATTTCAAACAAACATTATTAATACCATTAAATATAGACTTTATTTTTTCTAACTATTTTTTTCTTTATGATGTTGGATACACAAATGGGGAGGGTTTCTTAACTCCATATAGAGGTCAACGTTACCATTTGAATGATTGGAGACAAAATCGACAACCTCGAACACCACAAGAGCTATATAACTATAAGCATTCGTCAGCTAGAAATGTTATTAAGAGATGTTTCGGATTATTAAAAATGAGATGGGCCATTCTTAGAGAAAGGGCATTTTATCCTGTAAAGACACATGGAAGAATTGTCTCAGCTTGTGCTTTACTCCATAATCATATTAGGAGAGAAATGTCAATTGATCCAATGGAGAATGACTTGTTAGATGTCTTACCACCCGAAGATAATGACTTTGAAGAAGAAGACATCATTGATCACATGGAAACTTCGGAGGCTTGGAGTCAATTTAGAGATGACACAGCACAATTTATATGGAATGAAACTAGAGTCTAAAGTCTTTTAATATTATTTATTTTAAGTGAGCTTTGAAGTGATAGTTGTAGTTTATCTTTGTATTTTAGTTGAATTTGATATGTTGTCAATTAGAAGTTGTTTGATTATCTATTTAAATAAATTATTTTTTATTAAGATTGTCCATGTTATTATGATAACTTAATATATTGTGCTTTTATAAATATAATTATGGAGGCTAATCAAGGTGAAAGAGAAAGTCAAAATAGAAATCGACAGAGAAAGCATAAGTGGACATCAATGCAAGATAGTTTACTGATTGATAAAGAGAAAGTTTGAAATTTGTATCGAGGGCAATTTTAGTAAAAGGCATGCATTGCCTAATAAATATGTCTTTATAACAAACATGGTAATATAAATTACCACTTATATTCCTAATGCTTGCCAAACACTATAATCTAATATTACTGATAATTTAATAGGTAGCAATCTATCTGTGTGGTAATCTAAATTATCAATATTTTTAAGATGGAATGCGCCAAACGGCCCCTTAGTATCACAAATATCTCAAGCGGCACCCGCTTCCATTGAGCGCTTTTCACGTTCCTTCCTCTGGGATTCTGGGGGAATTGTCAGGGTGCGCATTTGATAAATTGGTCCACCGCCCAGCTTCCCCATTTCTATGGTGGACTCGACATCCATAGCTTGCTTAACATCCGTCACTCCCTGGTCGCCAAGCGCATGCAATACCTCTTGAACGAGATCCTTTGGACTGCGCTCGTTCAGGCGAAGTGCGGTCATTTACATCTTTGGGATGACATGCCGCGTTCTCATATCGCTGACTCCTGGAAATTAATCCTAAATTCCATTCCTGTCCTTAGATCAGGTTTTATCAAAAGTATCGGCTCGGGCTCCAGCACTTCTATTCTTCTTGATCTATGGATCTTTATGCCACTACTGATTCGTATTGCTACTTACATTAATATGGACATTTGCCTGGACGACCTCACAGTCAACCATTTTATCTCAAATGGCTCTTAGAATTTCTCTTTGCTATCTGATGCTTTCGACCCTCACCTATGTGCTCAAATTAAACGCATTTACATTTCTTCGACCGCCAATGATGACGCATGGGTTTGAGTGAATGATACCTTTGGGTGTGCAAATGTAAAGTCAGTCTATCGATATGTTAGTCGTCGCCCTATGCCGCCGAGTTCTGTCGGGGGGTCGCCATGGCATGGTTTGGAAGATTCCAACTGCCCCTAAACTCCATATCTTTCTTTGGAAGCTCCTACACTCTAAATTGTCCACTCTTGATACAATCCTCCTTTTTTACAACACCATAAACCCTGTTTGTTCCCTCTGTAGCCTGCACCTGAAAATAGTCCAACACATGTTCTTCCAATTCCTTATGGCTCATCAACTTTGGAACTCCTTTGGGAGGAACCTAAATATTTCTTTTCAAAACCAAACCTCCTGGCACCTCGGAACTTGGCTTCTTGAGGGCGTCGATCTTGATATGCAGTCCAAAAACTTCTTGCTATCCCTTTTCGCTCATTGCCTTTGGGAGTTATGGAATCTTTGAAATGATGCTCATTTTAGATCACGGTGTGCAACCGTGGACTCGGCATGGGTAAGGGCTTCGGCCGGCTTTCATGAGTATGTTGGTGCCCATGCACATAAAGTAATCAGCCCCTACGACCCGCATCTGCGGGGCCGGCGGGAGCCCCCCACAGCACAGGACTATCCTATTTTCAGATGGTTCTTTTTCTGCTAAAGTTGGGGGTATTGAATTTCTAACACTATCTCACAACACCTCTTTCCTTTTTGCAGGTTCATCTTTTGCGCAGGCTAGTTCGGTCCTGGAGATGGAGGCTCACGCCTTACTCGCTGGAATTCGTGTGTGTTGTCATGATGGATTATCCCACATTCACACTTACTCGGACTCCGAGATCCTGGTGCACGTCATCAATCGCAATCAAAACTGTCCGTGGCAGCTCAAAGGCATTCTCATTGATATTTGGAGCCTTCTAGCTGATATTAACTCCACTGTTGTGTCCCATTGTTTCCGCAGCGAAAATCGCGCGGCTGGTTACTTAGCTAAATTGAATCGACAACAACTTAGTGATAATTTTTGGCAGGACAAGCCTCCTCTGGGCCTAGCTCAATTTGTGTACTCAAACTCCTTACTTAATACAATTAACCTTTTTCGGAAAAAAAAAGATTGAGGGTTTAGGACTAATTTCAGCACCTTTTTGTCACATGACAGATTTGCCCTCTAACTCTAGTTTTGAGTTCATTTTTATCTAATTTTTGCTTTTATCCAGATGTCGCTTCTGCTCTCAAATATCTTTTTTACTTGAGGTCATTTTGGTCCATTAAAAATTTAGAATGTTACACGTATTGTCTTATTTGTGCTCCTCCTCGTTGGCTTGCTAAGTCACATACGCATTTATATATTTTGTTGTGGCATGTAAATATTCATCTTACCAATTAACTGTGTATCGACAGATTATATATATCATTCTATAAATAACATCAATAAAAAGTTATTGAAATATTTTTGTTTCTTTTCATGTTCGATCTGTTGAACTTTATCTTTAGCAGAATTTACTAATTGATCAACGGTCAGCGAATTTGATAATTTCTTGTACCAATTTGATTCTTATTTGAACATTAATCACATTCACATGCTAGAAATCTCTGGAAACAAAAGGAAAAAGGAGTGTTGATGGTTCCATCATGTAAGAAAATTAACCTTGGCATGCATTAATTAAACCAATTCTGATGTAGAAGCCCCACATATGAGATTGTTGTGTTGCACTCCCCTAATAGTATTCCAAACCTTTTACTGAAATAGTCCTTGTAACATGATTATTTTCCTCCCCTCAATTTAATTATTACATAAAAATTATGAAGTTGATAATGGAAACCTAATCGCTGATTCAATATGTATTAAAGAACATAATGTCATGTGAATTTACCAGAATCATGTAAAGCCCTAATTTTGTTTGATAATAATGCTTTGAAACTAATCACAACTCTAAACCCAAATTAATTAATGGGTTTAAAAATTGTACAGGGTTTAAAATGCAAAATTAGATAGGTGTACCTTACTGAATATAGGACTTCCCATATACAGTACAATGCCACAACATTGTATAAATCAAATTGATTATTATGTTTGTGGACCTATGAGCATATGTTTGTGCTAAATAAATAAATATATATTATATGACTAATAAAATTATTAAATATTAAAGTTTAATAATATATATATGTATATATATATAAAGAGTGATTAAAATATCAAGTTATAATATTGAGCTGAGTCGAATACTTGCATCTATACTTATTGATGATTCATATAAATATTATTAATATTTTAACTATATTATTATGATAATAATAATAATGAATCAATATTATAAAATTAGTAGTATACTGGAACTAATAATAATCATATTAGTTTATGTCAATAACTTTTTTTTGTTTATGTTAACAAATATAATTCAATATCTTCATAAATGAGTACAATTTTTTTTAAATTTATTTATACTAAAGTATTTAATATCTATTATTTATATCTTTATCTATATATTTATATTCATATTTTATCTATATCTATAGCGTCATAAATAAGAAATTTAGAAGATGACATGTGGAACTGCTTCATTAGATAGCCTATTACGGCAAAAGAAATAAGCGAAGATAAAAGCAAGCATGGTGTACGAGGACGCAACAAGTGAAGTGATGCATGCTCAATTTTGTATATTTTAACACATTAAGAATTTGAAAATTGAATGATCATGCATCAATTATCTTATTTTTTCTTATAGAATATTATTCTTCTTAATTATTCGATGATTTTCACGGTCACCGCCAAACGGCCAGAGGAATTTCTGCCACGTCCTGATTGAAACGGTCCGTTTCGATTGAAAACGGACCGCGTTGTAACAAAGAGAACATGGCCCGTGTCATGTATGACACGGTCTATTTTGACAGCGATCGGCGATTATAAAAGGACCTCCACTTCCACATCAAAGAAGACAGCAGAGAAGGAAATCATCCATTCAGAGAGTTTTGTGGCCACTTTGTCTAGAGTCACATCTTAGAGTTTTATTTTCTTGCTCCTCTTTTGTACTTTAAATTTCGGCTTTATAATGTTTTATTCTTCAGCAATGGAGTAATCTTCCTTTGTTGGTTTTACATTTTTGAACTCCACTATTATTTTGATGAAAGATTATTTTCTGAATACAAATGTTCTGTTTGAGTCAATTTTATTATTAAACATCTCGTATCTCTCCCATATCTACTCTATGAGATTTAGTGGGGTGTGGACTTAGAATTATTCGGAGAAGTCTTTGAGATGAATCAATCATTTATGTTTTAATCCTTAAATATTTGGAGAACGATTTGGTTAAACTTTCTTCAAATATTTAACTGATACAACAGATAGGATATTTGGTTAGAGTCCTAATTTATTTTATTTCCATCAGATGTAATTTTCTTACTCGATTAACAGTGGAGGAATGCTTAGTAAAATCAACATTTCGTCTAATTGGTATTTCTTTTTCTTGGATATGCTCCTTGTTTTCTTCTGATTATCTTCTTAATTCATTTCTCTACAAGAATTGTCATCTAGTAAGAGTGAGAGATAAAAGTCCTCGTGGGATCGATACCTTTTTACTACTTGTGCGATCGGTATACTTGCCGAACTTTTCTACTCTATAGAAAAGTAATCATCAAGTTTTTGGCGCCATTGCCGAGGACTTTTTCTTACTATAGGTTACTATTTTTTATTTATTTATTTTTTCGAACATCCTGCGCAATCAAAACAGACTTATATTCAGGAATTGACTGTGTCATCATTGAAACGGTCCGCGTTTCCTGAAAATGGTCCGCATTTTTATTCCACGTTCTTACCAAAGGCAACTTAACACGGTCCGCGTTCATAATACACGGTCCGTATTTTGTAGCCACGCTTACGAAAATGGTCCGTATTTCTCTGTACACGGTCCGCGTTTCGTTCTTAAAAGGAAAAGAAAAAAATACATTTTTTTCTTCTTTCCATTCGATTTTCTGAATAATTATTTCAAATTGTTCTTGATTTAATCGCGCTCTGGAATCCTCGAATAAAACGATAAAGAGACATAACACCAGAAGCTCGAAAGAACCACTTCTCTTCAATCTTGAAATAGGAAAATTTGCTAAACAGCGAAGGAAAATTATAAGGATCAAAGAGATGACGGAAAATCAACAACAACAATAACAACCAGGAATTCAAAATCCAAATCCAAATTATCGGACGATGAGGGATTACAATATTGGTCAGATGAATCATGACCCATGGAGCATTACTCTTCCAGACATCAACACCAATTTCTAGATACAACATGGCACCCTTCAAATGGTGCAAAATGACCAATTCAGTAGAAATCAAGATGAAGATCCTTTTGGACATGTTAGAAAATTTCTTTAATTGTGTTCTACTTTTAAATTTCATAATGTTTCTGATGATGCAGTTAGGTTGAGACTCTTTCCCTTCTCCTTGAGAGGGAAAGCAACCACTTGGCTTCACACTCTACCCGAAGGAACAATCACAGACTAGAAAGAGATGTGGCAAAAATTCATCAACAAATATTGTCCGTCCCAGAAAGCAGCTCGACTAATCTCTGATGTCAAAGAATTCTATCAACAAGACTCAGAAACCATGCATGAAGCATGGGAAAGATTTAAGGAACTTGTATCTCGTGTTCCTTATAATATACCACTTCATGAACAAATTCAATTTTTTTATAATGGTGCTACTTTCACAGTACGAGATAAGATTGACACTTCTGTAGGAAGTTCCATGAATGATAAATCTCCTGAAGAGATTTATAATATTATTGAAAATATTGCTATGAATCATTGGCAAAATAACAGGAACAGAGAACCACCATGAAAGACAAGTATCTATCATATAGAAGACAACACTCAACTTACGGCGCAAATAGAAGCCATGAATAAAAAAATGGAGACATTGATTAGTCGCATCAATGAAAAAACCCCTGTTAAAACCGTACAACAAACTTGTGAATTTTGTAGTGAAGGGCACTCTACTTATGAATGCCCAATGGTCTCAAACTCTAACCCTTCCTCTTCCACTTCTTTTGAAAATGCTAATTATGTATCGAATAATAATTTCAGGAACAATCAAGGGGGCAAATATGGAACCTATGGGTTTGGGTTGAAAAATCAACCCAACTACTCTTGGGTACACCATCGAGGTGCTCCACCTCTAGGATTTCAACCACGCAACGATGACAAACCTCAAGCCGAACCAAAATCCAATTTGGAAGATGTATTGGCTAAATTTATCAAAACGGTGGATACAAAATTTGCAAATCAAGAAGTCTCAATTCGCAACATAGAAAATCAGGTGGGACAATTATCTAACATGATTGCAGGTAGACAACCAGGTTCTCTTCCTAGAAATACAGAAAAGAATCCGAGGGAAGAAGCGAAAGCAGTCAAATTGAGAAGTGGTAAGGAGCTACCAGAACCAATACCAACTTCGACCCTAGATCAACCATCTTCAGCTCAACCATCTTCGAATCAACCTCCTACATCATCAGCCAAAAAGGAGATTACAAAACACCAGATTCCTAAAAAATCTGGAAACCTGCCACATCCTCAAAAATATCGGCAGGAACAATTAGATAATTCTCTCGTTTTTTGGAAATTTTCAAGCAAATTCATATTAATATCCCATTTCATGAAGCGCTTGAAAAAGATGCTCATATATGCCAAATTCATGAAGGGTGTACTCTCAAACAAACAGAAAATTGAGGAAACGGGCTTGATCAAATTAACAACTCAATGTTGTTCCGTCTGCAAGAGAGATTTGCCGACGAAAGAAAAGGATCCAGAGAGTTTTACTATCCCTTGCACTATTGGAATTTTTTTTTGTTCCAAGGCACTATGTGACTTGGGTGCTAGTATTAATCTGATGTCGTATTCTATTTTTCAAAAATTAGGTTATAGCGAGCTTAAGGATACTTCGGTGATGCTCCAATTCGCGGATCAATCCATTAAAAAACCTAAAGGCCTCTTAGAAGATGTTATTGTCAAAGTTGATAAATTTGCATTCCCAGTAGATTTCATCATCATAGATATGGATTTAGAAGCCGAAGCACCTATCATCTTAGACAGACCATTTCTCGCTACCGGCAACACGTTGATAGATGTCAAAAAGGGACATCTCACTTTAAAAGTGGAGAATGAAGAACTGTATTTTAATATTTCTGATTCTCTCAAATGACCTTTAGATTTGTCATCTTGTTATTCTAATGATACCTTTGAAGATGATGTTTCTGACGAATTTGAACAGGTAGTACCAGAAGTGATAATGGATCCTTACACAATTATTGAAGAATCAATGGATAAAACTGAAGAAGGAATTGACTTAGATGAAAAAGAGTCAATCTCTTTCAAGAAATCCATCTTAGAGAAGATAGACATACCTTCTCCACCACCAAACCCAGAACTCAAGAGCTTGCCTACTCATCTCAAATATGCTTTTCTCGAAAAAAATTCATTTCCTGTGATTATTTCCTCCGAATTAACTGACATAATGAAAAATAAACTTTTACAGGCTCTCAGGAAACACAAAAAAGCTATTGCTTGGTCCATCAATGATATCAAGGGAATATCACCATCAATATGTATGCATAAGATTTTGATGAAAGAGAAAAGTAAACCAAGCACCCAATTTCAGCGTAAGTTAAATCCAACTCTGAAAGAGGTCGTTAAGAAAGAAGTAATCAAATTTCTCGATGCAGGTATTATTTACCCTATCTCTGATAGTCCTTGGATTAGCCCCGTACAAGTAGTACAAAAAAAAGGGGCATCACTGTAATTACTAACAAGGAAAATGAGCTGGTACCTAGCAGGACAGTTACATTTTGGCGTGTGTGTATCTACTATCGCAAACTCAACGAAGCAACACGCAAGGATCACTTCCCTCTACCATTCATGGATCAAATGTTGGAACGAATAGCATGACATAGTTTTTATTGTTTTCTAGATGGTTATTCAGGATACAATCATATTGTTGTGGCGCCTCAAGATCAGGAGAAAACAACCTTTACCTGCCCATATGGAACTTTTGCCTATCGAAGAATGCCCTTTGGACTCTGCAACGCACCGGCAATATTTCAAAGATGCATGATGGCAATATTTGCTGATATGAATGAAAAGATTCTTGAAATCTTTATAGACGATTTTACTTTATTTGGTAACTCATTTGACAATTGTCTTACAAATTTAACCTCGGTTTTGCAGCGTTGTGAAGAAACAAATCTGGTACTAAACTGGGAAAAATGCCACTTCATGGTGAAGGAAGGCATTGTCTTGGGGCATAAGATTTCTGATAAAGGAATCGAGGTAGACAAGGCCAAGGTGGATGTAATCGCAAATCTACCTCCGCCCACATCTGTAAAAGCTGTCCGGAGCTTTTTGGGTCATGCTGAATTTTATAGAAGATTTATCAAGGATTTTTCTAAGATAGCCAAACCACTCACCAATCTTCTCGTCAAGGGCACTAAGTTTCTTTTCAATTCTGATTGCATATTTGCTTTTACCACATTAAAAGGGAAACTTACATATGCTCCCATTGTTGTAGCTCCTGATTGGAGTCTTCCGTTCGAACTCATGTACGACGCTAGTGATGGAACCATAGGTGCTATATTAGGGCAAAGGCAGGACAAAATTTTTTGAGTCATCTACTATGCTAGCCGAACTCTAACTCCAACTCAAATGAATTATGCCACAACGGAAAAAGAATTTCTAGCTGTCATTTTTGCTTTTGATAAATTCCGATCTTATTTAATCTGCTCATAAGTTGTTGTCTACACTGATCATGCAGCTATAAAACATTTCATGGCAAAAAAAAGAAGCCAAACCTCGACTACTCAGGTGGATTCTTCTTTTACAAGAATTTGATGTAGAGGTTAAAGATAAGAAGGGGATCGAGAACGTCGTAACTGATCATTTATCTCGTTTAGAAGTTTTCCAATTGAGGAAACCGATATACTTGAAGAATTTCTGGATGAAAAAATCTTTTATATCAATTCTTGTGATAAAATAAAAATAATTGATATGTCACCTTGGTTTGCTGATTTTGCAAATTTTCTTGCAGGAAATTGGCTCCCTACAGGATGGACATCACAACAAAAGAAATTTTTTTTTCAGATGTGAAACATTACTTGTGGGAAGATCCATATCTTTTTAAGGTTTGTGCAGATCAAGTAATCAGACGTTGCGTCCCTCAATCTGAATTCAATAGCATTCTTACACATTGCCACACAAGGGAAGCTGGAAGCCACTTCGGTCCTAATCGGACAGCTGCAAAAATCTTGGAAAGTGAATTTTATTGGCCCACTATTTTTAAAGATGCTCAAATTTTCTATAAGTCATGTGATCAACGTCAAAAGATAGGTAACATCTCGAAACTTCATGAAATGCCCCAAAATAGTATGATATATTGTGATATTTTTTATGTTTGGGGAATCGACTTTATGGGACCCTTCCTTAAGTCATTTAATAACGAGTACATTTTGGTTGCTGTAGATTATGTATCTAAGTGGGTAGAGGCAATTGCCTCTCCTACTAATGATGCAAATGTGGTGGTCAATTTTTTAAAAAAGAATATTTTTACTAGATTTGGCACACCTAGAACTATAATAAGTGATAATGGCACCCATTTTTTTAATAAATTATTTGCAGGACTTTTGACGAAAATTGGAGTTACACATAAACTCAGTACTCCATATCACGCGCAAACATGCGGTCAAGTGGAGATATCTAATAGGGAAATAAAATGCATTTTGGAAAAAACTATAAATTTCTCTAGAAAGGATTGGTCTGTTAAATTAGATGATGCTTTGTGGGCCTATCGTACTGCTTTTAAAACTCCTATTGGAATGTCACCTTATAGACTTGTGTTTGGCAAGGCATGTCATTTACCTGTTGAATTAGAGCATAAAGCTTATTGGGCTACTAAACTTCTTAATTTTGAGCCTACAAAAATAGGAAATGAAAAGTTACTCAAGTTGAATGAACTGGAAGAACTTCGAAGTAATGCTTATGAAAATAGCAAAATATATAAGGAGCGCACAAAAAATTGGCATGATCAGCGCATACGAACTAGGAGTTTTCAACTTGGTCAACAAGTTCTCTTATATAACAGTAGACTTAGACTTTTTCCAGGTAAACTTAAGTCCAGATGGACGGGGCCCTTTCTTATCGTCTCCTCATCACCTTTCGGAGTAGTTGAAATTTGCACCATGGACAAAAAACATCAATTCAAAGTCAATGGACAACGTCTTAAGAACTATATAGGTGGTGTTCATCATGAGGAAGTTGATTTCATTATCCTTGCTGATCCATGAGTATGACTAAGTCAAGCTGGAGACTATAAATCAAAATTATTCTGTCTAATTTTTATTTTTTGAAAAAAAAATATATAATAGCTATAATTTTTACACGGCTCGAGAGCTGTGTCCTCCATTTACTAACAAAGTTGATCGACTGTGCAGAATTTTGACATAACACGGACCGTATTTTGTCAACACGGGCCGTGTAATGCACACGCAAAAGTGCGAAACAGCTATCAAGCATTTATTAACACGGTCCGCGTTGGCACAACACAAGCCGTGTTACTCCTCGAAATCGTGAACGCCAAAGTCAGACACGGACCATTTGATAGCAACCCGATCCGTGTTGCACTGGGATACGCGAACTGATACCTACCTGCATTTACAACACGGCCCGAGTCGCTATAAGACGCCCCGCATCGGATCGTCCCCACACCCATCTCCGATCATCTTCTCCGCCATTGTCAATGTCCGCGCTCGCCGCCGTCACCGTCTGCCACCAGCCGCGCTCGCCGTCGAACCGTCGCCGTCTGCACGACCGTCGCCGTCAAAAAGCTCGCCGCCGTCTGCACCGAGTCACCTCACCGCCGGCTTTTTGTGCGGCGCATCTTCGCCGGCTTCTTCGTCCACACTCGCCACGTCACAGTCCATCGCCGAGAACGACATCGACTTCTCTCAGAAACTCCCGCGGCGAACTTGCAGAAAAATGGACCGTGTTTCTGCAACACTGACCGTGTTCTTCAAATAACACGGCTCGTTTCTCCACAAAATGGTCTGTGTTTCTTACTGTAAAAAATAGACCGTTTTACCTTGAGACGGTCCATTTTTTTCTTCCTCATGGCAGCGCCCCGCAGAGTCTCCATGGATTTTGAGGAGGTCGGTTTGGTTGCCCCCGAGCCAACTATGGTACCGAGGCCCCCATACGTTGATTACAGATATGGGGATCATGCCCGCGCTTTGATGAGGCTTCATCGAATGGAATCAGCGGCCACCAAATTTTCTTGCCCCTGTTTTATGCATGACACTAATATTACTGATGATATTTTGATTCTTTTTGGACGCATAGGGATGGCAGAGTTTATACTGAAAAATTGGCCAACATATGATCAAGTGGCTTTGGAATTTCTAAGTTCATTTCAGATGACACACACAAGCTTTGCGGGAGAAGCGTCAGAGCAAATATTTTTCAGGATATACAATGATGACTACACCATTGGTATGTCCGAGTTCTGTGAATTTTACAATTTTCCAGTAGTTGAGAACACCCCTGACACCTCAGCTTTTGATGCCACATCTTTCTGGTTTGCTATCATCGGTGAGACTACTCTTAACTTAGCTCGTACTAAAGCTAGTCAGATTCAAAATCCAGTGTTTTGTTATGTGCATCGCATTCTATCTAACACTACTTGTGGACAAGGAGACAGTGAAGGGTCTGTTAATGAAACAGAACTTCTCTTTTATGGGCTATGGTGGAAAATGTGCAGATCAATGTTAGAGCATATTTGGCTCACAACTTTGAAAAACATTTCAGGAAGAAGAAAGGGCGCATTGTCATAGGAGGTTTGATCACACCCATTGCACTTCACTTTCATTTATACTTAGAATGCAATGTGGTAAAAAAATGCTTCATTTCTGGATCGAAGCAAGGCAGTACATATGAGACTAATCACAGTGAGAAATAACAGAATCTTCTTTACTTTTAGAGGCAGAACTGATAAGTTCCCATGTGCAAATCGGGCTAGAATTACACCTTTTGACAGGGCTAATTGGTTATACTTTCCCTCTTTAGCCATTCCACTTGATGCTGAGGAACCACTTGAGGACGAGCCAGTACCCCAGCCCTCACAGGACGGTGCAGGACCTTCACAGTTTCCACAGACGACTCAGACAATTTACCCACCACCTCCTACATCAGCTCCTCCTCCTGCTACTTTTGACTTTTCTCCATGGCAAACACAGATAGATGCTATACAAACTGATCAGACACGGTATCATTTATTAGTCATGGATCAATTGAATCGTATGCATGTTGCAGCCCAGGAGGATAGAGCATTACTTCATCGTCTTGTAGAGGATGTCGCCAGGATCGATCGAGATGTTCGTCAGATAGTCCGACACCACCAGATTCCTCCAGATCCAGTTGAGAGCACCTTTCCACCTCCACCATCAGAGTTTGATTAGTTCCACCTCCAACATCAGAGTTTGATTAGCAGGGTTGTGTCTTTCACTTCTGATCTTTTGTTATGTCCTTTTGCTATTTTACGCAAACTCGTCCGACTGGTTGAACACTGAGATAGTGTTTCTTTCAAGTTCGGGGGTTGCGCATGCATTTCATGTTTCTTGCATCAAGATAATTATTTATTTTGCAAAATTATGAGAAAAATATCTCGCTCATCACTATTCACAGAGTTTTCCATATTTCCTTGTTCTTGATCGACGATTTCAAGAACATCTCTTTGCTTATGAAATTCTTTATCAAAAATTTCTTTATCGCCTTAGTATGAAATTCCATATTTCTTTTTTTCATTTATCGCCTTAGTATTGGGTTTTTGGATAAGAAGTTGGAGCTTATTCGAATTATTTTGCTTTGACGATATTTATCTATTAGTCTCTTCTAAATTTAGAAAAAAAAAAGTCTTTTTATTGAATAAATATATTGAGCGAAAAAAATAACTTCTAAAAAGAAGTTGAGTAAAATGTTTCTCTCTGGCACCTTAGTGTGTTCGGGCCATTAGATCCGTTGGGAACTCTTGCCCGACGACCTAAGACCAATTGGTCTGGGATCCGTCGATCGAAAATCTGTTACATGAACCACTTTGAGCAAGATGGAGGAAACAAATTAAAATAAAAAAACAAAAAGCTCATTTAATATTTATTCAAAATTTAGACTTCTTGTTTTTTTTAGTTGAGACTAATTGTTCATTGATTTAAAAATGTCTTAGCATCATATATTCTTTGAAGCAAGAATTATTTGGCAAGAGAAGAGGTACTCTGGCGATAATTGAAAAAAAAATTAAACAATGAGTACAAAAAATTATTAGTAATTTGATGAAGATCATATCTTATCTTGAGTCTTACTTGAGGACAAGTAAATATTCAAACTTATGATGCATGCTCAATTTTGTATATTTTAACACATTAAGAATTTGAAAATTGAATGATCATGCATCAATTATCTTATTTTTTTCTTATAGAATATTATTCTTCTTAATTATTCGGTGATTTTCACGGTGTGTGCTGTGCAGGAGAAGAAAAATGGACCGTGTTACTTTGACATGGGTCGTTTTTCATTTTGTCGCGTCACCACCAAACGGCCAGAGGAATTTTTGCCACGTCCTGATTGAAACGGTCCGTTTCGAGTGAAAACGGACCGCGTTGTAACAAAGAGAACACGGCCCATGTCATGTATGACACGGTCCATTTTGATAGCGATCGACGATTATAAAAGGACCTCCACTTCCACATCAAAGAAGGCAGCAGAGAAGGAAATCATCCATTCAGAGAGTTTTGTGGTCACTTTGTCTAGAGTCACATCTTAGAGTTTTATTTTCTTGCTCCTCTTTTGTACTTTAAATTTCGGCTTTATAATGTTTTATTCTTCAGCAATGGAGTAATCTTTCTTTGTTGGTTTTACATTGTTGAACTCCACTGATATTTTGATGAAAGATTATTTTCTGAATATGAATGTTCTGTTTGAGTCAATTTTATTATTAAACATCTCATATCTCTCCCCTATCTGCTCTGTGAGATTTAGTGGGGTGTGGACTTAGATTTACTCGATTGAGAAGTTTTTGAGATGAATCAATCATTTATGTTTTAATCCTTAAATATTTGGAGAACGATTTGGTTAAACTTTCTTCAAATATTTAACTGATACAACAGATAGGATATCTGGTTAGAGTCCTAATTTATTTATTTATTTTTTTGCATCAAATGTAATTTTCTTACTCGATTAACAGTGGAGGAATGCTTAGTAAAATCAACATTTCGTCTAATTGGTATTTCCTTTTCTTGGATCTGCTCATTGTTTTCTTCTGATTATCTACTTAATTCATTTCTCTACAAGAATTGTCATCTAGTAAGAGTGAGAGATAAAAGTCCTCGTGGGATCGATATCTTTTTACTACTTGTACGATTGATATACTTTCCGAACTTTTTTACTCTATAGAAAAGTAATCATCATGAAGCAAAGGTAAAAGCATGGACTATAAATGCGCAGCAAGCGACGAATATCACGACAATACATGTTAAATAATAATAATTAATATAATTAAGATTTAAATTTAAAAAATAAAAACTAATCTTAGAAAGTTTGTTACATAAGGTAACAATATCTAAATCTCAATATTAATAATATACAATACATGAATCAACGATGGTTATCACAGTTGATTAGTAGGGTTGTGTCCTGAAACGATGGGTGCTAGTAGTCTCATACTCGATCTCCAAAGTCATTGTTGGTCAGGATATATCCTTTCGCTCAAGTTCGAACACTGGATTAATCGGTGGGTCACTGACCATGAACGAAACAAAATAATATACAATACATGAAAAAGTCATATAAATAATAATATTTTAAATATTAATCTTCAATCATAATTCCACAGTGTCTCAAGACATCGAATATATATTGATTTAAAGAGAGAGAGAGAGATTTTGTAAGTAAATAATAATTCCTATTTAAAAGATAATTTATTATTTTTAGAATTAAAAAAATAAAATAAATAATTAAAATTTAGTCCAATTAAGATTAATCCTTCAATTTTATCAATTTGATTATGATTACAAGTAAAAATAATTCCTTTTAAAACATAATTTATTATTTTTGGAACTAAAAAAATAATATAAAATAAAAATTCAATTTGAGTCAAATTAAGATTAATCTTCTCTTTTTATCCATTTGAGTATATTAAAATAAATTATTTTATTTCTAAAAGATATTTTGAAAGTAACTTTTTTAAAAATTAAAAAAATAATTTTAAATAAATAGTTCAATTTGAGTGATTAATCTTTCTTCTTTTATCAATTTGAGTATGATTAAAAGTAAATATAAATAATCTTGTAATAGTATGTTATATAAGGTAATAAAAGTGAAAGAAATAATTTTTTATTTTCGGAATTAAAAATTCATAAATAAATAATTTAATTTAAATCATATCTTCTATATATAAAAGCAAAGGTCGACAGTACCACGTGTCAAGCTCTCATAAATTAAATATACAAAATGATAATATTTTCATTATATAAATATAGATACTTAAAAGTTAGCTATTAAGCATTTTTTCTATAACAAATAATATATGAAATAAATGATATACTTTTTGTGTTGTTTGTAATCATATATTATTTTCACTAATAATTTTTTTAGTTGTATATAGCTATTTTTTGTTGTAATCGTGTTATTATTGTGTCAAGAGGATAGAAAGTTTATGTATATCAAATATTTTATATTGAATAGTTTGTTATAAATCGATATAGGATATGTAATCAATTAATAATAAAATAATCAATCAAGCTTAATCATTATATTATTATTAATAATATTTTGTTAATTTATATTATATGTATATGTCATAGTTCCTTATAAATACGGAATCACCTAATAATAAAGCAGCCAAAAAACTTAATCATTTCATTATTACTATTAATAGTTAATTTGTTATTATATGTATATAAAAATATTGTGTCAATAATATCCATAAACATATATTATTTATACTAATAAGTTTTAATTGTATATAATTATTTTTTATTGTTATAATATTGTTATTCTAAGAAGGAGATTGAATACTTATCTATATCAATCATTTAATAACTATGGTTCTTTAGCATTTTAGTATTATTGAATAGTTTGTTATAAACCCATATAAGATATATAACGGACTAATAACAAATTAATAAATCAAACTTAATCATTATGTTATTATTATTAATAGTTTGTTAATGTATTATATGTATATTTATATGTCATAGTTCGTTATAAAACTAATATCGAATACATAATCACCTAATAACAAAATAGTCAATCAAACTTAATATTTTTTTTATTATTAAAATTTTGTTAATTTGTTATGATAAGTATATTTATATGTTTTTTACATATATATTTTTTGTGTTAATAATATTTATAATCATATATTATTTATATTAATAATTTTTAGTTATATATAAATTTTTTTTTGTTATCAAGTTGTTATTCTATCAATGAAATAGAAGATTTAAATATATTAATCATTTAATAACTATGTTTTGTATTCATTTTATTTTAATTGATAAATCGATATAAAGATACGCGATCATTTAAAAACAAAATATTAAACCATCATTTTGTTATTATTATTAATAGTTTATTAATTGATTGAGATATTGTAATAAACTAATAACAAATTATTCAAAAGCTATCATCAACATATTAATAGTTTATTTATACAGATGCCTGAGTCAAAAGCTTGCATCTGATAATATGTATTGACAATTAATAAAAGAATCATCAACATTTTCATTATAATATTATTATAACAATTATAATGAACTAATATTCATTAAAATAATAGTTTAATAAATTTAATAATTTTAATAAATATAACATCATTTAATGGTAACATTTTTTTGTTAAAGTTAGCATATATATAATTCATTATATCCATATTTATATCTATATAAAAGAAAATGTAGAATATACGGGTATCACTCTCTCGTTAAGTTATGTGTCACTAAAATTAGTTTTAAAAGGAAAAATGATAAAGTATGTTAGCTATGGTAGATAATAATAAATAAACTATTAAATTAGAATGTATATTATTAAAATTAAAAAATATTTATAAATTTATAACTTAAAATATAAATAAACAACATTATATATTTTCATAACTAAAATTTTTAATATCATGTTTCTATTTTAACAATTCCAACAAAAAATATGTATCAAATTTTATTTATATAATATCTTAACATTTGTTTATATATAAGATGTAGATATAAATTATCATAACAATATAATTTAAAAATTAATCATATTTATATTAGTCACCAATAAATATCATCATTATTATATCACCGAAAAATAAATAGAATAATTAGGATATGGCGACAAAACCGTCGAAAATTCGACGATCGACCGCCAAAGTTTTCGACGGTTTTGTCAACCGCCGCAAATATCGGTGGTTGCTACCGTCAAAATTTTCGGTAATTATCGCGCGACCGTCGAAATCATCGCAAAGAATTTTTATAATATAAAAAATTAGCCGGCCGACAACCAGATTCAACCGCCAGGCGGTCAATGCCAGCGGTCGAGCGGCCGAGATCCAGCCGCCCGCGGCCAGATCCGGCCGCCAGAGGCCGAATTTGGCTGCCCACTGCTGGAAGGCCGGATCCGACCGCCAGGCGGCCGATACGGCCGCCAACGGTGAGATCCGACCGCCAACGGTGAGATCCGGCCGCCTGGCGGTCCAGGCTAGAGAGAGAGATATGCCGGCGGGAGAGGGTTGTCGGTGGTTGACGCTTGACGTCCGAGCAAAGGGTCGTCGGCCGGGAGAGGGAGAGGAAGAGAGAGAGAGAGGAGAGGAGGAAAGAAATAAGTGGTATATATATATAGGTGGAAAGATGAGAAAGCGAGATAACGAAATTTTAATTACCGACGATTCTGACCATCGAAAAAGTAAATATTAATTATTTTTAAAGTTACCGACGGTTGTGACCGTAAAAAATTATTTAATTGTAAAAATAAAATACTATATTTAGTTATATATAATATTTATTTTTTATTTTACCGACGGTTTGAACAATCGCTATTATTACGGACGGTCGGAACCGTCGAAAATTATGATTGATGATTAATAATATTTTGACTATAGTTAATAATATTATGTGTATACTATTAAAAGAAATGATAGATGATGATACATGTCACTTCCTCGTAATCTTTTCTTTTGGAATTAGTTTTGATATGATGAATAATGAAGTATATTATTAAAATAAATGATGAAACGTAATTAGTTCAAAATTAGTTATAACTTGAATAAGGGTAATTGGAGTTGTTTAATTTAGTCCCACATTTAAAGCTTATAATATGAAAAAAGATGGAATGTATTACAAAAAAAGTGTAGATTTATAAATATGGTAGTTATCTATTTGTATTAAGTCAGTCAATATCAATAATTAGAACTTAAGCTAGAGACATGTGATTGATAATAAAATAAAAAGTAAATAAGTTTTAATACTCAGGTATATATAAGCTAAATATAATGTTTATATTTCATATCTATATTTTATTAGAAGGAACAAAAAATATTCACATATTATAATATATATTTCATATCTTTTTTGAATGATGTATAAAAAAAATTTCCATATTATAATATGAGTTATATTAAAGTGCGATCACAATATCGGATTGCACATTTTAGGCAATCAAATTGACATTATTTTGATCTGACGATACAACCAATATGAATCGATGGATCAAATTTTTAGTCTCACATTCAAAGCTAAATCTTAAAAAAACATCTAATGTAAGAATTTGATTAAGAACAATTTATGACTAATTTAATAACAATATTAAAACAAGTTTTCATCAATTATTTGTTTTAACTATTAAAATGAATGTTATCAACATTAAATATATAATTTTAGTCGTATTAAGATAATGAAGTAACATTTTGTATTCAAACTAAATATTTTTAATATATTCTTAAATATAATATTATATATATCTATGTGATTATATATATATATATATAAAGTTGATATATTACTTATTTATTTTCACATTTAAATTTATTAAATGAAAGAGTAGGGATGTTTATTTAAATAAAATGAATTTGATCTACACATGAGTATTTTTCAATGTTTTAAAAACCGATTCGGACCGGCCGGTTCAACCGGTCCGATCGCGAACCGGTAGGAAACACGGTCCGGTTTATTAATAAAATCGGAATTGATGAATAACCGGATTGGCTTAGAAAAAATCGGAAAAACCGGGTTGAACCGGTGAATCCGGTTTAACCCGGTTTTTTATTTTGTTTTCAAAAGTTATGATATATGGAAATAATTTATTAGGAGATATTCAACTTTAAAGTTACCAAATTATTTTAAATGAAATTGGAAGGTTATGAAGATTGAGGGAGAGAAACAAAAAGGAAAGAATTTAAAATAAGAAAATAAAAGGAAAGATGGTAGTTGGAGAGAATGAATAAAAAATGAAATATATTATTAAGAGAATAATAAAATATGGAAAGCATTAATTAGGGGATATGAATGTTTAAATAATTTTATAAATTTGGAAAGTTTTGTACATGAAAGTGGAAGGAGAGAAAAAGGAAAATTTTTAAAATTTAAAATAAAAAAGAAAGATCTAAATAGAAATAGAATATTAATCAAATTAAATAAAAAGATATATATGTGAAAAGAAAATAAAATCTGATAATAATATATTAGTAATAAATTTAGATTGAAATTAAAGTTAGATTATTATATTAGTAATAATAAAAAGGAAAGTACTACAATAAAAGAGAGTTATATATGAAAAGAGAATTAAATTCGGTAATAATATATTAGTAAATAAATTTATATTGAAATTAAATTTATACTATTATATTAGTAATAATAAAAAGAAATCTATTATTTAAACTAACATTCTTTAATTGGTTTAATCATTTTTCTAATAATTTATATATTAAATTACTCTTAAAAATTATAAATAATAATATTATATAAAAATCCGGTTCAATCAGTTGACTCCCAGTCGAACCGGTTGAACCTCGACTCGGTCGGCACGCCGATCCGATCTCCGATCCGATTTTTAAAACATTGGTATTTTTTAAATAAAAATGTTAAAATAAACTATAATATTAATTAGATTAGGAAAAAATGAAGGTGTCCCATATTTAAAGGAGGAGCATTATGTCTCCTATGTTTATATTCATTGGATTAGAAATCTATGAATTTTATTTTGTCCATTTTCATTTAAAGACTTTAAATCTGATTCACTGATTCTTGATCTGATAAATAAGAAGACATGAGACACCGTGGAGGGACACAACCATTAAAACCGATTAGATTATTATCCTAAACGTTTAACCACTATTTCATGTATATTTTTATTAAATTACAATATTAAATCATAATGGACTAATATCACAATCATATTTCATCTATATTGTATTATATAGAATAAAATTTATTCAGAGCAATCCAAATCACGAATAAAAAAAGATAAATTTATGCATTAATAATAATCCACATTATATTTGAGAGGGGGATGGGATAAATGCTATTGGCACACACAAAAAAATATTTTTAAAATTACTTTTAAATACTATATTATGTATATATATATAATGACAACATGAATAAACTAAATATTAATTTATATAAATATATCATATATTCTTTTAGTTCCTCGTGTAAATATTATCAAACACTAAAAAGTGAAATATTATAAAAAAAGTATAACTAAGGTGAGTATTTGCATGGAATTAACTTATGATTAACTTAAAAAATTTTCCATTTGTACTCAAATAATAATATTAGATATATATTATGTATATTTCTTATTAAAATAAATGCTATCAACACCAAATATACATACATAACATGCATATATACACATACCTTAAAGATAGCTAAAAGTTGGATGTAACCCTATCATGAAGCCATTTAATATGATCTAGATAATTGATTTTTTTAAAGTTAGATCACGTATGATAAAAAATAATATTAATTAATTTTTAAGAATTAAAATATAATTGTTTATATAAATTATTGGAAGAAAATTATAGCAATTAAGTATATATTTTTAAATAAATCATTAGAAAATATACTTAATTAAGAAGTGAATGCATTGTGGTGGACATTTTTTAAAAAATAATCAACAAAATATAATTAACTACAAATTATAAAAAGATATAAGTAATAAAATAATTTACATAATTCATCATCAATCTCTCTCTATATATTATGCATATATAATTAAATGGAAAGGTAGAAGTTGATCTATGCCACTATTTCATTAAGTCACATATAAAGCTTAAAATATTTAAATAATAATTCCTATTTAAAAGATAATTTTTTATTTTCAGAATTAAAACTAATTAAAATAAATAATTCAATTTTAGTCAAATTAAGATTAATCTTTCAATTTTATCAATTTGATTATGATTAGAAGTAGAAATAATTCCTTTTAAAAAATAATTTGTTAGTTTCCGGAATAAAAAATAATTAAAAATATATAATTTAATTTGAGTCATATTAAAATTAATCTTTTTTTATTAATTTGAGTATGATTAAAATAAATAAATTTTTTAAAAGATATTATCTAGGTAAATAATAATTCCTATTTAAATGTATTAATTTCTTATTATAATCAAAATTAAGGTTAATATACAGAATATAAAATATAATATAATACATTTTTTTAATTATTACTTGTGTATTTTATTAATAAAAAACATCTTATAATAAAAGGTTTGTTAACAAGAAATAACAAATATAAAATCTACTGTTAATATATTTTTTTAGACTTTGTGAGTCGTGGTTCTTTTTCTTACTCTAATCCTAATTACGGTTAATATAAAAAATATAAAATATAATATGATACATTATCTTTTGACACTTATTAAAATTTGTATATCTGCAAATATAGATTAAATATGCAAAAAGTAAATTAAATTTGAATAAAAGTAGAAGCCTTTATTTTTCATTTATTTCTCAAAAATACATAATATAATATTATTAATAAATAATTTCATAATTTACTCATGTCATAGACAAAATAACAATTTTTATGTCTCAATAAATTAAACATATAATATATAACATAATCCAAGTTATTATTATCTTAGTATTTTTATCCATAAGTAGAAAAGACCATCTTATAATAAAAGGTTTCTCATATAAACCCTAAAAATAAAAGAAACTTTAGTTCAAAGATAATTTAAATTTTGAATAAATAATAGTGCTTTCATTCGAGTAAACAATTTTAGATTCAACTATATAATTTTATATGTCATTTTAAAAAGATTTCATCAATTCGTATTATAGAAAAAATATATATCAATTTCATATTATTCAATTTTTAGAAAAAAAAATATATTTAGAGGATTCACTCTAATATAATCTACACGAACCTATTTAAATTTTATATTCTAACATTTTTTAAAAGAGGTGATTTATTTAGTTTATATAAAGCCACTTTTAATAATAACAAATAATTTTAACAATATTAAAGGCAATAATATCATAATTATATTTTTACTAATTTTTATAATGTCCATGCATTGCACGGGACTTAGCACTAGTATACATATATACATGTGTACAACTAATAATTGTGAAAAATATTTTCATTAAAAACTAACTAAAATATCGTATCTCTTATCTTTTCATGCCACACATTACAACAGTATATATAAAGATGGAAGATGACACAATTGGTGGCTTTAAGCCACCTATAATGGTTGTTTTTTTTAAAAAAAAAATTAGATTGATTTAGATATGATTGATATATATATATATATAACTAAAAATTGAAAAAAAAACTAATTTCATTAAAAACTAACAAACTTATACAACGAGAGATTTTTAAAGCGAGCATGTAGAAAATGTACATAGAATTAATTTTTTTATCATATCAAAGTTTTGATTTAAATATATAATTATTATTTTCTTAATTCAACAAAGAAATATATACATATATATATATATATATATATATATATTACATCCCATTCCAGTCGCTCACAAGGAATTAATTACGGAGAGAAAACCGTAACTCCCTGCCGTCGTCCTCAATCCCTCTTTCCTCGCCGCCCTGATCATTCTTTCTATATATATATATATATATATATATATATATATATATATATATATATATAGATAGATAGATAGATAGATAGATATTTATATTTACATCCCATTCCAGTCGATGACAAGGAATTAATTACGGAGAGAAAACCGTAACTCCCTGCCGTCGTCCTCAATCCCTCTCTCCTCGCCGCCCTGATCAGTCTTTCTGCTCCGGACCTCCGGTCATGGCTCCTGGAAATCCGATCGAGCATCTCGTGGAGCGGTGCGAGGAGTTGGAGAAAGGGTTCCGATCCTGGTTGGCAGCGCAACTGTTAAAACAAACAGCACCCCTAGAAATATTTAGCTACAAATTTTTGCCCACAAAATTAATTTCCATGTGGCTAAAAACAATTGGCTACACTCCAAATCAATTGGCCAACAGTTAATGGTTTATTTTTAAAACTAGGTGCTTTATTGCTTATAAATAGACATGAATGCATGCTCTTGCATCTATCAAGCAAGAAGTAGTGTAGTTGTAGGTGTAATGAGGTGAAGTGCATGAGTGAAATAGTGAAGTTAGTTGAGTGTGTGAGATAAAATAGTGCATGAGTGCATACTTAGTGTAGATGAGAAAATAGTTTCCATAGTTAGTGTGTGTGTCCACCAATCAAAGTGTTGTACTCCAAATCATATTAATATAAGTTCCATTTGCTAGATGATTTTGGTTTAACCAAATCTTCTACAAGTGGTATCAGAGCAGGTTGGCCCGTGAGGTGATTCCGTCAGTTCGAGATTTTGTCAAAGCAAGTTACGTGGAGACTCTGCCGGTTCGAGACGGTGCAAGAGAAGCCACGAGGAAGTTCTGCCGGAGCAAGTTGGTAAAGAGGATAATCAAGGAGAAATTCTGCCGGTGCACAATCCGGGATTGTGAAGATTGCTAGTTCAGGACTACGCTTACTTGAGTGATATAGAAGTTTTCATCAAGTCATTATGGCAGATTTCGGATCCTCGGTAAACTCCCTAGAGAAACTCAACCATAATAATTATAATAATTGGAGTATTCGTATGCAGTATTATTTGAAATGGTAAAATCTATAGAGCATTATTGGCAGAAATGAGACTACGTCGCCAACAAATCCAGAAGAGCTAAAGAAATGGGAGTGCAAAGTCGGAAAAGCTATGTACGTGCTAGCGACTTCAGTGGAGGATGATTTCCTTCAGAAGATTAGAGACAAAGAGACACCCAAAGATGCTTGGGACACCTTGGCTACACTCTTCACGAAGAAAAATGATGCAAAATTGCAGCGCTTGGAGAATGATCTGATCTCCATGAAGCAAGGTGACATGTCGGTGAGTCAATACTTCTCCAAGATGAAATTTATATGTGATGAGATTGCTAAGCTAGACCCACAAAATGCTATTACTGAAACAAGAATGCGTAGAATTATTATTCATGGTTTGCATCCTAAATATAATAGTCTCATCACTGCTATTAGAGGTTGGGCACAAGAACCAACTCTCACAGAAATGGAGAGCATCTTGTCCAACCAAGAAGATCTGGATGTTCAGATATCCAAGATCTCAATAAAGAATGATGATAAGGTTTTATTCATCAAGAAAAAGTCTTCAAATCCTGAGAAAGTCGTAAAGAATTACGACAATAGAGAAAATCATAAGGCACAACAACAAAGTTGGCCAAGACGTGGACGAGGAAGAGGTCCACAACGAGGGGGAGCTTACCGAGGCGCACACAAAGAAGATCAAGGGGAGAAGAAATCTCATCGACAAGATGTTCGTTGCTATAATTGCGGAAAGAAAGGCCACTATGCACGCGACTGTTGGCACAAGCGTGAGGAAGGAAATGCAGCCACTTCTCATGATAATGAAAGTGAAGAAGAATGGGATCTTGAAGCTGCACTTGCAATAGAAGAGATCACCTCCAGCTACAAAGGAGAACCTGAGGAATCAATGGAGCTTGCGATGACCAGTATCGAGGAGCCTTTCAAAGAAGAAGCAGCTCTCATCGCATTGAACAATAGAGGTATTAACTATCATAATGATTGGATAGTTGATTCTGGTTGTTTGAATCATATGACAGGAGATGAAGAGAAGCTACGTAGCATGTCGGAGTATAGAGGTGATCGTATGATGGTGACGGCAAACAACACTCGATTGCCAATCACTCATATCGGCAAGGCAACAGTAGTTCCTCGATTTGGATCACATGAGGTGGAGCTGGATCATGTCTACCATGTGCCGGGTATGTCGAAGAACTTATTATCAGTTTCTTAACTTACTTCTTCCGGCAATTATGTAGTATTTGGGTCAAAAGATGTCAAAGTTTATAAGAGTTTAAGGCTAACCGCTTCACCAATAATGGAAGGAAAAAGATTAGAGTCTGTCTATGTAATGTCCGCTCAAGAAGCATACATAGACAAGACAAGAAAAAATGAGACAGCTGATCTTTGGCATGCAAGGCTCGGACATGTTAGCTATAAAAGGCTGAAGGCAATGATGAATAAGTTCATGGTAAAGGGACTTTCTTGCCTAGATGTTCGAGAAAATATTGTCTGTGCAGGTTGTCAATTCGGTAAAGCTCATCAACTACCCTACGAGGAGTCGAAGTTCAGAGCCAAGGCACCACTGGAGCTAGTGCACTCTGATGTATTTGGTCGCGTGAAGCAACCATCTGTCCGTGGATTTTGCTATATGATTACCTTCATTGATGACTTCTCAAGATACGTTTGGGTGGACTTCATGAAAGAGAAATCTGAAGCACTATCGAAGTTTAAAGAATTTAAAGAGAAGGCCGAGAAGGAGCTTGATCGGAGGATTCAATGCTTGCGCACAGACAATGGAGGAGAGTATACATCAGAGGAATTCTCTGAATATCTACGAGCATGTCATATACGCCGTCAACTCACCTGTCCTAACACACCACAACAAAATGGTGTGGCCGAGAGGAAGAATCGTCATCTAACAGAGATATGCAGGAGCATGCTGTATGCAAAGAATGTACCTCCACGATTCTGAGTGGAGTGTATGAAGACAGCTGCGCATGTCATTAATAGGCTTCCTCAAGCAAAGCTTGAATTTGTCTCACCATATGAGAACTTGTGGAAGATCAAACCCACGGTGAGTCATTTCCGTGTCTTTGGATGTGTTTGCTATGTCTTCATTACAGATAATCTTCGTACTAAGTTCGATAAGAAGGCAATACGTTGCATATTCGTTGGATATGATAGCCAATGAAAAGGATGGAGATGTTGTGATCCAACAACCGGACGAATTCACATTTCTCGAAATGTGGTGTTCGATGAAGCATCATCTTGGTGGCCTTCCAAGGATGCAATGTTGTCCAACACAAGTGATATTGAAGAAAATATTCAAGTTCAAGTCGACAAGTTGACAAGAGAAGCACTTCGTTCTACTGAGGAACAAGAAGAAAAGGAAGCCTCAAAGAAGAAGAAGAGTCCGTGGCAAACTGGAGAACACCAAAGATCTCCTGAAGAAGAAAGGCCAAGCCAGATAGAAGATCCAGTGATCGAAGAAGACTCTTCAGCGCCAAGAAGATCAAGCAGACAACGAAGACCTAATCCAAAATATGCAAATGCAGCACTAATCGAAGATGTCGGAGAAAAGGAGCCTAATACATTCGAAGAAGCATCCAAGTGTCAAAAATGGATGTTAGCAATGAAAGAAGAGATCCAAGCTCTACATCGGAATGAGACATGGGATCTAGTTCCAAAACCAAGCGACATGCAACCTATATCTTGCAAATGGGTCTACAAGTTGAATAAAAAGCCCGATGGATCTCTCGAAAGATACAAGGCTCGTCTAGTAGCCCGAGGATTCTCTCAAAAGTATGGTTTTGACTATGAAGAGACATTCAGTCCAGTAGCAAAGATCACCACGGTACGTGTCTTATTAGCTTTAGCCGCAAGCAAATTATGGAAGTTATGGCAAATGGATGTGAAGAATGCATTTTTGCATGGAGAGTTAGATCATGATATCTATATGGAGCAACCTCAAGGATTTGAATCTATTAATCATCCATGTTATGTATGTAAATTGAAGAAGGCATTGTATGGGCTCAAGCAAGCACCAAGGGCATGGTTCGGAAAGATCGCGGAGTTCTTGAAACAATGTGGCTACTCAATGGCGCCAGCTGACTCTAGCCTATTTGTGAAGACGCAAGAAGGCAAGTTAGCAATCGTGCTACTCTATGTTGATGACTTAATTATTACAGGAGATGATGACAAGGAGATTCGTCAAATCCGAGAGAACCTCTCTACGCGCTTCCAAATGAAGGATCTTGGTGAGTTGAAACACTTTTTGGGTCTTGAAGTAGAAGCAACAAAAGAAGGGTTATTCTTATGTCAACAGAAGTATGTTCAAGATCTACTCGAGAAATTCGGAATGCTTGATTGCAAGCCTATCTCAACACCAACAGAGGTAAACGCAAAGTTATGCTCTATTAAAGGAAAAGAATTAAGTGATGCAACCATGTATAGGCAATTGGTGGGAAGCCTAATATATCTTACACTCACACGTCCGGATATCACACATGCTGTTGGAGTTGTTAGCAGATTCATGCAGGAGCCAAGAAAGCCTCATCTTGAAGCAGCTCGACGAATATTACGATATATCAAAGGCACAATCGACTATGGAATATTTTACTAGAAGAATATAGCATGTACCCTAAGTGGCTTCTGTGATGCTGATTATGCTGGAGATCTTGATACACGACGTTCTACTACCGGTTATATATTCAACCTCGGATCAGGAGCTATTTCGTGGTGCAGTAAGAGGCAACCTACTGTATCCTTATCAAGTACGGAGGCAGAATATAGAGCAGGTGCAATGGCAGCCCAAGAGTGCACATGACTAGTACAACTACTAAAGGATTTACATCAGTCAATTAATTCAGCTGTGGAGTTATATTGTGATAATCAGTCAGCAATTCGCTTAGCTGAAAATCCGGTGTTCCACGCACGCACAAAGCATATCGAAGTCCACTATTATTTTCTTCGAGAGAAAGTATTACAAGGAGATATCAAGTTAACATACATACGTACACAAGAGCAAGTTGCAGATGCACTTACTAAAGGTCTAAATAGCATCAAGTTTGAAGAGTTTCGACAATAATTCGGTATGATATCAAGAGTATCTATAAAAGAGAATTAAGTCGGTGCTGAGGGGGAGTGTTAAAATAAACAGCACCCCTAGAAATATTTAGCTACAAGTTTTTGCCCACAAAATTAATTTTCATGTGGCTAAAAACAATTGGCTACACTCCAAATCAATTGGCCAATAGTTAATGGTTTATTTTTTAAACTAGGTGCTTTATTGCTTATAAATAGGCATGAATGCATGCTCTTGCATCTATCAAGCAAGAAGTAGTGTAGCTGTAAGTGTAATGAGGTGAAGTGCATGAGTGAAATAGTGAAGTTAGTTGAGTGTGTGAGATAAAATAGTGCATGAGTGCATACTTAGTGTAGATAAGAAAATAGTTTCCATAGTTAGTGTGTGTGTCCTCCAATCAAAGTGTTGTAATCCAAATCATATTAATATAAGTTTCATTTGCTAGATGATTTTGGTTTAACCAAATCTTTTACAGCAGCCTCCGGTAACGGCCGCTGCAAACTCGGTAAAGCATCTGCAGGCGTGGTTCAACAAGGACGACGGGAAACGATGGGTTCCGATCCTGGTTCAACAAAAGGTTCGAGGGAGGGTTCCTACCCTGGCAGGTGACGCATCCCCCGGACGCTCTCACCACCACCATGTCCGTCTCTTCCGCCTGCATGGGCGGCCTTGTGGGGACATTGTGGTCACCAGAAACAGCCCAGGTCGCCATTCCATCCCTCCCTAGCCTGCTTCTCTCTTCTCTTCACTGTTCTCGTGTTTTAAACGTAACATATTAACCGAAGAGGAACTATATGGGGTGTACGTAAACGAACGTGACCAAATCCTCACATGTTTTTTTTTTCTTATTTGAATATATGCATATAGTCACTCGGAAAATTTGTTTGTGTGCTTTATTGGTATTTTTCTAACTTGTTTTCGGGGTTTAAACTGGAATCTGCATCATAATATTTTATTGGCCTGGCTCGAGAAAATTTGCAGGAATATTTGATTGGTGATGATGCGCTTCTCATGGTTGCTTTTTATGAAGTTATGATACTTGCACTCGGAGTTATTGACGTTAAAAGCAGGTAACTTTGAAGTTTTTCACTGTTGTTGTTTCCTTCTTTTGTAAATCAATTGCGCTTGGTGTGGCCTCGAGCATTTAGACAGAGCACCTGCAATTAATTACTTGATGCATAGGTCTACTTAATTAGCTGATCTTGCAGCATGGTAGCCGGTTTTGGACATGGATCAATGTTCACATTGATGAGTGCCAGGAAACAGCAGCCAGCTGTGGCTCTTGATGCGGTCAGGAGGAATTTTTCATGCAGTTTGCAATGGACCTATGACTTTGGTATCCAATTATTTGATGTCGCCTTTCAGCAAATTTTTTAAAGAATCACTTTTTTGAGATTGCTACTTCAACTCCTTTAAGAACTGAAATGCCTCAGTTGATGTTAGCATTTAAATTTTCCTACTCACTCAACTATCTGTTGGTGTCCCTAGTACTTGTACCAAATATTTTTTTGCATCTCGATACTTGTCAAGGTCACCATATCGTCCTAGGTTCATACATAAGTAAAATTGTTATGAATGACGAATAAAATGCTACCTATCCCTGTCAAACAGGGAATTACACCCAAAGCTTATAAAAGTAGGGTATCATGATCTTGATCTTAATTTTGAAGGGGAGCTTAGCATGCCTTGGTTCTACCGCTAGTTATGAATTCCTTTAAGAAGCCTAGTTATGGTTGCTCAAGCATGTATCCGCTCTAATTAATTTTCTTTTTGTGAAAATAATGTAGGTATATATGCAAGCGTTTAGGCATATGACTCATATGGATGTAGGTTACCGTCAAGTAAAAAGCTTGCTGGCGGATCTTGGCCTCGAAATGTATGTGAAAAACTTCAAGAACGGTTTACTCACAGATGCAACTCTGCCTCTTATGACAGATAGGTGAGTTTAGTCGATTAAGTTTGAAAGTATTAATGAAGATGTGACTTGATCTATGTATAATTCTTTGACGTCTATATATATATATATATATATATATATATATATATATATATATATTCTCCTTTCCAGTGCTCTTAAAGATGTTAAAATCCCTTCTGGAGCTAGGCTTCTTATTCTTGATCACATTCAGAGGTTAGCTACAATATCTAATGATTGAGACCTAAATTGTGCAGACAGAAATTCAATCATTTAGTTTGAGAGTTTACTTGGCATGCAGGAACCCAGCATTGGCGCGAAAAGAAAGTGATGGATAGACCCGATGCTTTTGGTTAGATGGATCGTGGGCATTAATATGATTAGGCGTAGCATCTAAGTATTGAGTTAAATTTCTTATTCCAATGTCTTTATGCACCATATATTAATGTGTGAACCTTAGTAATCAAGTTTCATTATTAATGTCTCCCACAACTTAATATCGACAACATTTTAAAGACCGAATTGATCATTTCAATATATATATATATATATATATATATATATATATATATATATATGTATGTATATACATACATACATATATATATATATATATATATCAGTAAAACTAGATTGAAAATTCTATCTTGCTTCGACATTCAAACCACTAGTATCGCCACAAAAAAACTAATATCAAAATCAAATAAAATCAGAAAAGAAAAGTAAAATCACTAATATTGAATTTGAGATCTAACTAATTTGTAGTAGTTTTTGCCGTATTATCTTTTTTATATTATTTTTATATTTTCAAATATCACTCGTGCTAATTAGTTAAGTTTGCTTTGCTAATGATGAGTATAGTTATTTATTCTTTTGTAGCTCCTGATCTTCCATGACTTCACCAGATACTTGCAATATATACGTGTTATCTACTAAGTTTGAGAAAAGAAAATATGCAGAATAAAAAAATGACGACCCATGATCATCAATAATGCATGCATATATTTATATACATATATTGAAATATAATTTATGTAGGGCTTGATAAATATTTAATTTGGAGCACTTGCATAAAAGAATCAGAGCCGTTGACAGCCACCTTCAACACCCGAACGGTCCCAATTAATTAATTAACCAGGTAAAATACTCGCGCGCAAGTTAAATATATTTTAAAATACAATTCCAATTTCTTTATTATGTTCTATAACTATTAGATACAATTTTTGTATCATACAACAAATTCATAAATATCTTACCACTTTGAATTAAGACAATTTATTAATTATGTTTTTTCTTTTAAAATATTTAAATTAACTATAAAAAAATATATTTATGAAACGCTATCCTTCTATTTCAAGAAGCAGATTGGAGATCGAGTTTATCTAACAATGATTTCATGCGACAGGCATGCACTTGTAAAGAGGGAAGAGGTGAAATAATGAATCTAAATCAAGTAATGTTCTCTCACCGGAACCACTTAAGTAAATGCTTAGTTAATTTCTCACCTCCCCACACTTACTAATGATTTGTTATATAAGTAATTAATACGTAAATACTCTCTTCGTTAAAAGGCATAGCAAAAGTTCTTACGTTGATGGAGAGGGAAGAGAAGGTGGCAAATAATAGACCCATGATTATTAGTTAATGTTAGTTGAGATTGTATGAAGGAACACTTGTCGCCTTTTCATGTCTATTAATAATTTATTATTTATAATTAATTAATATGTAAATAATCCCTTCATTAGAAAAAAAATGTCAAAAATTCTTATTATAATATATATATATATATGTATATGTGAAAAGAAATAAAAAGATGATATAAGAATGAAGAGTGACCTCCTGAATTATAAGAAGGTGAATTAATGCATAATTCAGTTTAGTTATATAGGCACAAAATATTATATATGTTGCCCTACTTAAAACCCATGACTTCCTCCAATATTTTAAATTTGTGGGTTGCTTGCTAAACTCTTGATTAATCATGGATTACTAATATGTATATAATTAATCTCTTGTGGATAGTTGTGAATAATATTTTTTTTGTGCCTCCTATATATTCTAAGATAAATGGTAATTGGGGAGAGAATGGTTACAAAAGATAGATCCATGTATGATGAGCTACATATGAAGCAATTTAATGGAAAAAAAATTAGGTGTTCCCTATCTCACTTTGTTCCCTATCGTCTTCACCATCATATCTTCATCCAATAGTGATAAATTATTTGAAAAATTCAATAATGAACTATTAGATGAAAATTTGATGATGAAGATGATAGGAAACAAGATGAGATAAGGAACACCAAAATTGAATCCTACTTTAATTATTTATCTCGGCACCAAGGCGGATTCAGGAAAAATATTTGAGGGTTTAGGCCCTCCCAATTTTTTAGGGAACACCAAAATTGAACCCTAATTTAATTATTTATCTCGGCACCAAGGCGGATTGAGGAAAAATATTTGAGGGTTCAGGCCCTCCCATTTTTTTTAAAAAATATTAGTTTTCTATCAATATAAGTATTTATAATTAAAATTTAAGCCTGATCCGTTTAAATTATTTAATTGGTGAGTTCTAAATGTTCCGAGTTCAAGCTCTCAATGTGTTTTTTTTTACAAAAAAGTGTCCCCCACTCCGTAAATCGAAGTAAATTACATGAATCTTTCCTCAACTTTAAGTTAATATTTTAATTATCTTTCAATTTTAACTTTATTTTTCTTGTACGCGGCATCCTCCTAACCGCTAATAATCAGTTCTCCAATTATATTAGTGATACGACACAATAAAAAATAATAAAATATTATAAAATAAAAAAATATTATAAAATAAAAAAAATATTATAAAAATAAAAAAGCGAGGACGAGGTCGCAAAGGGGGGCGTCGGCCTCTATATTTTATTGTGTCACGTCAGCAAATCTAATTGGAGTTATTATCGGTCAAGTGAAAGAAGCGTGCAAGAAAATTAAAGTTGGATGATAATTTAGTTATAAATTAAAAATTAGGATAATATCTAAAGTTAGGGAACGGTTGGTATAATTTATCCGAGAAATCGTAACAAAATAAAGCAGAGGGCAAACAAGAAATTCCAAACAAGGATCGTACTATAAAGCGTGCCTCATGGCCACGCAAAGCAGCCCAATAACTTTCCTGGATTATGAACCCAATCAGTCACTAGAATCTTAATTAATTAAGAACTATGGAAGAATTATGCAAGTAATATAACTATATAATTTATACTTAACATTCTTATATTAATTAGAAAATTTCTTTTCTTCTTCTAAACGCAGTTTAATTATGATTATCATAAGAATATAAAAAAAAATTTGACAAAATGAATATAACAAAATAATTTTTTTTTATTTATGTTCATAACCAAAATAGCACGGACAAAGAACATTATTCGAGAGATCACATTAAGGAATTCAGGTGAGATAGATAATTTCAATAAAATTTTTTCTAGAGCACATGTTGGGAGTCCATTGATCAGAGCATGTATTCTATCGATATTCATTATCATTGTTGATCATAATTTGATTATCATTTATGCTTCTATGTGTACTCCCCTGCATTGGAATTTTGCAGGTGAGAACCCTGCTTAGGGAGGTGATGGAGGACGCAGAGCTCGAGAACCGTTACATATGACTTGTCCAACGCAATAATATTCCGCTCGTTTATTTCATTATTCGAATGATTAGTTCTTGTATTCAAAGGATATTATGGTTTTCTCTTCCGACGTCACACTTGTGACCCTTTGCTCGAATCGTTTGAAATTTGTGAATTTTCCTTTTCTCTTAAATGATTTCATTAAATATTGATGTCCTTTGATTTCCTAATGATTTCTTCCGCAAATCCTTTCTTTCACTAGTTTCACTATTATTTTCATTGTCACATGTCTCATATATTGATTGGTCAAGATCAAGAAAGTAGTAGACAGTGTAGCGCGCTCATGGTCAATCTGATTGCTTACGTGGCAGGATGACTAATTTTGAGGGCGTTATACTAGAAGTAGGAGCTCATTTAGGAGGTGGAGAAGAAGAATAGCAAGAGGGCCAAGATTGGATGAGGAACTCCATTAAAAAGGAAGGAGAGCTAGAAGAAAGGATCAACGTATGTGATAGGAGGCCCATCTCATTCCACTTTATATTTGGAATGGGAGCAAGAGCAAATCGAATACATTTCTTTGTTTTATATTCTTATTTGATGATAAATGCACAAGATTAGTGTTATGAAATGTTAAAAAAAAATGAATGCATGAGTTGAAATGCTACAAATTAGACACAATTGCATGTCATGAACTCCAGAAAGAATGGAACGTGAGTGTTGGATGAATGGAACATAACTAGGGTGAATGCGGTGTCTAAGATCACTACGAGTGGATCATAGCAAGTACCTCTATCACCATTTTACAACAACAACAACAAAGCCTTATCCCACTAGGTGGGGTCGGCTACATGGATCATACGACGTCATTCCGCTCTATTAGTAAATTTGTTGATCCATGTTCATGAGATTCGACAAGGTTTTACGCTGGCTGTCGGGGCCTAACACAACCCTCCTCCTTTATCCGGGCTTGGGACCGGCTATAAAACATAGGCGGAGTTCTCTATCACCATTTTATTATGATTAAATTTTATTAATATTATTTGAATGTTATTGAATTTCTTTTACCTTTAATGATAATTGAGCTACATAGTGTTAAGTACTTATTGATATTGTTTCGATGGTCATGCTATGACATGATTATCTTATGACATGATTGAATGACTCACTTGGATCCAAATTGCATTCTAATCCATAAGGTTTAAAATAATCTTGTACTAAATGAACATTACGAATTACTCCAATATCATCGTATTGGTTTAATATCAAATTGGACAGTAACACGAAAAATTGAATTGACATGCTTTCAGAGTGTCAATTGGGTGTTAAAGTGACCCAATGCGACTAGGTATAATGGGATGCCAAGTACTTTAATGAATAGAATGAATCACTAAATATTGATTGCTAGTGAATGCTAAATGAATGAAGCTGAAACAAATAACTTCAATTAAAATGAATTTCTTGAATATATTGAAATAATTGTTAATTAGGTATTTAAGTCGTCATCTAATCGGTGATCCAAGTCATTAATGATCTTGCATGAATTGGATATTAAAACTGAATAATGTTATTATTTCTAATTGTCATGGTCATAAAAATGGTAATTGCTTATTGTTGCCTAATTATATAATTACTCTCGAATGGATTGAATTGTAAGTTATTTATTTAAAGTTTGTCCTTATATACAATTAATATGAGACAAGCCTTCTTTGCATTCAGATTTATACATACATAGATGAGTGATACGGGCTAGTGACGAGTTTATGACTATGGATACACATGAATGTTATCAAATATTTTTATCGGCATGTCATGGAGTTCTTGTATTAGATATATTTATAACTCCTGTGAGTTTCAAATTATGAATTTATCAATTATGATTAGAGATGGAAATTCGTGTGGTCCGCATGACCCGGCCCGTGATCCGCACGGATTTTAGTCGGGTTAGCCTGACCCGGCACGAACCCGGCTTGGGCATGACCATGCACCTAGCCAAGCTCGGGCCAAACCGTGCTGATTTGCCCAGCAGTATACTGGGCACAGCCCAACACGGGCCTGACAAGCACGGCCTCACCCGACTCAACCTACACGAGTTTTAGCCGAGTTAGCCCGGTCCAACCACCTGGCCAAACTCGGGCCAAACCGTGGGGTTGCTCAACAGGGCACGGGCCCTGCGAGCATGGCCCGGCCCAGCCCGGCTCGACGAACACAATTTTTTATTTTTTTTATTATTTAGTTAAATATTTAATCTTATATTTTCAATTTTATCATTATAGTATACATATATTTAATCATATATCATAAAGTTTATAACTATATTATATATAAAAATAATTTTTATACTAATAATAATCATAATATCATATATTATAACATTTTTATTATTTTTTATTAGTCTAAATCTTAGAGTAAAAAAATATGACCCTTTATATATTTTTAAAATTTTATATTTTCTTAATTTAGTACATATAACAAAAAAAATGGACGATTCGACTCAACCCAACCAAGTCGGCTGAGGTGTCTTTCGACACAACATGGCACGGCACCATTTAGGACTGTGCCGGCCCAATACAGCTAGAGGCACGGTCAAATCTGATTTGACCAGTTTGGGCTCGGCAGTGGCCCGAAAGTTCATCTCTAATTATGGTGTTATGTAAATTTCGAGTCTTATTATGCTATTATTGGATTTTCACGACATTGTTATATTTATGTTTCCATTGTCATATTTATGACAATGTGTTTTTATAGATAAATTATTGCATTTTTTGCTGCATATATGAATTATAAGTGAATCGTCCATTGGATTTCTTACATTACATTGCTGGGGAGTCACACGTGGCACATGCATCTTGGCGCTGTTACCGTTATAATTCAGCTCAGAGTTCTTGTAAAATTAAGGGCAATTTTAATTTTTTAGTGTAACAATATATTATTTGACTTGTAAAATCAAGTGACAAGTGATTCATCTGCAAATTTAATTTTTTTTCTTAGACCACCGGATATATTGGATTGATATAAAAGGTGATTACGTATGAATTTTGGGCAACGCGATTCTTCTAATCATCAGCTTAAATATTGAGGTCTTTAATCCAAGGAAAGTTTCAGAATTTAAGTTCGAAAGACTGAAACCCTTGAAATATGAGACGCCATTCCTGTCCTTTCCTCGTCCTCACTGCAGCTGGTTGATCTAATCCGCTGACTCCACATCTTGTAATTAATTACTTGATGTGCAATCTGTTTCAAGTCCCAGGGATTGAAAGCAGGGAGTAGTTGCAGTTGCAGAAAAGTGGACCAGGCTTCCAGTCTTTCGCTTACTTCAGAGATCAGTTTGCATGCAAAGCAAACCCTATCATCATCACCACCATCTTTTGCAAAAGTCACACTGCATCAAGGGAGAGAACTCATTGCAGGACCATGTTGGTACAGGCTCCAGAGCACGATCGAGCAGAGACCCCGGCACAACACAGTCTTCTCATATGCTTTTTCTATCATGCATGCACAGTTCCAGTGGAGTGGTGGACTGTGGAGTACTGGACCCTCTTCCATCATGCATCAACGCTGCATGGTCCACTCTCTTGCCTTCTCCATCCTCAGCAACATCATTCTAATGAGTGATGACATGACATTGCAATATTGCAGCACAAGGTGTCTTTGATGTATGCATAAAAAACATAGGATGATCAGGGCCATCTGACAGTGCTGATGTCCGTTGCCATGCATGACGTGGGAATGAACGATCGAGGGCTTTAACTTAGAAGTTGCTGGTAAAGTTGGGCATGTCACTCTTCCGTGAAAACTGTGTGTTGACAACTGAAGCTTTATTAGTTGCATGGTCTCTCTTTCTTCAGTCTTTACATCATTAATCTCTTTGTGATCTTATATGGTTCTTAGATTTACGTGTGTGTTATAAAGTAGGTATATAATAGGCTTTTATGTGGCCAACTAATTCGAGTCAAGAATGGCATGTGATTTCATTGTTTCTAATTTGCTTTCTCAGGTTTCTAAATATATATGCATTCTTTTACAATGTTTTATTTTTTATATTGGGATACCTATGACCAGTTATTTTCATAATCTGACAACATAAAATGATTAAAAATCACTAATGATGATTTTCGGACTTAATAACTAAGGGAATGTCAAGTCTTTTTTCCTTCGTGATTTTTGTTTTCGTTAACTTTTCTTTAATTAAAGATAAAAAAGGTAATGAGTGCACACACATAAACTTTTACATATATCCATTATTTTTCACTATTATTAGTAATTTTAATTTCTTTCTCCTCTTTCAGATCATATAATTTATGTCAATATAAAGTCTAATTCGAGTTATGAGATACTAAATGTATGATTGCATTTCAAGACAACTGTTCATATAAGAATATAATTTTTATATAAATAATCTATATATGAATAGTTCAGATTATGATTGTAAATTTAAATTTTGATATTTATGCTTTAGGCAATTCAAATAAACAATGGATTCACACAATATCGAATTTATATATTTACACTCATTAAGAAATTTCCATATTCTGCCGACTCCTTGTCTTTTTATTTAATTTAACATGAAATATTAATTTCCTATGGATTGAATTCAATCATTTGTTTCCTTTTGATTTTTTCTATTCATCGTTGTAGATAAAGTTGTATCCATCACGTTTTAAATGGAAGCCTAAAATTTCGGACAGCGATGGGCTCCTTGCAATTATATGACCGGCGTGAAGCACGTAATGAGCCGCACCACTCATGGGTCCGGCACATGGTGAATATTAAGTTCGACTTAAGTTTTTAAAAAAAATTAGTTAATATATCAAATTTAACATAATATTAAAATTAGAGATAAAAAATTCAAATCTCGTTAAATTTTTATTAAAAAAATTATTTTCTTTCTTTGTTGTTCACTTGTTAAGTTTGGACTAGACCATTCTTCCTAATTTACATATTCCTATTACAAAAATAAAATAAAATTAAGATTGGAGCAAGTTACAAGTCATTTCTAATTACCTATAAACCAAATCTATATGAGAAATTAAATACAAATTTACTCTACGTGTCGAAATATGCGTCGTTGCACTATGAATTCTTAAAATTTATATTTTTTCTGTAATTTGAAAAAAAAAAGAAATGGGGATGGGGCCTACGACGCCTGTTGCTTGCTACTGCAGCCGAATTTGGCTACTGAATCCGATTAATTCTCGAAGCATATGCAACCTCAATAATTCAAATGGCATTGCTTGTGGGGTCACTCAAGCGTGGTCCACGTCGTTAGGGTATGAGAAAAAAAAAAGGATTAAAAGAAGACGAGATATATGGACAAGCAAGTAACTGGTGTTAATTATGGGACCTGCCTATGCATTATTATTATCGACTTAAGTAGATAGATAGAGGTACTGTCCAAGTGCATGAAGTTATTTAGAGTGACGTAAAGAAACTCGTCATGATCTCCATCAGTACCTGTTTAGCAACCCCATGAAAAAGTGCATGTTAGCTAAAGGATACTGATGCACATGAATGTATGGCCATGATGACATATAGATATGTTAGATGTTGATCATTAATGATCTATGCACCCTGTCTAATTGGTATTGGAAGTTCCTAAAACTACACATCAAATGCCTTTTGACTTACTTTAGCTGTGTGGTGCTGGCGTGGCCTAATCCCACGAGACCATCTAATTAAAGATAACGACGGCAACGTCCTTACAAACTAACCTAGCTAGAAAAAGATGTCCATTAGCAATTTAGTTAGCTCATGTGCCGCATAAAGGAAAACGTTGTCCTGGCCTTAATGAAGAGATATATCCAATGCCGTGATATATATTATACGCGTGGAATCAAATTAATTATTTACGGCGGAGGTGTGAGGGGGGATAATAAAAAACACGGAGTTGTGAGGTGCAGATTTGCTCACGCCAAAAGAAGTTTTATTCTTCTTCTTCTTCTTCTTCTTCTTCTTCTTCTTCTTCTTCTTCTTCTTCTTCTTCTTCTTCTTCTTCTTCTTCTTCTTCTTCTTCTTCTTCTTCTTCTTCTTCTTCTTCTTCTTCTTCTTCTTCTTCTTCTTCTTCTTCTTCTTCTTCTTCTTCTTCTTCTTCTTCTTCTTCTTCTTCTTCTTCTTCTTCTTCTTCTTGCATTACCATACAGTTAACATCTTATGAACAACATTATATATATATATATATATTCTTTGTCGAACTCGTTGGCACATAAATCGTTGGGCATCACTTGGATTCATATCTGAATATTCCACGAGGTTGACATGCATGCATCCACTCGGCCGGATAAGAAACAGTGGCACCGTACTAATTCCATCAGAATTCCCTTAAAAACTCAGTTTTTCACAAATTTAGCTGTTTTAAATGCTTTTTTATGACCACGAACCGGTTGATTAAGCTTTGAATCCCACATATTTATAAATATTCAATACAGTTCTGTAACCATGTTTTTTTCCCGAATTTAGATCTGAAAGTCTTTCTTTTTTTTTTCCTTTCGCAATATCTCATTTTCTCGTTGATGCCTTGTGTGCGTACATATATATCTTGCATGGACGTATTAATTGCTTAATTAAAGATTTTACTTCATATTACCAAACTGTAAGACTGTTGTCGTATGCGCAGCGATCGAGTCAACATATGGAGGGATACTTTTCAAAAAGTTTTAAAACTCGCTCATGCTGATTAATTAATTACGTACTATAAAAACAAATTCTTAAATTTACTCTTTTAATCAAGTATTATTTTCATTGTAGATTTACATATGTCTCAAATTATTAATATTCCACTAAATTGATGTTTGAAAAAAAAAATGATTAAAGATACGATAAGGGATACTTCTATGTTCAATCATGCAAATATCTGTGCTTTTCATGCATATCCAGAAATAAGGCACGCGGCGTGCACCGACAGGAAGGGCTGGGCACAACTTGGTCGCACTTGCCGGCTTTCGAGATGAGATCTCTAAAGCTTCAGGTGATGACACGCCCACCGGCCGCAGATGATGCCACTTTTATTCACAGTTACGTGAGTCACACACAGATCACACACCCACCACTTGCGAGCTGCGTTCCAATCAAAGTCAAAAAAATTTAATTAAGCAGGAGACTCTTGAACTAGATTGGGATCTCATCTGTCCATGCATGGCATAAAGTAGGCCTCCCATTCCTATGGACCACTGACCACTGCATGTTCAGATCAGCAGAGAAGATATGCGAGAGGTTGGTCAATGGATTAGATTCTGAAACGGGAAGATACAGAAGCGTGTTTTAATCATGTTTGAATGGGGGTTAATTCGTGATCATTTGGATAATAGTATAGTTTAGCGACTTTTTGTACTGAATTTGCAATTAACTAATTGCATGGTCTCTGTCTATTAGTATCAAGGAAACCTGAGCCATATGCAGTGCGAAACGTGGAGGAAGAGATGAGGACGACGAGTTGAGAGCGCATTTAATGGCCACCAGCAACACATGGAATTGCAAAGCTGCTTGGAACTGGAACATCATATTTGGATGGACGGGATAAGGCCACGTCCGGAGCTCACACTTCCAAATGCACACCACGCCCGTCCGCCCTCCTTCCTGGAATTCATAAATCATAGGAACTTTGGACTATCCTCGATGCTTCCTGCCCACCACCACCTCGTTAAAAACACACATGCATGATGCATGGCACGCCTAAAAGCCCCCACCTCCCATGTTCATATCAAATGCACGCCTCTCCCTCTCTCTTTCTCTCTCCTAACTGTGTGCTGATTATTTGAGTACAAGGATCAATACGTACGTATGCGTGCAGTAAACAATATGAGAAGACAATTAGATATCAGTGAAGTAATAACATGAGGATCAAATCTACCATCATGTCAAAGACAAAGTGGGCATTTCTCGTTTCATGATAGGCTATAAATGGATGGCAATAATACCACCATGCTTCTCTACTCCAACGCCATAACCACCACCATATCCATAATACCAACTTCCTCAATTGCCCCTCATCTTGTAATTTCATCTCTTACTTCAGCTGTTCCAACACATCACCTTGAGCTAACTCCATGGCCCAAGACTACCCACAAGCTTGGTGCAATTGGGAACCGTCGTCCATGCGTTTGTACCAGAGCTATCAGATGCAGCAGCAACCATACGAAGTAGAACCCCATGCACAACCCCCTCAACCTCATGAGAGGGAGCACATGTTCGAGAAGCCGTTGACACCCAGTGACGTCGGCAAGCTCAACAGGCTGGTCATACCGAAGCAGCATGCCGAGAAGTACTTCCCCCTCGACGCCGGTGGCGGCGCCGGAGGCGACTCATCGGGCGAGAAAGGTTTGCTGCTGAACTTTGAGGACGAGTCCGGCAAGCATTGGAGGTTCCGCTACTCGTACTGGACGAGCAGCCAGAGCTACGTGCTCACCAAAGGCTGGAGTCGTTTCGTGAAGGAGAAGAGGCTCGACGCAGGCGACTTCGTCCTCTTCGGGCGCCTCCGGACCCGACGCGACCGGCTTTTCATCGGCTGCAGGCGCCGCGGCGCGAACCGGGACCCCCCGGAGTCATCCGGCGCTGTGGCCCTTTCGGTGGTCGCGGGGCAGTGGAGCTCTGCTTCTGCGTGCTACATTCGGGTGAGCCCGAGCGGTGCATGCGCATACCCCGGTTCAGGTAAACATCTTATAGAACATGCACTATTCATTTAATTTCTGTAAACCTTATTTTAATTTGTATGCATTCTGCAGGGGTCGATCACAGGGATGAAGGTGCCAAAAGCGACGCAGTGGCTCCGGCGAACGGGAAGCGGCTGAGATTGTTCGGTGTGAATTTGGACTTTGGACCGGAGACGGAGGCCCCATGTTTGAGCTCGCCCTCATGGTTCTCAGACCGGGATTTAGGACAGTTCATGGCAGCGAATGCTGCTAACCCTTCGCAATATTAAGTTCAGCAGTGTTGAGGCAATCACGAAAGAGTTGCTTCAAACCGTAGATGTCAATGACACACGACTGTTCATAACTTCTTCCTGTAGCTGTTTACTGTGGTTTGCGTAACTGGTGGTACACGTGTACGGACACGTTCACAGCAACCAATCTTCTCTGTCTCCTCGAGTGACATTGTGATTGACCTGTGAATTGCCAAGGACCGAACAACTGGAGAGGAGGACGGAGAGCCTGAAAAAGACTGATGCAAATGACACGAAGAGATCCCTGGTTTTCAGGGCAATTTTCTCAACTTTTTTTCTTCGAACATGCACTGTACTGCAGTACCAGGGAGCACTGTTTTCTCATTCATGATTTGGGGATCATGGGATGAGGTGTGATGACTGCAACTCCCCAGAGGAGTGGCATGGGGTATGGGCCCAGCTTTAGCTTCTGCCTTCTGGCACTCACTTCTGTTTCAATTCTGTAAATTGCAATCTCTGATTGTCCGTTGAAAAGGATTGATGCAAAGAGCAAATATTTCTTATAAGTTCTTTTTTCTTTTCAGTGTTCCATGGCTGTAGGAATTGGTGCTATAGGCAAAATTTAAGTTATGGGATGAGGTGTGATGACTGCAACTCCCCAGAGGAGTGGCATGGGGTATGGGCCCAGCTTTAGCTTCTGCCTTCTGGCACTCACTTCTGTTTCAATTCTGTAAATTGCAATCTTTGATTCTCCGTTGAAAAGGATTGATGCAAAGAGCAAATATTTCTTATAAGTTCTTTTTTCTTTTCAGTGTTCCATGGCTGTAGGAATTGGTGCTATAGGCAAAATTTAAGTTATATTGGTACACGCATTAAATAAAATTTTGCTGGTCCATAAAGTATCAACAAAGGAACAATCCAGATAGATTGAATTGCCAACTATTTAACCTCGTGACAATTTATGCATGGAAATGTACGAAGAGAATGCAGTTCACATGATGCAGTCGTATATAGCAAAGCTGAAGCAAAGGGAAGGCTGCAGTCGTTCAACTAGACTGCTTGATTACACTGAATAATTAGTGCACTGCACCAACAGGAGTTCGGGTAATTCCTTTCGGCTTAAGCAAAGATCTCGAGTTTGAAATTTTGTAAATATAAAAAACTTTTAGAGAAAGTTTCAATTGTCAGGCATACTGTCCGAGATATATCAAAATAGTATGAATCGGAATTTCAATTCGTGACTAGTGTGTATAACTTTTAGCGTTAATTGGATTAGACGATGGACGTCACTTTCCGGAGGTGGCAAAAAAATAATTAGTACACTGCTTCCAATTAAAATGCTGACCAATTTCTTCTGGTCAAGCATGGAAGGAAACACAGATACCCATTTAATCAAAATTTCAGTTGATAATTGTGCATATTCATTTCATCCATGATTGCAATTATGTTGCGCTGATATCATTACAATGTTTTTTTTGGGAAAGGATGAAATGTGCAAGTGTGAATCCAAAGAAAGTACTTAAAAATCTGTTGTGTTCATGAAAATGTTGTCTGAAGACATTGTCTTATGTGCATTTTTGTGAATTTGAATAGGAAGGACGGGCTTGAAGCATGTACAGCTCCTTCAATTGGTCATTGAATATTTGTAATATTCGTTATCAATTTTTTCTTTAAATAAATTAAACTTTTCGGATGGGCGAGACCCGGAAATATTTTTTTTAATCGAAAGTTTCAAAGGGACCTACCCTTCGGAGCTTTCGACGGGATCGAATTTCCGACGGACGTATCTGTCAAAAGTTAAGAAGGGACGTCACCTTCAAAAAATTGTGACGGAACACATCTTCCGGAAGTTTCAAAGGGTTTTGTCATTCGAAAGTTTTGATGGACAGAATATTCCGAAGGGGAGGGCCCGTTGGTAACCCTTTTTCTTTCTACTGTATGTTTCCGTATAAAACAATAGTTTCCGATGTATTTGATAAGATTTCCAACGGATTTTGCCGTTACAAATTTACAAAATCCTTGCCGTTCAAGAAAATATGCGAGGATCCGAAAACACCTTCAATTCACAATCAAATTATTATTCGACAGATGATATAAGAGTGCTACGAATCTCTACGATCTTTGATTTACTGCAAATTTTCTTGTTTAAATCCACGTACAACTTAATAGAAAATTAGTTAACTTTAACTTTAAATATAAATATCAGTAATCTTATTATAAAACTTGATCATGAGCAATTTTTTTTTGTCATATACATATCCATCCCTATGATGACATGTTGTAATCCAATATTCTTATTCTCCTTCATCTTCCTACAGCATATACAAAGGAGGTAAACCTCCTTTTCCTTTTCTCATTTCATCTCGGTCAAGGAGTAAGATATTCTATTCTTATTGCTTTATTATATATTGAGGTGGCTTTACAAGATAAGAAGACAATCACTTTCTAATAGCTTACACCAAATCTAGTAAAAATAAGTGGCAAGAGAGGGTAAAAAGGTGTGAACTAGTGGAATATGGATCCCACTTGGTAATTGATTAATTTATTTTATTTCTTCTTTCGTCTTTTATTTTTTCTGGGATGTTAAAAAAGGGACAAACTGAAGGCACAAAGAACCTAGAAGATGACCCAAAGATGAGTCATTTAAATAAAGGATCGCAAGGTTCACGCAAATTGGGCATAATGGCATCAGTGTAAGACACGAACAAAACTCAAGAATAATAAGTGGATCAGATGTAGTTGAGTTATTTTCTGAGACGTTAGGTGCTAATAGTCTCATGTTCAATTTTAGAGTCATCATCGTTGATCAAGGTATATCTTATCATTCGAGCCTGAACACTAAATTAATCGGACGCTAATAATTTCGAATACTGACGAGTAAAAAAAAAATGCACCAAGTGCATGATAAGTTAATCCATATTGACGATAGTACATTCTACCCAAGTTGGAAAAAAAAAAGAACAACCTCCATTTGATCTTTGAACGTAATCCAAATTTGCTTACTATTAGCTGCAGAAGAAGGACTCCTGAATCAGTGAATCACATTATCGCATTGGAATATCTCGTTGCAGAGTGCAGATGCCACAGGGACATGGTCAGCAACATCTCTCTGAGGATATCTGACCAAGATAAATTTGCCTGGACCATCGCGCATCAAAATAGTAGTCCCACATATCTCAAGAAGCATCTAATTGCATATGGACACCCCATTGAACAATCTCCATGGAAGATATGATGACACTAGAGAGCAAACATGAAAACCATTCCAAGGACATTGTTTTCCTTCCATTTGGGTCCTTTTGCACTTTTTTTTTCCTTTTGCATTGGATTTCGATACAAATCTACAACTTGTCATTTGTGTGTTCATTTCTCAGCTAATTGGCAGTATTAAAGAATCCTAGAATTATCATAAAAAAATATACAACCAGTGAACCATTAACTCAACTAAGAAGCATCCAAGTTAAAACATTTCGTTCATTATCCAGACAAAAGTAACCAATTTTTTTTCCTTGGAAAACCACTTGAGGAGAACTTTCAGCACCGTGCGGCTACCGAGTCCACATCACTATGTGCCGGAGAAACGCCGGGGAACAGCGCCGGCCGCCGGCAGACTGTTGCGAAACGCTAGAAACGGGAACGATTTGTGGCGCGGGTTCTCGGATTCCTTCCCTTTCGTGGAATTATTGGAAAGCACAGCAGATCCACGGCAAGCACGGGGAAATATTGACCGTTAGATTAGAATCAGACAGTCTAATATGTGTAGACGGAAGCTTCCCGAGGTGGATCCTTTAGCGGTTCGCGGAGTAGATTCTTTTACCCGAATCCGACAATTCCTAGCACCTAAAACTGAAGACTGTTGGTGAGAGATGGAGCTGCAGGGAGAAGATAACGATGGCTTCAATCGCCGCAGCTCCGACGGGCTTCGACGGCTTTCTCCCGCGGAGGTCTCCTTCTCCCTCTTCTCGCACTTTTTGTTTTGGTCTGCGATGTCTGCGAGCACCCATGGCGACTTCTCCCGTCGGGGCGCTGCGCTGTTGCGCCTCCTCCGGCGACGTCAGTTCGAGCCCTGCAGGCGACAACTCCTCCGCAAGGTATGCTGATTGGAGACTTCTCTTGTTCTTTTCCTTCTGGTAAAAGATAATTTGGAGTCCTTGATGAAGAGATGCCTTCAAAATGCATTCTTTGGGAGAAAATTGTGTTCATCTTCTTACGGTAGCGTGGACTAAGTTTCCGTAAAAGAATTAAGGCACATGGAAATGTCCCTATAGAGTAAATTTCACATATCTTTCACCGACAAGGATATTTGAGATTTTGAGTACTCTTTTATATGCACAATTTGTTGATTTGAATGAAAAAAAAACGCCTTTTGGGTAGAGCCGTAGAGATGAAACTTGCCAATTGATTGAAAATGGTACATGCCCCTATGGACCTACATCTCATTTTGTAACACCCCCTTAGCTTCGTCAAGATACTGTTCACGTTGGGCGCCTGCACGAATCTAAAACGCGTTTTCATAGGTAAAGAGGGATACCACTTATAAGACCTCCTTCGTGTTTTGTCCACGTGGGACTAATATTCAATCACCCCCCCTAAGGGACTCAACGTCCTCGTTGAGTGGCCCGTGGGCTGGGTTCGTTTCCCACATGGTTCAAGTGAGCACGCAAGGTAGGCGCTGATACCTTTTGTAACATCCCCTTAGCTCCGTCAAGATACTATTCGCTTTGGGCCTTAGGCCTGCACGAATTTAAAACGCGTCTTGATAGGTAAAGAGGGATGCCACTTATAAGCCCATGACCTCCTCCGTGTTTTGTCCATGTGGGACTAATCTTCTCCCCTTTGGTCCTTTCACCTTGGGGCCTTACACATTTCTCATCTTAAATTCAAGGATCACATCCATATGTAAGAAAAATATTGTTATCACACTCTAGGCTATGTTGCATAGGTACGGGTACCAGTACCGGTACCCGGTACGAGTACGGTTACGGGGTACGGCAATTTTTAAAAAATTAAGGTACGGGTACAACAATATATATTAATTATAAATAATATAAATATATATAATAGGTTAATATTTCATAAGATAAAATGTTATAATCAATAGAAAAATTGTGTCACAACATAATTTTAATAGTTTCATAATACTAACTTCTCAAAATGATCATTATACAATAATTTCATTCTTTAATAATGTCAATCTCACTAGTTCCTTCTCCATCATCAATGAAAAGTACAGCTTCCAAATCAGGTTCATCAAGAGAAATATTAGCAACTTCAAGAAGTCCAGCACCATCTGACAAGTCCCATTGATCTCCACCAATATTCCACATTTTTGTCTCTCCTTCATTGCAATTTTTGCTCTTTCGTGAAAGGAGACGAAGATTTGTGTGTACAAAAACTAAATCCTCACTTCTTTTTGGTTTGAGTTTATTTCTTTTATAGGAATCTATAAAAGAATATGTACTCCAATTCCTTTCACAACAAGAAGAAGATGATGATTGTAAAAGTAGCTTCAAAACCATGGCTTGTATTTTAGGAATTGGGGATCCATACATAACCCACCATTCTTTTGGTGTCAAATTTCACCTATCTTGTAAAGAATCAAACTGGCCAAGTTCTTCTTCTGCACTTGAAAATTTCACAAATTCTTTAGTCACTTCCAATCTTTCACTTGGATCTTGAAAATAACTCCTTATGCACTTGTTTCTTCCTTCACAAAGCTCATTATCCTTGAGGAGGAACCCGATTGTGAGATTCATCGAGCCATTGTTTTGTATAAAACCTACTACACACAACATCAAACAAAATGTTACAACTTAATAAACATTTAAAAGATACATTCATTTAAGAAAAATAAAGTTGAAAATTAATCAAATTTTACCTTGGATTAAGTGAATGAGCCAAACAATGAAGTGATGTGTAACTCCTAACCCATCTATCAACCAAGATGTCAAACACCACATCAGAAAAGGGACAATCTTGAGTGAGTTCCTTGCGTTCACATTGATATATCGCTAATTTCACTTGTTCAATCATAGAATCCCACTTCTCATAAACTAAATGAAGGTTTGATTTATCAGTGTCATAAGAGTGAAGCACATCATAGATTGGTTTGGTGAAGAAGTTTAAAATATAATCAACATTGTCCCACCAAATATCATTTAAGATGATTTCCTTCATAGCAGCAGGTTTTTCAGCATCATCATCTCTGTAGTCAGACCAATCCTCACTAATAACCATACATTGAAGGCCATGTTTAATTGTTTTAAACCGTTTTAGCATTACTATGCTGGATGCAAATCTAGTCTTTGCCACATCAAGCAACTTCAAATGCACAAACTTATTGTACATAGCTAATCTCATGGAATGATTCATTATGAAATTTTTAATGGAATGTGCATGATCAACATGCTCATTGTTTGGAGTATTCTTTGGTGCACAAATATTTTTCAAGGCAAGATTCAAATTGTGCACTACACACGCTGTCCAAAAAATATGAGGATGAACTGACTCAATAATTGATCCAGCAACTTTTTACAAACAGGTGCATTATCGGTAATGACTTGGACAATATTTTGTGACCCAATTTCATCAATGGTTTTCAAAATTTCATTTGCAATGAAGTGCTTTGTACTCACCTGAACAAACAACAGACTTTAGGAACATATGATTTGAATATGAGATAGCCATGAAATTAATTAATGGTCTTCTTTGAGCATCAGTCCAATCACTAAGCTCACGCCTTTCTTTGCCCAAGTGTCTTTAAGAGGTTGAAGCAATCTCATTATGTTAGCTTTCTCCCTTTGCAATAATGTTGTCCTCAAGGTATTATAACTTTCTTGAGATAGAAGAGTTTGATGCACATGAAAATGAGCTAATTTAATATGGATTTCTTGCAATATTGAAAGGCAAGTTAGCAGAATAAAACATCCTTGCTATTTCAGATGTCAAATGATCTCTTGCTTCATTATTGAATGCTTTTCCTAGTGGTCCTTCAATACCTTGCCTTTTTTTTGCTTCCATCTGAATACATATAGCTCTAGAAGGATTAGCACTTGTTCTTCCACCGGGTAAAGGAACCTGAATTGGCGTTTTCTCCTCTAGTCTTTTTATCTTGTAATCTTGTGACATAAGCCCAGAGAGGACAATTATTTTCTGCTGCTCCAAATGCAAAATTAGTTGTCAAAGAAGTTAAAATGATAGCATTACTACTAGATCCACCAGAAGATCCTGCACCGGAAGTGGAATGTCCTCTTGACATCTGTAAAATAACTAATAAAATAATGATGAAATATAATTATGCATCTTAATTTATTTTTTAGAAATGATACATTTTGCGTTATTAAAAAAAATACTCAAATCTATATAAAAGAATCATTCTAAAAAATTCCAGTCTTTCAAATAATTAATTAAATAATGAATAAATAATTTTTCACATATGAATAGTTCTATAATATGACTTCCATACCAAATAATTAAATTACCAATTTAAAATTATAGCTAATTAATAAATATTATATATAAAATTAATCTACTGTAAGATGAACAATTATCAAATAATTAAATCATCAATTGAAAAATAATAACTAATTAATAAATAATATAAAAAATAATCTTTGGACGAATAGTAACATATCAGATCCTTTACATCAAGCTTTAAATGATATTTAGGCTTAGGCTTTAAATGCCATCAAGTCATGTACTTTTTCTGAAAAAATCATGTACTTTTGCTTACATTAAGATGTTGACAGAAAACTTCATAGAAAGAATAAAAATTAAAAAACGTGTGTAATGAGTACTTTTTTGCCTTCGACACATAGTCACATACAATGGATAAAAATTAAAATAAAGAGAGCACGACACATACACAATGGATAAAGAGAGCCCATACTGTGACACTGCTGAACACGCCGTGCAAACCCTTGTTTTTTTCACCTTTCTCTCTGAGGACGCGCCGTTTGAAAGTTATTTTTTTTTCTTTCAGGTACGACTGTACCCTAATAACTACTTTTTTTGGATTTAATGAGGCCTTACAACTTTTTAAAGCCCACGCGTACCCGCGCTCGTACCGAAACCGTACCAAAGTCGTACCCGCGCCCACGCGTACCCATACGTACCAGAAACGTACTGGAACGTACCAAGGTCGTACCTGTACCCGGTACATACCCGATACGGGTACTCCAAGGCAAATGGAGTACCTGTGCATCATAGACTCTAGGTGAACTTAACAACATTTCATACGCCAATAAGTCACTAACAATTGTTGGAGCTCCATATTTTAGCAAAATTTGAACTCAATAAAATGTTTATTTCCAACATGATCTTAATGTATTGATTACAATAAGTTTGAATGGAAAATAATAGGATTCTGGTACAACATTCTTTTCCGAAGGAAAAAGGATGACGACCAAAGTTGTGGTTGTCATCCAAATATACATCACTATGAATCAATGAACATATGCAAGTGTAGGCTCTCAAGAAGAGAGTGACAAAAGAAAAGGAGAGATGTACAACCGCTAGCCGAAGCCTCACTCCCGAAGAAGAAAAAAGTTGTGGTGTACAATGTCGTCAACCCTATATCTCTTCCCACAAAAAATGATCCGATTTTGCTGAAGCCAAATGGCCTAGGTACTGGCTAAGAATGTCGCTAATGGATCTCCCATCACGAGTGTGTTGCCAAAAGGTCTCCCATGCTGAAGAAATGTGGTTCTTATTCCAATTTGACAACTAGAGCTTAAGTTCTGCCATGTTCTGCTAGTTGTTGACTTAGTTCTCATGGGTGTTTGGATAAAGTAGAACCTATAATGTAAACAAAAAAATTGAGATTCCTATAGGTGTTTGGAAAAAATCAGAACATGGGACCAGAACTTATATAGGTTATTGTATATGACATTATAGTTTTATATTTAAAATAAATTATTATAATATACAAATAAATCAAATGTTTATTACACATATAAAAATGTCTACGAAACAAGTATTCGTAACCAATGTATTTAGATAAAATAACATGTATTCAATTCATACTATTAGTTTCATTGAAAAAAGTCAGATTATTATTAACAGCCAATAAACTTATTCATTAAGAAAAATAGCACATACACAAAAAATCTCGACAATGGAAACATTCATTAATATAAAATGTTTCATTACATCAACAAAATGTTCGAAACAAGTTATTTACAAAATATAGCTCTCGCACAAATTGACCACCTACATGATCAAATAAAAAAGCTTCAAACAAACTGTTTAGAAAATATAGTTTACACACAAAAATAAAAATCATTCACAAACTAAATTACGACATCAATCTTAGAATACAACATAGTTATATGTCGCCCCCGCCATTCTAAATCTTCTCTGAGATAATCCCTGAAACTAATAACTTTCATTATTTGACATGAAATGATGAAAGTAATGAATACAAAAAGACATTATAAGAGAATGTTCAAAATAAGAGATAGGACTAAATGGTCAAAATAACAATATAACTAGTTGACCTTGATGATAGCCTTTGCAACCGCTGGAGCTTTGTGGGTTTTATAACTAGAGTAAAAAGTGTTATCAAAGTCTACTCCAGCAGTTTGATGATAGCCCTTTGCAACCCGCCGACTTTGTGGCGGTCAACAGATTCAACAGGTTATATTTGGTTTTAAATAATCAGCGACAACCAGATGTTCATGCATGGTTTTGGAGGAACTATTTTCCTAGTTTGATTGTGGATGAGTGTATTAATCAGTCATGGCATTAGGACAAGGGGTGTGTTTGATGGCTTTGGCATAGCATGGGGGTATGGATTTGTGGTATGAGCATATTTAAGGCTTGCAAGTTGTCAATAATTAATTTTCATGTGAGGTCTGAGGTTGGGTTTTGATGGTGGTGTTGGAGATGATGGCAGACTTGGTGTTAAGGTGGCTGGAGACATCGGTGGCATGGGAGACATGGAGAGTGCATGGATTACTCTCTGTGGATTGCATGGATGGCAGAGGTAATGGAATAGACATCCACGGTGCTTCGGATGTGGGAAATGAGGTTTTGGAGGGGAGAGGTTCGTGAATGGAAAGTGGGTTTTGTCAAATGAGACATTGTGTAGGATGCATTGATGTCCAATTTGGATGTTAAGGCAACGGTAGCCTGTTGTATGGATTAAATATCCTAGAAAGACACAGGACTTCATAATCAAACTTATGTTGATTATACAGGCGTGTGAATGCATATGCAACTAAAGATTCAGAGGAAAGCATAAAGTGGCTTTTGGTGATAGAGCTTGGTGTATGTATTTGGTTTTGGAGGAAGGTGTAAACAGAGATTTTATATGGTAGGTTGAGGTGTTTGCTGCAAAGTGCTAGAAAGCTCGGGTACCAATGCATGCACAAGTAGTGTAAGTGTGGTATCCAGGACATGTCGTATTCTTCAACACAGCCTATTTGCTCATGTGTGTGCGCGCACGTTAGGTGATGAACAATGCCATGCTTATGCAAATACACATGAAGCTATGAATTCACCACAAAGTTATGCATGCACAAGGAAAAAAAGGAAAAAAATACTAGAAATGCCTGATTTAAAAGAAACTGGAGAATTGATCTATAAAAATAAGAAGATAATAGTGTCCATCAAAGGAAGCAATAGGTGCCAGACCCAAACATCAACGTAGAGCAATTCTAGTGACTCATGACTGACTGTATAGTGGTGAGAGGAAGTGGTCGTCTGGGTGCCTTTCTGAACTGGCATGCCGAACATGTAGACATGGAACAGATGCAATTTTTTGCAAGTATATTGTGGCATAGAACAACACCAACGATTCGCATTGCTAGGTGCCCAAGTGGCACATGCTATTGAGCAACAGATGTTCCATGCATTACAAGAGCTTCTTGAGGAGCATGGAAGGTTGTAGGTGGTAGGGGTTGCCTTCAATCCATCCTTGGAGAAGGGTTGCCTCTGTTTTGGGACCACCAAAAAGGAGTCAGAAAAAAATTGAAAGTAACAAGAATTATTAGCCACAAATTTTTATAAAGAAAACAGTGGTATAGTTATGATAGGAACATGTAGGATGTGCCTTAGATAGAGAGGTCTGAAGGAAGAAGGAATAGAAGTGGTGCCAACATGACTGATAGGTAGTCCCATATCATAACAACATAGAGTTGGTCTTGCCGAGTGTATTGTTCAGCAGACTGGAGTGCTTGAAGGTGTGATGTGGTATGGTGAGTGGCTCCGGTGTCGAGGAACCATTCTGTATATGCATCCAGTTTTTGGAACAGTTGTTGGCATGATGACTCGAGGATGCTTCTGCCGCTGCTGTGCTGAATATGCTTGAGGGATCATCGTGCCGGGATGATGGCAATGATAAGGACTGGGCCCCATGTTACCACAGACGAGGGAGAGATCTCTCCCAGATTCTGTCCTGCCTCAACCACGTCCTCGTCCCTTTGAAAGGTTGGGTGAATTTGAAGTCTGTGTAGGGTGTTGTGATGTGAAGGGTCTAGTCAATTTGGCTTGTGGATCAGAGGTTTCAGTGGAACATAAGGTCCAGAGGCTAATGTCATGGTTTAGGACAATGGTATGGAGATCTGGGTAGGAAATCAGTTCGTTTTCGCAGAGAGAAAGCGATGATGTCGCTGTAGTCGGAACCCCGAATCGGTTGAAAATGGCTGCATGGAAGCTGAGATGGACAATGGATGGCCGGCAGTACCAAGCTCACCTGCCAAGTATTTGGTGTGACATTAGTAGGCAGACATCAACATGTCACCTTTCTTCAGAGCCTGCAGTTGCATTTGTAGTTGAAGACGAGTCTCCAGCCATTCATCAAATACTTCTTGAGTGCAGTCCAGACTTCTTGAGAGGAACAGAGGCGAACGGAGATAGATCCAAGCAGCCAGATCAATAGCAGCTGGTCTCGGGGTTTCCAATTGATATAGGATTCAGATGGTGGCTTCTGGTTTGGGAGGACACAGAGTAATGCGGTCAATGAAGCCTTTAAAATCTTTGCACTTAAGATCGGCAGAAGCTGATTTTTCCATATTAAGCAGTCTTGGAGAGTTTCATGATCAGGAAGGAGGTGGCATTTTGAAAAGGAGGGAGAGCAGGGGTAGGTTTGGTGTATCTGCAGAGAAAGGCTGGAGGAGGATGAGGTTGAAGGTGCCCATGCTATCAGGTTGCAGGATAGAAACCTAGTCATCTGATACAATGACAGAACTCAATAAAATGTTCATTTCCAAAATGTTTAGTTTCAATAAAATGTAGAGTAAAAGTGTTTGTATTTTGTTTACAAGAGGTATGAATTGCAAGATAATAGGATTCAGTACAATGGTACAGCAGCGTTATCTAATATGACGTAGAGCAAGTCTTGTGCTGCTTGATGGAACGAGTCATGTGTTAATTATCACACTCATAGTTTGTGTTAATGATATTTCATATGCTGACAAGTCACGTTCTATATGCAGCTTTTGCATTATAGAAGGCCCTGAGACCCTGCAGGATTTTGTGCAAATGCAGCAACAGGAAATTGAAGACAATATTAGGAGTCGACGAAACAAAATATTTCTTCTCATGGAAGAGGTGCTTGAACCTGTGCTTGAAGTGCATCACCACCTTCATACCCGTGCAACAATATGTGGTCTCATATTTGTTCCTTTTTTTTTAAAAAAATGACAGGTTAGAAGGTTGCGGGTACAACAACGTCTGAAGAGTGCAGACTCCATCGATGATGAGAATGAAATGCCCGATATTCCTTCTACTATTCCATTTTTGCCTCATATGGTAATTAGTTCATTTGTGACTGCATTCTATGGGAAATTATAATGAGATTGGATTGCTTGTGTAATATTTTCCTATTTGTTTCAATTACTGAAACAGACACCAAAGACGTTGAAACAACTATACTTGACAGCATTTTCCCTAGCGTCTGGAATTATTGTTTTTGGCGGCCTTCTAGCACCAATTGTAAGTTTGTTAAACTGACTCATTTGTTTCTTTGATTTCTTAGGCAGAACTTACTTTTCCATTCAAATATATTTACTTCTCAACAAAAAAAAATTATTACTCAAAACTTTCTTGCTCAATCCCTTTTAACTCTACCTGAGAGCAAGCTAAAAGAACACAGAAGCAACAAGAGGATAAATTTTTTTAATGTATACTGTTTTTTATGATAGGTGTTGAGATATTTGAAATTTGAATGCAAGAAAAATGAAACTTATGTTTTATTAACGTTCATGTAAAAAGCTATTCATACTTCGTAAACCTCACTTTGTAAAATCATACATTGTTGGCACAGCTGGAGTTGAAATTAGGACTGGGCGGCACAACCTATGAAGATTTTATACGCAATGTGCATTTGCCTCTTCAATTAAGGTAATTCTTAAGTTAGTTCATTATCAAGCATTTGTAAAGGAAGTTTGTTGACTAATTAAGATGTTTTCTGCCATTCAGTCAGGTCGATCCTATTGTAGCATCCTTTTCAGGTGGTGCTGTAGGTGTCATCTCTACCTTGATGTTAGTTGAAGCCAACAATGTCGAGCAGCAGGAGAAGAAGAGGTGCAGATACTGTCATGGTACAGGTATGTTATACTTTGCAAGGGCATCCTCAATTTTATGTTTCGACAGAAGAATATTTTCAAGAGAAGCCTAACTGCAGGTCATAATATTTTATGCCTATAGGAAATAAATTGACTTTGTGATACATCTAATTATTTAAACATTCTGTGGCATCCTCAAGGATGCAAAATTGAATGTGTTTTTGTTGAACTTCTCATCATTCGTATGCAGGATATTTGGCCTGTGCTCGATGTTCTGCAACTGGTGTATGCCTGAGCATTGAGGCAGTTACAATTTCTGACAGTTGTAATCATCCTTTGGAACCTCCTTCTACTAAAAGATGTCAAAACTGCTCAGGATCTGGAAAAGTAAGCATCTAGTGGATAGTTCTGTATGATTATTTTGTTGTACGGTGTGATATCATTTTTATTAGACTGCTCTTGGTTCCTCCTTGTGCTGGCAAATGTAATTTTGGTGTAGTCATCACATTACTTCCCAGAGGTTTGATGTGATCAATGCACTTTAGTCATCACATCTTCCTTGGATATTTTGACCTTGCATTTAAACTTTAGGCTGAATTTCCTTTAACTGTTATTATTCGCAGTATATATAAAATGACCATTTGCATTGGTGTTCACCGCCTAGAGTTATTGTTAACAAATAAAACGGTGTGAGTTATAATATTAAACTCTTGCATGTTTGTATTTTGCTTTCAAGAGGTGCACTTGATGGAGATATGTATTTTGTGCATGTTTTTGTTAACATCGCTGCATACACTTTCACTAATTTATGTTGATCTTTTAGGTGGTTATGTTTCGCTAGGCTGATTTGGGGAAATAACTCGTAGTATCACATTATGGTCATGTTTTCTCTAGGCTGTAGTCGTAAGTTGAATTTCCATTTTCCTAAGTTCACATTCAGGGATTTAGTTCCTTGTTCTTGGATGCACTGTTGTTTATTTAATCAACTTTCTTTTAGGTTCTCAAGAGAAAAATGGTTCCATTAAAGAGTTGACGTCATTTCTTACATGAGTTTATGCTCCATTTTCAGGTTATGTGCCCCACATGCCTTTGCACAGGAATGGCTATGGCCAGTGAACATGATCCGCGTATAGAACCATTTGACTGAATCACTCGGCTCAAAAGTAGTCAAGTTAAAGCTTATTTGCGCGATATTGCTTTTATATTCTCTTAAATTGCTCACACCTTCGGACTGACGTTTTGTCAGGTGATCTTGGACCCTGGAAAAATATAAATTCATAGCAGGAGAGACAGTCTGTCTTTTGAATGTATTTCTGTTTAAAATGTTGCATTAATTATGTATCAAATATAGAAAGGAGAATTTGGTGTTTGACAAAGTTATAATGTGGTTCCGCTATTCCGTCATATGTGTTCTATTATGTTTAAGAGATGCAGTAATCTCACATGATCTTTGATCTGAATGGAACACTCAACGACTGCTGCATCAAAGTTGGGGTTAGCGCAACTGGTAAATGGATTGCATCCCATGAGATTGAATGGATGGTAATAATCTCGAGATCATTTTTTAAGTCACCATATTGGTCAAGACAATAATTGTTTAGTGCTAGTATATTTTGGTTAAGTTTATAAGTCAGTTAAAATGATAAGTATGATTGAAATTTTTTCCCTATTTGATAATTGAAAAAAAATCTCGAAGCATTTATTTTATCTATTTATAAGTAAAAAATATAAGTCAGAAGATTGTAGCTTATTTTATGTGAAAAAAGGTTGATCAATTTGATAATGTATTTTTAGTTCTTAGGATATACATAACTTTTATACATAATTTTTTCTATTATAATATTAAAAAAATTTTGGCCATTTTATTTATTATCAAACATATGTCTGTTTATTTTTAAAATTAGTCTTGAAATTATTTAACAATATTTTAATTTATTAATTATTTTATGTCAGTTAAATTAAATGGGCCGTGGGCATAAAGAAAAGAAAGGGCATCCAAAAAAGGATGGATGCGGACAGAGATGATAGAGGTCAAAGAGGAGCTCAAGGTTTATGTGAAATATCGGATTCATGGATCCGGATATTTTAACGGGGTTTTGAACCCATTAAATTTAATTAGTAGTTAACCTATATGTAACTTTTATTTATTTGACTAAAAATTATATTTAGCAAGATTGCATGATCCAATTTTCCTTTTTTGAATAAAATCATATATATTTCTTCGTAGTTAGAATTTTACTTTGTAGATTGATAAAACTTGCGATTGGAACTCTAATCTTGCTTATACCTTGCATATTCATCGGCACATTTTTATTTTGTGCAATTTAAATAACCATCACCACTTGTAATTCATTTTTGCTTATGCAACAACGATATTATCACAAGAAAAAATATAATAGAAAAGAAACAATGTCACGACCCTTAACATGTGTAGATATGTCTAACAATTTGTCACAATCATATTATTTTATCCCATGACATGTTAATACTTTGTGCAATTTAAATAACCATCACCACTTGTAATTCATTTTTGCTTATGCAACAACGATATTATCACAAGAAAAAATATAATAGAAAAGAAACAATGTCACGACCCTTAACATGTGTAGATATGTCTAACAATTTGTCACAATCATATTATTTTATCCCATGACATGTTAATACAACCCAAGTCTATTAATAAGACTTTCTTTGGGTCAGTCCGGACTCGAACCCAAGTCAAGAAAAAATTATTCCGATCCTTGAGAACCAATTTCATCTTTTTTTTATTCCTAAATCCTTTCGATAATTGCATTGCTCATTCTAATGCTCTAAATTTAAGTTACGGATTTTGGCTAATTACTCCATTGAAAAAACATCTATGTTGTCATCTACCTAACAACTTATTTATAATGAAAAAAAAATCAACAAAAGTAGAGAACGTTAATCACAACCGTTCTACGAGATTTAGAGAACGTTAATCACAACCGTTAATCACATTTTTTCTCTCAAATTTATTTCGTGATATGTGGATCGGCCTTATCCCAAGTTTTAAAAAAGGCCCGGCCTAATGAGCATGTAAATTTAACCATTTCGAGACTTCATATAAAACCCAGAAAACGGGCTAGGGTTTCTTCTTCGCGCAAACCTGAACAGTGGTACACTTCGAAGCCTTCGTCGTCGTCGCCGCCGCCGCCTGTGACCATGGTGAGCGATCGTGGTCCTTCTGCCCTCACGGTTTCTCTCTTGTTTTAGTAAAGTTTGGTGCACACTTTGTCGCGGTTCTTTTGAATATAGTGAATGAACCGCATTAAACATTGGTTTCGAAATCCAGATTTTGACCTTAGATGCTAGATCCAGTTGAGACGTTCTTTGAGTTCTTTCAATGCATAGCTAGATGCTTTTAGCTTACATTCTGCAAGGTATTAATTTTGTGTTGCTCCGTTGAATATGGTAATACCAGATGAAAACGTTATGCTGTTCTTGACGTGTAGTTGGAAAATACATGGTTAATTATTCAAAATGTTTCTGCAGGAGCTTTCACATTCAATGAAAAAATATTAATTTAAAATATAAAAATTTGATCCTGATTAATTTCTTAGAAGTTAAGGTGGATGAGACTAATAACCGACAGCTTTCTTATGCAGAAACATATGTTTTAGCTCGGTCCATTGTACAATAGTGGAAAGCAGGTTCACATGTTTAGAAGTATATGATAATCTAAATATGTGATGCGAGATGTCATTGTATTCTTTAGCTATTGATGGTTATGATGTCGTAGGCATTAGATTGTTTTACTAATATTTTTACTCTCAAACTTAATGTTTATGCTTGCAAAAGATCAAAGTTTGGCGTCAGTTCATATGGTCATAGTGATATTTTCCACTTTTATTGCTACCTTCTACTATACTTCACCCATGCGATAAGTTAATCATCTTTTAAAGCTGGTCCACCATGTGCTAAACTTAATTCTATTTATTTGCATTAGAATTGCATTCTACTTTTTTAGTTTTAACTGGCGGAAGGGTAGCTGGTTTGATCCCTAGCTGTATGCTTTATCTCTTAGAATGGGGCAACAGCAATTGTAAATCTATTGTTCATACTATAAGAGTATGATGAACTAAGCTTGAAAAAATATTCATTATTTTGTTACCTATGATCTTGTGTCACGTATTTTATGTTATTAGTTATTACGATGATACATATCAGCATACTTCAGATGCTCTAATGTAGGAGCAAGGTGAAGTTAAGATTGTGTTTACCTTTGTTTGTTGTCTTAGATTGACACAGTTTCCTATAGGCCATTCTGGTTGCTAGGTTATTTTTTTGTATAAATTTGTTTTATAAATATTAATATCCAGAGAGCCTACATAATTTGATAAAAAGCTATTATGTTTCTCTTGAATGGTGTGTAATCAATATTTTTTTCTTCTTTCATTGATAGTCTGGACGTAAGAAGACCAGGGAAACTAAGGAGGAGAATGTCACCCTCGGTCCCACTGTGAGGGAAGGAGAGCATGTTTTTGGAGTTGCTCACATCTTTGCATCTTTCAATGATACATTCATTGTAAGTAATAATATTATTTTTGTATCAAATGAGTGATTGTGCGCTGATTATCTGCTATATTCATTTTTTTTTCATGATAAAAGATTGAGATTTCATTTCTTTGAATCGCAGCATGTTACTGATTTATCTGGAAGGGAAACATTAGTTAGGATCACAGGTCTGTTTCAATCATTCCTTTTTATTTGTTGAGTTAATCAAAGTAGATTTTTATGAGGGCTTTGATAAGGAGAAATAATAACACTTGATCAGAGATTTTTAAAATTGCAGTTTTCTTATCAACTTATGTCTGCCATGATAGTATTTTTGTTAAGTTTGGTGCATGTACATCTTCTCACAGTTCTGGAGCATAAGCTATACTGCGAGCTGAGAGCCTTTTTTATTATATAGATTAATCTTATATTATGCATAAGCTTAATATTTGTAAGCTTCAATTTTCTTATCGAATTTATTTGATCATAGTTTGACTGCTCTGATTCTGTTGATGTGAATCTTCAGATCGAAATTCATCATTTGGTGCTAGCTTTTATAGGATAAGTGCAAGGATTGATTGTTTTAAAATTAATGGGTCTTCTTATTTCTTCAACATAATTGGTATTTTACTTTTAAGTTGGTTTCATAGAATTTAGTCTGGTGGTTTCAGATCATTTTTGTTGCATGAGATTATCTTGTTTCCCTCTGGAGAACTTTCTGTTGGTATATTTTTTAACATGGTGGCATACCTGATTAGTTTTCACGTGGGAAATAGGGAAATTTGGTTTGCTTGTTTAATATTCAGAGGAAGCAATTTACTGCACTGAAGTTGTAGTTTATTCAGTGAACTAAGTTCATTATCTTATGGCTTCATTAAAGACAATACATCAGCATTACACCATGTAGTTTATGCTGCCATTGGAAATTCAGAAATGTCATGAACGCCAGACATTCAGGGAGCTTCAATTTAATTATATTTTCCTTTTCCCCTTCAAAAAAAAATTATATTTTCCTTTTTCAACAACAACAACAACAAAGCCTTATCCCACTAGGTGGGGTCGGCTACATAGATCATACGACGCCGTTCTGCTCTATTAGTAACCAAACCTTTTGGTATATTATTCACCAATAGATCTTGCTCTATTAGTTCGCCAAGTGTCCGCCTTGGCCTCCCTCTCCCTCTTTTAATCGGACTCCAGATTATTTGATCTACTCTTCTTACTGGCGCATCTAATGGTCTTCTCTGAACATGACCAAACCATCTCAAACGATTCTCTACCATTTTCTCACTAATAGGAGCCACTCCGACTCGTTCACGTATATGGTCATTCCTAATCTTATCTAATCTTGTATGACCACACATCCATCTCAACATCCTCATGTCGGCTACCCTCACTTTACGTTCATGTTGTCCCTTCATAGCCCAACATTCACTATCATATAACATTGCTGGCCTTATAGCAGTACGATAGAATTTTCTTTTAATCTTATTGAGTACTTTTCTATCACAAAGAACTCCAGTGACTTTCCTCCACTTACACCAACCAGCTTGAATTCTATGATTAACATTGTCATCAATCTCACCATCTTGTCTTACAATTGATCCTAAATATTTAAACTTTGTCACTTGAGGAATTATATCCTTCCCTAGCCTAACTTTCAAATCGTCTCTAAGTTGTTTATTTGTGAAATTGCTATGCATATATTCTGTTTTATTCCTACTTAAACGAAAATCCTTTAACTCCAGCGTATTTCTCCATATTTCCAATTTTGTATTTATCTCTTCTCTTGAATCCGCTAAAAGTACTATATCATCCGTAAATAGTATGCACTTAGGTACCTCCTCTGTGATACTCTCGGTTATAGCATCGATAACTAAGTTAAATAGATACGGGCTTAAAGCTGATCCTTGATGTAGGCCAATTCCTATAGGAAATTCATTTGTCTCACCTCCGGGTATCCTAATCCTAGTCAATGCCCCATCGTACATATCTTGTATTACCTTAATGTAGACAACACTCATCTTCTTCTTTTGCAAGGCTTTCCAAAGTACATCCATTGGTACCCGATCATACGTCTTCTCTAAGTCAATGAAAGTCATATGTAAGTCTCTTTTCCTATTTCGATACTTCTCCATCGTCTTCCTTAGTAAATAAATCGTCTCTGTAGTGGATCTTTCTGGCATGAACCCAAATTGTCTCTCAGAAAAACTAGTCTCCATTTTCAATCTATGCTCAATCACTTTTTCTCATAATTTCATTGTGTGACTCATATATTTTCCTTTTTCGAATAGCAAATTTGTTCACTTTTGATCATTTGCGTCATTGTTATGGTAGTGTATTGCTCAAGTTATTTACTGTTATTATAACACCTGAATGTTCTTGTGTAGGTGGAATGAAGGTCAAAGCTGATAGGGATGAGTCATCTCCTTATGCATCTATGCTTGCATCTCAAGATGTTGCCCAGAGATGCAAGGTACGACCTGCTTAGCTTGCTTACACCACCGCCTTCGGAATAATGTTGTGTTATACTGATTGGTTTACGTCATTTAATCATTAGGAACTTGGCATCACTGCGCTGCACATTAAGCTCAGAGCTACTGGTGGGAATAAAACAAAGACCCCTGGTCCTGGTGCTCAGTCTGCTCTCCGGGCCCTTGCTCGCTCTGGAATGAAGATTGGACGCATTGGTAAGATCTCTTGAACTGCTTGCAACTTCGTTATCCAGGCAGTTTGGTATTCTATGAAATTTGTGATAGTTGCCCTTTTTCCATCACCGCATCCTCAACACAAGCACTGACCATAATTTCATGTACATCTTGTGATTTGGTACAGAGGATGTGACTCCTATCCCCACTGACAGTACCCGCAGAAAGGGTGGGAGAAGAGGAAGAAGGCTGTAGTGTGTCACCTTTGTCTCACATGTCGTTTCGCTAGTAATTTGGGCATCTGTTTTAATTTTGTAGAGATATTCAGTTGTCTGGCAATCTTTCAGATTTTCAATGAAGTTACATTCCGGACAGTTTTACCATATCTATTTGACTTTAGTTATGTCAATGGGAATGAGTTTTGATATAAGCCTTATTTTGTCCATCTTCCGTGGATAAAGGAGATTCTCTGTCTTCTCTTCAGTATCGAGAGCTACTTCGGAATTCTGATGAATCAAGAACGACCAAATCGATAATTTTAAAAATTAAATTCGGCACTACTAATTTTTATCTATCTTGAGTCTAACTTCGTCAACCAAATTCTCTATGTTTTTGTGCACCATGTGCTTATTTGAATTTCTACAAAAGGTGCAATTTGATTTTTTTTCCCTTGGAGGAAGTGAGAATGCAAATTAGTGCTCAGGTTTGAGGTTTGAGTTTTAGAGTATGTTAATCAGGAAATAAATTGTTTTTCTCCATCTTTTTCATTTTAAATTAATGCCCTCCCTTCGAAGAAAAAAAAATTGCGGACTTCATAAATCAATCCTGACTACGTTTTTTTTAAAAGAATGGTTTACGCAAAAAATTTAACACATCATTAATCGTCATCTTATTTTTAAAGAGTAAGAAATTTTCATTCTTATAAAGAAAACCAGATACTTTTTAAAAAAAAATTTGACAGCGTAAATTGTGAAATGAATTAAAATGTCTAACAATAGATTTCGGAAGCCCAAAACAAAAGAATTTGACAATTTTGCCTTTTGTGGCTTAGTTAGTTTCCATTGCAAACTTCAGTGTTGTTACGTACTGCGACTGTATAGTTGCGGTAAAATTTATTTATATTTCTTTGACATAATTTAGACAAAGCAGAATGTATAAGTTAATTATTTTTTATGATGATTCATTCTAACAACAATAAAAAAAACTTGAGAAATCTCAGCCATAATAAAAAAACTAAAATAAAAAAATAATTTTTAAAGTTAAGTAATGTTATTAAAATTAGAAATTTGATTTTTCTAAGCGGATTGACATCAGACAATATTTATTAGAATCATATTACTAATTATGTATATATATTTTTATTTTAGAAAAAAATATTAAACTAATGTTAGTAAGGGTTTTGTGCGTAACACAGAATTTAACCTCACAAAATAAACTTTAAACTATTATGTATACAGTTCCATTAACAATTGAAGCAAAATGTGATTATAAATTATAGAAAACTATATAATATTTTTTATATTTTATAATATTATTTTTATAATTATTTTATTTAGTTATTATACTACAACATGAGGTCAAAAAGGTATAATATTCTTCTTATAATTAAATTAATGGAGTGGTCAAAAAGGAAGAAAATAATTAAACTAACGGAGCTACGTAATTATCCCGCAGCTACATAAATCAACAATCAAATAAATTAATTTCTTAAATTCAATAACCTTACTTAACTTTAATTTTAATTATTTTTTATTTTTGTTATGACTGGGATTTCTCAATTTCTTAAACTATTTTTAGAATGACCATCATAAAAAAAAATCAACTGTTAAGAAGTATAATATTTTTTTAGTGGCCTCGTAACATATGATAGAGGGGAATTGTCAGTGCAAATTAATAAAGCAATAAAAGGATAAAACAGTCAAATTACTATTTTTTTTGGGAGTGATAGCAAGCTTCTGAGGAGTGGCAATAGAAGCTTCCTAGATTTCACCCCCATTGTCTACCGATATGAAATAGTAATGTTGTTAACTATTATTTATACTACTACTACTAAATTAATTTTATAAATTTGTTGTTCAAGCTTATAACATTCAACTAAATTATATAAAATATTATAATAACATGATATTTTAGTAAAATACGTATATTGTTTGGTAATATCTTGTTATTATAAGTAAATATGATTATTTGAATTGATAGATAGAGTAAAATAATTCATATTATTAATAATTTGATAAGTGACTATCTTTATGTTAAATAATATAAATTACTAAGTAATATTGAATGACAATTCATTAAACATTTCTTGAATTTTAAAATAAGAGGTAATGCAAATATAGCACATTAATTTGGTCCCAAATTTGGGAAATGTTCTTATCTTTATAAGTCATATTCGGTAAAAGATTAATGAATTCTACAACAATATGATAACAGTGATATTTTTAGGGGGTTTCGGGGGGGGGGGGGGGGGGGGGCTCAAAATTTTTGTTTTCTTCATAGATTTATATAGAAAAAATTAAAAAAATAGAACTATATCAATCTTACATACATGACTCCTTTGAATTTTGGGTTGGGTTCGCTCTGGTGCTCAGAAAACATATAGGAAATGGCTCCACCACAAGTATAATGCATGATCCATGATTGCATAGTATTCCATTATGCTCGCTGCTTACTTATGCAAATGTTTCCTCCCATTTACATCATACGATGGTTTCAAAATTGACATTGATTTAGTCACTCAAATTTTATCCATACATGTGCCTATTATATCCACAGATGATAAAATTTGTATATAACTTTCTACAATTGCCTGTGTCTACCATACCCAGTAGTAATAGCTAGTTTCGATGGAAAATATTATGGCAGATCCTATTCCAAAAAATATACTAATTTTTTTTAAAACTCTCTCTTTAATCATTTGCCTACTATGGATAGAATCCAAAAATATGATTCTTCTATTAGTGTCAACTATGCCCAATGCACAGAGACCACCTCACATATGTTCTTCTCATGCCCCATTAGTTTTCAACTGTGATTTTGGCTCAAAACAGACTCTCCTTAAACTTCTCACATTTCAGTTCTTGGTCTACGAAAAATTGAATTCTCGAAGGCTCACAACTCCAAAAAGACTCTAAGTTTCGTTTATTGGCATATATCTCTTCCTATTTCTGGAGCTTATGGAAACTTAGAAATGACACTCTCTATTCTTCCAATCCATCCACTCTCTCTGCTGTGTGGTACTGTGCGCAGGCAAAGGCTGAGGAATACATACAATACCACTGTCCTGAAGGTCCATCCTTTCATGATCCACTCTGGATCCGGTAGGAACCTCCACCTCCTAATTGGGTGACACTCAACTTTGATGGTTCTTTCACAAGATCCAAGTAGGTGGGAGGAGCAGGTCCTGCTCAGATTTTTTACTGGAGGTTTTCTTTTTGCAGGGTCGTCAACCAAGAACTTGCACACTATCCTTGATGCGAAAAGCTTGGGCACTGAGATTGGGCATCATCAAATGCTTGGAACTTGACAATCAGATGATTAAAGTGCAAATTGACTAGTCTAATCTTGTCAAAATTCTTAACAGGCAAGCGACTTTGTCCTTGGGCAGCGTTTGGCTCGCGAGAACATGGCAGAACAATGTTCTGCCAAACGGTCAACGTGACGAGAACTTTTCGGAGATCATTGTTCTCCATTTCGGAGAACAAAAAGTTCTCGCTTCCGGCGAGAACAAATTTTTTTTGCTGTTTGTTGGCATATCTTTTTTTTTTGCTTTTTTTATTTTCGATTCTTTATTCTATTTTAATTACCAAAATATTTCTAATTAATATTTAATATTAATATTATTAAGTAAACTATTTTATATTCACTTAAATAATAATCAATTATAACATTTTATTTTTAATATATTATCATTTTGCTTATAAAATAAATTTTTTAACTTAATATAATATTTTTCGTAGATTGTAATATTAATAATACATTAATTTATTATTTTTCATAAATTATAATATAATGTAATATTTTTTTTGTAAATTATAAATTACAATATTAATATAAATATTTTTGTAAATTATTATTTTAACTAAATAAAGATATAATATTTTAATTTACTATACTTTTATATTTCATAAAATAATACATTATATTCTTAGTTCTTATTTTTCATCTGAACACCTACTAAAACTTATCCATCAAATCAACTTTTCAAATTCTTATCATTATATTTTTCATCCAAACACCCAACCTAAACTTTTCTATCAAATCGACTAGTTCTCGGAACCAACGGGAACAAAAAGTTTCCTTTCCAAACACAACCTTGGAGGCATATCTATAGGGAAGCGAATTAAGCTGCTGATTATATTGCTAATAGTAGTCTGACTATATTGCTAATAGTAGTCGATTAGCCTCTTCTGTTGATATATTTTGGTAGGATGAGACTCCTTATGGCCTCCTGCATTTTTTGTACCAAGACACTGCTGATTATTGCATCAATAAATGATATGGTGCAATCTTTTTTTAGAAAAAAAAGAATAAATTTATCTCTATTTTTTCTGCAATAATTACTATGGATTCATATTTGATCATAAAAAAGAGAACAAGTCTTGTTCTTATACATTATTCTCCCATCAAACAGGGCCATAGGATGTAAGAGATGATAAGAACTTCACAATCTAAGAACTGAAAATATTTGCCAGTTGTGGCTTCTAACTGGGTCCAATTTAACTGCAACTAAATTGCTGGAATAGAAATAAGATACTTATTTTCCTCTATTCATAATATACATACATGCATACATTGCTGCTAGCTATCAGAATCCAAGTAATATTCTCGGTGATGTCGATTCGGTACCCTTTCAGTTCTCTCTCCAGGGCCACGACATTAGAGCATTGCAATGGCATGCGAGCATTCATGAGTTTGCCTTTCAAACTCCATCAGGGAAAAAGAGTATCAAAGCCAGAAGATTTGCAATCCATTTCAGACGTGGTAGTACAAAATGTTTAAGTTCTTTTCTGGTTTGCGGGTACTTAAAGTTTTGCCACTGTGCTCCACTGAGCTGAATGTGCGTACTGTGAAATGACAGGAGGATGAGTATTCATTCGCCTGCCTTCCTGCCTGGGCCGCCTGGCTTTCACCCCATTCTCAGCTCATCTGCTGGAACCTCTAAGTTGTCACAGGGGAAATGCCAGAAAAAGGCAAGAAAGTTTCAGCAGAACTTCAAACTGCACAGAAGGCAGAGAGCTCAAAATGACAAAATTGTGAGTGGTTGACGTGAACAGACACTCTAGCAGCAGCTCTATACACACTGAGCTCCAAGTTGGGACCCCCACCTCCCTCCCTCTGTCTATGAAGTGGCACGCACTAATGGCTGGTATCAAAACAGCAAGTGTTTGCTCTTTTTCCTGTTCATGAATCACTGCAATCTATTTTCGAGCAAGGCAGTAAAAGACAGTACAAAGATTCATGATAGACATAGAGGAAGGATCGTAATCTTGGCTTCACGCCAAAACAGTACTTGTAGCGCATCGCTGTTCTTTTACGTTTTTTTTAAAAAAAAAAGAAAAAAAACACTTGAGCACATATATTGATTGTGGTGCACTGCAGTACACCTTAGCTTATAAATCAAGATTTTTCAATTTGTTGTGGTCTTTTCTTTATCCTTTCTTTGAATCAGCATACAAAAAAGTGAAATATATGTACCATAAATTGAAACATCAATAACATTAATTAAAATGGTACATGACCATGCATATTGTTCAGAGTTTGATGGCTAACAGTGTCATCTCATTTCCTAATTTCAAGTTCAAACATGAAAACTAAGATATACCAGAATACATTATTCAGTACCATGCGTTCTCTTCTTGATCAAGCTAAAATCCAAGAAGTCTAATTTAAAAACATCATGTAAACATTGTCTCATGCAACATTCATGAAAGGCTTCCCCATCTCCCATGCTTTTAGCTCCGAGACCTTCACTTCCGCTTCCCCATTGTTGAACAGGAACAAGCCAGCTTGCTCTCCAATTGCGAGACTTGGGTAAACTCTGGATGTAATGCACGTTTTGCCTCCTTCCCCGAAGCTCTCTATCACAGAATTATCAATCTGCAGATCCCGATGAAGTAAATGAGAAATAACTCCAAATACTTTAAATAGTAATATATAAAGAAAACTTCGAGGCGTACCAAAGTTCTCAGTGATATCTTCCCAGTCTCAGCTATGTCTGAATCCACAAAGCCTGCAAAAGTCGGCTTATATATTTTGGACCTGAATGTTGATCTGCACAGGAAGCATTTGCTAATTTTAAAACTAGGCATGCTTGGCCTTATTAAACGTCAATCATTATTATAGGGAAGTCATACAACCTCGTGGGTCATGACACATCAGGACGACGTGCTTATTCTCGGCTTTAAACACTCTGAAGAAGACAGCAGTCCTTTCTCTCAGGTTGCTTGAAGCCAAGGCCACAAGACCGAATGGCCCAACTCCACCGCTGGTCTCTGCTCTCTTTTGGCCACACAGCATTTGCGCGTCATGGCCGCTCCAAGATGGATCGAATGGCTCAGCTTTTTCCAGGCTTGGAACGTGGAAGGTCACCTCCACATCCGCCTGTCTCCAAATAGTTCATCCATGTCAGTCATTAACGAGTTCAAATGCTTAATGAAACAGTCGAGTGCTCAAGAGAGATCGACCTGTGATGTGTCTATTCCTTTGATCTCAAAGTAGTGTCCCTTGGACACCTTCACGTTCTTAAGAGATACTTGCTTCCCCCTAAGAGTTTCGACCTCCTCTATCGGCCATTGTACAAGTTGCCGGCCATTGATGTCAAGCCAAACGGTTCGTGGCACCGTCTGAAAACACAGTAGAAAAATAAACATCAACAGACGACGTAGAAGTATATCTGTATATGCATGGGTAAAGATACGGTACCCTGCAGGGGTATAAATACAATACACTCACCTGGATGCCTACCCAACCTTTGGTCGTATCGTCCTGGGCGGTGTCCGACTGGTTCGCCCATCCCCACAGTATTCTACGATTCTTCGACGGATCATAAAACGTCTCGGAGGCGTAGAAGTTGCGTAGTCGTATCTCAGGCCGGTGGAATCGTCCGGCGAGGTGTTGTCCGGCACGTACTCGTCCTTCGCGAAGTCGTACGTGCCCAGCGTATAGTACTCGAATCTCGTCAGGTCCAAGCTCACCTTTAAGGCGTACTTGACGTCCTCCCTGAGCAGGGCCGTGTCCAGCCCGTGCTTCCCGTTCAGCGCCACGGGGAAGAAGTCCGGGCACTCCCACATTCCGGTGGTCATGGAGGAGTGCAGCGGGCGCTCGGCCTTGATCCAGTGCAGGAAATCCTTGCTCCTGTAGAGGAGTGCCTCGCCATTCATGTTCCATTTGCTTCCCACGACCAGCATCCACTCCCTCTTCCGGCCGTGGTACCACGCCGTCGTGGGGTCGCGGAACGCGCTGGCGTTGATGGCCTCGTCAGCGTCTATCACCGGGTTGTAGTCGGGTTTAATCCACTCCCGGAGGTAGGGGTCGGACAGGTTCTTAGGGAACGCGATGTTCTGCACCTGTCTGTTCTTGGGGTCGATTCCTGTGTACATGATCACCGGCTTGTTGCCGGGGAGGATGGTCGCAGATCCCGACCACGTCCCGTTGATGTCGAACGGTTTTGACGGGTAGATCGCCGGTTCCAGAGCCTTCCAGTTGATGAGATCAGTCGTCACCGAGTGCGCCCACACGATGTTTCCCCACACTGATCCCTTGGGGTTGTACTGGTAGAAGAGGTGATATATGCCATTGTAGTACATGGGTCCTGATTCATATTAAGATCAATATACTGTGTAGACATGCTATAACATGCATGGAACTAAGATAGAAACTGATTAGTTAAGATAAGGTGGCATACCATTTGGATCTTCGTATCAGAATCATTGGGGTTCATCATCACCAATATATCATCGGTTTCAGTGGATAAACGCAATAAAATTTGTTAGCATTCAAACATCAATAAATGCAAGACGAATGAAGAGGCTGGTAGCAACTAATAACCTACTGATTCAGATGCATCTGTAGCATAAATAAATAGTAAAAATATGCACCAAGCATTCATTGCTGGGCTTTGGGAAGATGTATACGATAAAGAATGACCTTACATCTTTAATATCAATGAACAAAGTCCAAACAATTCATTGATAAAACAGGGAGAAAAAAAAAAGTGAAACGCAGGAGTAGGAAGAGGAAAAGAAGAAAGAGGTACATGAAGAGGTTACTTACCATTGATCCAGTTTCCAGGGGGTGGAAATGGAAGCCTGTTCTTAACTCGCTGTTAGGAATGTGGGCGTAGTAGATTGGAGCTCTGGATAAACCACATGAGAGGCATGACCAGAGTAGAATAAGGAGTGCACAAGAACCGCCTTGATGAACAGGAGGACTACTCTCCGGAGCTCCATGTTTGCTCCAGAAAGCAAGGAAACAAACGAAGGATTAATGTGGGAGGGAGAAGTGAGGAGACGGCCACGTAGGATCGTTGGGGACTCGAGGTATATATAGAGAATCTTGACTGGATAGATTCGTTAAGATTATTTTGTTATTTTTAATGTTATCACGGACCATGATGCAGCTTTACTCGTGAATTATTTTTTTTAAAATATCGTTCAATTTCGTTCTTGGATTATATCATTTATTATTTGTGTGGCACCATGCATAAAGTCTTGATTATATCATTGTGTTTGGTAAACTTTTTTTTTATAAACAGGGTTGAGAAATCAGAGGATAAAGCTTTAGGTTATTGATGATAGCATATAGAATTTCATAGTTAGTAGTTTGGAAATTTTATTTTTATATATGAAAACTTTATTTAATTCTTTAATATTATAATGATCTTTATTTTTTCCCCATTTATATATATTTTTCCTTATCAAGATAAGTATATTATTTTATTTCTTTGTTTAAATTGGTTAACGTGTCATGTTTGAAGATAATTTTTTAAAAAAATAGATTAAGCATTAAAGAAATAATCTAATTAATACTAGTATGTTAAATAAAAAATATATTTTATTACACATAGTAATAATACAAATTATGTCTTTATATCATTTTATAATTATTAATAATCATTACACATGTTAAGTTGCCAAATTTGATATACTCGAATGTGGATGTCATAGTCCCTAATTGTGACTACCTATTTCTAACAATAAATGTTATTATACCAGTAGTTAATGAGTTTGGCATATATTATGTGTTAAGCTGATACAAATTCATTATACAAGGGGATGAACGGTGTATCTTGTTGGGTACTTGCATTTGAGTCATTTATTTTGTCAAGATATGAATCTGAAGTATGAATTTTTCTCAATAGTGATTTGATTGTTATTTATATGTCTTTCTCCGTTTGAAATTGGAATTTCAAATTTTTCCATCATTTATTGGATGACCCCTCTATATCTTAATACATCTTATATGATTTGATGTTTGTACATATCACATGTATTAGTTCTTTCTAGCAACCATCTTGCATGGAGAAAAATAAAACATGGTTTTCTGAATGATTCATCTACTGAAGTTCAATTCGATAGTTCTTTTAGTTTCAATGGAAAATATGTAATGCATGAATACCAAATAGTGTGCAGAAGGGATTCATTAACAATGTGATTTATGCTCAAGATTAAAAAATAATTTGATTAGATGTGAAAAATGTTTCGAAAGAGTAAATCAGACAAAAATATAAAATTTATTTCCTATGTTAAGCTTTTTTTATCCATTTTTTAGATTATTACTCCTCTAGGAATTGGTAGTGATGATTCTAGATTTACTAACAATGGATCAAGTAAAATCTTATTGTTACTATTTGAAGCAACATGATAAAAGTTAATGTATGATATGCAAATGATGTGAAAATATGTATAAAGCACTGTTTTTCACTTTTGTGCCTAATCATAAATAAGCGGTGTGAGTCATCACATACAAATGTATGAATTTTTAAATTTGTTACAATTGAAATAGTGTACTACAAATTTAAAAAACTTACACCAACCAATATTACCGCAAGTGTACCATATATCTATTATAGTATTTAAAGTATCAAACTCACAAGGAGAAAGAGTTACCACTAGATTAAATAAGTATTTTTTAAGGATAAAGGTAACTAGGAAGACTACTACTATATACAAAGGAATATGATGCTACTATCTTGGAGATGTTAGGCGAATTGATTTAACAAGAGAAAATGGCTAATGCAAATAGAAGTGTGAATTAAAACCGATAGATGAAAGTAGTTTCGGAACTAGTTTCCTTACATTTATATGCATTTGATTTAGTCGCTCAATACAGGTCTAAGTATTAGCACTCACACCCCCGTCTCCATTCATCAATTCTTGTTCAATAATATGATTAAAAGAGTTAATCTAACTACTTTTGCAACTCGAATCAACAATAAGAAGGATAAACTCTCTCGGGGTTCTCTTCACATAAGTTCAACGTACCTCTCGAGCAATGTGCATTATAATGTGATTCTTAAAAAATTCAATATCAAGATGCTATCAAAAGGAAGTGGCCTTTCAACCTAAATCGTAATTGATTAACCATTTCTTAAGGTAATGACCCGCTAATAACATAAATTTGAATATAAAATAAGGACCTCTCAAAGCAATCATTAATAAGAACATACTTACAATGTTTTATCAAATATAAGTCAAATAAATAAATAAATGTTAGCATTAAAATCGAGAATCAAATATCTAAAACCATGCATGCGAGCGATCTATACTAGCTTCGAACTAAGGATGATTAGTTCATCAATATTATAAAATACATCATAATAAAATATAGTTTCATCACTATAGAAAAGACATATAGAAAGAATAAAACTCAACTGACAAAGAATAAGGGCTTCTCTTTACTTTCTTCGAGAATAGTTTCTCCTTTCTCCAATGACCCAATCCACTTTTTTTTTAAGTTCTCTTATCTTCTTCTTATAGTTCCTCACCATTAGCCTACACATGTCTAGATTGTCATGAGGAAGGTTTCATTCTTAATTTTGTCTTTTCTTGGCACGAGCTCAATAGGATTATGATGGCTTTTTATTACTAAGGTGTGATTTTTCATTCTTCAAACATTTTCATTTGAAGTTCTCAAAAAAATAAGGACAAAACAACATTTTCTAAAAGATAATAATTTGTAATTTTGGGTATTGTAAGCACTCACGAGGAGGTATGACAAAATGTATATAAAAATAGGAGTTTAAAATCAAAAGAGACATCAAAATAAGAGCTAAAATATTTTATGAAGAAACTAACGAAGGTTGACACAGTTGGTTAGCGAGATTGTGTCTTGATATCAAGTGCTAGTAGGTCCGAATTCAATTCCCAAAGTCACAGCATTAACTAATGATTATTTTTACCACTCATGGTCAAGCACTATATTAGTTAAGTGCTAGTAGCACTAGACACCGGTGAGTTCAAATTGAAAAAAAAAATTAATGAAGCATATTAAATGTGCATACATAGATGCACATCACAACATCATTTGTATAAGTTTATGACGAGTCTAACAAATTTTTTTGCTATCTCAAATTATGTTAATGAATTCATTGTCAATAATAAACCAAATATATTCCATGCTAATAGAAGAAGAATAGAGACATTAAATAGGTGCTGACATAGGAAATCAAACTTAATAAAATTTTGGAATTAAATTTTAATAAGAAAATGCAAAAACAAATAGAGATTATAGTATTATTTGTAATAACTATCATACGCCAACTTAGAAAAAATGTTATATCCTAATTGGATATCCTCATAAATTCATGTTTAAATGAATGGTTCAAGGTAGTATAAACAATATTTTGTAATATAATAACAAGCCTAACAAAAAAATAAAGTTGAACAACCAACAATATCTAATAATACTGCAAAAGGTCATTGAAGATCAATTTCTATAAATATTGAAGCTGTTAAATAGTTCAGAAAATAAACAATGAGACATTACCATAAATATGGAACTATTAATGTCACTAATCTTACTTGGATAATTGGTATAGGTGCATCAAATCACATGACATCCTTTTTGTACTTCTGAACAAGTGATAGCCAATGCCATGTTCTACGACAATCAATGAGAGGAGGCAGACTCAAATGAGGAATTACCCACATCATTGAAGTGTATGAAAATTATGCATTAGCCAATGTCAACTCAACAAATGACCAATGAAGGAGTTTTCTTTTCACAAAGTTGTGGTGAAAAGGGCAAGTACTTGATGGCCTCATCAACATGTTGCCCTCGACATCTTCACGTCCATAAAAAAAAAGCTCAAACCCACTCCCTGAAAGGATATAAAGAAGCCCAAGATGATGAATTTATAAGCAGTATCAGTTGCAGACATTTGTCGAAGATGTTCACATATGCTTTGGAAAATTGTCAATAATTATTGACCTGACCATCATTCTATTTGATGTTCACAATGCAGTGGCCAGGATCCGACTTCCTTGACCATTTTCTTGCCTCATTCGAGCCTTCAATATACTCTTTGACAATAGATGTTCTAAAGATATTATGCATTATCCCTAACAAGCTTGGCAACCTCTACAATACATCTCGACAATCAAGGTTGTCAAAATCAAAATTTTACATAAGATTTAATATGGTCGACCCTAAGATCTAATTGAGGACCATAAAATTCTACTATTTTATTAATGAAAATACACTTTTAAAGATAATTATATTTTTAATAAATTTATCACCCTCAACTATTAAATTACACTTCACTAAACCATATTTTTTTATTAATTTATAAGTTAAATTATATCAAACCATAATAAGAATAAATATATTAAATGTCATTATCATATCGTGAATATATTTTTCGTTATTATTTAAATAATAATATTAATCATATAAAATCGTATTGGACAAAATAATATCGTAAAATCGTGCGACCAAAGTGAAGATCCTATTAAGATCTTATACATTATATCCTCAAATTAAGATAAAAAAAGAATAATGAGATCATAAAATCATAAGATCTTACGTTCTAAATTGAGACATTACTCCTAAATTCACCAACACTTCAAAGAACACTGAAATAAATAACCATTCCAATTCTCTAGAAAATTGACGGAGGGTGCTAAGACAATCATGTTAATACAAGGGGATGACTTGATCCATGTGAAACTAACTTACCATCCTACATCTCAAGGCATCAAGTTTACTAACGTCGGTGTTGTTTCCATAGCCTATTTCATATTTCAAAGAAGAAGGACAACGAACATATTTGTTGAAACTTTCACGTGTGCCTTCATCAGCATCCTATGTTTTATATCATAAAACTTAGAAGACATCAAGCTGAATAATACTCCAAATATGATTACTCATTTTGTAACATTTTGATGCCACGCAAAATAGAGGATGTGGAAGACGATAAGACTCTTGGCATGGAGACTTAAACATTTTATTCTTTATACAAATCGACACTCACTGAAATATATATAATGCACCAAATATAATGCACTTGACCTTAAGCTGATTTGGCAGCCCACAAATTGAGATCATTTGGATAAGTGTTCCATGGGTCTGTTCGATGCTCAAGACGCAAAACACCTTAAATAAGTTGTAAGTCATGTTTGATAAGTTGCATGATAAGACTTCGAAGGACAAATGAAACACAAACACCATCTTTTTTCTTAATATATTTTTTTTGACATTTTATATCAAAAGTTAACATTGACTTTTGGTTAGATGTATTGCATCTGTTTTTTTATCGCGTTATTATTTATTATATATAGATATTCGAAGATTATATTTGTAAACATGTTTCTTTGAATCTTTTTACAGGGGGAAGCCATAAAATAATGTAAAGGGAAATGGTTCCGGAAACAAATTTAATTATGGGCTGAGGCAGAGGCCCATTAGCGGGCCTCGCGCATGTTGGCAGAGCGCCTAATTGTGGAGATAGGAAACCAAAACCCCTAAATCCGGAAAACGCGCCTCCTCTCTTGTGTTGCGGTACCCCTCTTCGCCTCTCTGTTGACATGGTAGCGGAAAATCTCTCCAGATTATTCATTGTCATTCTTCGATTTCGACATTTTCCGTGCAAGTTCGACCGTTTTGATGCTTATTTAGTTCTTTTGATTCGAACTACAGGCACCGAAGAAGGATAAGGCCCCGCCGGCGTCCTCCAAGCCAGCCAAATCTGGCGGTGGAAAGCAGAAAAAGAAGGTGCACTCTCCTGTTCCTGGTCCACATTAGGATGTAAAAGACTGGATTTTGTGGTCGTTCTCTTCGGTGTGATGTGTTGATTACTAAAAGGTGTATGATTTTGGGATTGCAGAAGTGGAGCAAGGGAAAGCAGAAAGAGAAGGTTAACAACGCAGTTCTCTTTGACCAAGCGAGCTACGATAAGATGCTTTCCGAGGTGCCCAAGTTCAAGCAGATTACTCCTTCCGTCCTTTCTGAACGTCTGAGGGTAAGCAAGATCGCTACTTCATCATTGTCATATTATCATTAGTAAGAATGATTTGTTATTGAATTTTATGATTTTATAGTTTTTTCTTTAGCATCGGCACACCCATTTTTCCCTTTTTTTTGTTTTATGTCAAAACATTTCATGCGTTAAGCAACGCATATGGTGAATTGCTAGTCGAAGGGTTGTGAATTTCTAATGTTGATATTTGTGGTTACTTGAGAGCATATGAGGGTTGTAAAGTTTTGAACTATGCTCGGATTAGGAGGTCCAGAACATAATCATGCTTGAAACTGTTGTGCGCCAATTACAAGTATTTAGTAGTTGCATTGATCTCTACTGTTTATGCAAATTTCATTTGATATTCGAATTGGTGTATGCTTGCGGGTACCAGTTGATAGTAAATAAGCACATTCCCATCGGGCTTCACACGATTTGTTGTACTTTACTAAAGATGCCTTCCTGATAGGGTTTCATCTTACATGAGACAATCCACCCACTTTCTCTGGGTAAGAATCAGCCCTCCTGATGTCAAGCTCGAAGTTGTTTGGTGGTAGACCTTCTTGATACCCTCATTTTGACTTCTATTTTCTAAGGTTAATTGCAGAGATAGACGAGGGAAACTTGTAACTCTGAATCTAAGGTGTCATGATTTCTCCCATTAAAGACTGAAAAATAGAAGGCTGTTCGTATTAAAAAATAGAAGGTTGTTTCAAGATAATGCCCAAATCCAGTGTGTATATGTTTGAATTATTTAAAGTTATCATGACAGTCTGAATTAATTGTTAATAGTGTTTTGCTTTTTTCTGAATTCTATACATGTGAAGGCATCCATTTGATCATAACATGTTCTGAGTCTCATACATATGTAGACTTTGGCTGATTGTTTGCTTAGACAGAATAAGAATTAGGAAACTGATTAACTTGACAATCTGGATTTTCGATGTTGATATTGGCTTCTGATGGCTTCCAACTACTTTAATGTTTTGAGATTGGATTTTGACAATTGATATCAGGCTGGCTATTCCTTTATCAATGGTATCGAGGTCATGCATATAGTTTTAAGTTGTATTTTCCACTTGTCTTCTGGATTTTGAGTTCTCAGGATAGCTATGCTTTAAGCTCTGACTAAGTTATTTTCTCCATTATCTTAGATTAATGGTTCGCTAGCAAGGAGGGCCATCAAGGATCTCATTGCTAAGGGTGCCATTAGGGTGGTTTCTGCCCATGCAAGTCAACAGATCTACACCAGAGCCACTAACACCTAAATAGCTTCTGCACCTCTAGACTCTGTAGAAGTTATGCTCCTCTGTATTCTGTTCATGTAATGAAGCAGGACTGTAGGCTTCATAGGTCTGTTATGTCAGAAAAAACAAATTTCATAAGCTAAAATTTTGTTTCTTTCTCGTAATTTGATGTCGAATCTTATTATTATGAGTCATGACAAGGAGGTCATTCTTGCTTTGTCTAATACGCCTTTACCAGTTCATATCTTGATATTCAAAGGATTTAATGGGGCTCCTTCTGAACTGGACGAAAGAAATAGAAGTCCAAAGATCAAACTGGTTCATTCGTTTGTTGATCTGCAATCAGCGGCAGCGACTCCGGCAGAGGCAGCAAGCAGAGAGGCGATGTGAGTGAGCAGTGGCGACACGGCAACGAGGTTCTGCAGCGAGCAGAGCGGAAGTGGCAATGTGAGTTAGCAATGGCGGTTGAACTCACCCTAGCCAACAGAGGACACCTCACGAGTGGTGATCCTTGCTGGCAAGCTCGCAGGGGTCGACAATCCTTGCTGGCGAGCTCGCAGGGGTCGACATGTAGGAATGCATGAGGTGAATGCCAATAAGTAAGGGGGGGCCGATGGTCGCGAGGTTGGCAGGTTGCCACTCGTGAGCGCCGGTCCGGTAGGTTGAACCGAACTCTGTCTTCAGCTGGTCTGGGAACCTAGGTAGGAGTCTCAAGGCGGGCTGGGAACCAAGGTAGGAGTGCTAGTAAATCCATATACAGCGATTTGGCCGTTGGCCATTCAGTTTGCCTCCGCGATTTTTTTTTCCATGCTGAACTCAATATTGGATACTTCAAAGTTTGAATACAAATTGGAGAATAAAGACACAGATTTTAAAAAAAATGGAGGATAAAAACATTTTCTAAGGAAAAAAAAAACAACCAGTATAATAAATCTTATTTAAAAAATGAACTACAAAAATTAAAGAAAATGAATTCGATCAGATTATATTTTAAAATGAATTTTTGATAATCCAAATAGATTCATCCAAAAAACTATATGAATGTATAGTGTCATTTCGTATCTATAGATATTTTATTTATATAATATTATAACTCATCCTTTTATTATTATAGGTGTAATAACAGTTTTACATAATTTAATTCATTTATTACATTCGGAAATTCTGATTTAATACATTTCAAGTTTTGGGTTGGATTTTATATTTTAGTTATAAGATTGTATGTATTTATTTCAAATTTCATTTTATTAACTGAGCTTTAAAATTTTTCGGGTTACAAACAAACTCTGAAAAAGATGATCTGCTATCAATATTTCATCAGTTTATTATTAGTTTTTGGATGTTTAAGATGAATTACTTTCATGTTAGAAAAAGATATTTATTTGTGAAATTCCTTGTGAGTTGTGACATTACATCCGATAAAATTGAGTCTCACAGTGGGAAATTCATTTTCCTCAGCTGAGCCAACTCTTTTTTGTGTATGCAAAAATTTCTCTCAACCAATGAGAATTGGGTAAGCCTGCAACCAGTTCGAATTTTGTGTGTGTCATATTTTTTGTTATTTTGAAAATTTTGATTCACTTTCTGAAAAATTCGATCATTGTACCACTTTGAGGGTCTAATGAGCTTGTCAATTATCAACAAAAATATCTCTAAATTTAAATAATGGAAAACTAAATTGTGGAGCCATCAGTGATCAGTCCGATTCTATTTTTAAACAAATCAGATTTGCAAAAAAAAAAATTAAATTGTGATCTTTATATACAAAAAAGAAAATAGAAAGTTGAAAAGAGAATCTAAAAACATTAAGAAGAATAAAGAAATAAATGTCAGAAAAAAATAGAGAGAGAAAAAGGAATGTACATGTTATGCCACAAAGAAAGAATTAGTAATAAAAAATGGAAACAAATAGTAAGGAGTATAAATGCTAAGAAAAAATTAAATAGAAAGGAAAACAACATAAATAGTGAAAAAGGGCATGTTCCAATTTAAGAAGTGCGAGAAAAAAAGATGAAAAATGAGGAATTAGTGAATACAGAGTAGATTTCATTAACTCCTATCCAATTTTAACTTTAATCCTTGTCCAATTCATAATTTAATTTTGTAACTAAATCATTCACCATTTTTATAAATTTTGCACCCATTGTCCTTATATTCGTCGATAACTATTTTTTTATTTCTTTGATTACTCGGTTACCACATTTAGAATTTTTCTCCCATCCTCGACATCTAATAATATTAAAATATTTACTTCGGATAAATTTGCTTATTGATCTCCAACTTTACTTATTATCCATATCCAAACTTCCAACTTCGTTTCCTACTAAATTGTCATCTGTCCTTATTATTCATGGAAAATTATTAGTTTTCCAGGGGTGAAGGGGGATCGAGAGTCGAGACAACATGTATGCGAGCAGACATTGAGACAAATCATTGATCGATGCTAAAGTAACACGCTGATGAACCATACCACGTATTGCCCAAAGGGCATTGCCCTCGGTGAAATTTTCAATGGAGCAACTTTGGACTACTGTTTTTTTTAGGTGGCAGGAGACTTTCGAATTATTTCGATATTAATTTCTGGGGAAAAGTGTTGATAAATTTATTTCATTAGCTCAGAGGGTCAACAAGCCAGGTTTTAGTGCAATGGCGAAGAGGTTAATAGCAAGATCTCGAATCAACTTGTTGATCTTATATTTTGGCATGGAAAATCATTATTTGTTCATAAACTCTCCTGAGGATCTACATGCTATATATATATAATCAAAATTTGTAAACAAATTTAAAAAATAAAATGTAACTATCCGAAAATTCATCCTAAAAGTTTTAGCCATTTAAAATAATTTCGCGTTGTTAGCCCGTTCGTCATACATTCTTAACAACGAAAGACTTTAACATTTTATTAAAAGTCATAATAAATAAAATTTTATTTGAACCATATAAAATCTTTTTCAGCTAATAAGTCATGGGACTTCAAGTGACTAAAGACTTCAGTACATAGCATCATTGTTCAACTAAAACTTATTAGACTTAAGCATGTGTAACACTCATGAGCTTGAGTTGTCATTCATCAGTTAACCTTGATCACTTGCACGGATTCAGAGTGTAGGGTTCCCTAATTAGAGTATGTAAGGGCCATGCATGTCATGATACTCTATCATATTATATTACATGTGATGCATCATTTATCATCATAATAACATAACATGTAAATATGCATGTCATGAACTATATCATATTCTTACATGACATTACATAACACTTACATTCATTCTTCATATACTATTCGTGTAATATACATTATGTCATACATGCTTAACTTCAGGTCCATTATCTATATGTACCATACATTATAAATATACATTCATATCATTCATCAAATACATGACATAACATATCATTTCATTCATGTTCATAATCATGTACATCTTAGGAGTTTCTTCATAACTCATTGATCTTTACTTCTTAACTTCTTTCATACTTTACATTTCCTCAGAGTTGCTTTATAACTCTTTGGATTTTCTTTTATCATTCGTTTTTTTTATTATGTGATCTTTCATATGTCATCTTCATCTTTCATCTTTTATCATATAATATCATCTTGACTTTCATTCCATATTCTATCATACTTAGGAACACACACATCATAATAATGAGAGACTTTATTCCTAGTCATCTTTAAGAATACACACACTTTATGATGATGGATATTGTTCGTTGAAAAGTATATATACAGATGTAGGACTTTACTTCTGAAACTTAGGCCCCCTTAAAATATATACACAATTGTAGGACTTTACTTTTCATCTTTACTTCATCATCATCTTAACATCCTTTCTTTCTCATAAGATATTTTAACTTCACTTTCATTCCTACTTTATCTTATGACATATTTGATCTTAACATAGTTGAAAGAATCATATCACATCATCATATGGAACACACATCATAATAGTGATGGACTTTATTTCAAAGAATATGCGCACTATAATAATGAGGGACTTTATTCCGAAGAATACACACACTATAATAATGAGGAACTTTATTCCAAAAAATACACACACTTTCTGATGAGGGATTTTTTTCCTCGAGAAGCACATACACAAATACAGGACTTTACTTCGCAGACTTAAGTCCCTTTAAAGTACATATATAGGTGTAGGACTTTGCTTCTCACCATTGATAAGTGATGAGGACATTCTTCTTCAACTTTAGGTACATTATGCTTTGCAATACAACAATCGTTCATATCAATCATTCTTCAACTTTTAACCTAATTACGGCTGAACATGCATTACATGTATCTATGTGTCATATACAATCAATACACATCCATACATACCTATATACATAAAGAAATATGTTTAAAATAACTTGGCTTTCATTTCTGATCTGTCATGGCCGTGTTAGTTTGCGTCACGCTAGTGACAGTGGCCTATAATTCATTCACCTACGATCACGGTCATGACATGTTTTGTCATGGCCGTGCCGACTCATCATCACGGTCGTGACCTGGTTGGTCACGGCCATGCCCCACTCCATCACGGTCGTGATAATGTTGTCACAGTCATGACAGAGTATTGGTTTCACCCATCTTCTGTCACGACTATTTCAGGACTTGGCACGACCATACCAACGTCCTGAAAGTCTAATCTTTTACTCGAAATTTTTAATTTTTGATATTGAAACGTCAAGAAAAATAATTTAAAACATCATAAATATTTTAGATATGATCTTTTAGCATCTATGCATGATAGAACACATTAAACCATGCGATTTTCATTCATTAACAAGAGTTGGAGCTTTTCCTAGAAATTCATACAACTACCAGAATTCATTCTCTGTATGGTATTCTGGCAATAGTCACTAAAATATTAATAACTTAACTTATACTTATTCTTTTCAGATGATTCTAATTTTTACAGAAAGATAACATGAACCTTTAACTTAAAAATAAATTTTAAATCCTAATTCAGTATTTTTAATTTACTATACGTTTTACAATTTGGTCTTATTGTTATCCAAGACAGCATGACACCAGTTTGATGTTTGGATCATAACTATTCGCATTCAATTTCAAATCATATGAAAACAATTTTTATGGAAACTAGACTTTGAGGGCTTTCCATCCATATATTATTTGTAATTTTTGGATAAGAAAAATCTATTCAAACAATTATTACAAAATAGTCACAAATTTAACAGATTTATGCAACACAAATCAAGCAGCCCTCAATCAAAATTTTGATAAAAAAAATAGGGTGTTCTTAAAACTCTCAATCCAAATTAAAATATCACTGAGAGGGGAGAGAAAGGTTTGAATCTCCTTTACATACCTGTGATCTTATCTTTCCTCATCGTTAATCTTCTTTCCCTTGTTTATGTTCTCTTCCTTTTTGTCCTCTTCTTCTTTCTTGTTCTCCTCCTTTTTCCTTCTCTGAAGTTGCAGTTGTCATGTGGAAGGAATAAGAACAAAGGAGAAGAGAGAAGGTTTGAAAACTTTTTATAGAGTTTAGTTTAGGATTTCTTAGGGTTTTGATCCAAATGACTTAAATGTCCCTATTTAAAAAATAGGGATTGTTACATAAAAAAATATTTTTTTAAAAAACTATAAAATTTATCTTATTTTAATTTAAATATTTCTTTCCTATTCATCATGTATATCTTTTTTTTTGTGTTTATCATGTTAAAGAATGATATATGTAACTCACATTTCATTACTTAACTGACTAATTTAATTTGTTATAGAAATAAATTAAAATTATTAGTACATATGCTATATATTCATAAATGCACCTAATATAGTATCAATCTATTATAAACATACACATATATTATCTCATAAATATAATAGCATATTATAATTGGGGGCCTTAATTATGTTAATTTCACAAAATTTAGGGAGAACTTACTATATATATATATATATATATATATATATATATATGGGCAATGCCCCCCTTTTTCATTGTTGCCTATGATCTGCGGGTGAAGGATCCGCACCCGTGAACCGCAAGCGAAGGGATTGACGAAGACGATGATCTTTCGCGGAGGACCGATGGCGGATGATCTAAATTCATGAAGGGATTCGCTCGTGTCGCATTGCTGCCCTTCGTCACGCAGAGGCATCATCGTGCAGATCCATCGCATCGCCGCCCTCCGTCACACAAATCCGCCGTTGCGTAGATCCATAGTTGTGCAGATCCATCATGTCACCGCCTTTCATCATGCAGATCCATCGCGCTGCCGCCCTTCGTCACACAAATCCACCCCCCCCCCCCCCCGTCAGACTCCTTCGTCCGCCGCCCAAACGTTGCCGGCCTGTGAGAGGAGACATGTATGTTGGATGACCGTCGCCGAAAGCCCCACACGTCGACGCCGGATGAGGCGATCACAACCCCCCTCCTTCCAAATCCCATGCTTGCTGAATCGTGCACGCCAACCCCCTCCAACGCACTGCTGAACCGCTCCCCTCCAACGCACCCTGCGTGTCGAACCGCTCGAAGCTCTCCTTCGAACCGGTGCTCTTTCATCTCCTTTGTCAATCTCAAATCAGACAACTCTGAAGAGGTGGACACAGAGCGCTACCACAAATGTGTGAGAGCACCCTAATATTCCTCTATATATAATAGTAATACATATTAGTAATATATATAATACTTCAAAATGTTGCCCTAATAAAGAGAATTGGACTGATAAAAGAATATGAAAATGAAATAAAGTAAGAAATTAATGGCGAGAGATTAATATATGGAAGTAAAATAAAGATTTTAACGAAGAATTGAAATGAAAGTAATATTAAAAAAGGAAAGGAGAACAATTGAGAAGAAAAATAAAAGAAAGTTTTGAATCAAGAATTGAAATGAAAGCAATATTAAAAAGGAAAGAAAAAATTGAAAAGGAAAATAAAACAAAGATAAAAAACTTTAATACTAAAAAAAGAAAGTGCTTAACCTTAAAGAAAGTAAAATAAAAAATAAGAATGATTCATGACAAAACTAAATTAATATATCATCAATAGTATTAAATGATAAATAAAAATGTAATAATGATTAATTACTGTGAACAATTTTTAAAGTTATGATCTTATTAATAATAACTAGTATATTCCCCGCACGATGTGTGAAAAAACTAAAAATAAAATTTAACAATTAATTTATATTTTCATATTAATTAATTTAATTATAATTTGATAGATAATTGATGCACTTATTTTTATCCTAACTCTACACTTTCATGTATACAAATTATTTAATTAAAATGATAATTTTTAAATACATGTGAAGTATAGAATGATTACATTATACTATAAAGATTTATGTGCCAATTTTCTTTTATGTGGCGCGATGCTATTGTCATTTTAATTTTAATTTTTTATTTAAATTAGGACATTTTATTATAGCACAAAAAATATAAATACAAATAGTTTACATTAATATATAATTTTTTTGGAAAAATATTTTATATCTTGTTTACTTTCAAGGATATAAAATGTTTTCTCAATCCAATTTAATCATTTATTCCTAATTATTCTTTTTTTTTACAATATGCTTGTTAGTTCATATTTTGTGATCTTTTTTAGTTATTAAATATATGTGACAACATATCGATATGTCAAATATAGGTATTTACTATATTATTGAGTTAATGCACTAATTTCTCTTTTAGTTTCATGTTATTGGTTATTTTAAATATAAATAAATTATTACACCGATTTTTCTTTTACCTGGCATGGAATCCTTTAGCCTTAGTCATTTATATGAGTTAGGATGTTTCTACATAGCATAAAAATATAAATATTATTTATTTGTTATTTATATGAAGGAAATTATTTTTTCGAGAAACAAAATACTTTTTGTCTTGTTTATTTTAATGGGTTTTAAAATAATTTGTAACTTTTGATTAATTATTCATTGTTTTTAGTATATTTTTTTAAAATATATTTGTTAATTTGAATTTATGATCTATTCTTAATTATTAAATGCACCTCGTAATGCACCCATATTTCAAATATAATAGATAATTGCATTATTAAGTTGGATTACTGTCCTTTTAGTATGTTTTCTTAAAATATTTTGTATAAGTTTAACGATATAATGCAATTGAAGTTTCTAAACTTATATATTCCATAATTTTATATGTAATTAAATACTGTTGATTTCTTTAACCATTAAACTAAACACAAAATAACAATAGTTTTTTTATCCCTAAGGTAGCAAATTTGATAGAATAATAACCTTTATTTGACAGATAATATTTTTTTTTATCACAAAATGACATCGATGATGTTTATATTATTATTAGTATTATTAGCGCCTTTTATAGCACAAAATCATATTTTGTTTTAAAAAAAATGCAAATGTTTATAACATAATGTTTTAAGCATCATGTAAATTATATATTTATTATATAATCACGTCAAATCATATTGGCAGATATACATACATATTAAGTAGTGTATACCATATAAGGATATGCAAACAATATTGTTAATTGTCTGTTGTGGACTCATAAAAATTCAAGGATAGATACGTATTTAAATAATAAAATATATAAGGAATAAATAAATAAATTTAATTATACAAAATTTAAATCCCTCTTTTGTAGTTGCCTTTTGTACATACTTTTTATATTATTTTAATTACATAATATACTAACTTGTTAATTTGACGTTAATAATTGACATTTAGTTTATTTGAAAAGAGTACAAATGAATGAACATAAAATATTAATTACATAAGATGATATTTTTAAGATGTTGCAAAGAAAATAATATGGCATGATAGTATTAGAGAATAATTTATTATTTTTTTAAGTTAATGGTTAGTTAGTAACAAAACATAAACTTTAAAATAACATTACGAAGGAAAAATATGACAGAAAATTAATAGGAAAATTAATGTATAGAATTATTATTATTTGAGCCTTAAGCATGCATTTATGACATAAAAGTTAGACAAAAAATAATATAACCACTATAAAAATAGACTAATTTATATTTGATAAATGAAAGCAATGCATTATAAATGATAATATGGACTTCTTCGTCTCTTGCGGACCATTTGCATGAAGGGACAGTAAACAATAATAATTAAACTATCTATTTTAATATTATGAGAACATGACCTAAATAAATTCTCAATATCATTAGAGATTATTTATATTCATAAAATAGAGGACATGTATACCAAGGCATGCAACCTTGTGCATCCATGTCCATAGCAGGTATAGCCAAGTAGTTTCACTCATTATACACTATCATGTTTCAATATGTTTGCTATGCGTGATTCCAAAATCACAACATGCAGTACCTATTTACCCATTAGACAACCTAAATATTCATCATCACTAACTTAATTTATTCAATCGACTTCGATTTAAAAACCACCAGAAAATGAATAATGATTATATACATGGACATTTGTATATACACTAACAATTTTGGAAAATAAATTTCACAAATAAGATTTGTAATCAACCAAATAATCAATGCTTAAATGCTTTAATAGACTTATATAATATTTTAATTAGTTATAAATACTTTAATATATAATAAATAGAGCGCTTACTAATTGATTGTTTAAATTACTAACTAAACTCAAAATTTAATAAATTTATAAATAAAAAGAAAATTTCAAAAAAATTACTCACTCAAGATGCATGTACGTCATGTAGAAATAATCAGTGCGATAGTAAAATGACCATGCATGAAATTAGAAACTAAAATGAACATGCCATGTCACTTTCAAATTAGTTAGCAAGAATTAAATAAATTATATAATATTTTATAACTGAAACGAACATAATATTAAAATTTCACTTTGGAGAATACCATACGTGGCATCATACCACTCTCATAAATATTAAATGCAAATTTTAATTCTTCATATTTTTATTAGATAATTTATTTTCATAGTTTCGTTAAAAATTTATTATAGGAAGACTCCATCAAAAAGTTTTTTTTTAATTCAAGCCAAACTAACTACAATTTTTTTAGTTAATGACTAACCATTCACTCTCAACATTAAAATATATTAATATTTTAATTAATCTAAAGGAGACAATTCAATAGTTTGGAAAGTGTCTCCCCTTGATTACTATCTTCTCTTCAATAATTTATGGATATTTTTTTTTCCATAATACATACATATAAAAATGTTTATCGAAGTTGGTTTAGAGGAAAAAGAAAAATCAAGTTGAGAAATAAGATAAAGAAACAGAGACATATATGCACCCCTTCTCAATACATATGCACCCATTTAAAAAAAATAGTGAGCCATATATATATATATATATATATATATATATATATATATATATATATATATATATATATAGCATTCACTAATGAAAATTGTATGTGTGCAAAGCATATGATAATGACAATCAATTTAAAACATAAGCAAATACAAATAGTAAACATGCCAAGGCTAATGTTATACAATTGCCCTCACATTCTGAACTCTACCACCTATATCATCTATCATAAGAGATTAATTGAATATCATGTAAACAACTAAAATGATAGAATAAAATAGTTATAACAACAATATCTAAGATAAGGAAAGAAGGTTGGGTGTTTGACGTAGAAAAAAATTGAGAGACAGAGAGGGAGGGTGGGCAAATTGTGGGAGAAGGAGACGGCAGGTGGGTATAATCATCAGAATCTAAACAACTTCATACCTCACAAAATTTTAACATTTTACTAAACTCCACAAATCACTATAGGTTTCGGAAAATGTACTACCATCTCCTTATATAGATATTTATAATAGTTGTACTAATCTCATATGCACTTAATTCAGTTAATAAAACTAACTTGCGAACCCATCCAAAAAACACTCTCACAAAAAAAAACTGACTTGCAGTTTCATATTTAAAAAAAGTTTGTATAGTTTACGCATATAAATAATAAATAAATATTTAATAGAAATGTGGCTTTCGGTTGCATTCAATAATATCATAATTAAATTAAAAACTAAGTTATTTAATATATTTTGTAATTAATCATTAAAAAGTCTTTTAGATATTAAATAATTGGCCAATTAATTTATAGAATGAAATTTTATTTAGTTATAATATATGAAAGAACACGACAACATATCTATGTGCCAAATATGTCCTACAAACTATTTTACTTTTAAATATAGTAATGATAAATAACTTTTATGTTTAATTAAGTACTTAACTGTCAATCAAGATATAAATTTTATTTCAATTTTAAAATAATAATAAATTATTAACATAATGTTATCCTGAAGTGTTTCACCTTCCATAAAGTATGTAACAGATAAAAAATTTATGCTTTTTTAATTATAAGGATACTACATAAAAATATTTTTTAAGCATGTGAAATTAGTTGCCAGAAAATCTTTTCCCTACTAAATAACCATCCACTCAAAAGTTTATAATAACATATTAAGTTTTAATTAATTGTAATACTTATAGATTATAATTAGTTAAATACAGGACACATGTCATCATAATAAAGTGCCAAATGTTATTCTGTCATGGATAGAACTCTCCTTTTAATATAGTAGAGATAGATATGGATTCTCCTTTTAATATAGTTGACATATATATTACACTATATGTTATCTATAACTAAAATCAAATATTCTCCTTTTAATAAATTATACATATATATATTACATTATATGTTATCTATAATTAAAATAAAATATTTGTAGAATAAAACGAAACTAACACATTAACACTTAAATAATATATACAATTATTATTCAAAAAATATATTTTTTAATAATATCATAATTCGGATTTAAATATATTTATATTATTTTACCAATCATATTTTATTCAAAAGTTAACTATTTCTCCTTGCACATTATATTTTTTAATTAGTAAATAAATGTTTTTTTAGTCAGGTACGTAGGATCATATATAGGTTTCATTGTTATAAAGTCATATATAGTTAAATCATGAGCAAGAGGGTGAGTGATAAGGAAAAAATCTGACGAAAATTGTGAAGTCAAGTTAGTTGTGAATAATTATTATCCACTACTCTAATATAATATAATATAATATATATGTATATATATTACAATTATTGTTATTAGATGTTGTGTATTTTAATGATAATTAGTTACTTGTACCATTGCTACATTTAATTATTATACATATATTTTTTGAAAAATTATAAAAAAGTTTAAGGACACATGGCAATATATTATAATGTCAAATGTCACTCTCTCATGCAAAATACTCTCCTTTTAATATAGTACTAGTATGATGATCCGCGCGGAGGGCACAGAATTAAACAAAAAATTTGATTATAAAATAAGCAATTTTATTTTGATATAAATTTTATAAACTATCTAATCATTTTCTAGCCTTAGAAACTTATTTACGTAAATATGTTATAATAAATTAAATTTATTTGGAATTGCTTTTTAAAATCTATTACATTCTCTTTTATTTTTAATTATTTTTATTCTATGTCTGCCCCCCTTTAACTTTGTTACTTTGTTAACATCTATTATTTAAAATTTTATTTTATTGATGTCAATTTACATATGACAATATAGAAACACCGTCACTTCTTCTTCCAAACTATATATCTTTCTAATTTTAATATAATATAGATATAAATAGAAATTTTTATCTATATTTCTTAACAATATCATATCTTAGAATTAAATAAATACTACTTATTTTAATATTTTTAACAATGTCTATTATTTTGCTTTTTTATCTATTTTTTTCTATGTGACAATGTAAAAATGTCGTATTTGACATACTATATGTAAAGATATATAACATAAATAAATTAAGTTATTATATATCATACTAAAATTACTGTTCAAATTATTTAATTATATGTATGTCAACTTCTACAATTCCATTTAATTATACAATATGTATGTATGTATTAATGTATGTATATATATATATATATATATATATATATATATATATATATATATATATGGAAAGGTCGATGATGAAATAACAAAGACATGCAAATTCTTTTATTAGTTATCTATTTTTTATAATTTGTAATTAATTATATTTTGCCGGCTATTTTTTAAAAAATGTCCACCACAATGCATTCAATTCTTAATTAAGTATATTTTTATAATATTTTATTTTAAAACATATACTTAATAGTTATAACTTTCTTCCAATAATCTATATAATAAATTATATTTTTCAATATTAAAAATTAATTAATATAATTTTTTATCATACATGATCTAAATTTTAAAAATCAATTATCTAAATCATATTACATGGCTTCATGATAGAATTACATCCAACTTCTAACTCTCTTTAAGGTGTGTGTATATATGCATGTTGTGTATGTATTGAATAAAAATAACGATTGAAGTTAAATATTTTATCTAATATAACTAAAGTGTATATTTGGCATTGATAGCATTTATTTTAATAACAAATATAAGCAATATATATATTTTCTTAATATTAGTATTTGAGTATGGGTGACAAATTTTTAAGTTGATAATAAATTAATTCCATACAAATCCTCACCTTGTTATATTTTTATAATATTTTATTTTTTAGTGTTTGATAATATCTACGTAAGGAACTAAAAGAATGTATGATATATTTATATAAATTAATATTTAGTTTATTCATATTATCGTTATAGATATACATAATATATTATTTAAAAGTAATTTTAAAAAGTTTTATTTTTTGTCAGGTAGCATTTATCCCTTCTCCCTCTCAAATATAATGTGGATTATTATTAATATATAAATTTATCTTTTTTTATTCGTCATTTTGGTTGCTCTCAATGGAATAATATGAATATATTTTGTTCTTTATATTACAATATAAATAAGAAATATGATTGGTATATTTAACTTATATATAACTTAGCATTAGAATTTATTTATAATTTTTTTATTTGATTATGTGTCACGTGCTTCTGCCTTAAATTTTAAAACTTATTGATATTGATTGACTTAACCCGGAAATACAGCTATAAAGTTTGTGAATTCTTCTTATTTTTATAGTCCATCTTATCTATTTCATATCATAACTTTCAAATGTGGGACTAAATTAGATGGTTGAATATGCTTTCATTTTCATTTTATCTCATTTCATTTATATTTGGAAAGCTTGAATGTGGGACTAAAGCATATTTAATAGATAGATACAAAAAATATTAATTTTATCGTACACGATCAATTCTCATTCATAATAGTTTTTAAAAATATTTATAACTATTTAATATTGTTTTATTTTATATGTGGCATCATAAGAGTTTTTCATGTGGGCAACTTCTACCTCAACACACACACACACACATATATATGTATACATATTATAGATACATGTGAATATCAACATATTCTTTTATAAATATTTTATTTTTTATTATAAAGGAAATACAAATTTGAAAATATAAATTATATTATATAAGGAACATAGATATTTACTCGATATTAATCAATATCATCGTGATATATATTAATTATGAATATAAAATATTTTATTTATTGTTATTTAACATAACTAACATACTTTATAAACTCTCATTTAAAAAATAATTTTAAGGATACATACTTAATAAGATAATTGTACTTAGCATCTTCTATCTTTTATATTTTTTGTTAGTTATTGATGTTGACACTTACATAATTCATTTAAATCCACATAGTAATAATGATGTGATACTCATTGATATTATTAAGTTTACCATAGTAATAATTTTATGAATATTAATTCATTATGATTATTATCATAATAATATAATTAAATATTGATTATATTTTTATTAATAATAATTACAATGATTATTATAAGATCAAATATGCAAAATTTTGACTTAGACATTTTGATATACATACAATATTTTGTTAGCACATAGTGTTCTATGTTTAAAGATCTGCATGTGCTCTTCTATATCAAGTGTACGACTATTTTTTATTATAAAGGAAATACAAATTTGAAAATATAAATTATATTATATAAGGAACATAGATATTTACTCGATATTAATCAATATCATCGTGATATAAATTAATTATGAATATAAAATATTTTATTTATTGTTATTTAACATAACTAACATACTTTATAAACTCTCATTTAAAAAATAATTTTAAGGATACATACTTAATAAGATAATTGTACTTAGCATCTTCTATCTTTTATATTTTTTGTTAGTTATTGATGTTGACACTTACATAATTCATTTAAATCCACATAGTAATAATGATGTGATACTCATTGATATTATTAAGTTTACCATAGTAATAATTTTATGAATATTAATTTATTATGATTATTATCATAATAATATAATTAAATATTGATTATATTTTTATTAATAATAATTACAATGATTATTATAAGATCAAATATGCAAAATTTTGACTTAGACATTTTGATATACATACAATATTTTGTTAGCACATAGTGTTCTATGTTTAAAGATCTGCACGTGCTCTTCTATATCAAGTGTACGACTATTTTGGAAGTGCTCTCTACTCATAGCTACAAATATTGAATTTAAAAATATGAATAAACAAATATATATATATATATATATATCATAATAAACTTTTGAATATCATGATGATATTATGTAAAATGTTTTTTTTATCACGTACATATATATATTCGTATGCCCGCACATACTCTTTGTCTTTAAAGAGAGAGTCGAGTATGCAAATAAAAAATGAAAGCCCTTCTATTTGTACATCACATAGTGTACAATACACAATTTGTATATACAATTTACAAAAAAATATTTCTTATTCTTAAGAGAAAGCATGCACACATTCTTTTATTTTGAAGAGAATGTATGACATGTTTTGCAATATGCATCATTGCATCATCTACGTCATTATATTTATAGGTAATGTAGAGAATATAAAGAAATAATAATTAAATTAGCAACTATTCGATAACAAACTTTTATAAATATTATACTATATCTTATTTACAATATAATATGGTTAGGATATATAAATAATGTGTATAATTTACTTATTGTTAAGTATCATAAATAATATAATTAAATAATAAATAATTTTTGAGTATTCATAATTATATAACTTTTGTTATAGGTGATTACGTATCTTATATAAGTTTATAACTAACTATTCTACAATAAAATGATTATTTTGTTTGATATTCTAAAATGATTGATATGCATAAATCTTTTATATCCTAATAAAATAACAACCTTATAACACCTAAAAATAACTATATGCAACTAAAGGTTATTAGTATAGACAATAAGTGATTAAAATATTACAAAAATATATCATTTATTCCATATGGTATTTGTTATCATATTATTTGTTACATATTCTTTTTCATTTATAGTAGTTTACATATACACATATTAAGTTTGATTGACTATTTTGTTATTAGGTAACTACGTAATCTATATCGATTGTAAATCTTCTAACTCCTTGACACAATAATAGCTTGATAAACAACAAAAAATAATTATGTGCAACAAAAAATTATTAGTAGAAATGGTACATGATTAGAGATAATACAAAAATATATCCTTTATTTCATATATTATTGGTTATAGAACAAGTGTTTAATTTATAGTTGTTGAATAATTTTTGAATAATTTGATGTACACATACCCTTTATCTTCAAAGAGGACATCAATGAAAATTGAAAGCCCCTCGTATCATTTAATATTTTTTCTTAAACAGAAACAAATTACATATAAGTATTTTTCTTATAACATTTAATTTTTTTTGTCGAAAAAATATATATATATAAATAATTTTTTTATCACACACACATACCTATGTTTGTAGGTCCACACGTATTCTTTGACATAAAAGAAAGTGTTGAATATGCAAATGAACATTAAAACACCTTCTATTTATAGTTACAAATATAGAATTTTAAATTATAAATAAATAAAATTGTATACTTTTAATAACTAACTTCTAAGTATCCATGTTTGTATAATTTAAAATATTATTATTTTATATATTTAATTTATGAGAGTTCGACACGTGACATTTTCCATCTCTACTTTTATATAGATATATAGATAGATATTCTAACATTAAATAAATAAAATATTTATATTTATATTTTGTTTTAATGAGTTATCAACAAATGTTTTATATATTCTATAGTATTTGTTATTCATATTTTGAAAATTATTATAAATAATGTTAATTTAACAAAATTTGATTAAATTTGGTCCCATTGCCCGTCCGGTTTTTTCTCCGGCACCGCCGCCCCAACTTGCCACGCACGTCAAATCCCATTTTTAAAACACTCTTCGTCAGTTCGTCGTGTATCCGGAAGGCTACTTACTATTTCGACTCCGAGTTTGCAGGAGTATCCAAGCCGTCTCAATATGTCTCTGCAGCTCCATTACAACATCGCCGTCGCGGCCAATTCCTCCTCTCTTACTCCCCGCCTCATCCACTCATCTCGAACACATCTCTCCTTCTCCGCGTCGTCGTACCCGACTCTTCGCCGGCGATTCCCTGGTCGCATTGTCTCCTCTTCCTCCTCTTCGGTGTCTTCTAGCCCTTCGTCTCTCCCCAGCCCAAACGCCTCCACCAATGACGACCTCTCCGGGCTCGACCACATGAGCCCGTTCCTGAAACGCGAACGGCACCTCATCGTTCTCGGCTGGCTCTGCAATGCCGCCTCCGTTTTCTTCCTCTCCAGCGTCGTCCCCAAGGTGGGCCGCCTCCCCTCCATCGTCCTCGAGCAGCTCGCCGCCGCTAAAGACGGTCGCCCCATGGCGCTCAAGGGCATCGTACTCGTCGCCCTGGCCTCCGCCTGGTTGGCCGCCCGCTACTTGCAGGAGGTCTTCCTCTGGGAGGCTGCCATGAGGATCGTGTACAGCGCCAGGATCCACGTGTTCGACCGCGTGCTTCAGAGAGACCTCGGGTTCTTCGAGGGCAAGGAGAGCGTTGCCACGGGGGATATCTCATACCGGATCACCGCGGAGGCTGCAGACGTTACCGATACCGTCTACTCACTTCTGAATGTTAGTTCTCTCTCTTTCTCTCTCTCTAACATTCATGCTTGTAGTATCTTGAGGTTTATTGGTCGATTATGATCACAGGCAACCGTACCAAATATTCTGCAACTGATGGCAATGGCTACTCAGATGGTGATGATCAACCCATGGCTTTCTGTTCTGACAGCTTTGGTGAGTTTACTACGATTGGCAATGGTTTTTCTGTTGTTATGTTCTTTTGATCTCCTAGCAGCAGTCGTGAACTGTCCATTTTTCATTCAGGCCACCCCCTGCATATTGATAATGATATCAAATATGGGTGATATCCTTAGTGGAATTTCAAAGAGAGCAGATTTAAGTGCTGCGAGGCTCTCAGCATATTTAAATGAGGTTACCTACTATCCTGATTTAGAATCGCAAGAAAGAACCCTGTTTCCTTATGTGAGATTAATAAACACATGAACTTGGTTTTCGTTCAGTTAAGTTTTTTTTGTCATTTAGTTGCTTCCCTCAATGCTTGCCGTAAAGGCTAACATTGGAGAGCCCAAGGAGAGCTTACGATTTCAGAGCCTTGCATATGATGATCTGCTGCAAAGACTGAAAAAGAAGAAAATGAAAGTGCTATTGCCTCTTCTTGTACAAGCCTTATATATAGGAGGACTGACAATTCTGGGTGCTGGTACCCTGCTATTCTCCAGGAACCCATCTGATTGTTCAAACTTTTGCTCATTTGCAATGGCACTGATCTTCCTTATTGCGCCTATTCAGGTCTTATCTCTACTTTATGATACACAACTTTTCTCCATCATAAATTAATGCAGTTATTTAGAATGTAAATTATTCCTCTACCATCAAATTTTTTGAACAGATAATTGTTGACACATATATGTTGTTTTATGATCAGCTTGCCATGATTCAATGTTTTGCTTGTGAAAAGATACACCAGCATTATCATTTACTTCTTTATTGTCAATTTGATTGCATACACAAGAAAAGAGATATTAGTAATGACATCGTATGGAACATACAGGGGATGGGGAAAGCAGTCAATGAGCTGAAACAAGGAAATTCAGCAATAGAACGCTTATTTGACCTTGCCAGGTTCCCCTCCAAGGTACTTTTGTATAAATACAACTTGGACTGCATATTTCCATCGCTGCGTGTTCAACATAAGAATAAAGTTCTTTCTGCTGGCACCTTTTGCCTATTCATTAATAGACAAACATCATTCCATGTTGCTTTCTTACATGTGAATTTCAATTTGTTTCTCTTGTATGTTTGGAAACTATAGAAACGTCACAATGCCATTCATGAAGATGAATGATAACTAATATACATATAATTTTCATTAACTATGTGCATTTCTTTTAAATGAGATTAGTTGGAATATTGGTTTCAGAAGTTAATTACACAGGATAAATGCTTGATAACCCATGCCAAAGATTTGAATCTGGAACAAGTCTCTTAAACAAGTAATAGAGTTACATATCGACCAGTCCGAGGCATCATCTGTGCAAACATATATAATTATGCATTCCTTTTTCAGGCAGCGGCCTTATATTTTATCCAAAACAGTATGGATAGCGGCCATTTTTTCATCTTCATACATTAACTCCTTTCTAGGAAGTTAAATGAATTTTCATGACCAACAACAACAACAACAAAGCCTTATCCCACTAGGTGGGGTCGGCTACATGGATCATATGACGCCATTCCGCTCTATATATATTCGTTGATCCATGTTCATAAGATTCGACAGGATTTTATGCTAGTTGTCGGGGCCTAACACAACCCTCCTCCTTTATCCGGGCTTGGGACCGGCTATAAAATATAGGCGGAGTTAAATGAATTTTCATGACCGAAGTATAAAATTTTTGGAATCAAGGAAAAAAGGCACAATGTTTTGGATTTCATTTTGAAAGTTGGATTCTTACTGAAAAGATTCTATGGCTTGGGATAAAAGATATACAAGGTATTACCAAGAAAGAGGACATTACAAATTCCTGCTGAAGAGAGAAATTGCACCACTATAATTTTGAAGTACTCATATTCTAGATTACTCTTTCATGTTTGATTGATGTTCGTGCGCAGTTGTGCATTTGTCTCTGATTCCATAAACATTCTTTTGCTATGTACTTATGTAATTATCATCAATGTGGCTCAAATCAGGTATCTGATAAATATGATGCTGTTGAGTTGGACTCCATCAAGGGGGATATAAAGTTCTGTGGAGTTACATTTGGATACTCAGATGATGTGCCTTGTGTTCTGGATGGTTTGAGTCTTCATATTCAGCCAGGGGAACGAGTTGCTCTTATTGGACCATCTGGAGGAGGAAAGACAACACTCAGCAAATTGCTTCTCCGCCTATACGAACCTCAATGTGGTTAGTCATTTATTCCTCCATTGTAATAGAATTTCTTTATGATAACCATTTACCTGACTGATTTTAGAAAAGGGAGGATAACTATTACTATTAAATGGAAAAGAGATATTTACTTGCCAAGGGCGATAGTATCCAACTTCTCCCACCTCACTCTCAATGAATAGTTATTTCCTCTGACTTAACTATAACTTTTTGTCACATCTAATTCTAAATTATGAATTTTCAAATTTAGCCCTTGAAGTCCTTCCATTAACCTCCATCCAAAATTTTATTAAATTATTATTTTTATTGTTTATGAAATATCAATTTTACCCGTACTTCTCTCTAATTTTTTTAACCCTTACTCCTTTAATATAAGGAAAAAATATAAAAAATAAAATATTATCATGAGCATAATATTGCATAAAATATGATTATTAAATGATACTTTTACAAATTACAAATGTTAATTATTTTTTATTTTAAAAATGTTTTTATTTTAACAAGGAACTGGGGGCAAAAATGGCATTTCACAATTATTAAAAAATTAAGAAAAACCTGAATGGAATTTAACGGAAGGATCTAAATGTCAAATTTGGACAAGTTCAAGGATTGAAAATTATAAATTTATAGTTTATGATTAGATGTGAAAAAAAGTTATAGTTCGAAGGAGGTTAAAGAAAATATCTCTATTTTTAATTGGAAAATTTATTACAACAATGTTGTTATTTATGCTATATTTGAGCTAATGTCTGACAACCACTACCCCTAGGGTCCATATTTGTTGACAACCATGACATTCGAGACATCAAATTGAGAAGTCTAAGGAAGCATATAGCTCTTGTCTCACAGGAATCAGTAAGTTTGCAATTTCTCTTTCGAGTAAACTCGTTATCAACTCTATACTAGTTTGTAATAAAAGTGATGTTGCATGGTTAAGTTTCTGTACTTCTATTAGAAAATGTGTTTGTTGTGCACGTGCATAAAACTGGAAATATTTCACTTCTAAATTCTAGCATGAGGCTTATCCAACTTGGGACTCCAATTCCTAGTATGAGTTATTAATCATTCCCGTTATTTTTGTATATGCATGTTGTAAAAACAAAAGTTCAGAAATAGATAACTATGACTGTTTACTCCCATTTTTACTTCTTTGTCATAAATGTCTTGTATGTTTACTAATATGAATTGTTCAATTCCGTGCATTAGATGCTTTTTTCAGGAACAGTTGCTGAAAATATTGGCTACAGGGATTCAGTTGGGCATTTGAACCAGGAGCACATTGAAAATGCTGCTAGCATTGCTAATGCCGATGCATTTATAAGAACACTTCCAGAAGGCTACAAAACAAATATTGGGCAAAGGGGTTCTCTTCTTAGCGGGGGTCAAAAACAAAGGTGAAATAAATGTTAGTTTTGTCGATGTTTCTTCTAGTTCTATCTTTATTACATATGGTGACAATTTTACCACCCGAAGTGCCATTTTTCTTTTTCTCTTGATAGCAGGCTATCAATTGCAAGAGCATTGTATATGAAAGCATCCATATTAATTCTGGATGAAGCTACTTCTGCTTTGGATAGCAGGTCGGAAGTGCTAGTCAGACAAGCTTTGGAGCGTGTGATGATGAACCGTACTGTAAGACTTCCACACGTTCTCAATTTAAACTTATTAATTTCACGTTTCTGAATAATTTAGTGTTATATACGTGATTTCAGATGTTTTATGTCCAAAGATGTTCCAAGCTTTTTATGTGCGTCTGCCTTTGTCATGAGTATACTTTTCTTTTCCTCTTCCCAGCTCACTTTCATGAGCATTTTCCAGACCAAGGTTTATATCTTCATTTGCATCCTTTGATTTATGTTTCTTATCTTGTCAAGTAATTTATGTTTGTTTAGAAGACTGTTTTATGTTCGATTTGACTGCGTTGGTCAATGGTGGTGGTTGAATACCTTTCATGGTCAAATAGTCATAGAAACATGCTTATGCATAGTGAAGTATCTTCTAATGGATGAATATTTCAGGTCCTTATAATTGCTCATCGACTGGAGACGATAATGATGGCAGATAGAATTCTTGTATTAGACGGTGGCAAGGTAGAGGAGGTTCCAAAGTCAGCTCTTCTTACACCAGACGGTCACCATAATTTACAGGCTTTAGCCAGGTTCACAGTTTAATTGCAACCCCGTTGACTTGAGGGAGCATTTGAAGGAAGTTTATGGGTAAGAAGCAATGTCAGTGATCACCTCGGAAAAATAGTATTTGAGATTCCTATAGCATCCTCGATATTGACTTGTCCAACAATTGGTTTCAGCGTATGTTACTAACTTCATGCGCACATACCACTAGATACGGTTACGAAAGAGCATACACAATCCACTCTTAGTTTATCACGTGGGAAAAACTAATTGGCTACAGATCTGGTTATTAATTTCATTGTGGGAAGCGTGAAAAATACTTCCCAAGCAATCGTGAAACTTTAGATTGTCAAAAACTGGCTTATTTAAGTTCCGTATTATCCTCTTGTGCTGGACTCTGACGTGAACTAATACGTCATCTTGCGAGATCTGCATACTGATGTAGGATGCTGATGCACGTACCATGTGCATATTGCTTGTTGTCAATGCTGAGTGAAATGGATATATACTACAATTTTCATTTGGCTCTGATGATGGCACAAACATTTTGATATAATGTTTGAATAACTCTTTCGAGTGTACAGAAACGTACTGCAAATTTTAGCTGCAGCACTATACGTCATGTTAAGAGACCATGCAATCTTAACAAATTTCAACGTCTGAAATCTGTGATACTCGAGTGTAGCTGTTTGGAAAATCCTGATTTGTTGCCGCCTCATTTGTCTTCCAATCATTCAGGCTTTGACAATCCTAGCTTTCTTTTTTGTACCTTTTTTCTGCAAGGACCATGAGATTATTGCGGATCTCACGTGATTAGTGTAAAAAGTATCAGGCACCTTTGGTGGTCGGGGAAGTAAGAGTATCTTCAAAGTTTATTCTGCAACTTTTGTGTGTAGGATCGTTGACCTAGGTCCTCTACTGTGTCCTGTTGGGAAATTTGTGATATAGATTTAGTCTGAAAGATTCGTTGTTGCCTTATGTGTAGCTAAACTAGTTTCGCCTAATTTACTGTGTACCGTTAGTATTTTTTCCACAGGTTTTTATTAAGTCAAAAGCTATTAACTTTGTTTCTGTGTCAAGTCTGGTATCGAACTAGACATGGGGACGTAAATGTTTGGACCCTGAATTTAATCAGTTAAACATGAAGCTATTAACTTAACCAAATTAGATTATGTCTTAGATGAAGTTCTGATGATTCATATTCCATTAGAGCACGTCTCAAATAGGAACAAAGTTCATTTACAGAGTCGGCAGCAGAGTTGTTTAATCAACTTGGGAGCATGATTTATGCATATGAAATCAATCTTGCATCGTAACCGTTGTAGTTAGAAGTACCATTAGGAACATACACCACATTGATCGAGTTTGATAGTAAATTGAGATTTCAATTTGTAATTAGTGCACATAACTATTAATATCGGGTGAATTGAATAATCAGTGCATTTTTCAAATAGTTGGATGGCAACCAAAAGAAAATTTATGTTCATTTCATTTTTAAAGTAATGATACGATGGAATGTTTCTTTGGCTACTTTGTAGGCAGGGCTGGGAAGGCAGAAAGCTAATGATGCCAATGGTCCGTGGCATCAGCCTCATGCTTCCGAAATCAACTTGTCAGAGGATCAAATCTTGAACGCTCGCCATTTCCTCTTGATTTTGTTCTCTGGTCACTAGCATTATAAAAGCTTCCATATGACCACATGTTCAAGGAATTGATGCCATCCATTCAACAGAAACGCTTTATTAATTGTGGATTGCAAGTAGGCGACTGTGCTATAGGTGACAAGTAAATATCCAATCATCAAAGTCTGCTTTCAGTTCACTGGGTGCCTTGTATGCCACACATCTGTACACTAGTGATGAAGCTATTAATGACCATTTAAATTCACTCCTTAGTCTTTTCTTTTCTTTTCTTTTTTTTTTTTCAAATTTTTCCATGGGAAATCTAAGCTTCATATACAATAAGAAATAAAAAGTCCGAATAAGATGGTCACTGATAGCACCATCTCATGGATTCTTTAAAGAAGTAACAATCATGTCGTAATCACAAGTGCAGACTGCTGGATGGTCATCTACTCACTCAGAGTGTTTCGTTGCATCTCATATTTTTCATGGAACTATTCGAGCAGGGCCAAAGTGTTAAAATATTCATTTAAAATTATCAATTATATAGATATATATATCTATGTTGGCCCAAGCTTTATTTTAAACTATAGATTATATATTTATTATTGTATTTAAGACATTTTAGGCTCCAGATTATCTTCCTTTTAGAAAAGGAAAACAAAAGAAGCCACAAACAGGAAAAGCGTCAGATCCGGAACTGGTTCTTATGAATTGCGACTGGAAATGTATAAATGCTTTCTTTTACCTTAAAAGATTAATCTTTTTTGGCCTCTGCCACATCTCCCTTCAACAAATCACAGTTTCAACCATAATTGTATAAATACCTTTTTTTTATCGTAATTTCTCTTATTGGTTATGCGTCGTGCATGATTAATCAAGTGGCAGATCGATCGAATGCAGCGTTTTTCCCCTTCTCTTTATGTTATTCATGGAATTGAAGGCAGTGGTTAACATGCTTTTGCAGGCAATATATAACATGGATTCGATTCAGTGGTTGTCACCTCGGTTCGCTGCTGCTTCCATCTCTTCTTCTTCGCCTTCTTCATCACTTCCTTCTTCCTCCTTCCCATCATCATTAGTGTCTTCTTCTCCTTCTGGGACGTCTTCTTCTCGCTGCACCAACTGCAGCTTGAGCCGCCCGTCCTCCCTCGAAGCATGCAGGAGCTCCTTCGTAGGAACCCTGACCTCCCTCAGGACAAAGCGGCCGTCCTGCCTATAGGACTCGAAGCTTATCCATGGCTTGCCGCTGCTGCCGATGGAAGGTATCGGCGGCGGAAACCCGCCTGAGAGCTTCGACCTCACGTCGGAGAAGTTCTTCGAGAGCTCATTCCGCGGGCTCGCCGTGCAGTGGTTCTGATCCCCGTCCTCCGTCAGTGCCTCCTGGGAAGAGGTCGATCCGTCTTCGATCACCTGCAGCTCGTCGACGTCGGCGCCGCAGCTCTCCGAACCCAGGCCCTCCGTGCATAGCTGCAGCGGGTCGGAGCACTTCTCGTGGAAGTGGAGCTCGCCGAAGATCTCGGTGAAGGAGGAAGAGTCGAGCGTCTTCTTGGGCATGATCTGGTTCCATGCAGACAGGGACTCCATCAGCGTCGGGTTCTCAGGCAGCTTTGGCTTGTCGAACAGTGAGCTCAAACCGCCACAGGTCGCCATGATCTTGCTGTCCGTATTGGTTACTCGTGCCAAGAAGAGGAAGAGGAGGAAGGGGAGGAAGGAGGAAGACGAAGAGGAGAAGCGATGGATGCTTGGAAGAAGGGAAGAAGGTGTGGAGGAGGGAGGGAGTAACAGGATTGGGCTTGTTGTAGTAATTAATATGCACGTATACATGGTATGGAGGAAGAAGGGTATCTCTCCCAATTTATGAATAAGATCTTTTTTTATATTATTCTTGATTTCCCAAATATAATAAGATTGACTAGTTTGACATACATGGAAATATTAGATATCTCATATATATATATATATATATTTTGGAGTCCAGATAATTAACTTTTTTTTAAAAGATTCTGTTCATGCTATATATGTAATATGTGTGTTATATGTTTGAATAATAATTTTAATGTTCTTGGTATTCAAAAGTCTCTATTTTATTTTAGCGGTTCATAAGATCACTGCTGAGATTAAAACATGTCTCCTTTCTGAGGTTTAATCCGAAGACGAATTACTACAAATTGAAGTGATCAATTCATGTATATCTAAGATTCCTCTGTTCAATATATTAGTAGCCTAAAATAATTGTCGACAAAAGAACCTTATTGTTCATTTACTGATGTGTTTGGTGAAAAAGTTTGATCACGACAAACCAAATCCAATTAATGAAGAAAAGGTTAACCCAGGTACTTTGGTACTAAAGGGTGTGCAATGCAATATTACATAGTGAATTGGATGCAGTGCGAGTAAGATAAACTATAGCGGATAATATCAACGGATTCAACTTATCTCAATAAATATAATTTGTCACTTTAATATTTTCATCGCTATTGAATTAGTTGAATAAGATGCATCACTGGTTATTTGAGAAGGATTCAACTGAACTCTTAACTAATTTCTTTTCTGACGGAAATTATTTCCATGGCTATTTGAAAAAAAATTGTTTATCTTTTTTAAATTGCGAAGGATACCAATTCTTCCGAAAAATCCTCATTTTCATGAATAATTTTATAATGAATTTTTTCGGTTACCATCTCAATATTTAGGAAGACAAAAAACGTACTTGTCATAAATTGAAATCTCGACAGCACGCTTAACTATGACAAGTTGCATCTATAAAAGTTTAAACTAAATTTTTATTTAAGCGATTACAAATTGTTATTTAATCCTTCCAACAAGTTGTTCATAAGGAGAGACTTTGAATCTCTCTGTCACAAGCGTATTTATTGCGTACGTAGAAAAATATTTTACCGTGGCCGTACAGGCCGAGTCATGACTCATGACAAACTGCCAGAATCTAAAAGCCACTTTTCTTCTGGTGAAACTTGGAGACACGACGACAATGCCGCATGGCCAGGCCACTTTTTAACTGATGGTTGCCATTATTGAATTGTGTTCTGAGTGCTGACTCTGCATCTCGGGTAATCCAAGTGACTGGTAGAAGACAGTTGATCTGTTCCTCCTTTTAGATGCAGTCGTCCTCCTGTCTCCAATTTTGCTGGAAGGAGACCTCGCCAGAGATATTTTCTCGAAAATGTCATCGGCCAGGTCGCTAGCTAATTTCAGTCCGTGACACACGGACTTGTGTATACAACACAATATTTGATCCAGAAATCTGAAAGATTAATAACAATAACATATCTGAGTTTTATTTCTCGTTTGCTTTTTTTTACCCAGTAAAACACCACAGAACTATTTGACGTTAATATCCCATATCTATCAATCTTCAGGGTGAGCAATGAACATGGAAATATCACATCAGTTAAAAAATATTTTCCTTACTAAATTGTCCAAAGACGAGGAACACTACTATAGAGATTGACCCTATCTCAAACAGGCTCATGGATAGAACATTTTTATTCTCCACTTGTAAGGGAAAAAAAGGAAGGAAAGAGAGTATAAAGTGGAGTGATTCTGATCCATATGAGATAGTGATTCATCTCACTATAGCTATTAGCTGCTTGCAGAAAGGAGCTTATCCTTATTGTCCTAATATCTCATAAGGAATAGAATCTGCCTAGCTGATAAAATATCGAAACCATGCAAATTGATGCACAATATGCAGCCATATAGTTATGTTCCTCAGATAAAGACAATTAAGTTGCTGTGAGATGTGAAGGCCAGGCAATAGCCTACAGTACATCAAATTGACACAAAAGTCAGAATGATTAAGAGACCTTGAATGAGACTACACCACAAGCAAGAAGAATATGTATTAAGGGAGGCATGATATGCACAATACAGTCAATCACATTTACTTCACTCAAATTTCAAGCTTTCAGAAGACCAAATAAGTCAGTCAAGAATGTTTACAAGAAAGATACAGCAATTGGAATCTGAAACAAAAGAAAAAAAATGCACAACCTAGAAATTCAGACATGTTTTTGAGTCAGCAGTGAAGTAAACAAATAGCATGTTGCGACTTATTTACAGAATTTTCTTGATTTCTCGGGCCTCTGCTGTAGGTGATGAAGCCCATACACTTTCTTTCAGTTTTCTTCCTTTTCTAAGATTGTGCAAGAATTTACATGAACTAGTTATAAACATAAGCACCTAATTCTTGGATGCTAATTGAACTTTCAGTTGCAGGTTGGATTCTCAAAGATAAAGTTTATGGATAGAATGTCATGCAGTCATTTCAGAGCTGGTTGTCTCACTATAGGATATCGAACTATCATGAGTCGTCACCATCAGAAATTTTCTTGAGGAACCTGTCTACCATTGACAACTTCCTCTGAAACCAGAGAAGGTTTTGTTGCTTCTTCATCACAAGTTCGAAGATGAAGATGAGAACTCTCTTCAGCATGATTTTCAGAATACTCTGTATTCTGGACAGAAGAGTTTGTCAAAGCATTCTCCTGCCGCTCTTTAAGTGTCTTTATTATCAGCATCCTAAGAAAATTCATTACTTGAACTGCATACATCAATGCATTCAAAGGATCTGCCATCTGCGATTATAAAGAATAACTATTAGAATAGCTATCCTAGTTAAACAAAATATCCAGTAAAGCACAAGAGAAATACTCATTAGTAAACATCACAAGGAAAGCATCTCTGGAGAAAAACAGAAGGAAACTTTGCATAAAAAAGGATAAGAAGTGAAAAGTTATATCTAAACATTATCACAAGGTAGTGAAGAAAAAAATCACCTGTGTCATGTTTGGGGCAAATACTGTAGCAACATTGCGGGCATTCATCTTGTTTAGCTGTTCTTCTTGGACAACATCGGCCATCAAATTGACAGCCCAGTCTAAAAGAGCAGCCTCTGCTGATGGTAGAAGTTTTATCAGCTGAGAACAGTCTTCCTCTGTCTGGCATTGCATCACTTGATCAGGTGAAAGGGGATCCAGCAGTCCAGCAGGAAGTTCTCTAAACCAGGCCTGTTGAACAATCAACAAGATTTCAGCATTATGTAGTCTCATGTCTTATCATTTAATAATCACTTAAAATTTCCTATCGTCCTTCTTCATGAAGCATTGATATAAATGAAGTTGTTCAAACTCCAGAAACCCCAAAGAAGGTGTCAAAATCATTGCACAAGGAAACTAGACAAAGATGTTTGTAGTGATGCAATGATGCTCATTAAAAAGAAATAAAGAATTTGATTCTCCTGGAAGGTTGCTTCCTAAACTAGATTAATAAACTAGTGAAGTATAAATCTAAGATAATTAAGATAGAAATAGAAACAAAAAAGGCAGGCCAAAAGAAGGATATACATGCACAAAAGTGCCAAAAACAATTTAATTATCCTAGTGCCATGAAGTAGAATCCCTTTGTTAACCCCTTATTCTCCCCTTGTGCACTACTGATGACTAAAGCGATTCTGATATTTGTGTTATGATAAAGACCCATGGAATGACATTTAGGGAAAAACATAATAGCGACAGGGAGAGAAAAACTTCATCAAATACCTACAGAAAATTATTATCATATTGGAATAATACTATCACATAGTACATGAAAAAGTTATTCATGCTTAAGGACCACAAGAAAATGCCTTTCTAGGCCTCACCTTAATTAAACCTGCAAGACAATGCACATCGACACCCTCTGGTACTATTCCATTATTTAGTTGGTCTCTAACATACTCCTCATGGCTATTCTCTGCAGTAATTCTGAAAATGCCTTCTGCCTTTTCAGTGGAAATTTCAATTAATTATTAATCTTGAAAGAATAAAAAATTGAAGTATAAATACACACAAAAAATACCTTAAGACCTCCTTGTTCATAAAGCCGCCTTTGAACTAGCAAAAGTATGGTTGGAACACTGTTCCCTCTTGAGTCATACGAGCACTGCATGGATTCAGTGGAAACTCCAAATACGGTCGTGCTGCATTGAAAGTCAGTGAGACAGAATTAGATTCCCTTAGAAAAGGACAAAATATCCAAACAGGAAAAAGGAAAGCTAATGATAAATTGAGGTTCCACCAAGATTACGAAAATGTCATATAGCAAGTTTCCTTTTAAAAAAATTAAACAAGGTCTGGCACATAGAGGGATGATGTTTAGGTGAATTTTAAATGTGGATAGAGTATGGTTAACAAGAACTAGTAAGTTCCTTCTTCTATCTCAGATATGTCCCGATATTACTTTTGGTACTTTTTTTGGGATATCCACTCGGGCCCCGGTATCCTGACTAATCCGAGTCGGGGTAAAGAGCACAACAGTATTCCCCTGGTCAAGTGGTGGCCAATGATATTTTTAGTACTTTCATTAGAGAGAAAGTTGTAGCAAGGAGAATACATCATCAGAAACACGATACACAAATGTTGCATAGTGAACAATATTTCCCTTAAACGAGGCAACACTCGGGTATAAAAATATCAATTATTGTGAATATTGTTTAATAATGTATTAAAGTTTTGAAGGTAAGATGATGAAATGTAGGAAACATGCAGTAAACACTTTTCTTTTACTTTTAGCATTCCTCTACTTAACGCACTGCTTGATAACATGTTAAGAAGAAAATTAAGATATACTAAAGTAGAAACACAGACATTTGAGGACCTAAGGATGGATTTCAGGAAATGCAAGCACAGTAACCAAATAAACTATTATCTAAAACCTTCTGAGGTGGAAAAACAATAAGAACTAATTATTAATGTTGCAAGAATAGTTCTGGGAGCTGTACATAAGGAAGCATAATTGACTATCAATATGAATGGAAAAACAGCTTCGTTTCATCTCCATAAATAAATGACTCATGCTAAAGATTATGTCAACACGAAATTAGTTTACTGCAGCTAACATAAATCCTCGTGATGATGATGCATAAACTTGTGATATGGCTAGGGTCCATTCAAGTTCTGTCCAAAGAAACACAAATAAGCTACATCTGAAATTAGATCTAGAAATCACGCTTAAAGCTAATGAAATGCGTTTAGAATCAAACGACAACATAAGCATTTGCATTTGAAACCTGTTCCTAAATAAAATCTTTCCGTACATCAAACACATGAATATAATGTTCTGCAATTGAATCCCATACAAGACATGAATATAGCTTCAGTATAAGCTTAAGAATCCAATGCAGAGAAACGCGGTAAATCACACTGATGGCGACAAAAATCAAACGTTAATGTCGTAATCAAGGAAAGAAATTCAGACCTTGCGCTCGGGGCCTTGCGAGGGACCTCCGGTTCGAGCTCGACGGGCAGCCCAAGGAAGCCATGGAACCTGTCGAAGGTCACATGAGCGACGTGCCGCACGTCGGTCGGCCAACCGATCTCCATCGACCGGAGATCTTCCTTGTCGCCTCGGCCCTCCGTCTTGTACCCTGCCAGCGACTTCCGTATAACCGTTATCAGTAATGCCAACAACGAAATCGGCTGCTCTTTCTCCGCTGCTCCTGCTCCCTTCCTCCTCCGCTCTCTCTTCCTCTCCGCTGAGATTACTCCGTTCCTGCTCCTGGTGCCGCCGCTGACATATACCTCGTTCTCCTCGACAATGCCACCACCGTAGACGCTTAAAAGGCCACCGCAGCCATCATTGGGGATGCACGAAAAAGCAATTCTTGGAGATGAAGGAAGATGAAAAGGGGACTTTAGGACTTCGGTCATGGCTTGATATTATGGGAAGAGATGTGGAGGGTGGACCAAATGGACTTATACAATTGCCAACAAACAATAAAGATTGGATTTTTACAACACAAGCTGGAAAAAGAGTGGATCTTTCTTCTTTTCTTTTCCCAGTGGACCAAATGGAACTATAGAATTGCCAACAAACAACAAAAAGAAGGACGTATAGAACACAGGTTGGGAAAAGATTGGATCTTTTGTTCTTTTTCCCTTTATTGAGAACGTGGGCAGTAGTAGTTCAGCTCCTGATGCTTCCCGTTTGATGGAGCAAGGGAGAGAGGGACTTTTTCTCTATTGGAGTTGGATTGAAGGAAAGGTTTTGTGAGGATGTTGCTGGTGGAACGTGTATATTTTATAACTCCGCCTATATTTTATAGCCGGTCCCAAGCCCGGATAAAAGAGGAGGGTTGTGTTAGGCCCCGACAGCCAGCATAAAATCATGTCGAATCTTATGAACATGGATCAACGATCGTATGATCCATGTAGCTGACCCCACCTAGTAGGATAAGGCTTTGTTGTTATTGTTGTTGGTGGAACGTGGGAATCATGACTCCTTAGACTGGGAGAAAACTTAAATATATATTTTCTTCTCCCTTTCTTGGCCGGCTGTGGATTTTGTTGAAGAGGACAAAGAGGAGAAGCAAGTCAGGCGCATCGATCGAAAACATGGTTTTTTTTCCTGGGGAGAACGACCCTTGTAAGCTTCAAGGTGCTTGAACTGAAACAGGCAGAGGTTATGAATGAGCGGTGCCACACAGTTTAAGTAAACTTGATTATAGGATCATTAATGCTTACTTTGGGAAGTGCTAATTGCTCATACATCGGATATTGTGTAAACATCACAAGTTTGACCCACTTTGGTGTTGTTTATTATGAATTGTATGCGAGTTTAATAATTAGAGATCCTGAGATTTCCATGGATATCTAAGGTAGTTTATCATATTTACAGCATGAAAAGAATGTGTAATGCGTGATGTACGAGTAAGTTTATGATATGAGAGAATACTATGGCGGTACTATTTTAACTTTTTTGTCTGATTATAAAAAAGGTTAATGATATATAAAAATGTGGAAATTCATATTATTATATATATGCGAACGCTCTTTAAAATGCAAATTTTAGTCTATATCTTGTGTGGATAATTTTCATGTTCAACAACAACAACAACAAAGCCTTATCCCACTAGGTGGAGTCGGCTACATGGATTATACGACGTCATTCCGCTCTATTAGTAACCAAATCTTTCGGTATATTATTCACCAATAGATCTTGCTCTATTAGTTCGCCAAGTGTCCGCCTTGGCCTCCCTCTCCCTCTTTTAATCGGACTCCGGATTATTTGATCTACTCTTCTTACTGGCGCATCTAATGGTCTTCTCTGAACATGACCAAATCATCTCAAACGATTCTCTACCATTTTCTCATTAATAGGAGCCACTCCGACTCGTTCACGTATATGGTCATTTCTAATCTTATCTAATCTTGTATGACCACACATCCATCTCAACATCCTCATTTCACGTATAATTTTCATGTTCAATGCCTCAAAAAATGCCATCTAATTTAGCTTTGTAACAAGTTCTTCAATCCATATTTGATAATGAAATTATCCATTGTTGGTTACTAAGTATTTTTTATGTGTATAATATCAGTTGTACATGTCATCACTTTGTTTAACATTATAAAGATCTGATAAAAAATAGAAATGGAATATAAATCTCTTAATCACAAATTTTATGAAGCAAATTTATCAAATTTCGGAGTTCGACAGGCGTTCATTCTGAATTCCAACTGAGCTTAGACATGACAAGGAGCCCCGAAGCAACATGAGGCAGAAAAATGGTCCAATAAAAGAATGGTGAACGTGACTCAGCCAATAAGATATTGCCTTACAAGCCAAGCAATGCTATCAACATCTGACAGCGATATCCAGAACACCTCGCTGGACATCTTTATCCAGGACTCACATGTTCAGCACAGATATCTGTTTCTTGTTAAGATGCTGAGCAGTTGACATTGACAAACAAAAATTCTCGGTGCAACAGGGATTTTTCTTCTAGCAACTGTTGGACGATTGATCTGGCAGCTATTTTGGTATTGAAGATTCTACACTCATGTGCAAGTCATGTGTTTTCTGTGGATACAGCTCTGACAAAAGAACAACGGTGGCCCCAAAACTAGATAAAGGGAAGATGTTTGACTTGTTCTAGTGGTACGTAGCGGCACCATGATCCATCAAGTAGACATGATCAATGATAAAAAAAAAACATAAAAAAGGTGCTTTATGATGTTGGCTGATCATACAAATATTAGCAGATTCCTTGTAAGGGACATCCTTTCATCTTTAGTGCTTTTATAAACAAACTGGACATAAGGCTTAGCCAGCTCGAATTTGGCATTTTCTAATAGCAGTCATGGTTCAACGTGAATGATCAAATTGTTTTGAGCAATTATATCTCACAATGGCATATTTGGATTTTTTATTTTGTCGGTCATCAACCACTTTTTTTATGCATCAACAAGTTATCATTTGTTCTAGAATCAGACCATGATTTGGGGAATTGGGGTGGATAGTGTTTTCATGTTTTACTTCGCAGCAGTGCAGTAAAATTGTCACATCAGATTGTCCCAAATAACAATCCAATTCTTCATTTTTTATATTAAAAATTGTTTAACTTCATTTCGAAAAGAAGAAGTTTTTGTTTCTTTATTATGTTATTAACCACAGGAAACAACGATGATAACAAACATGATGTTTTTCGCAGACTCATCAACCTGTTCTATTTTTTATTATCGAACACCAATTTTATAAACATACGGACTCTACGTCAATAATTAAGAATAAAGTGAGAATGAATTCTTTTAGAATTTACTAATTTTTTACCAAATAGACCATATGAAATAAAGGAAAAGAAAGAGGAGAATTATATAGAAAAGAAAGGAAAAAAATGAGGAGAAATTAATTGTGCTTTGGTGCTTTCGGCGATTCAACACAAATCTGCACCTTCCTCCCATTCAACGGTTGAATGGGCCTTGAATTGTTGCGGTAATCCTCGTGCAGAGGCTCTCTCAGTGCAGCTGCTTGTTCTTTGGTAATCGATCTCACCTGCAACGCAGTTGCAGAAAAGTGAAGGATCAGGATTATCGATTGCCGTGCACCATTTTCTGAACTGAACTCCACCGGAGACTGTCACCATTACCAAGGAACACAGAGTTGATACTAAATGGACTAGAAACGTAATCTAAACATACATTGCCAAGGATGTTCCAGATGACGTTTTCTGTGCATGGGGGCGTCGTGATCGATCCGACGTACGTAATGTACTTGCGGGTCTTGCGCCTCATGGACTTCGTGCTCAAAATTCCAGCACGAACGTGCGCCTCTTCGTTGCCTCGGCACACCTCCTTTGCCAATTCGGCAATTTTGCTTTTTATCTGTGGTTTACCAGTGAATTAATGAGCTCAGTGATCATAAGAAGGAAGTTGACGTATATGTTGATCTCGTTCTGTTACTGAGAGGGAAATAGCTCATGGGCATCTCAGAGATCTTACCTGCAAAAGGAACGGATCAGGAGTGCCATATTGGTACAGGATCCCTACGATTGCGATGTTTCCATGATCACTCTTGTGGACCAGATGAAGCTCCATCGGGAACCTGTCCACATGCAAAACAAGTTTAGAAATTTAAGGTCTTTCCTCAAATCAGATCATAACACTATAGAGATGTCGAATCAAATTACAATTCCACGTTTCATTACAAAGATTACTATTTGAACTACCACTGACTGGCAATAGGAAGCTGCTAATGAACATAGCATGCAAAGCTTGGATTTCTTGAAGAGTTGCTGCTACTATTGTTTTTATCTCATGTGAAAAATCGTTCAAATAGAGTTTTCCTATAACCTTGCGTTCGGTTATCTTCGTATTTTCTGTCTTTTTAGCATAACATGTCAGTGCAAAATTTATAATCATTGGCAATTACAAATGTTTGCATTATTCAGGTCATAAGAGTTGCAAGATTATCATGATTGTTCATTGTTTTGTTCTTGTAGCAAGGAAAAGAATATTACCTTCCACCGTTAATGGTGTGCTCAGAAGGTGAATGCCAATGCATTTCTATAAGGCTGTAGTTCTTCCCCCCTACTTGAGCATTGCCTACGCCTTGTGCAAAATGCAGCTAATACAGGAGATGAAATATGTTCAGTTTACTGATATACATTAGAAGTATTCTAGAAGATGATATAGACATCAGAAAAGCATATCAGTGGAAGCATTTGATCCAATCGTATAGTTGTCTGTAAGATCTTGCTGGATTTGTTTAGCAGTACTGCTTGGTAGTAGACTTTAAATTTGTTTAAAATTCCATCATATGATGCAATTTCAAAGCTATCCTACCGAGATATCGACGCCGCTGTTGACGAGAGTGGCATTTGCAGCTATGTAATCCCTGACTAGTGGTTTCAGATCCGGGTTGTATACCAATTTATCCTTTACAATGTCGATCGGAGACTGATTCTTTCCTTTGGAGCACAATTCGAATTCGGGGCTCAGGCTTCCCCATTTGTCAGGTCCATTTGCACCACTGTATCCAAATTTAACATCTGGAAGAGTCCCTGATCATGATTCGTGATTGTAGAGAAATTAGATCCACATTTGACAGCCTTAAAAAGAAAGGAACATCTTAAATTCATGCCACTTATATGCTTTCTGTTCATGCAAACAAAAGGCCACGGTCGGGTTCTTAACTTTCTACCAATTCATTTGTTACCTGACAATTAACCAGTTCAATGTGATATTAACAACACAGCATAAATAGCATAAGACAATCTAAGTAATCCAGTGTGAAGTAACAAACAATAAAGTCAGTAATTGGAAGTGGCAAGAATCAAAATTAGGATAGCCAACAGTGAACAATAAAATAGAAGAAATGCAGTGCTCAGATGGTAGACTATGGGATAAAGAAGAAAAGAAATCAATCACATACCACTGGAACTAGCAAGTGAAAAAACAAGGGATGCTATGTACAGAGCAAGGATGGTCTTCCCTACAGCCATCACTTCCACTCAACCTATCCTTCCTTTGTTCCTTTTTGCTGATGTTTTCTCTATGCTGTGTACCTTTGTCTCTGTCAATGCTAAGTGGGGGGAGATATATAAAGATGGAGATGGATGTTGCTCCTCATGAACGAAGAGAAAGAAACGTTCGATTTTTGTGGTCATGTGAGTCCCCTTTCATCCATTTTGCTCCTTATGAAGTTTGTGTTCATGTGAGTCCCCTTCCATCCATTATGTTATCGAAATGTGGAAGTCTAAAATTGGCTTAAGCCTGTGTTATCCTCAAACTGTTCTGCACTCCATGTTTTTAGGCTCGTCTTTTGGTCCTTGTCAGATGCAAGTGTTTCTCTTTTTTTTGTGTGTGTGTGATTCGGTCTGATAAAGAAAAAATGACAAAGAAAATCATAATTAAGAGAAAAAACTTATCAAAAGAATTCGAAAAATGGATGTGAAAAAGAGAGTGATTAAGTTGGCATTGGTCTTGGGTGTTGCAATTTTTGTGATGGGACGAGTTTCAAGTAGGAGATTGCTTTAGACACTGAAACATGAACGAAATTGTTCACTTAGCTCACATTTGGATAGATAATGATAAAAGAAATATTTCCATCATAAGGTTTAGGGGCTAAGGATAGGAACCTGATTCAGGTCCATATGTGTAATAAATTTAACAAAACAAGATCATTCAATAAAGAGCGCATGTATGTTATTGTGCCCTATAACTTAATGTAACGTGTAACAACTGAGTAGTTTGAGATTTTAAAACATAATTTAATCATTTAAAGATTTTAATGACATGGCTCGGAAGTCCAAAAACCTTAAAAGTCAACTTATAAGAATTTTATTCCTTATTTAAAGTCTTGACCTCTATCCTCCCCATCCTCAAAATCTCACCCCTCTTTCGAAAATGGACTATTTTGGATGGAAATTTTTTGACAATTATAAAATCTTAGCAACTTAGGAAGAAATTATATGATGAATAATAAAATCCATCAGCACTAATGACGGATAAAGTTGCTTTCGAAAATATTTTATCAACAGCATGATCTCCTTCCATAGTTATGATCGCAAGCAAACAACTAACAACGGTTAACATAACCATTAAAACATCTTATGATCGTAGTGGTCATCAGAATGTTCAACAATTAAGACCATCTGAAAATAAATTTATAATCTAATATAATAATACATTATAAATTTATAAATATATTCTTTGTTGCTCAAGATTCTTCGTCTCAAATTTATAATTTAACATCTTTTTCAAAATATTAATGTCAGATATATTTTTTGCTGCAATCAATATATCAATCATCAACATAGAGCAATAAATAAATAAATGAACAATCAACAAGTTGATTCAAATAAACACAATTATCATACTTACTTTTAGCAAAATTCAAATTTAACATACCTTTAGTATTGTCGATGAGATTGTTTAAGTCTATACAAAGACTTCTTCATATGATAAACTATTCAAGCTCAAGATTCTGCAAAGTACGAATAGAAATATATTTCATAACAGGAGAGAACACATCATAAAAATTAACACCCTCCACTTGATTGTAGACTTTTTCTACTAATCTTTCTTTATATTTTATATCTTCATTATTGACACTCTCTTTCTTTTTGAACACCCATTTGTGTCCAACAATCTTCTTGTTCACTTGTTATTTTACAAATTTCCAAGTGTCATTCTTATGTAAAGATTTCATCTACTTCTGCATTACTATTAGTCATTTATCGTAATCAGAACTTTGAATGATTTCTAAATATGAGGAAGTTGACAACACTAAAAACACAAGCCATCAATTCTTCAAATTGAGCCTATTGTTTCTATTTCTCTTCTCTGTCGGTCACGAGCTAACATGTATTATCATTGAGAATAAGATTTTTGTGGTATGTTAATATATACTAGTTCGTGGAGTAATTAATGGTCTAGAAATTTTATTTTCACGCATCTTAATTTTAATCTTGATTGAGATACTAGTATTGTGGGACTTTAGTTTTGATTTAATTTAATACAATTTAATTTGTTTGATTAGTTTGTGGAGTATTTTAGTCTTGTTAACTTATTAATTTAGGAAAATTTTAATCCATCTTAGGAAATTTAATTTATTTTTTATAGTTCACATATTTATCTTTAATTTGTTATCATCCTAAGACCTAACTTTAACATCATTATATTATCTTATTTTTAAATATTTATTTTATAATTAGAAATTTATTTTCAAAATCCTATATTTTCATCTTTTATTCATTTATAAGATAAGATATTTGAATTAATAATATTCTTTATGGGTTCAATACTCTTTACTCATTTTTCTATATTAATTAAGCGACTAGTGCACTTGCCAGTGGATTTATTTTTGCTACATCATTTTATGTATGAATTGACATCTACAACATCAGCTTTCTAATTTTCCTTCTCGTTGCTCTCATTGATTATTTTATTCTTATTTTGTAATTTGTAACACTTTGCTTTGATATGACCTTTCTTCTTACACTAATTGTAAATTTTATTTCTGTTCTTCAACTTGGATTTAGATCTTCATGATTTTCACTTCTTGCCCTGATGTTTGCCTCTCACAATCAGGCATGAAGCTTGATAATTAGATTTACTGTTAGATCCCAATTCGTTATCCAAATTTTTTTTTGCTAAGTTTGACATCTTCAAAAGTAAGCTTGCCCCTACCATATATCATAGATTCTTTAAAGGTTTTATATGAAGATGATAGAGAATACAAAAGTAATAACGTCTAATCTTCATTATCAATGGCATTTGCGTTCTTCAAATCATTGGTCAGGATGACAAATATGATATTTAGTCAACACACTTTCGATCGTACGGAAGGTGTATAGCTGATGCTTCAACACAAGTTGATTCATTAGGATTTTCATCAAATATAGAGTTTCCAAATTTATCTAGAGACATGTCTTCTCTACGAGAACTTCATGAAGAACATTGTTCGTCAAGCACGACTCTCTCATCAAGTTCCTTCCAAACGAATGTCTCCATGGCATCTAGCTTTTGACCCGACAATGCCTTCTTCAACCCATTCTGATCTAGGATGACAAGCATCCCAATTTGCTATAGAATAAAGTTTGTATTTTCTTCAAACTTCTCAATGCCAAACTTCATTGTAGACATCTTTAGAAATTTAATTACAGAAAAACTCTGATACTAATTTGTTGTGAATAGAACATCAAAAATCGATGAATAATCAAAATAACGAAGTAGAGAAATATAAAAGAAGATAAACACAAATATTTAACGTGATAAAATTCTCTTGATCAATATGAATGAAAGAAATATCTACGGGTAAAGGAAGTCGTCATCAAAAGAAATTTCACTATGACAAATATAGAGTACATCATGATAAAATCACAACCTTCATATATAAAAATTGTGAAAGAAATTCCAAGCTCTTCGCTTCCGCCACATGTCATTTTTTCTTTCATAATTTTAGGTACATGGTATAATAAATTTAAGGCACATAAACATAATTAAAAATAATAATACTATTTAAAAAAACATTACTAATGTCTCCTATACCATAAAAAAATCCGTCATTAGCATTTATAAATTATCGGCCAGCTCCCTATTGTGACTCTCTCTCTCTCAAGATTTGTCTCGCTCTCTCTAAAGCTCTCTATTTCTCCGGGGTGGCACTCTTCATACAATCTCGATCTAGACCAATGGTAGCTCCCGTGAACCTAAACTCCGACGATACATAAAAATCCAATGATGAACTCTCCTCCCTAGGCAATGAGATTCGACAACCAATTCTTCTCCTTCATCTTTTTGAATGGCTGAATCCGGCCATAAACTAATTATTGTAGTTAATCTATTAAATTAATTATGATTATTGTTAATTTAGAAAATTAATTGATAAAATATTATAGTTAATTCCTATTATTAATTTGTTATTGGATAAATGTTATACATGTTTAAATTTATATTTATGCTAATTCACTACAAAAAATGTCGAATAGCGACGCGAATTAGCGTCGCCGCACAACGCAACGCTAAGTAGACACTAATAGCATCTCCATTGGGTCGATAAAAATAGAAGCTAACTGCCTCTCTATAGCGTCAATTTAACGTCGCATTAGAACCAAATGATGTCGACGCTAAATGAGGCACCACCGAGACACTATTTTAGCGCTATTACCATGCATGAAAACTAGAAAACACACAATAGATGTTAGCGCTATATTGACGTCACAAGCTTGCGATGCTAATTTAGTTCCACCACGATGGTGACGCTAATTCGACGCTAAAATAAGAAGCAATATTAGCGTTGACGTCTCGCATTGTATTGGCGTCGACAAATGTGACGCTATATTAGCGTCGAAGGATTGCGACATTAAGTAGATGCTAGTTTATGCTCTTTTGGTAATATATGTTATATATTGTATAGTATATTATAGAATATTATACTATACTATACTATCTATTATACTATATTGTATTATATTATAAATTATACTATATATATACCTTACTATACTATATTATTCTATTATATAATATACAAAAATTAATATATCATGCTATACATACATTATATTCTAATTTCCAAATCCAAAATTGGAGGAATAGTGCTTCTTTATTTTCCATGGGATTCAAATGGCGATTGCCGGAGATCCGACCATCGGATCATCGTGAAATTTGTACGTCCTATAGACAACTTCAACAAAGATTTTAAACTATTTTTTGGTTATTTTAGGAGGCCGGATAGCAGAGTTAAGAACCTAGGAAAAAAGAGACTTCCGTTGGTTGCCGACATGAGGCCCGCGGGAATCGGTCAAAACAAAAATTATGGATTCATAGAGATTACGCGAGCTATCCATTCGCACAGGAATCGCGGTGATCGGATGTCAGAAGAAATTCAATAAAATAGGCAAAGTTTTAGAATAGAAACGGTCGGTTCTCCGCAGTCCAGGCTCGTATTGCCACGAAAAAATAGACGTTTCGAAGGGCTTAGGAAGGTAGGGTGGCGTAAACCTTTCATGTTTCACGTGTTTTTTGTTTGCTCCGATTTTTAAAATACCTATTTTTCATAAGTATAAAAATTCCTTAAAACTTTCAACCCACCTAAGAAATATAAAAGTGTGAGTTCTAAAAAATCGGACCTTTCGAAAGCGCTTAGAATGGTCCCATTTAGACATAGAGTTTTCAAATTTTTCTAAAAAATATTGATTTTGTTAGAATTTTTTTATCCAAATTTAAAAAGAATATTCAAAATGTTCTATTTTGCTTCGTGCGCCTAAAAAATATTAGAAATTACGTTTCTAAAAAATTGGACCTCTTGGGACTTCTTAGAATGGCATCGATTCTCGAATTTTATACATATACACATATATACATATACATATACATATACACGTATTACATATACATATGTACACATACACATATATACATATACATACACATATACATGTACATATGCATACACACATATACACATACACATATACACATACATACACATTTGTACATATATACATGGATATGTACATATACATATATACATATACATGCATATACATATAAATATACATACATATATACATATACATACACATATACATTTAATCAATTTATAGTTAATAAATAACTTAAAGTTTGGTGCCACGTCAACGTCGCAATTGCGACGATTACATTTTAGCATCACAGTAGAACCACAATAGCATCGCTAAGTTGTGACGCTAAATTAGCGTCTCGAAAGCGCGGCGCCAATGCGACGTGACACTTTAATTTAGTGCCATAATTTTTTGAGTCGCTAACTTGCGGCGCTATTTGGCATACAACATGGCGCCATACTAGTGACGCAATAATGTTGCATCCCGTTAACTAGCGATCCGTGTGCTCATCAAGGAATGAATCCTGACAGTCCTTTCTTTTAATCCGACGATTCATAACACCTCTTTTGATTAAGCCGATCTCTCTTCCTCTTTTAAACGCCAGCAACATCTGCCCTTGTCTTTGTTGAATCATATGTTTTGATGGTAACAAATTAAACTGGACATAAAAGTTACTAATATATACTTAAGTAATGATAATACAGGTGTAGGATTAATATGACCTCATTTGTAAAAGGAATCACCAAATTAAAGTCGCAAAATTTTTTTCAGCACATGACCAGTCGACCGGCCAAGGCAACCGATTGATTGATATTCAACGGAAGAAAAGACGAGATAATATCGATCGACGATCCGATCATTGCACCGGTCAACCGGTCAGCGTAGCAATGAACTCAGAAATGACGAGATTATACCGGTCGACGTCGAGACTTACCGATCGATGTACCGATTGATGATAAGATGTACCGATTGACGTCACGATATTATCGTTCGATGTACCAATTGATGATGAGATGTAACGGTTGACGTCGCGACATTATCAGTCGATGTACCAGTCGAAGGATCGGTCGACCAGACAATGTCAAATCGCAAAAAATGCAACAACGGTCACATTGACCGGCCGACCGGCCCATCACAACGGTCGACCGACCACACAATCAAATAAACAGTAAAGACTATTATTTTGAGGAAAAAATTGTGGAAGACTTTTTGAACAAATTTTCACTTGTAGGAGTTTATAAAAGGAGTGCCAAAGTCTGAGGAAAAATCATCAAAACAAGCAAGAACATCCTAGAGCTCTTTCAAGTTCTTGAGTCCAAAGTTACAATTTCTTTCCTTTTCTTTTCTTAGCTTTGAGTGTGAGAAAAATTTTATAAAAGGAAAGAGTTAGAGGGAAACATTTTCTTTTTGATCTAGTGAGATTGAGAGCTCATTATAAAAGAGGTGTGCCTTACCTCTTGAGCAGGGAAGAAGGCATGTGATGTAAAGATTCTTGTTCTCTCCCTAGAAGAAAAGAAAAAGATAGTGGATCTCCAATGGTCTTGAGGTCGAGGAGTCGAAGTGGGGACGTAGACCAAAGAGTTGAGGCTGAACATCATCAACATATTGTATCTTCTTGCTTTTGTTCTTTATCTTTCACTTATGCCTTATCTTTATTTGCTTATAATCGATTTTATTGATTTTTTCAATAGTGATTTTGCCAAAAGATTTTATACACCAATTCACCCCCTCTTAGTGTTTTTTATCCTACAATTGGCATCAGAGCGGATTGCTCTTATTTTTAAGATTTAAAATATCTTTAGAGCTATGACATCAAGTCGTTTCAACTTTTTCCGAAGGTCAATATATTAATCACCCTTCACTTTTAATGCATAAAATTTTACATATTGAACAATTAGGATGCAAGCCTATGTTCATTCTATTGACATTGATATGTGGGATATTGTTCAAAAGGATTTTGATTTACGTGGAAAAACTCATTTAGAATATACCGAAGGAGAAAAACTTTTGGTAAAATTAGATTGGAAAGCAAAAAATATTTTTTTATTGTACTTTGGATCCAACGGAGTTTAATTGGATTTCTAGTTGTCAAAGTACTAATGAGATTTGAAAGAAACTTATTATTACTCATGAATGAATAGATAAAATTACGGAGTCTACATTAAATATTTTAAATAATCAATATGATTTTTTCAAAATGCTTGAAAATGAATTCATAAATAAGACAGCCGTTCGCTTTAATAATATTATTAATGTCTTAGACACTTTGGGCAAGCCAAGGATTAATCCTCAAAAAGTGAAAAAATTTCTCAAATCTCTCTTCTCCAAATGACGTACAAAGAGGATGATGATTGAATAAAAGGATTTGAACAAGTTAGACTTTGATGATCTTATAGGTTCACTCTTAACCTATGAGATCGGCATCAAAGAGAATGAAAAAGCAAATACTCCAAAAAGAAAAACACTTGTATTGAAAGCAAATAAAGATGAGGAAGATACAAGTGAAGAGGATGATGATCTTGATGAAAAGAAGCTTTCCATATATGTAAAGAAGCTTGACATATATCTCAAGTTTGCTAAGTAAAATAAGAAGAAAGACTTCACCAAGAGAAGATCGTCATTAAGCAAGAGTAAAATAACTTATTTTGAATGCAAAAAGAATAGACACTATAAAAATGAATGTCCAAATTTGATCAAAAATGAGAAAAATAGAAAAAGCTTAAGAAGAAAGAAAAATGCTTTTCAAGCCACTTGAGAAGAAAGCGAAGATAAAGAAAATGACTCAAACACCTCCTCTAGTGATGATGAAAAAGTCTACATATGTCTAATGACTAATAACTATGAGGTATCATCTGACTCTATTGATAGTTAATCATTTAATGTGCATAAGGAGTTTAGAATTCATATTAATAAATATGGATGCCTAAAAAATGAATATGATGATATAAAAATAGAGCTTGAAAATTTATAAAAGAAAAATAAGAAAGTTAAATCATGTGAAAAGTGTGATGTATTGAATGAAGAAAACTCTAGCTTGGAATTCTCAATTGAAGAATTGAAAATGAAAAATAGTACACTAAAATTATTATTTGAAAAACAAAATGTAGAAAGTGCATGCTTGAACAAAGAAATTAATAAATTAAAAGTTGAACTTGAAAAATTCTCAAATGGAAATAAAATGTTAGATGTCATGCCTAGTGGATCTAGAATATCTTCAAATAAAAAGGGACTTTGTTTCAATTATTTTGAAAAGAAAAAAATGACAAAAAAATTTTATTTGTTAAAGCATCGCATGTTTACACAAGATCACATATTATTTATTTTCATTGTGGATATGAAGAACATTATTCTTATGATTGTAGAATTAGAAAAAGAATAAGTAATGGGACGAAGAAAATTTGAGTTTCGAAAAGGACCATTACTAATCAAGATGGACCCAAACAAGTTTGGGTACCAAAAAGATGAAACTCTTAATTTCTTTCTTGTAGGAAGCTTCTAAGTACAATGAAGGTAAATGATATTTGGACAGTGGATGATCAAGACATATGACCGGCGATGCATCAAATTTCATCAATTTGGAAAAAAAATGGAGGAAAAATCACCTTTGGAGACAATAACAAAGGAAGAATAATTAGTATGAGTAATATTGGTAAGAATGACAAAGTATATTTGGAAATGTTTGACTAGTTGAAAATTTAAAACATAACCTAATTAGCATAAGTCAATTATGTGATAAAACTAATTAGTCAAATTTGAAAAGAACAAATATTTGATACTAGATGAAAACAATAAAGTTTTACATGAGTTTTAGACACAATAATGTATACAAAATTGATTTTGATAACTTGAAAAATGAAAAATATTTTAGTGCTGTGCATGATGACATAAACTTGTGGCATAGAAGATTATGACATATAAATTATAAATTACTAAATAAACTTTCAAATCATGAATTGATTAGAGGTTTACCTAAGATTAAATTTGAGAAAAATAATATTTGTGATTCATGTCCAAAAGGTAAATAAATCAAAAGTTCTTTTAAATTAAAAGAAGTTATTAGTACGCATAGAGCTTTGAAACTTTTACATCTTGACTTGTTTGGACATATTGATGTGACAAGCTTAGGAGAAAAAAAATATGTATTTGTGATTTTTTATGATTTTTTCTGTTTCACTTGAACTATTTTTTCTTGCTAGTAAAGATGAAACGATAAACATATTTTTCAAATTTGCAAAATGAATTCAAAATGAATTTGAACAAAAAATTTAAAAAAATTGAAGTGACCATGGAGGAGAATTTAAAGATAATAAATTTGAGTTATTTTGTGAAGAAAATGGAATCACTCATAATTTTTTCACTCCTAAAACACCTCAACAAAATAGAGTAGTAGAAATAAAAAAATCGGATTATACAAGAAATGGCTATGGCAATTTTAAATGAAAGCAAATTATCAAAATATTTTTGGACGGAAGCCGTAAACACATCATGCTATGTTCTCAATAGGATTCTACTTAGACATCTCGAGAAGAAAATATATTTTGAAGTGTTATCTGGTAAGAAACCAAATATATTTTATTTCAAGATTTTTTTTTTGTAAATGCTATATTTTGAGTGTCAAAGATAACTAGGCAATTTTGATGATAAATATGTTGATGGTATTTTCTTGATTATTCTTGTTCAAGTAAAACTTATAGAGTATATAACAAAAGAACATTAGTTGTTGAAGAGTTTATTAATGTTAAATTCAATGAAACTAATGATTTTTTGAGCAAGTACATGATGATGATGATGATGATGATGATGAAATAGTTGAAGTGCAAAGACAACTTCATGTTATGGATATAGAGGAAGCAAAAGTTTACACCCCAAAGGTGAAAGAAATAGAAGAACTTAAAAGAAAAAAAATCAAATCATCCCAAGAAATTGGAGATATGTCTTAACACACCACTTGATCAAGTTATAGATAATATAAATAAGGTATAAAAACTAAAAACTCTTTAAAAAATTTATCTATTTTTTCGACTTTTCTTGCAAACTTTGAGTCCAGCAATATATATGAAGCACTTGAAGATCCAAAGTGAATAAATGCAATGCATGAGAAATTAAATAATTTTAAAAGAATTCAAGTGTGGAAACTTGTGGAAAGACCCAAAGACCATTCCATTATTGGAACCAAATGGGTCTTTAGAAATAAGTTAGATGAAAATGGTGTTATTGTGAGTAACAATACTAGATTAGTGGTCAAGGGCTACTCACAAATTAAAGAGATTGATTTTGATGAAACTTTTGCTCTCGTTGCTAGACTTCAGACAATTCGAATGTTTTTTACTTTTGCATGTTATAAATATTTTAAACTTTTTTAAATGGATGTAAAATAGACCTTTTAAAATGATTTTTATAAATGAATAAGTTTATGTTGAACAACCTCGAGGTTTTGAAAATCTAGATTTTCCTAACCATGTTTTCAAATTTTCAAAAGCTCTTTACGGATTAAAACAAGCTTCTAGAGTTTGGTATGAAAGATTAAGTTCATTTTTAATTGAAAATAGTTTTTAAAAAAGGAAAAGTTGGCACCACATTATTTTTAAAATATTTTAAAAATGATATTTTAATAGCTCACATTTATCTTGATGATATTGTTTATGGTATTACTAATGAATGCCTTTGCAAAGATATTGAAATTCTTATGCAACAAAAATTTGAGATGAATCTTGTCAGAGGGCTCACCTTCTTTCTAGATTTACAAGTAAAATAATTCAATGAAGACATTTTTCTCAATCAAGAAAAATATACAAGAAAGTTGCTTAAAAGATTCGGGATGAACGAATGCAAGCCGAGCACAACCCCTATGAGCACGACTATAAAATTGGATAAAGATGAAAAAGACAAGTCCATTGATAAAAAAAGATACAGAGGTATGATTGATAGCTTGCTCTATTTAATGACATCTAGATCAGATATAATGTTTAGTGCATGCTTGTGTGCGAGGTTTCAATCCTCTCCCAAAGAATCACATTTAATCATTGTAAAAAGGATAATGCACTATTTAAAGTATACATGTGAATTAAGCATTTGGTATGATAGAAATTTTCCATTTGAATTGCATGCCTACACCGATGCGGATTTTGCCGAATGTAAAGTTGATAGAAAAAACACTAGTGGGATGTATTACTTTTTTGATAGCTCTCTCATCTCATAGGCTAGTAAGGAATAAAACTCTATCGCACTTTCTACCATCGATGCCGAATATATAGCCGCCGATAGTTGTTGTGCATAAATACAATGAGTAAAACAATAATTGCTTAATTATGATGTGAATTGTTCCAATGTATCCATGAAGTGCGATAACACAAGTGCTATAGAAATAATAAAAAATTTAATTCAACACTATAGGACTAAGTACATTGACTTGTGATATCATTTTATTAGAGAACATGTGACTCTTAAAAATATTACCATTGAACATGTGTCCACTGAATTCCAACTTGCAAACATATTTGCAAAATCCTCGAGTGAAAAATGGTTTTGTATGCTTAGAAAGAAATTAGGAATGATGGAATCTTGATTGCATATCAATTCTAAGTAAAAGTGACTTAGTTATGCAAAATCACTTTTGACATGAATTGAATATTAAAAGTGTTGCACAACACTTACACTTATGTGAAATTAATCTTTTTTTAGCTTTGAGTGTGAACAATTTTGTAAAAGAAAAGAGTTAGAAGAAAACATTTTCTTTCTGATCTAATGATATTGTGAGCTCATTGTAAAAGAGGTGTGCCTTGCCTCTTGAGCAGAGAAAAATGTGTGGTGTAAAAATGGTTATTTTATCCCTACAAGAAAAGAGAAAGATAATGGATCTCCGACGGTCTCGAGGTCGAGAAGCCAGAGCGGGGACATAGGCCAAAGAGTTGAGGCCGAACCTCGTTAACATATTGTATCTCCAACTTTTTGTTCTTTATCTTTCACTTACGCCTTATCTTTATTTGCTTATGATCGATTTTATTGATTTTTTTTAAAGTGGTTTTACGAAAAGATTTTATACACAAATTCACCCCCCTCTTAGTGCTTTTGATCCTATAGCCTTCTCCCCTCTGACCCCTTCTCCCTTGCCGCCGATGCATCCGCTGCCACCATCTGCCTCCCCGACACCGTCAGTCGATGCATCCGCTATCGCCGCCTGCCTCACCCATGCCGTCCACCGATGCATTCGCCGCAGCCACCTGCTTCCTCGATGCCGTCTCCCTGATGTCATCCGTCGATGCGTCCAATGTCATCGCCTACCTCCCAACATCGTCCATCGACACGTCCACTGTCTTTGCCTGCCTCCCCGACGCCATCCTTGGACACGTCCGCTGCCACCGCCTGCCTCCCTGATGTCATCCGTTGACACGTCAGTTGTCGCCGTCATCGTCTGCCTCCCCGATGCAGTCCGTGGACACGTCCGCTGCCGCCGACTGCCTCCCTAACGTCGTCCGCTGCCGCTTGCCTCCCCTGATGCCGTCCATCGCCAATGTTTCCACTGTCGCCAGTGCAGTTGATCGTGTAATATATAATGTGTAATGTGATTAGAATGTGTAATTTGAAACGTATATATAAACTTAAATGTATAATGTGTAATGTGTAATTTGATGAATCTGATTAGAATGCATATAATTGAGTACCGTAGTTAAACTTATGTAAAGAAATGTGAAATGTAAATTAAATTATACAAAGCATGTTATTTTTTGTTGGATGAAGATGTCGTAATTAGCTTCTCCTTAGCATCACATTAGCATTGCACATTTAGCGCCCCATTAACGTCCACTTAGCGTCGCATAATTGCGTCGCCATTTAGCGTCGCGTTAGCATCTACGTAATGCCACCCGCCAATGACGATGATAAACTTAAGCATTATTTTAGTGCCATACCAACGTCAAAATAGCGTCAACTTGGCGTCACGTTAGCATCGAGCACTCCAACGCCTCTTTAGCGTGAAAAAGTAACGGTGCCGCAAATAGCGTCAGACCTTTGGCATTGCCTGTGACGCGTAGGCGACACTAATTCCACGCTACATTGTTCATCAACAAATTAGCGACACATTAGAGTCAATATATGTGTGTCGCTAATTGACTATTTCTTGTAGTGATTTAAAGTTATTTTTTTGTAACCTATAAATTTTGTTAAAGGCTTATTTAACATATTTAGATTTTATATTCTAGATGTTTTAGATTATTTTGTTATACCATTAATTGTATTATAGATTGTTTGAAGCTTTATGGCTATAAAATGTAATTAAATTATATACAATGTTGCAAAAATTAGGTTTCTTCTACAGGAAAACTTACAGATAAAAAATCATAATGGAATTGCATACTACATAAGTTTAACTTGTCCTTGTGAATGCATGAATTTAAAAAATTTCTAGTAGTAGTCTCATCCACTACTGTCGGTAGATGGTACAATTTTATCGGATTAGTTGAAATTCAATAATGGAATGATCTCCAATTTGTGGATGACACACTCTCTAATGCCGCGCGATTTGACCATCAAGCTTCCCAAACACCTTGTCAATTAACACAATTCTTATGTGAATGAACTCTTAGGTGTGTTTATCTCAAATGTTATAATACAAAATTTAAGGCTATAAAGATAATCAAAATTTGTTTATATAAAAAAAGATTTAAAAAAAAAAATGGATTAGTATTGGATTGAATATGAAAAGGAAGAACAGTTGCGAAATGTGATTAATGAAACTTCTATGGGGCAATCGTGAAGAAGATGCAATTTTTAGAAATGAAAATTTAATTTACTATGATGCTGCAATCTAATATGGCAATATTAGAACTTTTCAATAATGCAAAGAAGAGTTATCACATTCATAAATATAATTTTTTTGACTTATTAAATACTCTTGTTTGACTTGTTCTAGTGGTACGTAGCTGCACCATGATCCATCAAGTAGACATGATGACAATAAAAAGATAACAAAAAAGTGCTTTATGATGCTGGCTGATCATACAAATATTAGGAGCTTCCTTGCAAGGGGCGTCCTTTCATCTGTAGTGCTTTTATAGAGAAACTGGACGCAAGGCATAGCCAGCTCGTATTTAGCATTTTCTAATAGCAGTCATGGTTCAACGTGAATGATAAAATTGTTTAGAGCAATTACATCTCACAATATCATATTTGAATTTCTTCATCCCACTTTTTTTATGCGTCGTTAAGCTATCCGTTGTTCTAGAATCAATCATGATTTGGGTTGGATAGTGTGATTTCATGTTTTAAGTTGCAGCAATGCAGTAAAATTGTCACATCAGCTTGTCCCCAATAACAATAAATTCTTCATTTTTTTATACTAAAGACTTTTTAACTTCGTTTCGAGGATAGAAGTTTTTATTTCTTGATTATGTTTCTAAACACAGGAACAACGATGAGAGTTGAGAAACATGGTGCTTTCCGCGACTCATCGTATAGGAAAGAAACCAAAACAAATGTCGAGAATTATATAGGAAAGAAAGAAAAAAAATGAGGAGGAATTAGTTGTGTTTTGGTGCTTTCCGCGACCCATCATAAAGCTGCACCATCCTCCCATTCGACGGTTGAATGGGCCTTGAATTGTTGCGGTAATCCTCATGCAGAGGCTCTCTCAGTGCAGCTTCTTGTTCTTTGGTAATCGTCCTCACCTGCAACGTAGTTCCAGAAAAGTGAAGGATCAGGGTTATCAATTGCCGTGCACCAGTTTCTGAACTGAACTCCACCGGAGACTGTCACCATTACCAAGGAACACAGAACTGATACTAGATGAACACAAAACGTAATCCAAACATACCTTGCCAAGGATGTTCCAGATGACGTTTTCTGTGCATGGGGGCGCCGTGATCGATCCGACGTACGAAATGTACTTGCGGGTCTTCCGCCTGATGGTCTTCAAGTTCAAAATTCCAGTCTGGACGTGCGTCTCTCCGTTTGCCAATTCGGTAATCTTGTCCTTTATCTGCGGTTTACCAGTGAATTAATGAGCCCAATGATCATAACAAGTTGACATATTTCTTGTGATCTCGTTCTGTTACTGCGAGGGAACTATCTCATTGGAATCTCAGACGGTGTAAGTTGGCTACGATCATCTCGGAGATGTCTTACCTGCACAAGGAACGGATCAGGAGCGCCGTACTTGTACAGGATCGCCAGGATTGCGATGTTTCCATCATCACTCTTGTGGACCAGCTGAAGCTCCATTGGGAACCTTCCCACATGCAAAACAAGTTTAGACATTTAAGGTCTTTCCTCAAATCAGGTCATAAGACTATAAACATCTCGAAACAAAATATCACTTTGAAATGTGATTCCTTGTTTCATTATGAAGATTACTGTTTTGAAGTTGAACCACCACTGACAGGAAATAGGAAGGTGCTAATGAACATAGCATGCAAATGTTGGATTTTTTAAAGAAGTGATGCTATATTTTGTTTTTCTCTCGTGTGGAAAAATCGTTGAAACAGATGGTTTCTCTGTCTTTTTAGCATAACATGTCAGTGCAAAGTTTATAATCATCGGAAATTACGATCAAAATCCGAGTACTTTATTTTGCATTATTCAGGTCATAAGAGTTGCATAATTACTATGATCGCTCATTGTTTTGTTCTTGTAGCAAAGAAAAGAATATTACCTTTCTCCGTTAGTGGTATGCTCAGAAGGTGAGTGCCAATGCATTTCTACAAGGCTGTAGTCCTTCCCCCCTACTTGAACTTTGCTTACGCCTTGTGAAAAATGCAACTAACATAGGAGATGAAGCATGTTCAGTTTACTGATAAATATTAGAAGTACTCTAGAAGATGATATAGACATCAGAAAAGCATGAGAGCCCAAAATAATGCAGTGCAACCATTGCATTATCAGTGGAAGCATTAGATTCAATCTTATAGTTGTGTGTAGATCCTGCTGAATCTGTGGAGCTGTACTGCTTGGTAGTAGACTTTAAATTTGTTTAAAATTCCATATCATATAATGCAATTTCAAAATGATTCTACCGAGATATCGGCGCCACTGTTGACGAGGGTGGCATTCGCAGCTACATAATCCATGACAAGTGGTTTCAGATCCCCGTTGTATACCAATCTATCCTTTACAATGTTGATCGGAGACTGATTCTTTCCCTGGGAGCACAATCCAAATTCGGGGCTCAGGCTTCCCCATTTGTCAGGTCCATTTGCTCCACTGTATCCAAAATTAACATCTGGAAGATTCCCTGATCATGATTCGTGAACGTAGAGAAATTAGATGCACATTTGACAGTCTTAAAAAAGAAGGGAACATCTTAAATTCATGCCACTTGTATGCTTTCTGTTCATGCAAACAAAAGACCACAGTCGGGTTCCTAACTTTTTGCAAATTCGTTTGTTAGCAGACAATTAACCAGTTCAATGTGATATTGACAACACAGCATAAATAGTAAAAGACAATGTCAGTAATCCAGTGCGAAGTAACAAACAAAAAAGTCATAAATTAGAAGTGGCAAGAATCATAATTAAGATAGCCAACAGTGAACAATCAAATAGAAGAAATGCAGATCGACTAATTCTATGAGATAAAGAACAAAAGTAACCAATCTCATACCACTGGAACTAGCAAGTGAGAAAACAAGGGATGCTATGTACAGAGCAAGGATGGTCTTCTCTACAGCCATCACTTCAACTCAACCTATCCTTCCTTCCTTAGTTCCTTATTGCTGATGTTTCCTCTACGATGTGTACCTTTGTCTCTGTCAATGCTAAGTGAGGGGAGATATATAAAGATGGAGATGGATGTTGCTGCTCATGAACGAAGACGTAGAAACATGCGAAGTTTGTGTTCATGTGAGTCCCCTTCCATCCATTTTGTTAGTAAAATGTGGAAGTCTAAAATTGGCTTAGGCCTCCGTTATCCTCAAATTGTTCTGCACTCCGTTTTTTTAGGCTCGTCATCTGGTCATTGTTAGAAGCAATTTTTTTTATTTTTGTGTTTCCGTCTGATAAAGAAAAAATATGACAAAGAAAATGATATTTAAGAGAAAAACAATTTATCAAAAGAATTGGTCTTGGGAGTTGTAAATTTTGTGATGGGACGAGTTTCACTTACTTCAATATTGATAAAAGAAATATTTTTATGATAAAGTTCAGGGGTCAAGTGAAAATTGATAGCAATATATGTTATAAGTGCACAATTCATTAAAGTAATAAAATAGAGTATAAAGTTATCGATCTAATGAAGAACTATTTTACTTATTTATTTAATTAGAGACTAATAAGAGATAATATGATTTGAATAAAAAGACGTTTAGAAAAATAAATTTATAGAAAAATAAAAGTTTAAAACTAGGTTTTTAAGACGATATTAAACACTAGACAAACTGATTGATATGGAAATTCCAATATGTTTCTAATGATGGTTTATAATCTACTTAAATTATTGATATCTTATCAAGATAAATTAAAATATCTTAATTTTCAGATTTAACGAGAGTTACTCAGTCTAAGATCGTAAACTAGTTAAATAGAAATCAAGTTGCATTAAATTCTAGATTCTAAACTATTAACATCCATACTATGGTAACACTTAACGAACCACACAACAAATGGTCCATCAAGGATATATCTACAAGTTGGGTTATGCAATATTTCGACATAAAAATCCTAAATCATTTTCACAAAAAATCATGTAATCATAATTAGGTATTCCTACTAGGATACTAGCAACTAAAGAGTGCAATAATACTTGGAAAACAATAAAAACAACATGTATAATAAGAAGAAAATTGAACTTAAAACAATTATAAACTAAAGATATAATAGTTTGCTTACTCAATATTTTTTTTACAAACGTTCAGTCAAAAAGATAACTAAAATATTCAAACTACAAAAGAGATAAAGATAGAAAATTAATGCTTTAGATCATCTCAACATAAAGTAGAACAAAAATTACTCTTCAGAAATGTCGGTGAACTGCTATCGATGCTCATCAAGCGTCAATCGTGCAAAAGTTTGACCCAATGAACCATCTGAGTCCTCTCAAGTGATCATAAGCCCTAGCATGAGTTATCTCTGGCTGTCATATGTCCCTATTTGTAGGGTTCAAATTTACATATGATTGAAGAAGAAATAAAAATATGTTTCATAAGAAATAAGGTAAATTAGGAGGGCAATTTGTTTGTGACAAAGTAACAATGAAATATTCCCCAAAAGTAACAAAGTATTAGAGCATCACCTGTTCGCTGCCATCGATTGACCGTGTTCGACTCCTCTGCTTTCGCTCTTGTCGGATATCGTCTTCCTTTTGTCGACGATCATCATAATTCTTCAAGGACAATGACATTCATGCCAATTTCTTAATCTTGATCTTCATTCTATTAATGTTTCTCCCTTTTAAATCTAAATCTTCATTTTTTAATGCTTGAAGATTTTACAGTCTACATGTTGAGGCATTACTCCCGCCGCTTCTTCCTATCACTGATGCTTCCTATCGCTTATGCTTCTCCGTTGTTGTGTATGATTGCCACTTGATGCCCTGTTGTCGCCGATGCTTCCCTACTACTGTCGTTGTTGCCCTTCTTTTGCCGATGCTTCTCTATTGCCATTGATGATGTCATTTTGTTGTCGCTCTTGTAACATGTTCTCTCCTTATCTTTCCCCCCATTTTCTTCACTTCCTCCCTCTTGTAATAGGTTCTCAAGTTTTTTATTCATGTCACGAATATTTCACAATTCATATTTTTGGTTATGATACTTTCTTTTCATGTCACGAATATTGCACAATGCCAACCTAGAACAAGTTAAACAAAATCTAAATGAATTTTCTTTGTGATTTAGATACTTTTTGTTATGATATTTTCTTTTCAGGCATGAAAGCCTTTATCTTGGTTAACTTGGATGTTGCAACTAAACTTGAGTCTTGTCTCAAAGCAAAGATGGTTAAATGATGCAGAATTAAAATCAACAACATTACACATATTGTTAAATTGTAAGGAAGTTCAGCCATTCATTAAGTAATAGTAGTACAATCATTTTTAATTTACTTTTAAGATTTATTATCAAGTTCTAATTATATATTGTACAGTACATTTATGCGACATTTCAATATTTCAGAAGAACTTTCTTATCAGAAAATCCAGGCCAATTTTGTAGAATGGTTTAAAAGTTATGTAAGTATGTCAAATTATAATTTTTTGTATTAGTTAAAACATAAGTTCTTATTATTTACTTTGTTTCACTTCTAGGTTCATCATCCATCAAATATGGTGACAAATTCTTATTTACATAATCTAGTATGGGGACCTAGTAGATCAGTAACATCATGGCCTATTTATTTTGTCAATGGTTTTAAATTTCACACAGATGCATGATCACATGTGTATGGCCTCAGATATTTGGATAAACATCGTTGAGGCATGTCATCTTCAGTAACCACTAAAATTTCAAAAAGTCTTATAAATGAGATGAGCAATAAATTGCAAACTAAAATGGAACAAGCTTTTGAAGAATGATTCCAATGACGAGAGAAACAATTAGAAGAAAACTTTGAAATTCGCTTGCAACAACGAACACAACAAATAGAAAACAAAGTTTAGCAATGACAACTTGAATATGAAAGACGCATGATGAAAATGATGAAGTCTTTTATTAATGAACGGCCATGAACAAAAGAAGAAGAAGAAGAAGAAGAAGGAGAAAGCGATGACATATGGACTTTCTTTTGTTTTATTTATTTGCAAATTGAATCTTATTCTTTTAGTGAGATTAATTATTGAATAATTTTTTGCAGGATTGAAAGAATTCACCTCATTGCTCGACCTAACAAGGTAGATTTTTGCGTATGCAACAGCCATCTTATTTTTAAAGGTAGATTCCTCTAAACCTGAAAAGTTCATATGGTCACATAATTTTGTGCTGATGGTTTGGTTTGAGATGCAAAGGTCTCAATTTGGGTTCAAATTGAACTGATGGATCTTGAAGTAGGGAGCAAGCTATATATCTTCTTAGATATGCTAATGAAACATTTTTATGTGTTGGTGCTTTTCTTGTGCCTTTTTATTTGATGCTATATAAAGGGCGAAACATGGAGTCTCCTTGAGATTTGAATACAAGCAGCCCAACATCTGAAGCTATAATTCTCTCAACCTTACCAAACTTACATGGCCTTGGGGGAGTGATCGTACAAGGTGCATTACACACACACACACACACACACACACACACACACATATATATATATATATATATCACATCTGTTGAAGGATCATTTACTTACATGCATGCATCTATCATCCATTGCGAAAGATTAGTTGTTACACAATGTCTCTTTTATTGTTACACAATGTCTCTTGGTCCAATTCTAATTATGAGATGACTTTAACTGCACCCGTCCATGCCTCCTCTTCATGTTACTTTATTATAAAAACCTTTGCTCCAATCTTTTGCTATTATGCTTCAATTCTTCTTCTTGGCACTTAGCTTAACAACATTGGTGGTTGGAGTTTTGCTGAAATTTTGTTTAAATAGATGGCGTGGTACTCTTTATTTTTTAAGTTGTTCAACATTGTTGCACCTAGTTGTATGTACCAGATGGGCAATTTTGTATGAATGATGACAACTCTTAGTTGTGTGAAGTTGATGGTTTGACAGAAATTTTATAAGCTCACGTTACTAAATTTTAAAGTGTATGGTTGCCTTGTTTTCTTCCACAATAATTTTACTTCTATTAATTACTTGCCATTTGGATCATGAAAGATGTTATTTATATTTTAAAATGTTATTGATAATTGTATATAATTTACGTTGATGGTGACTGCAAGAGAATTTTCTATATTTATAATTTATGTATAGTTTAGAATATTATTGCATGGTTGCTAAATTTGTGATGAATGAGCAAATGTCAGAGCAGAAGAAATAAGAAAATTTTATAGTTTAAATTTTGCAATTTTGTAAATCAGTGTAGATGATGTGGGGAAAATTTGAAGTATTATTTTTTAAAATTTTTTCAGCTTTTGTGATGGAACTTTCGTCGGAATGTATCTATAGGAGGGGATTACTTAGTGTCCAATTTGTGTCAGAATGGAGGACACTTCAAGACCAAGTATTGCGTCAGAATGGAGACTTCAAGACCAAGTATTGCGTCCGGCAAACGTGGAATGACATATTTGCATGAGAAAAGTTGGACGCTGGGAGTTTGCTTTCAAGGGTTTTGCGTTGGATTTCAATGCAACACAAATCTATCGCAAAATGAGTAGTTGCGTCGGATAAGAAATTTTTTCTATCGGATGAGTCAAATGCAAAAAACCGTATTTTGTTGTAGTGAATATTATTCTAATAGTCAAACTGTCAGAAAGTAAATTTATGAGCTAATGTATTAATATCCAAATGTAATAATTTATAAAATAAATTAATATATAATGAAGGTTTTAAATTTAAATTTGTCGATGATCTAGACCATTTTAATTCAAAAAAAATAATAGTATATATTATATTATCAAAATATTCAAATCAACGTTGAGAAAGAGTTTTAAAAATTAAACTTTCGATGGCTTCTGTAGTTGAAAGTACCGATGGATCCATATCAATCGGTAGTACTGATGCTACTTAAAAAGACATTTTTTATGGCTCCTATGCCGTTGAAAAATCCGTCATTACTGTTTATAAAGGTTTTGGCCTTCTCCCTCTCATGGCTCTCTCTCTCTCTCTCTCTCTCTCTCTATCAATAGCAACTCCCGTGAATCGAAACTCTGGCGATGACGTCAAACGGCCCGACGAATTAAACCGATGCCGAACTCTCCTCCCACGTAACGAGGTTTGGTGACCATCTCTTCTCCTTCATTTTCCAAAATGGTTGAATGTGGCCACAAATTAGTTATTATAGTTAATTTATAAAATTAATTTAGTGCATGAATTTTGATTATTTTTAATTTATTATAGTTAATTTAGCAAATTCATTGATAAAATATTATAGTTAATTTATATTATTAATTTATTATTGCATAAATGTTACACTTATTTAGATTTAATATTTATGTTAATTTAAAGTTAATTTTTTGTAACCTATAAACCTTGTGAGAGATTTATTTAACATGTTTAGATTTCATATTCGATGTTTTTTACATTATTTCGTTATACTAGTAATTGTATTGTAGATTGTTTGAAGTTTTATGACTATAAGATGTAATTAAATAATATACAATGTTGCAGAAATTATTTTTCTTTTAGAACATGGTTGATGGATGTATAACAAAATTAATCTTGATTGCAAAAGACTACACAAGAATTCATAAACGAAATTAAACTACATAAGTTTAACTTGTCAATTAACACAATTCTTACGTGAATGAAGGTGTCCTTGTCTCAAATGTTTAATACAAAATTTCAGACCATAGAAATCATCAAAATTCATTTGTATGGAAAGGGATTTAAATTAAATTATTAGTATTGGATTGAATTTGAAGAGGAAGAACCATCGTGAAATATGATTAATAAAAACCTCCATCCGGCCAATCATGAAGAAGATGTAGTTTCTAGATATGATTTACTATGCTGCTGCAATTGAATATAATAATAATAGAATACCTCAAGAATGTGAATAATATCACATTCAAAAGCATAAGAATTTTTTTGACTTATTAAATATCTCAAGTCAACTTTTGATGTTCGAGTGTCAAAATTATTCGAAATTATCTCTAGTTGTTGGAATGATAAATCTAAAATATGATCATAATATTTGACATACATGTTTCTATGCACATATGAATATATTAAAGGAGTGACACTCAAATTCTTGAACAATTATTATATGATCAGAAGATTAGTTTCTAAATTGGAATTTTGATTAAAAAAAATTGATTGTTGTCCAAATGGATATATGATATTTTATAATGAGAACATTAATTTGAGGGAATGCAATTTAAAGTGCTTAGCGTTACACATCAACCAACAAGAATGAAGTTGCAATCTTATTAAAAAACTGAAGCAATTGTATTTTTTTATGGGCTCAATGTTATCAAAAAAATATGTCCAATATGATACTACCGATGGTTAATGTGTGGAAATATTTTAATCACATGCATTCATAATTTACATATGATCTTAGAAATATAAGATTTGGCTTGTTCCTAGATATTTTATATTGTACTCATAAGCATCATTTTGTTATTCCCATTAACTAGTGACGACTCTGCGCTCAATCAAAATTGACAAAAATAAAAAATAGAAAATTTAAATAAATTGAATTAATAAGATCAAAAAAGTTAATTACAATAATGTATACATGGAATTGAAACAATTTTATATTGAATTAATTTTAGAATTGATATCGGATTGATATTGATGTCAAATAAATAATTGGTTATGATGATTGTTAATTGTATCATTAATAATGTTTACCTAACATCGTATGCAAAGTAGGAGAGTGTGCAAATGGGAACAATTTTGATAGGTGAGGGCAGCAGAGCCAAAAGTGAGCAAATTTAGAAGTAGTGTGAATTTTCCTTTCGATTAACTCTGGTTTGATTCATGCAATACTAAAGAAAAATAAAATAAATTTATTAGGTTGTGTTGTCTCCCAACAAGCGTTGTTGTTTATAATTTTAGAAAATACTTGATTTTACTAGAACTCATGTGTTTTCTAGTCAATGGGTCTTTACTTGTGTCTTTTTCAAAAAATTTGAATATTTTCTTCGATCAAATATAAATGTACTTTAAAAAGATTTGACCAAATAACTTTCAACTTTTTGAGAAATAGCTTGAGTCTTGTGTTGAACAATTAAATTTCAAATAAGTTTAGAACTATTCATTTAAGGTGCTTTCTTCATGACAGACTTTAAGTTTTTCGTCACAAATAAAAAAATACTTACACTCTTTAATATGGGTTATCATGTATGGATCCTATAAGAATTGTGTGAATAGATAGTACAAACTTTTGTAAAGACACTCAATAACACTTAATTCAACAATTACTCCTTATATATAATTTTAGAATCTCCAAGAGCTCCATCTTATTTTATCAACCATTTCTTCATTGACCTTTTTAGAAGTGTGTGTTGCCATCTCTTAAAATACTTGATTTAAAAAAATGGCAATAGGGTGGCTTTCTCAAATTTCTGATCTTTGCATCTCTTATAAGCATGTCACATATTGGACTATGACAGGTTCACATCAATAAGTTGGTTTAGTCCATTATTTTCTTGTGCAAAAGATAGTTTGATATTCTGAACAAGTGGGGTCAACTTCTTTTGGAATACAGTCTGATTATGAATTTCTAATTCGATACCATCTAAAATTTGAGGTTTCGTCTTCATCACAGAATTTTTCAGTAATCTTTGATGCAACTAATAGATTACAAATTGAGGTGACTCTTCAAATGTTGTGACAGAAATTGATATACATGGGGCAATTTCTAACATGCCCCATGAGACCATCTTGTAGCTTTGGCTGAAAATCAAAATATGCGAAGTATTCAGAGAATTTGTCAATTACAAAAAACTCACTTCGATTGCAATTTTTAAATTTAACTGCATATTTCTTCTTCCGATCACTTTCATTCCTCATTTAATCTCTTCTTCATTCAATCATGACTTGGGATGGATAGTGTGATTTCATGTTTTACTTTGCAGCAATGCAGTAAAATTGTCACGTCAGCTTGTCCCAAATAACAATCAATACTTCATTTTTTATACTAAAAACTTTTTAACTTCTTTTCGAGGAAAGAAGTTTTTATTTCTTGATTATGTTTCTAAACACAGGAACAACGATGAGAGTCGAGAAAAGTGGTGCTTTCCGCGACTCATCGTATAGTAAAGAAACCAAAAAAAAATGTCGAGAATTATATAGGAAAGAAAGAAAGAAAAAAAAATGAGGAGAAATTAGTTGCGTTTTGGTGCTTTCCGCGACCCATCATAAAGCTGCACCATCCTCCCATTCGACGGTTGAATGGGCCTTGAATTGTTGCGGTAATCCTCATGCAGAGGCTCTCTCAGTGCAGCTTCTTGTTCTTTGGTAATCGTCCTCACCTGCAACGTAGTTCCAGAAAAGTGAAGGATCAGGGTTATCAATTGCCGTGCACCAGTTTCTGAACTGAACTCCACCAAGGAACACAGAACTGATACTAGATGGACATGAAACGCAATCTAAACATACCTTGCCAAGGATGTTCCAGATGACGTTTTCTGTGCATGGGGGCGCCGTGATCGATCCGACGTACGAAGTGTACTTGCGGGTCTTGCGCCTGATGGTCTTCAAGTTCAAAATTCCAGCCTGGACGTGCGTCTCTCCGTTTGCCAATTCGGCAATCTTGTCCTTTATCTGCGGTTTACCAATGAATTAATGAACCCAATGATCATAACAAGTTGACATATTTCTTGTGATCTCGTTCTGTTACTGCGAGGGAACTATCTCATTGGAATCTCAGACGGTGTAAGTTGGCTACGATCATCTCGGAGATGTCTTACCTGCACAAGGAACGGATCAGGAGCGCCGTACTTGTACAGGATCGCCAGGATTGCGATGTTTCCATCATCACTCTTGTGGACCAGCTGAAGCTCCATTGGGAACCTTTCCACATGCAAAACAAGTTTAGACATTTAAGGTCTTTCCTCAAATCAGGTCATAAGACTATAAACATCTCGAACCAAAATATCACTTTGAAATGTGATTCCAGGTTTCATTATGAAGATTACCGTTTTGAAGTTGAACCACCACTGACAGGAAATAGGAACGTGCTTATGAACATAGCATGCAAATGTTAGATTTTTAGAAGAACTGATGCTATATTTTGTTTTTCTCTCATGTACAAAAATCGTTGAAACAGATGGTTTCTGACTTTTTAGCATAACATATGTCAGTGCAAAGTTTATAATCATCGGAAATTACGATCAAAAGCCAAATTGTTTATTTTGCATTATTCAGGTCATAAGAGTTGCATAATTATTATGATTGCTCATTGTTTTGTTCTTGTAGCAAAGAAAAGAATATTACCTTTCTCCGTTAATGGTATGCTCAGAAGGTGAGTGCCAATGCATTTCTACAAGGCTGTAGTTCTTCCCCCCTACTTGAACTTTGCCTACGCCTTGTGCAAAATGCAACTAACATAGGAGATGAAGCATGTTCAGTTTACTGATAAACATTAGAAGTATTCTAGAAGATGATATAGATATCAGAAAAGCATAAGAGGGCCCAAAATAATGCAGTGCAACCATTGCATTATCAGTGGAAGCATTAGATTCAATCTTATAGTTGTGTGTAGATCCTGCTGAATCTGTGGAGCTGTACTGCTTGGTAGTAGACTTTAAATTTGTTTAAAATTCCATATCATATAATGCAATTTCAAAATGATTCTACCGAGATATCGGCGCCACTGTTGACGAGGGTGGCATTCGCAGCTACATAATCCATGACAAGTGGTTTCAGATCCCCGTTGTATACCAATCTATCCTTTACAATGTTGATCGGGGACTGATTCTTTCCTTGGGAGCACAATCCAAATTCGGGGCTCAGGCTTCCCCACTTGTCAGGTCCATTTGCTCCACTGTATCCAAATTTAACATCTGGAAGAGTCCCTGACCATGATTCGTGAACGAAGAGAAATTAGATCCACATTTGACAGTCTTAAAAAAGAAGGGAACATCTTAAATTCATGCCAGCTTTCTGTTCATGCAAACAAAAGGCCACAGTCGGGTTCTTAACTTTTTACAAATCCGTTTGTCAGCAGACAATTTACCAGTTCAATGTGATATTGACAACACAGCATAAATAGTAAAAGACAATGTCAGTAATCCAGTGCGAAGTAAAAAACAAAAAGGTCATAAATTGGAAGTGGCAAGAATCATAATTAAGATAGCCAACAGTGAACAATCAAATAGAAGAAATGCAGTGCTCAGATGGTACACTATGGGATAAAGAAGAAAAGAAATCAATCTCATACCACTGGAACTAGCAAGTGAAAAAACAAGGGATGCTATGTACAGAGCAAGGATGGTCTTCCCTACAGCCATCACTTCCACTCAACCTATCCTTCCTTCCTTAGTTCCTTGTTGCTGATGTTTTCTCTACGTTGTGTACCTTTGTCTCTGTCAATGCTAAGTGGGGGAAGATATATAAAGATGGAGATGGATGTTGCTGCTCATGAACGAAGGCACAGAAACGTGCGATGATTGTGGTCATGTGAGTCCCCTTCCATCCATTTTGCTAGCAAAATGTGGAAGCCTAAAATTGGCTTAGGCCAGCGTTATCCTCAAATTGCTCTGCAGTCCGTTTTTTAGGCTCGTCTTCTGGTCTTTGTTAGAAATAAATTTTTTTTTTGGTGTTTACGTCTGATAAAGAAAAAATATGATAACGAAAATCATAATTAAGAGAAAAATAATTTATCAAAACTGGATGCGAAAAAGAGAGTGATTAAGTTGGAATTGGTCTTGGGAGTTGTAATTTTTGTGATGGGACGAGTTTCAGTATGAGATTACTTTAGAAACTTAAACGATTGTTCACTTAACTCGCATTTGGATAGATAATGATAAAAGAGATATTTCCATATGTTATATGTATAATAAATTTAATAAAAAATAGGTCTGAATAAACAGTTTATATGTTTTTTTGTGCGCTATAACGTAATGAAACATGTAACAATCGAGCAATTTGAATAAAATTCAATACATTCCTCGAAATATAATTTTCGAACTTAATCCTAATAAAAAACATTAAAAATCAGCTCATAAGAATTTGATTCTTTATTTAAAACCTAGACCTCTATCCTCCTTATGCTCACAATCTCACCCCTCTCCCTCTCACTCCTCTCACTCAGTATAAGAAAATGGGCTATTCGGATGGAAATTTTTCAACAATTATAAAATCTTAGGAAGAATTTATACTTATTTAAATTTAATATTCTTTTAAATTTAAAGTTATTCTTTGTAATCTATAAATTTTATTATAGGCTTACTTAACATGTTTAGATTTTATATTCTATATGTTTTAGTTTATTTTGTTATACCACTAATCGTATTGAAGATTGTTTGAAGTTTTATGACTATAAAGTGTAATTAAATAATATACAATGATGCATAAAATATGTTTCTTCTAGAACATCGTTGTTGTATAATGTGCTCTGAGACGCCTCACCGAATGCTGGCCGGAAATGTAGAAGAAGGAAAAGAAATTAGGGGAAGAATAGCAGAGGAAAGAAATTTCTATTCAAAGGGTAAAATTCACTACAATGACACACCCAGTCCAACTCACACTCTATTATACTACTTATACTAAGCAGGAAATGATATAAGAAGAATAAAATGGTACGCTGCTACAAACTAAAACAAAAACTGACATTCTACAATTGTGAAGAAGACGACATCGCTGCTTGCTACATTTTCAGCACAATTCGGCTGGAGAAGATGTCGACGTGGTGGAGAGTTCAACATGCCCCCTCAAGTTGGTATTCCTGAGAGTCCTGGATCAACTTGCTTGGATTGACAACACGTCGATGGTAAAAAATAATTCACCGAATACCAAAAAAAGAAAATTGCAGAAGCTAAAATCGCCCCTGGTTTCGATGCACTAATCAACGGTCAAATAACTGGTGCTGGAGATGATACGCAGATGCCTAACACGCTGATGAACTAGTCCTTGATGCCCAGGTTGCTGAATTATAAATTGAAGCATACCCCCTTCTTCGCCATCTGATATTCTCTGAAATCTTCCCTCTCACAACAGCAATATGCAGATCCAGAAAATGATTCAGAAATTTCACACGGTAACTGGTGAGTTGCTACATGACAGCGATAGAGCAAACCATCGAGGCACTGGACAACTTTGCTACATTCGCCCCATCAAACTGAATGTCCATCTTGAGAAGATCTTCCGTGGTAGATCATTGAACATCTATAAATGTTTTTTGGAGACAAAAAATGCCAAGTCACTTATCGACCATATAGTGCTCTTCTAATTTAGAAAGAGCTAAGGGCATTTCATTAGCTGCGCTATTAGCAAGAAATTCACAGACACAGGATCCCAACTAGTCAATGCTTTGACAACAAACTTGCACACATCTTGTATAGCTTCTGAGCAACATCCAGTGCAACCTCCTCTCGGCTTACACATCTTAGTATAATATTAGGGATCTCAGCTACAATCACTTGAATTTCTGCATCACTGGCATCTTTAGCAATCAACATTTCCAACCTTTGTTCTCCAACACATTTCCAGTACTAAACAATGAATCGAACAGAACAAACAACTCTACAACTACTAGATAAAAAATTGAGAAATGATATGAAAGAACTAAGACAATGAAGGACTAAGAAGAACAAAACAAGAAATGACTCGGACAGAGAAGAACTTGAAGAAGGAAGTAACATATCAGAATTCAGTGGACGATTAGAGTTAAAGACTCACGACCTCGACAACTCAAAGAAGAACCAACACATTAGAGGACGATTGGAGAAAACAAGTGCCTCCCGACCTCGATGAACCAGAGATCATAAAACTTCAACATGCTCGTAGACACACATAGGGTTGAGCACGGTCGACCCGGACTGCACCGACCCGGGCTTTCGGGAAATATACCCGGTCCGGTAAATTCCATACCCGGCGGGTTCCGGACCAGGACCGGGTCCAGCGCGTAGAAACCCGGCCCGGGTAGTCACCCCACCCGCCCGACACCCATTAACCCATTACCCGTGCAGCATTTTTCATTTCCCTCGTAACCTCATTTCTCGATTCTTTTTCTTTCTCCCATCTCTCTCACACTCTCACGCCACGACTCCACTCCAGGCGATTTCGTCCTCTCCTTCTCCCTTTCTCTCACGGCGACGGTGACGGCGGCGATCCTCTCAACTCCGGCCGTCCTCGCTCTCTCCTGACCCTCTCTATCTCTCTCTACTTGGGCCATCTGGGCGGCCGGATCGGCCACTGGCGCGGCTAGATCCGGCCGCCAGTGAACAGATCCGGCAAGCTGATATCTATCGGTCGATCCGGCCGTCAGGCGATCGGACGACCGGATCTGACCGCGCCAGTGACCGATCCGACCGCCTGGCGGCCTGATCTGGCCGTTGGCACCCGGATCGGCCACTGGTGGTCGAGATCGGCCACTGGCGGCCTGATCCGGGCCATTGGTGGCCGAGATCGACCACTGGCGGCCAGATCCGGCCGCCAGTGGCCGATCCGACCGCCTGGCGGCTAGATCCGGCCGCCAGTGGCTGATCCGACCGCCTGGCGGCCGGATCTGGCCGTTGGCACTCGGATCGGCCACTGGCGGCCGATCCGGGCCATTGGTGGCCGAGATCGGCCACTAGCGGCCGGATCAACCCCAGGAGCGTCGATCCGGCCGCAGGTGCCGGATTTGTGCATTCCCGGTCACAGACCCGGTGATTTTTTCGAATTGTCGAGTCTCACCCGGAATCGAATCCGGCCGGGTCCGGGTCCGGTACCGGGTCAAAAAAATTTTGACCCGACATAATTCGGGTCGGGACCGGGTCCGCCGAGACCCGGTCCCCGGTTTGCTCAGCCCTAGACACACACGGACAACCACAGTTTGGCAGGAGAAATTGGATTTGCAAACAAAGATCGCCGAATCGAAGAAAGTCTTGTTCGGCGACCAATGTAGCGCCATTGATTTGCAAACAAAGATCGCCGAATCAAAGAATGATTTGTTCGGCGATCAACGTAGCACCATTGGGAGAAAACCGATATTGCGAACGAAAATTGCCAGATCGATTTTATTGATAAAAATCGTAGCGCCATGGAAGAAACAAAGTTGCAAACGACGATTGTCAAATCACATAATTGTCGACAATAATCGTAATGCCAAAGAATCATCGAAGGAAGAAATCACGGGCATCGGAGGATGATCGGAGGAAAACATTCTCCCATCCTCGACCCAAAGAACGAACACGGACATCGGAGGATGATCGGAGGCAAACATTCTCCCATCCTCGACCCAAAGAACGAACACAGACATCGGAGGCAAAACTTCTCCCATCCTCATCTCAAAGAATGAATACATAAATCGGACATCAGAGAAGGATAATCGGAGGAAAAAACTTCTCAAAATGCCAAGAAGAACCAAGGGGAACAAAGGGATACATCGAAGGATCAAAACACTCGAGGAGATTAAGAGACGAAGTACGAAGCAGAAATGAAGAACACGATGCAATCATCAATAAAAAGAGATCGGAGATTCAATCACTCAAAGAAGATGAAAAAGAACAAAGAACAAAGGACATGATCAGAAATGACGAAGAAACTTGTCGATCTTTTAATGAGCAGATCTTGATGCCGACGAGATGCGTCCGGTCATGAGCAACTTCGATCTAGCTCCGATCTTGAAGTGCTTGGGCTCATGGGCGCCATCTATGTTGGCAAAGCTTCAACAGGCGACGATCGACATAAAAGAGATCGGGGATGAGCTCCCAGTAGCAGACGATAGTGAAGCAGACGCGGGGATGGAGGAGCTCAACTGGATCACATGTAACCAATTTCTGATACCATGTTGAGAAATGAGCTCTGGGATGCCTCACCGAACAATGGCCGAAAATGTAGAAGAAGGAAAAGAAATTTGGGGAAGAAAAGCATAGGAAAGAAATTTCTATTCAAAAGGTAAAATTCACTACAATGACATACCCAGTCCAACTAGGGGTGAGCATGGGCCGGGACGACCCGGTCGCCCCGGCCCGGCCCGACCCAGATTTTCTGGATTTTTTCCCAACCCGGTTACCAACTGGGTCTCATTTCCTTGAGACCCAGCCGAAACCGGGTCGGGACCGGGTCCGGATTATTAAAACCCGGACCCGGTCCTGACCCAATTAAATATATTATATTAATATTAAATTATTTTTAAATAGTATATTTATGCTTATTTTAAATAAAAATTGATATTTTATTTGGTATATATCTTAAATATACATTATTTTATATTATCATATATATAATTTAATTAATAGTTATCATATTTATATAATAATATTAATTTTTTTACTATTTTTTATTATTTTACATTTTTTTATGTTCAAACCAGGACAACCGTGAATTCTCGATTTTTGTCCCGGTTTGACCGGGACGTCCCGATCCTGGACCCGACCGGGATCGGGTGCGAGACTGGGTCTGCATTTCTGAAAACCCAGAGCAAATTAGGTTGGGACCGGGTCGGCCGAAACCCGGTCCCGGACCCGGTTTTGCTCACCCCTAAGTCCAACTCACACTCTATTAGACTACTTATACTAATCAGGGAATGATATAAGAAGAATAAAATAGTACACTGCTACGAACTAAAACAAAAACTGACACGTCTGCAATTGTGAAGAAGACGACATCGCTGCTTGCTACATTTTCAGCACAATTCGGCTAGAGAAGATGTAAATGTGGTGGAGAGTTCAATAGTATGTATGACAAAATTAATTCCAGTCACAAGAGACTTACACAAGAACTCATAAATGGAATTGAATACTACGTAAGTTTAACTTGTCAATCAACACAATGCTTACATCAATTAACTCTTAGGTGTACTTATCTCAAATGTTATAATACAAAATTTGAGACTATAGATATCATCAAAATTCATTTGTATACAAAGGGATTTAAACAAAATTATTAGTATTGAATTGAATACGAAGAGAAAGAATCATCACGAAATGTGATTTATGAAACATCTATCCGGCCAATCATGAAGAAGATGTAGTTTCTACATATCAGAATTTGATTTACTATGTTGTTGCAATCGAATATGGTAATATTAGAATTCATTAAGAATGCGCAAAAGAGTTATCACATTCATAAGCATAAGAGTTTTTTAATTATTAAATACCTCAAGTCAACTTTTATGATCTGTGTGAAATTATTCAAAATTATCACTAGATGTTGAAATGTTAAATCTAAAATATGATTATTTCACGTGCATGTTAATCTATTCATTTAATGGATATATTAAAGGAGTGACACCATTCAATACTCAAATTCCTGAAAAATTTTAGAAGACAAAAAGACTAATTTCTAAACTTGAACATGGATCAACAAATATTGATTGCTATTGAAATGAATGTGTGATATTTTATAATGAGGACATTAGTTTGAGCGTTACACATCAACCAACAAGAATGAAGTTGCAATCTTACTACAAAATTGAATTGATTGTATTTCTCTATGATCGCATAATGTAATAAATTTGTAACAAATAAATTTTCTAGCAAGTGCGCTAGTTGCATCAAGTAATAAATTGTACATTAGAATTGTCATTACTATAAGGAATTATTTAAATCTAATCTATATCAATAACTCACTAAGAGAAGAAAATGTGTTGTGATGTGAAAATAGAAAATAAGTGTGTAGAAAATTAAATAACATAAAATAAAATAAATTGGTTCAAGGCTTGTGATGATAGAGGATTACACATAAGGATTACTAGCATACACAACGATGATAATCAAATTAAAACAATTATAATCGAGTTCAATTCTTAAGACGGATTAGGATTACCTAAATTAGTGACTTCTTCGCTGATTAAGTCAAACTATCTAAACTCTTGAATTAAAACAAGATGCTAATATGCATTAAGTTGTATATAGTAAACCAACAATCATCCACACTAGGTAAAAACTGATATATCGCATAAAATTTAGTACAAACATTAAGTTAATAGATTTGTGTTATGATTATTTCAACTCGTAAGTCAAGAATCAATTCGTTAAGAATTATCAAATCCTATAACTAACTATGTCCTACCTGACTTGTAGTCTCATATAAGAATATAATAATATCGATTAAAAGCATTAAACATATCTACCATAATCAAAAGAAACTAAAATAAACAATATTAATTCAAATCTAATTTTATGCAATTTTCTCATTAAAGTAAATATATTTATTATAGAATTAAGAAGGCATAAAAAGTATGAGTAAAGACATCCAAACAATAATTATACGATAGAATGACCACCGATAATCTCTGAACCGTTACGAAGCACTAACGCTAAGTCACTCCGCAATATCCTCCACACAATCACTAAAGAACTTTAAAATCGTCCTCTACAATATAGCACGGCTCTCATGTCTCAAACATTACATTTTTTGTCTATCAAGTCCTCCACTTATAGCGCCCAAGGGTCCCTTAGAGTTTCGATTTGATTGAAAGTCTTTTCATATCAAAATAAAAAAATCAGATTATAGTTCAATTGGACTTTAAAACCATACAAAACTCCTTCGATTCTAAATACATATATTTTCAAAGGAAATTTATAACTTATGATGACTTATGGAGTTGATCTGCAATTGAAATTCTTGAGACAAGTCGAAGAAATCTCAAAATCTAATTTCGTCATCGCCACTGACTTTCTAGTAACAACTCAATCAGAGTTGAATTTGGAGTCTGCATTTGAAGTCATTGCATGTAACACTCTTGTAATGGCCCGTGAATAAGGCACTTTCTAATTAATTTCCACAACTTATGTATGCAACGATCGTTATGTTGTCATGACCCATTACTTTGCTTATTTTGTTTTGCTCATATACATGATAGACTTGTAACGAGTCGTGAATAATGTTTGTAATGGCCATGAGATATGTGTAACAAATCGTAACTTCTCCCTCATTCCTTGTAATGCTACTGTAGACATTGTGAAATATGTGTAAGGAGATGTGATATATAGTGTAATGACTGTAACAATAGGGTAATGTCCCGTTACAATTTGTTTAGGCATGAAAAATGCTCATACGATAATTAAAAGTGAATAGAGATCCGTAAATGTACTTAAAATTATGAATTTTGTGGTTTCTTACATGTATGTAATGGCTAAAACATGAAAGTTTCTCACAACAGTCATTAAAGATGAGTAACAACATGTTAACTATGGATTTCATGATTTGTTACATGTTTGACAAGATATTGACGATTGTAACGATTGCTTTTCTAATATAAACTTATATTTTTCACTCTCGTAATGGTTGTTTGTCATGTGTCGTTATGTATATGTAACGTTAATGATCGACTTTTAGCTTTCGCACCTGCGACAAATTTTTGAATTCTAGTTTTACTCCAATTTTAGTGTCATTTTCTTCTACGGCTTCGGAGCTTTTTTTGTTGCTTCTTGGCCAATAAAACACAAAACTCTTATAGAATTTCATTTTTATAAAATTAAAGTAAATAAGATCATAAGTTGATACATGCTAAGAAAAATAACATGAAATACTATTAAATGCAAAACTAAATATGTTTGCATGCATTAGCTCAACGTCATAAAAAATGGCATGTCCAATATAATACTACTGAAGGTGTTATGTTCCATCCATATGATGATAAGGCATGGAAATATTTTAATAACATGCATTGAGAATTTACATACAAACCTAGAAATATAAGATTTTGCTTATTAGTAGATGATTTTATGTTGTACTAAATTACAATAATGTTGTACTCATAAACATCATTTTCTTATTCCTATTGACTAGTGATGACTCCAAACTAAATTAAAATTGAAAAAATAAATAGAAATGTAAATTAAATTGAATCAAGAACAAAGAAGTTAATTACAATAATGTATACATTGGATTGAATCAAATTTATATTGATATGATAATTGAAAATAAATTGAATTAATATTAACATTGAATTGAAATTTATGTCAAATAGATAATTGGTTATGGAGATTGTTAATTGTTCATATCATTAATAACGGTCACCTAACATAGAATGAAAATTTAAAGTAGGAGAGTGCAGATGGGGACAATTTTGATAGGTGAGGGCAAATTCAAAAGTAGGCATATTTAGAAACAATGTGAATTTTTCTATCAATTAAGTGTGGTTTGCATGATTCATGCAAAAATAAAGAAAAATAAATAAATTTATTAGTTTGGGTTGCCTCGCATGTTGTTATTTATAGTCCTAGATAATACTTGATGTTACTATAACTCACGTGTTTTCTAGTATGTAGGTTTTTAATTGTGTCTTTTTCGACAAATTGAATATTTTTCTCTATCAAATATAAATGTTCTAGCATCATGTCTAACTTTAAAAAGATTCAATCAAGTAACTTTCAACTTCTTGTGAAATAACTCAAGTGTTGTATTTAATAGTTAAATTTCAACTTCAGTTTGGAACTCTTCATTCAAGATGTTTGCTTCATGACAAACTTTATTTTTTTCATCACAAATAAAGGATACTTTCACTTTTTCATATGGGTTATCATGCATGTGTCCTATAATCATTGAGTGTGAATACCTTTTTTTTCAACATGTTTACATTTTTGTAAAGACACTCAACAATTCACTTAAGTTTAGCAGTTCCTCCATATATATGATTTTATACTTTCCAAAATTTTCATCTTGTTTCACCAACTATTTCTTCAATGATCTTTTAAGAAGTATGGGTGTTCTCATCTATTAAAATAATTGATTTTGAAATTTTTTTTCCTTTGACAATAGGATAGCTTTGTCAAATTTTTTTATTTTTTTGTGCCTCTTATAAGCATGTTTTATATTGGACCATGATAAGTTAACACCCATAAGTTGGTTGAGTCCATAAGGTAATTTGAGCTTCTCGACAAGTTGGGTCAGCTTCCCCGAATGCAGTCTGATTATAGATTTATAATAATAGTGAATCATGGCTTGCATCTAAAATTTGAGGCTTCATCTTCATCATATAATTTTTTAATAATATGGCACTTCAAATATGGAGGCAAAAATTAATATACATAGGGCAATTTCTAACATGCGCCATAAGCAGTCTAGGTGCGGTCATGTTGTAATTTTGATTTAAAAGTTATTTGAAGTAAATACAATTGCATATTTCTTCTTTGAGGTCACTTTCATTCCTCATTTCATCTCTTCTTCACTTGTCAATATTTCTTTCTAAAATTTAGGGTGCATGAGGCATGCCTTGAATTAGTCCCACATGCATAAGTCACGGAAGAAATGCTGAGTATATATGGGAGCATGGCCTTGACTTGGTAGGATGCGTTTTGAGAAAACCGTGCGGGCGGAGGCCCAAAGCGGATAATATCATATGCAAGTGCAAATGTATTACATATGATATCAGAGTCACTCTGCGTGAGCCTTTGTACATGGTGGGGTGCGATCACTCAACAAGGGCGTTGAGTCCCCTAAGGGGAGAATGGTGCATGAGACATGCCTTGTATTAGTCCCACATGCATAAGTCACGTAAGATATGCTGGGTATATATGGGAGCATGGCTTTGACTTGGTAGGACGCGTTTTAAAAAAACTGGGCGGAGGCCCAAAGCGAACAATATCCTATGCAAGTGTAAGGGTGTTACATAAAAAGCTTGATTTCCATTGTGTTGGTAGAGCTTCTGTTGAACTTTGCATATTTTCAAAAGTAGTTTGCTGAATTTGAACCTAAAAGAGCATTGATTGTATGTGATTGTCTACCTTGGTAATAACTTCTCCATCATTTCATAATTTACATTGCTTCACTTACTCTTTAATGATGTGTTGCATCATAATCTCAAGTTTGAATTCTTGAATAGCTTGTGTTGGTTGATGTTGATACCGAAGTGAAGGTGGGTCACATACGTTGATGGTGCTGGAAGATTCGATACTCAAGTATTTAGTTCTGAATATGTATTTTGTATCATATTTTGATCATGAATTGTATGCTAGTAGTTTTGATCATTGTAGGATCAATTCTCTTGATAATTGTTATTCACTATGATTTATTAGTATAATTTAGCCAAAAATATTTATCAAACATTGCTGACACTTTTTTCCAATAATAATTAACATAAATAACGTACTAAAATTTATTTGATATTTTTTATTTAAGAAGGGCCCATGGACATTTCACCCGACAATTTGTGGACCCAATTCATCACACTCTCCCTCTTATAAACATTTCTATTTTTTAAAAAAATATGGATAATTATTTTCTTTTATTTTTTTGTTGTTGTTATAGATGAAATCTCATTCTGTTTCTTGTTAAGATGCTGACCAGTTGACAATGACAAACAAAAATTCTCGGTGCATCTTTCTTGCAGCTGTTGGACGATTGATCTGGCAGCTGTTTTGGTACTGAAGATTCTACACTCATGTGCGAGTGATCATGTGTTTTATGTGGATACAGCTCTGACAAAAGAACAGTGGTGGCCCTAAAACTGGACCAGGGGAAGATGTTTGGCTCATTCTAGTATTACGTAGCAGAACCATGATCCATCAAGTAGACATGATCAATGATTAAAAAAAAGAGATAAAAAATTGCTTTATTTTCTTTTATGGGAATGAGGGCGTGGTGCAGTGGTACACCCCTCATGATGGCTGATCATACAAATATTAGGAGATTGGACATCCTTTCATCTTTACTGCTTTTCTAAACAAACTGGACACAAGGCTTAGCCAGCTCGAATTTGGCATTTTCTGATAGTAGTAATGGTTCGACGTGAATGATCAAATTGTTTTGAGCAATTATATCTCAAAATATCATATTTGAATTTCTTACTTTCTTGTTGCCATTCCACTTTTGTATGCATCATTAAGGTATCCGTTATTCTAGAATCAGGCCATGATTTGGGGTGGATAGTGTGATTTCATGCTTTACTTTGCACCAATGCAGTAAAACTGTCACATCAGCTTGCCCCGAATAACAATCAAGTCTTCATTTCTTATACTAAAAATTGTTTAACTTCTTTTCGAAAAAAAGAAGTTTTTATTTCTTTATTATGTTATTAAACACAGGAACAACGATGAGACTTGAGAAACATGGTGCTTTCCGCGACTCATCGTTTAGGAAAGAAACGAAAAAAAATGCGGAGAATTATATAGGAAAGAAAGGAAAAAAATGAGGAGGAATTAGTTGTGCTTTGGTGCTTTCCGCGCCTGATCATAAAGCTGCACCATCCTCCCATTCAACGGCTGAACGGGCCTTGAATTGTTGCGGTAATCCTCATGCAGAAGCTCTCTCAGTGCAGCTGCTTGTTCTTTGGTAATCGTCCTCACCTGCAACGTAGTTGCAGAAAAGTGAAGGATCAGGATTATCAATTGCCGTGCACCAGTTTCTGAACTGAACTCCACCGGAGACTGTCACAATTACCAAGGAACACAGAACTGATACTAAATGGATACGAAACGCAATCTAAACATACCTTTCCAAGGATGTTCCAGATGACGTTTTCTGTGCATGGGGGCGTCGTGATCGATCCGACGTACGTAATGTACTTGCGGGTCTTGCGCCTCATGGACTTCGTGCTCAAAATTCCAGCACGAACGTGCGTCTCTTCCTTTGCCAATTCGGCAATCTTGACCTTTATCTGCGGTTTACCAGTGAATTAATGAAGCCATTTATCATAAGCAAGTTGACATATTTCTTGTGATCTCGTTCTGCTACGATAATCTCGGAGATGTCTTACCTGCACAAGGAACGGATCAGGAGTCCCGTACTTGAAAAGGATCGCCAGGATTGCGATGTTTCCATCATCACTTTTGTGGACCAGATGAAGCTCCATTGGGTACCTGTCCACATGCAAAACAAGTTTAGAAATTTAAGGTCTTTCCTCAAATCAGATCATAAGACTATAAGCATATCGAATCAAAATATCAATTTGAAATGTGATTCCATGTTTCATTATGAAGATTACTGTTTTGAACCACCACTGATTGGCAAAAGGAAGCTGCTAATGAACATAGCATGCAAAGCTTGGATTTCTTTAATTATTATGGTTGTTCATTGTTTTGTTCTTGTAGCAAGGAAAAGAATATTACCTTTTTCCGTTAATGGTGTGCTCAGAAGGTGAGTGCCAATGCATTTCTATAAGGCTGTAGTTCTTCCCCCCTACTTGAACATTGCCAGCAGTTTGTGCAAAATGCAGCTAACATAGGAGATGAAGTATGTTCAGTTTACAGATAAACATTAGAAGTATTCTAGAAGATGATATAGACATCAGAAAAGCACAAGAGAGCCCAAAATAATGCAGTGCAACCCTTGCATTATCAGTGTAAGCATTAGATCCAATCGTATAGTTGTGTGTTAGATCCTGCTGAATCTGTGGAGCTGTACTGCTTGGCAGTATACTTTAAATTTGTTTTAAATTCCATCCTATATAATGCAATTTAAAAATGATCCTACCGAGATATCGGTGCCGCTGTTGACGAGGGTGCCATTCGCAACTACGTAATCCGTGATAAGTGGTTTCAGATCCGGGTTGTATACCAATTTATCCTTTACAATGTCGATCGGAGACTGATTCTTTCCTTTGGAGCACAATTCGAATTCGGGGCTCAGGCTTCCCCATTTGTCAGGTGCATTTGCTCCACTGTATCCAAATTTAACATCTGGAAGAGTCCCTGACCATAAAGTAACAAGCAATAAAGTCATAAATTGGAAGTGGCAAGAATCATAATTAGGATAGCCAACAGTGAACAATCAAATACAAGAAATGCAGATCCACTAATTCTCAGATGGTAGCCTATGAGATAAAGAACAAAAGTAACCAATCTCATACCACTGGAACTAGCAAGTGAAAAAACAAGGGATGCTATGTATAGAGCAAGGATGGTCTTCTCTACAGCCATCACTTCCACTCAACTTATCCTTCCTTCCGTAGTTCCTTGATGCTGATGTTTTCTCTACGCTGTGTACCTTTTGTCTCTGTCAATGTTAAGTGGGGGGAGATATATAAATGTGGAGATGGATGTTGCTCCTCATGAACGAAGATGCAGGATGTTCGTGGTCATGTGAGTCCCCTTCCATCCATTTTGCTAGGAAAATGTGAAGTCTAAATTTGGCTTAGGCCTGTGTTATCCTCAAATTGTTCTGCACTCCGTTCTTTTTTTTTTTTTACTTATTAAATACATCTAGTCAAACCTTTGTGATCTGGATCCGAGAATTATTCGGAATTAACTTTTCATATTTCTGTACATTTATGAAAATATTATAGGAGTTGACACTGTACCTCATTCGAATTTCTGAAAATTATTATAAGATAAAATGATTAATTTCTAAACTTAGACTTGGATCAACCAAAAATTAATTGTTGTCCAAATAGATGTATGATATTTTATTTTCCTATGACCAACCAAAATTAAGACCTGAAGCCATTGGATTTTCCTATGAGCTCAGCGTCACAAAAAAAAATGGCATGTTCAATATAACGCTACCGAAGATGTCATGCTCCATATGATAAGGCATGAAAATATTTTGAACAGGTGCATTCAAAATATACATTCGATTCTAAAAATATAAGATTTGGCTTTACTCATAAGCATCATTTTCTTATTCCCACTCGACAAAAAAAAATAACTAGAAGTTTTAATTAAAGTGAATTAAAAATATTTTTATTGAATTTATAAGATCGACAAAGTTAATTATAATAATGTATACATTGAGTCGAATCAAATTTATATTGAGTTGATGACGTCGAATTAATATTGATCATTAAATTGATAGTTAGTTATGGAAATATTAATTGATCATATCGTTAATAATTGTCACCTGACATTGATTGTGATCCATAATCAAAATTTATTAAATTGATTATTAGTTATATTTATTTATTTTTAATCGACTACTATTTTTTGTAGACTCTATGTACATTGAGTACTTTTTCACTTAAAGTTTTTGCCTTCTTGGATTCATGCAAGTGAAGAAGTAGGTAGATGATTAGGGGGTTCACGGTCCAATTGAGTGTCTTTCAGGAGGGAATATGTTAATTTTGATCGGATTTAGGGGTAAAATAGTTCGAGTCGATTCCGATTTTTGGTCCAACAAAATTAATTATCATTTTTCAATTCAGTTTTTAAAATTAAATAAATTGTCCTAAAACCATTTTAAAAATATAAAAATCACTCTCCAATGGATCAATTTTTTTGAGACCTTACTTTTATATAGTTATATTTTAAAAAATATATAATAAATTAAAATTAATATAATAATATTTAATTTTATATTAAATATGAAATATAGTACTAAATTTCAAAATTATTAAATTAGAATTTCATGACGTGATAGAAAAGTATGAAATGTTATATTAAAAGTATTAAAAGAATTGATAACATATGAATTAATTATAAAAAAATGGGCTCCACGACTACTACATTTTTTTAGTGAGGTCCTAATTTAAGCATGTGAATTTTAATTTATTAAAATCCAGCATAAATCATATTCGAATTCTTAATTTTTATTTTTTTATTTAATTTTTTGGATCGGATAAATTTTGAGTAGATCAAATTTTTCTTACACGATTGGGTCAAATTATTGTTTAACCTTTTGTTGGACCAATTGTATTTCTTTCTCACTTTATTATTTAATTACTTATTTATTTATTTTGCATCTTTCGTACCCCTTTGTTCTGCCTTATAAAAAAAACTAAATGTTATAGGCCTCGCGGCTAGAATATTTTCTTTTAATTTCACAACTTAACTTTTTAGTCTTTACTAATACGAATTTAAAACTCTAACTAAATGGTACAATAAAAAAATCATATTTTAATTGAAAAAACAACATCTATAATTAAAAAATTATATTGGATTCACCCATATAATAAAAAAACATTTCGAACGAACATAATAATGTCTATACAGTGTAACAATATTTCAGATGCGTAATATTGAAATTATTATATATATTTATAGATATATATGTTTATTTATTCCATTTTATATTCATTAATTAGTTCAATCATTATATTTATTAAATATAATATTGAAATTACTGATCAAATTGTTATTCGTTATTGTAATAACTAATCGTTATGGAATGGCCATACTTCTATTACTTAATGATTCAAGAAATCTAAATTATCTTTTCCCACAAAATTAAAGCAAGAGTAAAATCATGCATATTAAGCAATGTCTTTTTTCATTCAATTACCTTGGTGTTACTATATCATACAAGTATATACCGGGTAAGCAGCAGCGATAAATGTGCCACGAGGCTAGCTAGGTGGAAAATGTAAATCGGCTAATTAACTTCTTAGAGAAGTATTTAGATCTTTTTTGTGGTCAAATAATGGTAATAGAAAAGGCATGCATCTGCTAGGATGGCAGGTGGTCTAAACACACTAGTCGTAAGGAGGGTTGGGCATTCGCAATCTCCACTGAATCAGGACATCTCTTATAGCCAAGATAGTCTTAGGAGTATTAAATGAGTCCCGAGACAATTGGACAAAACATGCAACATATGTATATCTCTTGGCCATGAAAACTAATTATCAAGACTATGCAGTATATTAATTTTGGTCTTCGTAAGTTCATTTCAAATGGGGTGTCCACTTCTATATTTTCTTATCCTTATACTCCTCTATCACATATGCCCACTTTTGTTAACATGCATGTATCCTTAGATTTGCTCAAAGTTAATGATTTAATTATCGATAACACATGGAATGTGGCATTATTCAATGAGTTGTATGGCTGACCTATCGTCAATATTATTACTGCTATTCCTTTGGTCCCTTCTTCCTACGTAGCCAATGATGATCAGTGGATATGGTCTGCTGACCCACATGGTGGAGCGAGGGCTAATTCTGTCTATTGCTCTCTTAGTCGTCGGCTCACTCTGCGGTTGCCCCTTGGCTGGCCTGTTTAAAAGCAGTTGTGGAAAATTGTTGCCCACCTAAGATAAAAACTTTCTTATGGAAACTAGTTCAATCTCGTTTACCCTCGTTGGATATGATTGCTGATTTAATCCTTACTTTAACGCAAATTGTAGTCTCTATGGATTAACTATTGAAATAAATGTGCATTTATTTTTCTAGTGCTCCTAATTTGCTACTTCACTTTGGGCTTTAGTTCATAATGACTTTGGGCTACACCTTTTCTTTTACTTCTTTTTTTTCTGAGGGTGGCTAGATTCGTGAAGGGAACGATCTAGTTCACCCCATTCAGGTGAGGGTTCTTTGTATCATAGCATTCTGCCTATTGGGGAATATGGATAGCAAGAAACGATGTCCACTTTAATTCCAAACAAGTTACCGTCGCAACTATATGGAGAAGGGCACCGACGAGCTCAGATGAATTCACCACATCAAACTTTCCTGGTGCAACTAATCCTCAAGACCCTATTTGGATTCGCTGGGAGACCCTGTGCCTACTTGGGTGAAGGTTAAATTGGATTGGTCCTTCACCAATCTCGAGGAATTGAGAGGAGAGGGTTCATTATTAGAAATACTAATGGATCATTTCTTATGACATGTGCACTTCATTGTAACCCTAGTTATTCTATGGATCGAGGCGTGGGGGTGCTTGTTGGATTACGAAGATGCAGAGAAGCTGGGCTTAATCAAGTAAGGTTGACTCATCAAATATGGTGGCAATCATCAACAAAGAATCACAATGTCCCTGGAGGATCTGGACACTAATGCAAGAATTTTGGTGAATCACTTCATTTTTAGAATACTTCAAATGTAAATACTGTTACAAAGAAATCAACATAGTTGTTGATCATCTAGCTAATAGGGGTAGAACGAACCTTTTGGACACTTTTTGGGAGGAGACCACAACTCTGGAGATTCTCAATACTTTGTACTCAGACTCTTTGGGAAAGTTTATTAATAGATAACTATCTTCTTTTAAAAAAATAGATATAGATACGTTGGATCATACACACGCGGACATCATATGACAATTGTCGGATTCACCCCTTTTTGCTTCGACGACTAGGATGATTCACGCACGGTTCGGTTCGTTCACGATTCACTCCTTCATGATCAAATGGTTCATTAATTGTTGCATGTCGATCCCTCTCTGTGCCCACAGTTCGTGATATCTCCTCTCCATGTCGCCGAATGTGAAGGACGCTCTCAATTTCGCCGGAGGCAGAAGGCCCTCCATTGCGCACCAGCTCTAGTACCTTCGCTGCCTTCGCCTCTGCCTTCAGCGTCGGCACTTTCGAAGCAACGAAAAAAAAAAGAAAGACAAAGATGGCAGCCCGTTGCGAAAGAGGAGAGGGCTTGTTGCGTCCATTGTGGAGGTGGTGTCTTGTTTGACGAAGGAGGAGGCCGATGGAGATGGAGGAGAAAGTGAGAGAGGGAGGGAGGAAGGAGGCGAGATGTCTGTTGTAATGCCCCCAAAATTGCCCCTCCTATCACGTAGGTAGTCAGGTTGACCCTAGAAACGCTATACTGCCTGCTACTCTATTGACCATGGTATGACATTGACTATTCAACAATTTGTATACGTGGCATCGAATATAATAATCAAATATTCGGGAACTTTATTGTGGAAGCTGGGAGGTCAGAATACCAAAGGACACCAACATCTGAGGAAGTCCATAATGAGGTGGAAAATGATAGCAATATCCAATAACTCTAGGCAAATGACTACATGTCCAATAACAGCAGAAAAGACCATAATAATCGTTTGATGTGGAGTTTAATTATTCAAATAATGCAATTACAAACGAAAGATATTATTGAGTACAATGAGTCATGTGCAGCAACCTTTGAGCACTGCGTTCTCCATCACTCCTCTCTAGACAAGATTCTCACCTGCAAAATTCCAATTGCATGAGCATCGAATACTCGTGAGCGAAAACGGCCAGTATAATAGAATCACAGACAATAAATTAATAATCAAAACATGCCTGAATCAATAACATATAAGCAATGTCATACTTTGCTATGGACAGATAATTTCTTCTTTTCTCATTATAATCAATACTTTGGTTGCACAAGGCAATGAATAACTATATTTCATTTTTTACTATGTCCATGCTCTACTCTCTTGTATAACTTTGCTTTGTCTTTACTATGTCAAACTCTGTACTTTGCTATACATTACTTTGACATGCTTTACTATACTTTCCAATACATTATTTTTCCATGCTTTGCTATATTTCATCATGCTATACTCTACTTTACTTTTCCATATTTTACTGTACTATACTTTACTTTACCGTACTGTACTATGCTTTACTTTATCATGCTTTGCTTTACCATACTGTACTATACTTTTCTTTACCATATTGTACTATACTTTACTTTGTCATGCTTTATTTTATCATATTGTACTATACTTTGCTTTACCATACTGTGCTATACTTTACTTTGTCAGACTTTACTTTACCTTGATTTACTATACTTTACCATACCATACTTTACTGTGCTATACATTACTTTACCATGCTTTATTGTGCTTTACTTGACTACGCTTTACTGTATTGTACTTTACTTTACCATGAGTTGTACTACATCTTTTACATTACTATGCAGTCCTTGAAGTTCGTTGTCCTATGTGAGTTCGACTTTATTAGGTTGGGATGCCAGAGGTGCCTCTCTGAATCTGTAAAGCTAGTAAGCCCATAAAGAGAAAGGGGTGTGACAATGCATCACCCAATTCGAAATGTAGGTGGGAGAGGACCTACACCCCAGGAACAGTGGTCATTTAAAAACCTGTAGGTTCATTGTCTCATCAGTTAGCTACATGTCCCTCTGGCTCAATACTATGTTCTCTGGGGGAAGGAGTCTGACCATTGCATCATCCTTCTTTGAGATACAAGTGGGAGAGAACCTGTAGTCTCAGGAACAGTGATCATCGAAGACCAGTAGGTTCGTTGTCTTCTCAACTTAGCTACCAACCTCTCTCTATGCAATGCTATGTTACCATCACAGTGGGGCTATTAATACCCACCTCATGACATTGACCGTGGTTGGGGCTATTAATACCCACATGTTAGCCTTTGTAATCTGTACTTTGGGGTGGCACATGACAATCCGTAGTTTCATCTTTGCTTTATTTCTCTTGTTACTTATCTGTAGATTTAGAAATCATGGATCAGAGAAAAGGGTAAAGCCATATCCATTTTCCTGAGTGAGGAAAATCCATTACGATCTGTACTATATTGGACATGACCTCAAATGGGCCTAACAAAAGTGGAGCCCAACAATGGAGTTCGGGCCCAAAAGGGGCATTTACATCTTTTGCAACAAAGCCCAAACCGGGTAAGTGAAACCCGGGTCGGGTCTTCTATTTAGTATCCATGTACGTGACTCAAGCCGGGTCAGAATTCAACTCGGGTTGGATCATTGTTCGTGCTTTGAAATCGATTTGAAATTCTCTTTGTCTCTGGACCGGTCGACCGTTCTTATTAGACCGATCGACCGCTCTCATTGGCCGGTCGACCGCTCTCTTGCACTGAGTTGGTCGACCGTCCGTGATGAATCGGTCGACTGTCATCGGACTGGTCGACCGCTCACATTGGATCGGTTGACCGCCCTCCTAACAATGTGCACTATCGGGTCGGTCGACCGATCTCCATGAATCGATCGACCATTCCTGATGGCACGCTTGTGCCTTACAGAGCTGGTCGACCGTCTTATTGAAACGGTCGATCGTTCTTCTGTTCGGTCGATTGTTCTCATGAGACCGGTCGACCGATCCTACATATCCTATACAGTCGGTCGATCGATCCTGCGACTGGAAACAGAACCACCCGTCGACTTCTCCTTTTTCGGCCGACTTTCGGCCGTCGGATCGCGATGGTTATAATACAAAAGTTGTAATTCATGGTCTCTAGATCACTATGGCATCATTACACGCATTATATGATCAAAGATTTATCGTCTATGGGGATTAAATGTCTAAGGTACCTCTTTTTGTCGTTTTGAGTTCGTCGGTGATCTTTGCGTCATCCTCTCTAGCGCCGATTAGTCCTGACCGACGATGGGGTGCGGCTGACCTTTGAGCACGTCGAGGAAGGGCCGCTGTGTGTCAGATCTCCGTTGGATCACCCCTGTTTGCCGCTCCTGTCGCTCGGTGCGTGCGCCTCGTCGGAGCAGGGGAAAAGGAACGGAGGAGGCGGTGATGGCAGCCGTACGGAGGGGAGTCTAGAGGGGCGCGAGGACTTCTCCCCGTGCTCCTTTTATAGCTTTAGGTTGGCCTAATTTTGGATGTAATTAGAGAGCGAATTAGGGAAGAAATATCTTTTCCGATTTATTATTCATCATTTCCTTCTTCCTTTTTATTTCAAATCTCCTTCCTATTTGGATCCTTCCGCGCTTTAATTCTGTTTATTTGATTCTGAATTAAATTCCAAATTTCCTTCCTCTTTTGATCTTTTCTTGTCCTGAATTTAATTTGCATTTGAATTCTTTCCATATCCGTGTTGATGAAATTTTCCAGCCATTATACGTTTCGAATTTTAAATGTTTTCCCCTTTTGTATTCTTCCATGTTTTGATTCTTTTGAACTACTTCCTTTTTTATTTCTTTCATGTTTTAATTATTTCTTTCCTTTCTGATCCTTCCCAAGTTTTTAATTCCTCGTTTCCAATTTGGATTAGAATTGAATTCGAATTTCATTCATTAATTGTAATATTCCTTATTTGGAATTTGTGAGGCGTTACATCTGCGACAAAGGGAAAGAGACATGAGAGGTCGATGGGAACACTGGAAAGGAGATCGACCTGCAGCCATTTTTTTTATTTTGAACTGAGTTATTTTTATTGAACCAAAATATGATATATAATTAAATATCAGTTGTTATAATTAAGACTATTTTAATCTTATGTTTCATATGGAGCCATCCGATTTTAAATGTTTTCTACTACGATGACATTTCAATATTGTAATATTTCCCCATTATCAATGGGATTAAACAATACATTTCTAATAATTTATTCAATTTGCTGACAAATTGAGTCTTGAATTGAGGTTAGGTAGCTAAGAATTTAGGTGACGTTTGGTTGCGGGTTAATTGATGAATTAAGTAGATATTTCACGGATTATAGTTAAACGTATCATTTATTTCATAAAAAATACAAAGAGCAGAATTGCCATTTTGAAAAAAGCTAATTTCGTAAATAGTAAAAAAATGAGTGTTATCGTATTCTTCATATTACGTGAAATAGAAGTAATCCGGCGCACATTTCAAAAATTGACTAATCTATTGGATTATACATGCTAACCCGATGTAAATTTAACTCTAACCAAACGATGCCTTAGAGTTCAAGCTCAGAAATTAAAGAGAATGTTATGTTCACATATTTTATCAGCATAAGAATTTATGATAAACAACTTTACGATAAAAGGCCGCAAAGACGAGAACATATATAGGCGTGGCACGTAGCAAAATCTTTTATTTGACAGAACACTGCAAGCTTAGAGTCCTTGATTTGTATTGTGTATTTATTTATTTCTTCTGTAATTTATTTGGAAAGTTAGCTTTTCATTCCACAGATCGTAGCAGACAAAAGTCACATCCTGTTTTTCATATTTTTCAAGAACCAAACATTTCTTACTTTTGCGGAATCCGCACAAACAGTTTGACTCGTTGAAGCATATATTAATTTTTCAGTATTACAAAGAAATAAAATCCTAGTAATTAAAATATGAAAGGGAGAATATGTTTTTCAGGATTGGATCATCATCCAAAAATGGTGCACACGAAAAAAAAATCATAAACATGAGATGTAGATCTAGTGATTGATTTTATATGATCGAAAAGGGTGTAAGCATAAAAGGTTCGCTCCCTTTCTTATTTTAATACTGGCCAATTACAGACATTGGAAGTAGCCAAGCGCGTGTGACACAAAAAAATTTATTTTCTAATTAATGGCATAGGAAAAGGAACTAATTGCATATTTCATCGCCATATGTGCTCTACGTAGCACATACAAAAAATACCATCTATATTAGTACTAAACATATATATATATATATATATGGGATAAAACTATGGAAATAATCCTATGCAGTGTCATGGATCAAGAGGTCTCAAAGATTCTCACCGGTGAAATTTAAAGCCAACGATAATAGAAAGACCAAAAGTAATAATATGTGAAAACAGCAAAAGGAAATTATCAATTACGAGGAACTTGCTCTTTCACCAATATGCACGAAGCAACATTGATTAATACATAGCAATATAGCATTAAGTATTTCGATATTATTCTTCTCCAGATCAAACAAACACAAGAATGCATCGCGTCGGATAATGTATGCACATCACACAGGAAAATAAGTTTTATATGATCACATACATAGGTTTAAATATAACATGAAAGAAATCAGTAATCCATCAGATGCATGCTCACCTACGAGAACACCCAGAGAAATGTAATGAAAGAAAAATTTAGCAGCGGTTTCTTATCCTCAATTTTGCTCTTCTGCACTCTTCCACCAGGGCTTCTTTGGCCGTCCTCAATCCTTTCGGAAAGAGAGACTTGTCAAATGCCGTGCAGTCCGCAGTCCAGTCCTTTAAGAATGCCTCCTGCCCCCATGTTTCAGGTATCCAGACTCTGCCAGCCATCTCGCTCCTGTGCCTCTTCAGCCTCTCTCTCTCACAATCCTCGGCGGCATCAGGTTTCAGGCGTTCTTCCACCTTCCCATCGATCTGTGCCTTCGTCTTGGACGCATCTGAAGCAATGGTTTCTTCGGCCGTCTGCACCGGGAGATCCTTCTGGCCAGAAGACGTCTGTGGTGCTGCAGGTTTCATGCAGGGTTCCATTGGCTGCTGGCTTTGCATGAACAATGATAGAAAGTAGCAGCACTGCTACAATTCCTATTCTTTTCCCTTCCTCTCTCCTCCTCCTACTTCAGTCCAGTGGGAAATGAGAAGCTGAGAGGAAGAAGAGATCATCAAACTGATCAATCATGCCTAAGATAACAGTGGAGGTACTCGCACGAGTGGGGGCAGGGAGGAACACGTAAGGAGTGCCTGCTTATATGGTTCGTGCAAAGGGTACGTGGCCATGCCTTGGGGTTAAGTTGGGTGGCTGGTTGTACACCAGAATCAAACTCGGACGTGTGAGGTTGGTGATGGCTTGAAGGAAATTTTATTCCAGACCAATGGGAGGGGCGAATTGGATACGATAGGTCCTTAATTAACAAGGCAATAAATATGTATTTATATTAATTAAATGGAAAATATGATTCTTTGCTGTCACGCCATGCCATGAAACTTAACGGGATGGTGCTTTTTTCTAGAAGCACAAAACACAAGTGGGTGTACTCCGGAGAGGCGGAGAGGACTTTGGATGAATCAGCATTCATCCATGCAAAAGTGGGTTTACCAATTGCATCCAAGAACTAATGGCGATCCATAAATTATAAATCTTAATCCTATATATAATCCAAATTAACATATTAAACATTATGGATGCTGAAGATGATGATGTCACAGAGATTCATAATACTATGGAGATCTTGATCTCCAAGATCTCGGAAACGTGTGGCTGGATGAGGCGCAATGCAGACAAATTAGTTAACCATAAAGAAATCTAGGATAGGGATGCTAATGTTGGCTGACGTAAATGAACGAATGAACTATGTACACACATTTTTCCGCTGATTAAGGAGATTACGTGCACTCATTCTGAACAAGACCGTTGCCTGTGTATAAATTTATACGCCAATTAAATAATAATGATAGTAATATAATAATAAATTTAGACAAGAGAGTACCAGACCACTAGAAAAGGACAGTATAGGAATATTAGATCTAATGATTTTTTTTCATTTAAAAGATCACACTACATTTTTATGGTTTTCTAAAATTAAAAATTATCAGTTTTTCGATATTTTTTTTGGAAACCTAGATTTTCTTTATTTTATATTTATAAAAGAAATTGGTAATATTAATAGATATCATATATTATACATTTTAATGCTGTTAATTATTACTTATATAAATATATATATAATAGGATAAACGTTATTTCATCGAGTCATTTATATAAACTATAAGTATTTAAAATATAATAATAATAATAATATGGATTTTTATATAATTTTAATTATGTTATTCTTCATCGGATTCTTTGCATGATTTTTAAAATTTAAAAATTGCCTAAATTTATTCTGAATTTAAATAATTCTTAAAAATTTATATACAGTTGGATTGAATTTTTCAATATACTTTTTAAAACTTTTAGATACAAACATACCAAGAATCTAAAAAATGCAACCTAGTACATCAAAAATATGTGTTCACTAAAAACGTTCTAAAAGAATCAAAGCAAAAAAAAGGAAGACTATGTTTGACATTATTAGCGGTTTAATTAACGAATAACGATTTGAAAGCGAATAGTGAATCGAATGATGATAAGCAGTTAGAGATTATAACAAATAAGTGTTTAGTAAACTTAACGGTAGAATTAGCTGATGAATATAAAATGACATAATTAGACATATGACAAATTATTCAATTAAAGCAATAAAATAAATAAAAGTATGTATATCTCAATTAAATAAAATAAGATTTCACAATTAATTTTTTAAAAAATATATAGAAATTTATATTGACAATAAATTTTATATACTGCACTCATAATATAAAAATATTAATTATTAAATTAATTTTCATTCATTATTAACATATATATAATTTATAATTAATTAAGCATGAATATAAAAAGAAATATAGTTTAATGATTATAAAATAAAAATGAGAAAATAATAAAATAAGTTAGAAAAAAATAATATATTTGAATAAGGGCAAAATTGAAAAAATTATAAAATACTAACCTCTAATTTTTCAATATTTTCATATAAAATGCTATTTATTTTTATCGTTTACGAAATAAAAAAATTAACATTCGAACTGTTAAACGCTACTTAAAATGCTAATATTGATGTTGACAAAGAAAGCCTATCTGGACAAGGGACTTTAAGGACTCCCTACCATAAAAGACAAAAGAAAAAAAAAAACAGTAGGTAATAAAGTGCACATTACCACTGCTTACATTGTCATGTCACGATAAAATGTAGAAACGTTACGGTACCATCCAACAATTTAAAAATTCGGAGTCAGAAACGGTAATTTACCATCAAATGCCCAAATAGGATCACATAAAATACACTAATCTATTGTTGCATACATCGATAGTCTCCTTCGGAGCATTCCCATCACAGTAACACAAACAACACACGAAATTATACAACATCAACAACAGATGGCTCGCTCTTGCAGCTTGTGTGCTGGAAACTTTTGAGTAAGATCTTATATATCTCACCCTTCAGTAGAGATGCACTCAGAGAGAAGGTAGAAATGGTTAAGAATATTCACACTAAACTGAGTGGACAAAATGTCGACTGATTACAATACGGTATAAAAGATTCTCCAACGAGAGACTAAAAGCTTATCTGCATACAAATTGGGTGTATGTAGAAATGAATGAGCAGGCGCTAGTTACATATTCTAATCGGGTTGAGGTAGAAATTTTGATTAGGAGGTTAAAACAATAATAAAAGTAATTGCATCCTCATCTAGACTCTTATATGCACATGCACATGTATTAAACGGTCGTCAGAAACTCAATTTAATGTCCGAAAGGTCATCCATTGGAATCTGTAAACCTACCAGATCATGATCTTGTAACAGTATATCATCATCCACGACGTTCAACCAAGTTGCAAGATCCTGACCTTGTCCATCAAGTCCCTCGGCTACATCTAATTCATCAATTGAGTCTATCCCATGGAGTGGCAAGTTCGTGAATATACCTTCATGTACTTCTTTGGATGAATCATGTGTCATATCAACTTCCTGGTCGGTGCCGTTGTTCACTGCTTCACTGCATTCTCTCAGTGATGATGAAGCAAAATTTGTTGTCTCTGTAATTCTGCCAAGACCATTTCCAGAAGCTGATAATTCAACCATCTTTTGCTTTGGCTTTGCCTTTGTTTTCCTCTCACCCCTACTGCTGCTCAAGGAAGGACGTCCAACTTTGACACTTGAATTCTTTGCCAATCCTTCCCTATTCTGATCCCGATCCCTTTCTGTTCTTTTCCACTTTGCACCACTAGGAACAGTGTTAGGGGTTGACATGGATCTTGATGCACCACTTGTGACATCATCCAGTAATACTTCCTTTTTCTTCCCTCTACCCGAGATGAACTCGTTTTTAACAAGAGATTGTTCTGGAATTTGACTGTGATATGAATCCATTGAACCACGATCTAGCTTATTGCCAAGCCCATGTTTCTCTGTAATATTCAATGAAATGCCTGAAAACATGAAAACTTTCAAGAACGCAAAGTGCAAGTGCAAACTAGGTACTTTACCGGTTGATAATGAAGGTTCATTAGTAAAATTAATTCAACAACAACAACAACAACAAAGCCTTATCCCACTAGGTGGGGTCGGCTAAATATATTCGTTGATCCATGTTCATAAGATTCGACATGATTTTATGTTGGCTGTCGGGGCCTAACACAACCCTCCTCCTTTATCCGGGCTTGGGACCGGCTATAAAATATAGGCGGAGTTATTAGTAAAATTAATTCAATAAATAAAATTTGAGCTAAGTGATCTACAGCAACATTGCAGGGAGTCGAAAAGAAAATATGAACATTCTAAAGAATGAAAAGCATAATATGTTTGTTAGCTAGCTATTCAAATTTTTATATGCATGTAGATAGTTAATAAATATACGTCAATTTTTATGTTTTTTGGAGTGCTTGGGAGTGTGCGAGGGGAGAGAAAACTTGCATATGCAGACATAATAATGTGAAAAGTAAACTTTTACAGGGAAACTCAGATGTACAAGAATGCCCAAGAACCAAAACTTTGCGATCTGGTATACTAGCAGTAGGGTATTACCATGATTAGTGTTAACAGTTGCAGACAAGAGATCCCACAGAGCAGGTTCACTGAAGCAGCTGTGACCTGTTTCTTCAAATTTCCGGCATCTGGCAAGAGTTCGGTTAGCAAATGACAATGCGAGTTGTTTAGAGATCTTATTGCTCTTGTGACTTGAACCACCACGACCACCCTGTACAAGGGAACAATTCCATGTCATTTTCATACTCCTACGCGCACAAGTTATGGTGACATCATGAGCAGTTTTTTTCATTCTCGAAGATGGAAAGGATGACTACTTGGGAACAGTAGCCATCCATATATACTTTTTTTAGAACCATCCATATATACTAACAGAAAGCTATCATATACATATTAAAGTTGCAACAGGTTAACAGACATGCTCCACACTCCTCCAGCAACAGCAACAGAACATGTCCCTGCTCTCCGTTTGTTGCATTAAAGATACGATTATCATATTAAATATCCGGAGGTACTAATAAACACCAGTACGATTTATGGCTGCGATCATAAAACAATGAGGCTCAAGCAGAAATTATGTATGCATAACCAAGAGCTTAACACCCTTAAAAGACATAATAAGAGATAAATGCAATGCAGAATCCTTTTGTTGACATGAAACTAAGACATTAGAAATGGCAATCTATCAAGGACATCAGTTACTACAACGAAGTTGGGCTCACAAATTAAATTGTGATCACAGGAGATGAATGAAAATGGTAAGGAAGAAATAACCTGAAATGATAATGGTAGAGGAACAAAGATAAGAATAATATAACAGGAGATGAACATAAAGTGGATAATACAGGCAGTAGTTTAGTAGTGAGGATCCATTTTTCCAGTGGGAAAACAGGATCTAAGCTCTGGAATCAGGATTCCTAGAAATATGGAAGTGGAATATGGCAAGGAAAAGATATATTGCTATTAAGATTCTTGGAAAAATATCACACTTCAGTTCAATTAGATGGAATTAACAAAACATGGAAGGATAGTGTCCGCTTAAAAAATAGTCATAAGTTTTAATATACTTTGGATAAGTAGTAAAAGAGCTCATTCATCTTTTCTTCCATCAAGGAAAAAAATTTAAGGAAGAAAAAAGTACCCATAAGCTGAGCACTGATTTTTAAAATTGACAACTTTAGGTGCTAGACTGAGTCCATAACAACACTAAGACTTGCATTGCACATCAATACAATAATTCCTAGAATCACCAAAAAATCTCTTGGGAAAGCCTGCTTATTTCACCAAAACATGAATAAGACTGAAATTTACCATCAGCTTTTTGCATGCCACCTCAACAAGTTTGTTTACAGCAAGACACTCAAGGTTCCTGCAAAATAATTAATGAAGTCACATTATATGGGCCAAACGTATAAATAACAAGTTGAACACAAATTATGGCGGTCCTTACCTCTCCTCAGCTTCTTTTGCATACTGAATTGCTTTATCAAGTTTATCCAACTGAAGTTTTCTTCTCTTAACCTAGTAAATCAGATAAAGTTTTTAATAATATGGCTGTAAAAAGGATAGCATTAAGAATCTATATATTAATGAGAACAGTCTGCTTGCAATGAGAACTATCCAAAAGTGGCAGTGTTTGGAACTTTCTTGCCCAGTATTTTTTTCACATTTCTGCACTTTCCTGTTAAGGCTAAAAGTATGGCCAGAAAAAGACTAATAATCCATGTATATATATAGCACTTAGAACGATGTACATTTATGCCAAGAAGCAAAGGACTATAAATATGAGATAAACAAATAAAAAAATTTTGCCCCACTCTCTCTTTGGAAATACAAAACGCATTTCACGTAAAAAGTTATTAGTCAGTGGTGTGTATATGTAACACATCCCAGTTTTGCAGGTATTACTAAGAATGGCATGTTTATCTGCAACATTCTTGGCAGAAGCTACACAACAGAGCAGATTGTACATTCTGAGAATCTCATGCATATCAACTAGATAAAGCAAGAAAACTAGTAACCTGATGGCAAAGCTTCATCTTAAATTCTGCAATTTCTTTGTCAATTTCTCCAGTATCATCTTCAGCTAACTCAGGCTGCACCAAGAATAAGATGAATGGTCAAGAAAAAAATCTCCTAGGTCTCTCTAGAAAAGAATATCTATGATTTTGAATATTTCCAGGATGCAGCATCACAAAGTCTCTATTAAGATGGACTCTTAACCATTCTTTTGGTTTCTTAAAAAAATTGTAAGAGAAAGATGGACAGCAGTAAAGAAGTTTTCATACCACTGTTTCAGGAAATAAGCCAATACTATGCAGCTCCATCAAAATCCTATCACTGAGAGACATGAGCTCAAATTGGGATTCTTGTAGAGTGACATTGTCTGTGAGTTGTTGCATTTTGATGTTAGTTTCCCTGTATTCAGAAATATACCCATTGTCTAAATGCATCACAGAATTATTTTCCATCAACGACTCATCACCGGACATGAAAGCTTGAGTATCTGAATGCCTAGAGTTGCTGGAATTCATAAATCCGTTGCAGGGAATAGTATCTCCCAAATGATTTTTGTAATCAAGTGCCACTTCAAACTCTGATTTTATGAAGCTTTTTGAATCTTTTTTCTCGGTATGAGCATTCATATCATAAGAACAAAAACCATTTGGAGGCTGCAACAAGGTCTTTGTTTCAGAGCTGTAGTCAAACATTTCTGTCTCATCTTGTGTAATAAAAGACGAAAGTAGCATCTGAGAAAGTGGAATCATTTTTTCGAACAATCTATTTGTTCCAAATTTTCCAGTTCGTGTAGTTTGTGGAAAATCAGATGAAGGTACAGACCCAAAAGGTCTGGCTGCAGTATCTCGGACTTGTCCTATTAAACAGGAAGAGCGAGGTGAAGAAACCCCTTCACTTATGGCCTCACCCTGACAATGCAAATAACAGGAAGAAAGAAAATTATAACACTGGTGGGTTAAAAACAATATGCAATAATAAGAAGCTATATTAAAGGCAATGTGAAGAAACCCCTTCACTTTGCTGTTAATTTAAAGAATCCTACTCATGGATATAAGAAGCTATATTAATTAATATGGAAAACATTTAATGTGAATTACGGGACAGGTGAACATGAAATAAGAAATATTTTATGCACACAGAACCCAACATATTTCATAGGCAGAATTGAAGTGAGAATCCTTACATCTTGGTTGGCACAAGGTTTATCAGACAAGCTTGCATCAAGCTCCTCAGCAAAATGAATCTGAAATCAACAGTAATCAAAACATGAGAATGAAAAGATATGATATTATTCCAACGAACCCAAAGGCAAACACTAACCTGATTCTTCACATAAGATATATCTTCTGAGGTGAGAAAAGCAAAAAATGGTTCCATTTTCTTCCAGAAGGAAGAAGAACTGGCATTATCTGCAGAGGTAAGAAGGAAAACAAATTAATGAAGGTTATAAAAACAGTTCTACCTAGGATCAAATTAGATAAGTTTAGGGGCACACAGCTAGCACTCCGAGCTGCTAAAGCAGCTGCTTGTAATTCCTCTCTATCATCATCTGAATCACCTGTAAATGTAGACAAATAAGACATTTCATAGACACCAGAACAAGAAGAGAATAACATGTGCATCAAATATAAGCCTCTGGGGAAAGATCAATGTAGCCAGAACCTGTCAAGTCCGAGGAACCACCATTTATGATGTTTGCATTACGATTATGAGGCTTGCGATCAGACATCTTCTTGGAGGGCGGTCGACCAATCCTACTGCATCATAGAGTTTCTTTGATATAAGCTTAAACCAACAGTGAAACTTTTACCAAAAAAACAAAACTAATTCAATTCTTCAGCAAATAAAATTTTAAAACCTTTCATTTCTATCAGAACCATTTTTCCCATTTTTCGGTGGCTTGTTCGTGTCTGAACTTTCAGTCTTTTCTTTTGGTGATGGTAAAAAAGCTTTGGACTGTGTCGAGCCTCTTCCACTCCTGCCTTGTCTTCGAACCCCATCTCCGATATCTTCCTTTAATGTCATCTTGTTTTTCTTTGTGGGAAAAATAAAGGATGTTGGCTTATTGGAGGCATTTGGCGAAGCATCTTCTACCTCAACACTGTTAACTCCCTTTTCCTTAGATTTGTTGTCAACAGCACCTGAATCTTCACTTTCTGATAATCCACAAGGCGAAGGAGCACTATCTTTCAATTTTGACTGAGCAGCAGCAATAGGAATTCCCCTTGATATTAGCAGGCCACTGGCATCAACAGTGGTAAATCTGCCAACATCAGGTGTGACAAACCCTTCAGGTAGAAACTGTGATTCATCCAAATTTGAGACTGGTGAAACTACATTAGCCCTTCTTGTCCTAGAGATTTTCTGTGGTCGCTGACCAATCCATTGAGTCACTGGGGGTGATGAGGATCCAGTTGGGATGGGACGTTTGCGGTTGGCTACCCCAGGTGAAGCCTGAACCTTGTTTAAGCAAGAAGCTTGCTCCCGCTCCCATCCATCAAGTCCACCAGCAGCACGAGGCAAATTAGTAGACGTGTTCAAGAGGACACCAGAACCAGACCTTGGTGCTCTTGATGCTTTTCCTTTAATTAGAGGACTTTGATTTCCAAGGTGTGCATCCTCACGAATAGTTAGCCTATGTGAGTTAAGACCAAAAACCCTGAATCAGAGAACAGAATAGAAAAAAATTGCAGAGAAAAGGGAAGAAAGAAAAAATCATAGTGGTAAGAAACATATCCACATAAAAGATTTGTTGTGAATTCCTAATGATATAAAAAAAAACAAATAAACATGCATAAACTCCTAGAATACCAAAATCACAGATCACAATGTATTCATACAAACCTGCAAATCAATTAAGTGCTCATTTTACGACTTTAAGACAGTAAATTTATCATTATAAGATGCCTGAAAATTGTGATGTTAAGCGTTCGTGCAGTAACTAGGCAATGAACAAACAAATGGTTGAAGTAAAACATATAGAAACATTTCTTAAGGAAAACACATATAGAAGGAATGATGCATAAAATATGAGCTATAACTTATAGCAGAAAAGCTGCAGCAATGAAATAAACCGGATTAAAGTTCAAGAGATATGTCAAAAAAAAGTGAACATACTTAGAAATAACTCGTTCTTTATCTATTCCAGCAGAACGCTCCCTTCTCTCATTGGAAAGAGAACTACTCTCCACGTCATTCCGGGGCATGATTCGAGGGTTACCACCGGTACTGCAGCTCCCTTCTATCTTGTTGCTTCCTAATATGCCACTAGATAATCCAGGTCTGCAAGATGACAATGGGAAATAAAAATGGGAGCTTTCACTATGGCTGGAATTTTTGTTTCATTTGAGAAATCATTATGGCTGGGTGATGTTCACATTAAAAGAACTTCATTTTCACAAAATAGTGACTGCATTCTAGTAGAAAATGCAAAACAGGAGAGACAGATTTCCCATCCTTTTCTCTCTTTTTTGTCGTAATTCACTATTTCTAATAAACCAAATAATATAGCTAACCCACCTTGTTAAAAGAATCAGGATTCTAAATTCTAGAATTAAGGAAACTGTAAGGAGGGAGAATGGAAAAAATTAACAAAAAAAGTATATCTCAACTTCAGTCAAGAAAAATAAACAGTATCATCCATAAATCTACCAACAAAGTATCAAAGCAAGAAAAATAACATACCAAGGTTTTCCAATTACAATTTTCCAGAAAAGCAAGAAGTCATGGATGAAGATGTTTACAGGACTAAAACCTCCATATCCATCTTGACGCCCTTGAAAGCTTGTTATGTTCTTTTTACAAGCAGACGCAAGGAGTTCAAACAGCACCAGGAAAGATTATCTCATCTAGTTAAATATCTGTGCTAACAACAAAGAGCTAGCATTTTGTATATTAATGTTTCAAATCAGCTACTTTTCCCTTTTTTTTGTTATGCAAATACAGATAAGAAGCCTAAAGGATTCAACAGCTTTTATCCTATTACCTTTGGAATGTGTTTTTTTAATTATTAACATGTTTACAGCTTACTTAGTCCAGATACTAGAAAAAAACTGTACATTTGAATTGGATAACCTTGTTCATGTGGAGGTATTGAGGTATTCCCATTCCACATTAAATATGCTTAGGTTTAGAATAGTTAATTCTAACCTTAACTTTGTACTATGTATTATGCTTAAGATGCGCTATTGCTTCTATCCCAGAATTTAGAATAATTTTTTTAATGAAGAATTTAGAATATTGATGCATTCTGAAAAACTATTTTGAATCTTGAAGCCTAGAAATTAAGAAAATATGTTATCAAGAAAATTAAGAGAATATTATTTTGGGTCTTAGATAAGAAAGTAGATTTTAGGTTGCGTGTTAATTCTTTTGTAACAAATTAATCAGGAACATGAACTCATTGGTTTACAATATGAACTCACAATACAAGTTGAAGATTAGTTTAATTACGCTCTCAATTATGACAACTTGATTTGCAGAGATATATGCACACTATTAATGCAAATAAACTAACTAGAATTGTGTGTCTTCAAACATATAAGAAACAATTAAAAGCTGGATAACCTGCATATGTGTTTGTCTTTCATTTTGGTTCTTATGTTAAAGCTAGTAAATACATCGAACATGGATGCTAAAGGGGTCGAACAAAAATATTTGGAACAAACAGGATATGCGTATCGTTTGACAATAATCAGAAACTATTTGTTGTTAGCCATCAATTAAGAAACTAACAACAGGAAATCTTGGGGATAGAATGAGCATGTAAATTGAGAATAATCAGACTAAAATGAAGCTGATTACCTGAATCCATTGCCATCTGAAGATCGTGGACGGGGATCACTGTTGGGCCTCTGTTGACTTGGTGGTTTAACATCTCTATCACCATCTATACCTCTGTTAACCATTGTGCCAACAGAACGTTTTCGCTTCAATTTTTTCTCCCAACCATCACTTCCTGGAGGTAATACCCGCATCTTCTCTTCTGTGGGCCCATTACAACCCCTAAGTATATTTTTATCCTTGTCAAAAAGAATATTTTTTTCTTTTTCTACAACTGCAGCTTGTCGTGGAGGAACAGTACAGCGGCCTTCTGACTGAAATAGATCAAGGAGAAAGTCAATCCGAGCTAAAAGCAAAAGGCCCAAAACTATAATCATGAAGAACATATTCATTGTGAGATACAAAATTGAAAACATTACAGCAAAATATGATAAATTTCTCAAATAATGAAATCGGTACTGATGGAGAGAAATAAAATGATCAATGAAGAATGAAATCATTACTGATGGAGAGAAATAAAATGATCAATGACCTGTACAGAAACTTCAATAGTTATGGTAATACCAACACAATGAAAAGTCGGGTCTGTTGTACCAAAAAAAAGTCAAGTCCATAGCAATACCTATAATTAAGTACAACTACAAGACATTGGTAGGAAATACAAACCCGTACTTCCGCCATTGAGGAGCGAACACGCTTATTAGGAACAACATTCTTTGCCCTGTCCTCCAGCCTCTGAATAACAAGATCTGCAGAAGTTTGATTATTTTGAACTATTTTTACTACATTTGAGCTACTCAACTTGTCAGTTGACAGGTCAGCTTTTCGTTTTCTCAAAAGCATGTTGCGATACTTATCCACTTTCATGATTGAATCCTGAAATGTCTTTGCCCTATCCCTGATCAAAGAGACATCATATCTTTAGCAAAAAAGTTAACACTAATTCTAATGTTACTTTTAAGCAGGGGCACTGAGTATGTGCTTCTTGTCATGGAAAATTAAATACAGAATCACATTCACAATAATTATCCACGAGAATGGACTTTGAGCCATTATTGGCCCTTGAACGATCCATTGATTCAACCAATAAATGAAAGAACATAAAAACAAGTACCTAGCCTTGCCCATCGACTCCGTCAGGCTGGCCTTGAGGCGTTTGACATCATCTACGGAGATAGGAGGAAGGGACTTGGACTGCAGAGAACCAAATGCATGCTCCTCCACTGTAATACCAAGAGCTCTTCTTATTTCTCCTTGGCGAGAATACTTCTGCTCGCTCATGGAGAAAGGCTCCAGTGGCAGGTAGTTAGACACAGGAGATAACTCCATAGATGATGCTACATTTCTGGAAGTTCCAGTGCCGGAAACCATAGCACGAGCATCCAAAGTCTCGCGAAAGCTTCCGGACTTCTCCAAAGTGGAGGCCGAAAAAGCTCCACGCTGCCCATTTTGATATGCTGCAGCAAAAGCTGTCCCATCCAGCCCACTTGAAGCCAATTCTCCTCTTGTACTTCCAGCCATCTCACGTTTTACCGCTGATAACTTTATATGCACATATGATACCTCGTTAAAATCCCCCTTTTGTTGATGTCATATACCACGGTATTCCACACAGTTAAACCACGAAGAAGACTAGTGTTTCGAAACTTGCCAAAAGAACGAGAAAATAACTGAAATTTGACTATACACGGGTTCAGCAGCTCGTCCTAACCATTCAAGCTGCATAACACGGATCAAAAGACAATATTTTCTTATTGATTACAGGCCTCTCCTGCTCACGAAAGCACAAGCATTGCGTACTCAAATAAGATTATGAAACCAAACCCAGCCGTACAGATATAAATTACCAGAACACGTAACGGATGACAGCAAATGGGATACGCTTGGAACTCGTGAGAGGGTGAGGACGGAGGATTCAGCAAGAATATGCAAAATCAATGATAGGCCTCCGGATCGATGGAAACACACATCGATAGCCGAAGAATCTACATGACGCCCGAACGCTAAACTACTGAATCCATCGGGAATCCCACGTAAGACAAACAACAACTCACTAAGTAAACCTATAAGTTAAAATTGCATAAGAATAACTAAAAATTTAAAATTATTCGACGTGGATCGTCGCCGCGACAAGTAATCACGCAATCTAAGCAAAAACTTCGAAGCACGACAGAAGCCAATGATTTGACACTTCGGGAGCTTGCCCGCCCAGGCAATTACGAACTTATTCGAAGAGAATTAGAAGGTGAAGCAGCAAAAATCCAAAGAATTGGACGCGGAGGGGAAAAGAGAATACGGGAGAAAGCAAAGAACCCTAATCGCGCGACGGGACAAGCGGGAACCGCGAATCGAAATCGCGCCCCAGGGAGAGTCCTGGGTCCGGCGACGATGGCCTCGAATCACCGGCCGCCGGCCGGAGATTGATCGGAACTGACGACGCAGACCGCGACGGCGGGAGACTCGATAGCTGCCAGGGGACCGTCGGCCAATCTGAAAAGGGGACACGGCAAAAATACGTCGTCTTTTTTTTTTCTTTTTCTTTTTCTTTCTCGCTCTTTTTCCGCGGTATAATCAGAAGAAAAACAATATGATGTCAATTAGAGAGGGAGATAGAATTCGAAATGAAATACTTCCTCCCCACTTTTTCTCCTCAACGGCCAGGATTCATCCGACAGACGAGTTGGATCAGATCGAGCGGCTGTTATTTACTGCGCCATCTCGCACATCCGTTTGTGACAGGCAGTGACGAGAAAATGATGGTTTAATTCATGATGCCTGTCGGGAATAATTTGTTTTCCCTGACATCCTAAAAATAATTCCGTGCTCGTGATCCAAATTTTTAATTGGATCTTCAAACTGATATGTTTTCGACAACTTCAATGCTTCATATTATTATTTCTCTTCAAAAACAGGGAAACATGTCGAGATAGCATTTAATATTTTAAAATACTTGTTCTCAGAAATATTTTTATTATATTTTGATATTTTAGATATTAGTATTGTAATATATTTCCGTCCGGTACTAGGTATTTCGAAAATTCGAACCGCCTACATCCCAGTGGTGTGAACTGTGAAGTGTGAAGTATGAAGACTGGAGTGTGCCCATCTATTCATTCTCGTGTAGTGAGAATGTTGCATTTGGACCAATCAGGTTGAGTAGTTATACTACTAATAAGTGTTGCACGTCCCACTTCAAAAAATATTTTTATTGTTTTATTGTATAAGTGTTTAGAGTGTCGAATATTTTTATTCTCGTAAGACAAAGATTTTATTTGATAATATTAATGATTTGATAAGCGATTAATAACATATAGCTATTTAAATAACTAATAATAGATGATGATTAATTATTAGCAATTTATTTAGGATATTAATAAATAAATGTTTGATAACTTAAAAGTAGAATTAGCTCATGAATATAAAATAATATAATTGAAACATATAATAAATTATTCAATTTAATTGCTCTACAACTTTAATAATTAATTAATTAATATCTCAATGAAATAAAATAAAAATTCACAAGTAAATTTTTTTAAAATTTTATTAAAATATATAAAAATTTCTATTTAGAATAAATTTTATATAGTTCATACGTGATATAAAAATATTAATTATTAAATTATTTTTTATATTCATTGATAATAAAATAATTTATAATTAATTAAATATGAATATAAAAGGAATATAGTTGAATGGTTATATAATTAAAACAATAAAATAAATCAGAAAAATAATACATTTAAATATGGATAAAATCGGAAAACATATAAACCTCTAAATACTAAATGTTAAAAAGAGTAGTTTTCAATATTTTTTATTCAAAATACTAAATTCTACTTGATTTTATATTTTACGAAACAAAAAAATAACGTTCTGAACCTACTTCAATTAGCCTTGCCAAACATAGTCAAAATATAATCACAATAGTGTTTTAAAATAGTGATGTAATATTAATGCTAAAAGAAGTCACTATCCTACAAGACATTTCATGTTTTCCGGATGGCAATTTTCCATTCAGCCTATTGGATAAATTTTCATTGATTAGTAGGTCTAAATTTCAAATTGGAATTCTGGAAACGAAATTAAATGATTTTATCATATTTATTCCGAAAATCAGTTTTTTATGGAATTCGAAAATTTTGGGAAAAAACAAAAGCATGTGAGTAAAAAGGAAAGTATTAATTGCTTTACCATGGAAAGAAAAAAAAAAGAGACATCATAGAAAAGAAGATGGAAATGGAAAATAGATAGAAAGATGAAGAAAAAATTAGATAAAATGAGAAGAATAAGGAGTCATAAATAAATAAATGAAAACTGGACAAATTCCAATCAAATAAAGAGGAGATTAGAAAAAAATGGAAGGAAAAGATATTATAAATTAATGATAATGATAATAATATGGAAGGAGAAAGAAAATTTAAGGGGGCGCTTTAAGACTTCAGAATTAATTTTATTTTTATAAAGCAGTATAATTAGTTAATAAAGATTAATGAAGGTATATGCAGTATTTTACAACAGTATCAAATATATTTTTAACTGTCACTTTTGGATGTATGCTTGTTATTAATTTTTGAAATTGTTTATATATAAAATATGTACATACGGATATTATAATTTTTATATGAAAACTTTTGGACACATGTTATAAATTTAAAATCTGATAATTAAATAAACTTTTACAGTGATATATATAATTCAATATTTTTTATTAGTACTTTGATAGAGTTTTATTTAAAAATATAACAAATTATATTATCTTAAAAAGTTCTTATCAATCAGTGACGTTCAGTTTCTTAAACATTTAATCAAATTAAATAAAAAACTTTTTACTACAAAATAAACATGGTAAATAAAAAAAAGAGTATAAAGACTTACACATAAAAGTCAAATTTTCGGGAGTTAATTCATAAAAGTCAAATGTGTCATCTTTATGGATAGTTGGTGTGTCTTTTTATTTTTATTCTTTTTCTCATTGTTTTTTGCTAGTTATAATATTTGGATGTTGTCATATGGCACCATGGACCAGGGCCCGTAATTATAAAGGCCGTTTGGTGGATTACGAATTTAACTAATAATTTAGATCACCATTAAAATAGATTATTATTATTATTATTATTATTATTATTATTATTATTATTATTATTATTATTATTATTATTATTATTATTATTATTATTATTATTATTATTATTATTATTATTATTATTATTATCATCATCGATATGATTACATTACATTTATAAATAGCATTCGGTAAGTACTAAATAATAGTTAATATAATTTTTAAAAATTATCAAAATACTCATATTTTTATTTTATATCAATTGCATTATATTATAAATAAAGAAAGAAAAAGACAAGAAAATGAATATAGAGAAAAGAAGATGAGCCAAAATTAAAAGTTATTTATAAAAAAAATCAAGGAATAAAGAAAATGACTTTGAATGTTATTATTTATTAATAAAATATTTAAATATTAAATTTTGATTGAGTGATTACTTTTGGAAAATATATTCACTCAACTGATAATATGAAAAGATATTTCACATGTCTACTATCTAAATTACCACACAAAGTGGTAATCAAAATTATTAGAGAAGTTAGAATTATTGACAATAAGTTATGTTCAAATAAAATAATATGATGAGTCATAAGAATTTTAAATAAAATAACTATTAATTGATTTAATTGCAAATGATTTTAAGTTTGATGTGCAGTAATACTTACCTTACGGTGATCCGTTCGATAAGGGAAATAAATCAGAACACACATTGTTCATTGTTACACTTACAAAACATATTTCATTGGGAAAGTTGTTTTTTTTCTTAATTGTTATGTCTTGGAAAAAGATGATGGTATCTTAAGCTTTGGAGTCCAGTCTTAAAACACTAATTAAAATGGTAATAGTTATGTCATCTTTGTCTTATTGGCTTTCCATGTTGCATGTGGACAAGTAGCAAAATAAGTTATTTAAATTAAGGGCAACATGGATCAAAAGCATGTTCATATGTCATCCCGGTTGGAAATATGTTATGTCACTCACCTAAACAAAAAGAAAAAGCTTCAGGTCGAATGGTTGAAATATAAATGAAGATTAAATTCAAATTTTAGTGTCATCTTTAAATATTTTTTCATTGAAATTTCACATGAAATGTATTAGTTCCCTTCAAAGTTTTTTACTTAAATTGTATTAGTCAGTCTAGGTTTAAATAAAGAAAAATACAACATGGAAATCAGATCAAAGGGTCCACTATTTTTCCATATTTTTTTCACCAACAAGAATTCCACTTAATTTTAGTTATTTTAAAGTAAATGTGTGTAAATTGGAATCTGCATTAGATATGTCACTTTGCACATATTAAAGTGTCCCTATTGTAGAAACCCCAAGTGATGACGTCCCTTTATTAAATTATTATTCAAATGTCAATAAATAGACTGATAAAAAAGAAATTAATGAATTGTGAATGTAATCATGACTAAACCCATATTTCTGTCATCTAAAATCAATTAAATTATATAATAATGTCTTGAATTTATATCCTTTCAAATTAACTAAGAAAATGAAATTTGTACTTATTTTTTTAGGGTAATGGGACTACCTTCCATCAATTCAATACAATAACAAAGTGCAGCATAAATCGAAACCACCACCATCACACTCCACCTCACCTGCCTTTCCATTTTCCATTAACAGCAGTTGCGGGGTATTGTAGAGAAACCGAGGTCCATGGCCATGGCGACCGCCTCCGCTTCCTCCGCCTCTTCTTCCCTCGCCCTTGTTCGCCGGCTCCGGAGGGCGTCCCCCCGTTTCAGCGTCGCCGCATCCGCCGGCTTCCTCCGCGGATCTGTCGCCGCTGGCTCCGGCAGCAGCTTCCTCAAGAAACTGCGCAGGTGAGCTCGGACTTATACCGCGATTCTTCTGATTGTTCTTTTGATCATTCGGAGATCCATTTACATCTCGGTTCGATTTGCTGCCCGCTGCGAATTTGGCCTGGTTTGTATGGATTTCTGTAAGCGTTATCTTCTTACTTTCTTTGAATTTCAGTAGGGATTTCTTGAATTGGATATTAACTGACAATTTGTTTTTCCTTTAGCTTCGAAGTGGATTTTGCTTTCAAAATATCCAGTAAACACAATTTGGGTTCACTTCAAAGATTGCAGTTGATGCTATGAATTAAGAATCAAAGCTGGATTGTCTTTTGGTCCATCAAATTGATACAATTTGTTCTATTAAGTGAATTTATCGGATATGCCTTTTGATCCATGATTCATTCTTTAATGAACTTGGAGAAATGTATGGATTCTTTTTTTTTTTTTTTTGGTTTGGTTGACACCAAAATTTCAGGGCGTCACAATCATGTGATATCTGCACAAGCTGACGGTTGTAACTCCATGTCTGTAGTAGATGAACACGATGCAATGCATCACTACTAATTTGGTGTTATATGAAGTAATCAAATATATGCATCTGTCAAGGCAGTATAAACAATGTAAAATAAGTCCTCATCCAACTGCTATTCGTTATCAAGTTGCGTGAGTGCATTATAAACATATGGGCTTGCATACTTCTAATGATTGGGAGTGCTTGTTGAAACTTATCTTTTGACTGGCGGACTCATATCTGTTACGTGTCTGCTTATAACCATCATGGGATCCCATTAATGGCATGCTACGATTTATTTATATTGTTGCTTCTGAATGTCTTTTTAATCATTCTCCTGTAGGAATGATATGAAGTCATCTATTAATTCATCAGATACGCTGGGATATTCCTCTGCGGTATGGTGCTATGTAGCATCTTTTGCTTATACATAGCTTGTAAAACGTTTTGCTACTAATCCTTTATATTGCTTGTCTAAAATGTTTAAGAATGAATTTGAGACTAACAGGTTTTTCTCTGACAGACATCGGACCAGGAGAACGATTCAATCCCTATGCCAATACTTTTGATCGACCAAGATTCAGACTCTATTGCAACAATTGTCCAACTTAGTTTTGGTGATCGTCTAGGAGCACTAGTGGACACGGTGAAGATTCCTTTGGCCTCTTTTTCCTATTATGTATATGTGTGTTTGAATGTGTCATGTTTGGTGTCTAGTTTCTTCTAGTGGTGTGACTTTGCACCTGTTTTTGAAAAGCATCTATATCACAGGGTAGCATTCGAAACTCCTAATGTTCATTTCACTGAACAATCAAGTTAGCTATCTTTATAACATGTAACTTTCTACGTCACTTTCTTTCGTTGAATACTGTTATTTCTTGTATCACGTTGTTGTTGAGAGCATCATGTAAATCTGCAATAAGTGATGGGATGATAGAATGTGACACATCATCAAATAAACTAAATATTCAAAGTATGCCATGATATAGCTTCAGTGTAACTTTAAAGTTTGTATTCTTTCTTTATTTATGAGAATGATATATTTCATACAAATAATTCATGCACCTATTTTTAGTAAAAGATTCTGAGAATTTATCTTAAACTGAATGCAGATTATAAGAAGTAGAAATAGACAACTTGTGCCCACAAATTATATTTACTCAAAGTCCTAAAGAAAATATTATGTTTACTTCCTCTAAAGAAATATTACGTTCACTACCCACGAAAAAAAATTTCACTCATGTACTCAACATTTCACCTATTAAAAAGTGTCGACTCTGTAAATATGTTAAAGTCAGTATATTTACTGTATCTTCAAAATATTATTCAAGAATTAAGTTCCAAGATGTATTAAGTCATTTATCAAAGGTAATTTGCACACACTATGCTTAGGCACCACTATGTATAACACGTATATACAAGAAGAAAAAAACTCAGTACAACATATTACTTATTTTGGTAGAGAGATGATCTACACCTTATTCAAACGCTATTTTTTAAAAAGTGTGAAGTTTGTGAACGTAGTCATATATATGACTTCCCTGGGATCAGTCGTCTAATCTAGGTTTGTGCCTCAATTTCTACCTATTTATCAGTCTTGAACTGTTTGATTTCGCTGCATATTCTCCACTTACATAACTTTACTTATAAAGTATAAATAAAAAGATGATTTTCAACATGTGAAAAGGATCATCCAAATATTTGAGGGGGAGGTTGAGGGATGAATTTTCATAACTTTTCTATCGGTCCATTTGAGGCACATAAACATGTGGTTGTTCATGCAGAATAAATATGTTCTTCAGCATCAATGAAATCATTTAGCCTATTTGTTCCAGTACGGGCTTGTTAGATCCAGTTTCCTGCATGATGAAATTTTATTTTATTTTCACTATCATTTATAGATGAAATCATTGAAAGATTTGGGCCTGGATGTGACTAAAGGAACAGTGGCAACTGAGGATTCGGTTGTGAAAACAAAATTTTTCATCATGCGGCAGTGAGTATTCAACGAAAGGATATGATATATGTTTTGACATTGCATAATTGTTAGGAGCAATGGTAAAATATGAAGGTGATTTGTTTGTTCTTTTAGGGGGCGCAAGGTTGAAGATCCTACTATGTTAGAAAATATCCGGCTTACCATCATCAACAATCTTTTGAAGTATCATCCTGTATGTAGTACTCTATATGAGCTAAATTTCGATGATACAAATTCTTCTCCGACCTTAAAGAAAACACGAATTCTTCTTCTTGTAGGAATCAAGTGAGAAGTTGGCAATGGGTGAGGTTTTTGGTATTAAACCTCCAGAGCAGAAGGTGTTGAATTTGAATCTTTCCCCATATATTCTTTCTGAATTTTGTTCAAGGAGAAGAAGAAAATTTCTTGTTTTCAGTCATTTTGAAACTGCTCATTGAACTACTTATATGGTTTATGTGGATATCATGTTAAAGGATCTTAATATATTTTTTATGCTCTATTAGTCGGTGATTGCCAAGTTTTCATCATAATATTCGTTTTATCCTTTTCCAAGAAATTAACACCTGGTTAAAGTTAAGCTTTTAATCAATCTGAATATAACTTGTCCAATTTGCACAGTATCATTTTTAATACAATAGTGCCCATTTTTTCGTAAAAATTAAATTCAAATGTTTTTGGCATGTCTTATTTTGATCCGTTGATTTTCTTGCCTTAAACAGAATATTATTATACCCCTTTCTTTTATTGTCAGCTTGATGTTGATGTTGCAACACTAGTAATTCTCGAGGATGATGGGCCAAAGAGAAGGTTTGTTCTTTGCATATTTGTTTTACATAACCAACTTTATTGATTTCATGTTGGTATTTTCCATTTTCCTAAACATTTAAAATGTAGATAAAGGATTACAATATATGGTAATACTCGGCTAATGCATAAAACAATAGTTCTTTCGGAAGTTCTTTTGTTCAATGATCTGTATTTCAACTGTATTAGCAGTAATTCTAAAGATGTAAATCTTAAGGCTAATTAGGTTGATATCATGTGAGAAAACTTGCAATCGTAAAAGTTTGTCTACTTAACAAATAAAATATTAATATAAAAGCATATTATTGAGTCTGCTTAGCCTGCTCAGCATCAATATGTACATATATGCTCTTTCTAATCATTTCTGTAATTGTTTTGGCAATTTAACATTCTCAATATCCTTAGCCTGCTCTATATTGAGACTGCTGATCGACCCGGACTTCTTTTGGAGATCATCAAGATCATAACAGACATAAATATTGATGTTGAATCAGCTGAAATTGATACCGAGGTCTCTCTCTATCTCTACCTCTCTCTATATGTATATATATACTATGGATGTAGATATATATGGATATATAGATGTCTATCTAACAATATTAATTTCAGGGTCTGGTAGCTAAGGATAAATTTCATGTGAGCTACAGAGGTGCTGCATTAAATAGTTCTCTGTCACAGGTATGCTTTGAGTCTTTTATGGATAAGAACCATGACAATTCATAATTTGTAGCTTCTTGTGTTCCATCTGCAATGTAGCTTGAGATGAAACTTTTCATTGATTATTCATATTCTCTTGCTATCAACTTGCTTAAATTCTTTGCACTTCACAATGATAGCTGGAAATTGTCTCCATAAGGATTCTTCTTAACCAGAATTTAAGTAGTTTGATAATTGATTTAACGCTCTGTTGGTCCATTACATAAATATGATTAATGTGTTTGCAGGTATTGACCAATTGTTTGCGCTTTTATCTAAGAAGGCCTGAAACAGAGGAGGACAGCTACTGATGCTCTTTTATTTGGAAGAAGTAAAACAGGACAAAGAATTGTATCATGTTCTGTTCCATTTCTTCTAAATTCCATTCTATAATTGAACATCTTATGGAGTGAGAAGTGGGAACCATTCTCAAAATATACACTTAAATTTTTTTCTTGACTGAAGCATGTGATGAATATCGTAAATGTTTGACGCAAGTTGTTTCAGCTACTACTTTTAATGGCTCTAGTTAAGATTGTTTTTCTCCTATCCAGCTCTTGATGACATTATGATTCCACTCATGTCACCTACTTTTTGTTACAAGGGGCGATCCTCTTATTAATTGTAAATTGAAGATTAAGGGACCTATCATCTTTCTATAATACATATGGAAATATACGAATCCTCGAAACTCATGAAGATTGGAAAGGAGACTTGCACATTAGGAATGGATGTTCTTAGTAGGATTTATCTTAATAGTTTTTAACAATCTCTTGAGTTGAATCAAGTCACTCAAATAACCTTTTTTGTAATGATTAATATTAATTGTATTTTTTAGAATCGAGAATCAAATTTTCCTAGACATTTTATATATTTCTCAAAGCTAAAAGTATTTTATTTGAATGCATTTAAAGCTTAAAGTAATTTCCGATGTATTAAATCAAATTAGCTTAATTTGGAAAAAATAGAAGTTCGTGGAATCACCCAGTCAGGCTGGATGGTTCATTCAAATGGAATACTCAAATGGGGTGTTTGGTTGAGGTTCTAAGCATCATTGTTAAGACTGAACCGGATTTTTGTTTCAGGTCGATAAGTCGGATCAGTTACTAATAATACAATACATTAAATTATCAATTTTTCCCATAACAAACATTTACGTATCAAATTATTTAAATATAAAATATTATTTACATTATTATCAAATTGTATTTATAGCAACTTAATTAGTAGACCAGTCAGATCACCATGTGAGCTCGGCCAGCTTGCCACATAGCAAACAAGCTGCAGCAGCGCCGCTCGGGCTGGGAGGGTCTCAGACTCTCAACGGCGCCACAGTGAATGCGGGCAGCCAGCAGCACATTGAGACTTCCCGCCTCGTGTGGGCAAAGACCTCCTCCCTTGCGCAGCAGCGTCGGCAGAGATCTTCCCCCTCGTGCACGGTGCTTGCGGCAGCGCTGTCTACAGCAACATCGCCTGAGGCAGAGATGACAGATACCTCCCCCCTCGTGCGCGGTGCTTGCGGCAGCATCATCTAGAACAGCGACACCTGCAAATTGCGGAGATTGCCAAGCGATGTTGAAGATTGTCGACCGGTCGAGTGCAGGAGATCGTCGACGACCGCCTTCACCACCGTACTACTACTACTACTAATAATACTAATAATAATAATTATTATTATAATAATAATAATATTATTATTATTATTATTATTTACCCTCTTTAGCTATTCATATTCAAGTATTAATTAATTAATTAGTTCATTATACTATAGATTCTTATTGTCATTGTTATTATTATTAATACGCGTGACACAAGAAATAAGTGGTTCACTTTCCTCCTTATAATTCTAGATAACATTAGTTCTTCAATAAAAAAAATATAAACTAATTATTCTTGTTAGTTTAAAGACATACCACAATTTTATATCTTTTGTACATTTCATTTTTACATTTTTTTTACAAAGTTAATTAGTTTAGAAAAAATCCAAATTTATCAACCACGCATTTATTTTTGGAAGCAAAGACAAAATAAGAATAAGTCATTTTATTTGTTTATATAAAAAGTTTTGTAGAATAAAATCTTATTTATCTGGAAATAATTCTTCGAATAGCTTTTTGATGAAAAAAAGATATTGCTTATAACTATTTATTTATCTGGGAATAATTCTTTGAATAGCTATATATCTATCGTAGAATAATTAAGTTTCAATAAATCTTATCATATAGAATTAATATTAACATCAAATAGCTTTTCACCGTGCTATGTATTTGATGAAAGAGGCTTAAAGAATGGACTGCACATATATAATATTTAGTTTTCAGAGTTACTTTAAGTTATTATACAATGATAATTGCTAAGGCGTTGGTTCGAATAATATTTCTCTTTTGTTAAAACATGTGATTTAGTAATGTAAATGGTTTAAATGCAAATTTGTTTATCTTCTCGAGTTAATAAAATTTATTTTACGACTAGATTAATATTTTCACTCGTGCATTAATCTTGGTTAAAATCGGTGGCATGTAGGACCATTTTTTTATAAGGATATAATTATAAGTAAAAATAAAAGAATTATATGAATAATTAAAAAATGCTATAGAAACTGTCAAAGATATGACAGTAATTAAAAAGTTTTAGATGCACTACCATTTTATTGGATTTGTGCACTAATAATTTTATTTTTAATAAGAAATAGAATCACTATTAATAGTAACTAAACATATATGATAATGTTAAATGACAAACAAAATATATTCTTTTATTAAGAAGACGAAAATAAAATAAAATTGTCACGTCAATGTCAAAGTTTATAAAAGTTTTTTTTATAATTCTTGTTAAATAATTGTTAAAAGGTGCTAAATAACTGTCAAGTCCACTATCCACCTCAAATTCCTTTACGTAGAGAAAAAAAAATCGTATATAGATCGATGTATACAATCAAAAGAAAATTGAAGTATAATAAAAAAGTACTGGTGGTTTTGATAACAATAGAAAATTATATAGATTATAATAATTAGTTATATTAAGGTGCAATCTCGTGCTTCTACCATCAAATTAGAATCATAGTCATCTAATGATCCAAAATATAAACAAGCTGAATCATTAGATTAAAATACCTGATTGCACCCTAATACGCCTTTATAATAATATATCTTATCCAAATGAGATGACTATGTTGAACTAGGCCGAATGTACTGCAATGTCCAAGGTATCTCATACTTGAAGCTAAAACTTTAAGTACTATGTTGAACTTAAGCAACACAACTTGCTTAAGTAGATGTGCCATCTCTTTATATAGACGTCAAATAAAAGTAGTTGCACAAACTGCTCAACATTTTATAACATTTTATATAGTTTCTAACATTTTATAAAATGATATGATTATGATATATTTAAGAATTATTCTGACAATTGTCTTCTAACATCATCGTATAATAGTTTTAATAATTATTCTGGCAATTAACTAATTGTCCCATTAATTATTATACTAGTAATAAATAATCATAGCAAAAAACTAATAATTAACTCAAAATTATAGTAAATTAATATCTAATTATTCTAAACTACAAATTCAAAAGTTTGCTCACTATCTCTTTCAAAGCTATCCTCCTTTTAGTAATATATATAGATAAATTATTTTTTATTATTGTAGATAAATTATTTATTATTATTATTATCCATAATAAATATATAAAAAAAGATAAGAATTGGGCAAAGGGCAAGTATCTTCCCTAGTCATCTATTCAAACAATTAACTATCAATTCAAAGTTCACGGAAAAAGAAAATTCATCCAGATTATAGCTCAAATTATATATAGATCCAAGGCAAAGAAACAATTTACTTTTTTATGATGACCCTTAACTATTAAAAAAATAAAGAAATGTAATCCACCTCTCCCTCCGTTTAATTTTTGAATCATGAAACGAAATAAAATGAAGGTGACAAAGTTATGAAATAGCTGATAATTTATACTTTCACACCAAAATTTTGTATACACTTCATCAACTTGTCAATGAATTAAACTTATTTTTTTTATTTTGTAATCGTACATACTGTAAATTATTATATTTAATCAGTAATCACCCATATTTCATCAATAAATTGATAAATCCTACTATTACATTCATAATGAATGAACAAAGCTATAGAAATTCAGTATATTCTTTCAGCGTCAATTTCAAAAAGTTTTTCAATTTCCTCTAGATTATAATAGTGATTGAAAATTGAATATGAGAATTTTGACTATGACGAAATTAATGAATCAGACAAAGCTAAAGTGATAGCCAATCAATTCATAACGACTTTTGAGATATGATAAAACTGTAAAAAAAATTAACTATACAAATTAGTCCTATATCAAATATTAATTATACATGTACTAAATGGGAATCACAGAAAATTTTAATTCAAGTTAATTTAACAAAAATAATAAATTGAGTAAGAAGCATTATCTCCATTCAAGAGATAACCGCTATCAAGGTCATTAACATTCTATAAATGAATATAATTAATTAGTATAAAATTACTTAACAAAGTTAATGGTTAGAGATTGAGGTAATAGTACATCTAAATTATAAAGATTATCTTGAATTCTCATTGAAGTCTTAAGCCCTTAACTATTGGAAAAACAAAGAGATGTAATCCATCTCTCTCCTCTAACTTATTTGAATAATCAAATGAAATAAAAAGAAGGTGACAAAGTTATGAAATAACTGAAAATGATAATTCATTTTTTTATGTCAAAATTGTTTATGTACTTCATAAACTTGTCGATGAATTAATTTAATTTTTTGTTTTTTTGTGTTAAAATCATAAAAAAATCAACTAGACAAATTAGTCATATATCTTATATTAATTATACATGTAGTAAATGGCATAAGGAAAATTAAATCTTAGAGTTATATTCAAATTTATCACTATTGAAATAGTATGCTATAAGTTTTATATAAAACCTACACTAACCCAAATTATTGCAAACACATGATCATCTATTGCAATACTTCAGGTATCAAATCCACAAGATGAAAATGTCAATTCTAAGCTAAAGTTAGGTATTTTAAGTGTAAAGGCTAACTAGTAAGAAAAATTAATTAAAATATAATTCTATATTAATATTTTTTTTCTTAAATTTAGGATTACAATGACAAACTAAAAGATGTAAAACATAGATAATCGTGAAACAAAAAATCAATGCAGAGAAATATTTCAAAACTAATTTTATTTCACTTGTATATATTAGATCTATTCAAGTATCAAAGGTTTGGAGATTAATAGTCATACTCTCGCTTTATTGCTCAACTCTTGTTACAACAACTTTGTTAAATGATTAACCTAATTACTCCTTCACCTTCTCATAGAGTAATTTGAAAAACTATATACCAATACCTATTGGTTAGTCTAGTTTTAAACTTAGTTATAGATATTCATTTTTTATTATTCAAATAAATTGACATCTTAACCTAATCCCTAACAAAATAGTTCATTCTTGAAAAGATGATTTGCTGATAACACCAAATGAATGCTAGCAATGATACTTGATCTCTCAAAAATATTTGTCAATGAAATATTCTAGAAGATATATTAAGAATAAGAATAAATACTATGGAAGTCAATCATTTATATTCAAGCACACAAGCAAGATACACTAACTCTGAAGATTCAAAAAATTAGTTTGTGGAGATTAAAAAAACATCACAAATCCAAATAAAATGGCATCATAGAAATGATGTCAAGTTCTTCCTCTTGTTTCATCTTCCTCGATCTTTCAATTGGCCGCCCACTATTCCGAGAACACGTTCATTGTCCTATTCTTGCTTTTAGAATTTTCTTAATCATCCTTCATGTGTCCCGCATTTTTTAAATGTAACACTCCATTCCTAATCAAATGGTTCATGTAAAGTTTTAATATCAATCAAAACATTTGATTATACATCTTCTTTTATACGCACAAATGAGAAATTTAAATTTAAATTAAATTAACAAAAAGGATAAATGGAGTAAAAAGCATCTCCTTTAAAGACAACCATTATCGAGGTCATTAACATTCTATAAATGAATATAATTAATTAGTATAAAATTACTTAACAAAATGAATTATTGGAAATTGAAGTAATTCTTCTCTTTCTCCTCTTAATATTTGAATCATCAACCTAAACAAAAGGTGACAAAGTTCTGATACCTGTTGATAAAATAATTAATTAAATTAATGATTACAAATAGATTGAGATGGGTATAGTAAACATACCACCTTAACTGGAATCAAGACTTCCGATTCCACACTCGATTTAGGTTTCACGAGTGTTCTAATTCCTGTTCTTATTCCACCTATTCCACCTTAATGGCTTTAATGGAGGATTCCTCAATCACAAAAAAAAAGGATTTAAGAGGATTAAAAAAAATGAAAGAAATAAATGACAAAGTTATGAAACAAGTGAAAGTGATAATTTGTACTTTCATGTCAAAATTTCTTATACACTTCGTCAACTTGTCAATAAATTAAGATGATTTTTTTATATATATTTTATGTTTTTTCTATTTTTTACAATCATGTGTGTCATAAATTATTATAAAATATAATATCTAATCACTAATCACTCATATTTCATTAATAATTTGATAAATTTTACTAATGCATTCACAATGGATAAACAAAGTTGGCGAAACCACGTTTGAAGACAAATTGTACATGGAATAAGAAACACCAATCAATCAATAAATCTATATAATATTAAAGTAATATTATAAGTTTTTTTGCACATATCGCCATAAGATACATAGAGTTAACCCCATACTCAAATGATGAGTGACAAGTACTTTTGATACCTGTTGATAAAATAATTAATTAAATTAATGATTAGAAATAGATTGAGATGGGTATAGTAAACATACCACCTTAACTGGAACCAAGACTTCCGATTCCACACTCGATTTAGGTTCCACGAGTGTTCTAATTCCTATTCTTATTCCACCTTAATGGCCTTAATGGAGGATTCCTCAATCACAAAAAAAAGGCAGGATTTAAGAGGATTAAAAAAATGAAAGAAATAGATGACCATTACATGCCGACAAGAGGAAAGCGACTGAAGAAGGAAGAAGAATTAAGAAGAAACAGATACACAAGACAAAACTCCCAAGACAACAACCACATTTCATCAGTATTTTGATAAATTCTATTAGTGCATTCACAATGAATGAACAAAGTTGAAAAAAATCAGTATATTCTTTCGGCATCAATTTCAAAAGTTTCTCAACTTCCTCTGTATTATATTGGTGATTGAAAATTGAATGCGATATTATGTGTATGATTATGTTAACGAGATAGACAAATCTAAAACGATAGCCAAGCAAGTCGTAACAACTTTTGAGATGTGTTAAAATCATAAAAAAAATAACCAGACAAATTAGTCCTATATCACATATTAATTATACATGTAATAAATGGCATAAGGAAGATGTAAATCTTAGTGTTTTAAGATCAATCGAAATATCTGATTATACATTTTCTTTTAGACGCACAAATGAGAAAATTTTAATTTAAATTAATTTAACAAAAAGGATAAATTGAGTAAGAAGCATTATCTCCATTAAAGACATAATAGGTCATCAACATTCTATAAATGAATATAATTAATTAGTATAAAATTATTTAAAAAATTTAATTATTGAATATTGAGTAATAGTACATCTAAATTATAAATATTACATTAAAAAAATAAAGAGATGTAATCTATCTCTTTTTATCCTCTTAATATTTGAATCATCAACTGAAATCACAAAGTTTTGAAATAAGTGAAAGTGATAATTTGTACTTTCATGTCTAAATTTCTTATACACTTCATCAACTTGTCAATGAATTAAAATGATTCTTTTAACTTTTATGTTTTTTTTCTATTTTTTGCAATCGTGTGAGTGATAAATTATTATAAACTATAATATTTAATCACTAATCATTCATATTTCATCAATAATTTAATAAATCCAACTAATGCATTCATAATGAATAAACAAAGTTGGCAAACTACATTTGAAGACAAATTGTACCTGAAATAAAAAAAATCATCAATCAATCAATAAATTTATATAATATTAAAGTAATATTATTACTTTTTTGCACATATTGCCAATGATAAGATACATAGAGTTAACCCATACTCAAATGACGAGTCACAAGTACTTTCAATACATGTTCATAAAATAATTAGTTAAATAAAATAAAGTACTGATTAACAACTGATTGTGCTAAGTATAGTAAACATACACCTTAATTGGAACCAAGGGTTCCAATTTCAAACTCAGTTTCGGTTCCGCCTTAATCGGGATCGAGGGTTCTGATTCCTGTTCTGATTCCACCTATTCCACCTTAATGGCCTTAACGGAGGGGAGGATTCCTCAATCACAAATAAAAACATGATTTAAGAGTATTAAAAAAAAGAAATAAATAGATGACCCTTTCATGCCAACAAGAGGAAAGCGACCAAAGAAGGAATAAGATTTAAGAAGAAACAGATCCACAAGACAAAAATCCCATTACAACACTCACATTTCATTAGTGTTTTGATCAATTTTATTAGTGCATTCACAATGAATGAACAAAGTTGGAGAAATTCAGTATATTCTTTTGGCATCAATTTCAAAAGTTTCTTAGCTTCCTCTATATTATATTGGTGATGAAAAATTGAATGCGATATTATGTGTATGATTAGGTTGACGAGATAGACAAATCTAAAGTGATACCCAAGCAAGTCGTAACGACTTTTGAGATATGTTATAATCATAAAAAATTAACTAGACAAATTAGTACTATATTAGATATTAATTATACATATAGTAAATTGCATAAGGAAGTTGTAAATCTTAGAGTTTTAAATAATTTAACAAAAAGTATAGATGGAGTAAGAAGCATTATGTCCATTAAAAAGATAACCACTATCAAGGTCATCAACATTCTATAAATGAATATAATTAATTAGTATAAATTACTTAACAAAGTTTTTTTTCAAAACTTAACAAATTTAATTGTTTGATATTAAGGTAATAGAAGAAACGGATATACAAGACAAAACTCCATGCAATAAATTCAAGAGTAATAAAACCAAAATGTTGGGAAGAACTCAAACCCCACAACATAATGGAGACAACACAACATAACGAAGCTCCAAATCCAACGAGAACGCCGGCAAGAGGAAAGCGACCAGAGAAATAATAGAAGAAGAAGATGGATAATTCATCGAACACAAGACAAAACTCCATGCGACAAATCCGACAATAAACGGTGACGTAAACTTAAATTCGAGCTCGATCGGCAAATTTGAAGAGAACACTGACAAGAGGAATGCGAAGAAGATGACCGACATACAAAATTCATCGAACACAAGACAAAACTCCATGTGACAAATCTGACAATAAACGGTGCCAGAAGCTCACGAGCTCGATCAACAAATCTAATGAGAACGCTGGCAAGATGAAAGTGACCGGAGAAGAAATTGAAGAAGAAAATGGACGATATAGAAAATTCATCAAACACAAGACAAAACTCTATGCGACAAATCTGACAATAAATGGTGTCGGAAGCTCAAATCTAATGAGCTCAATTGACAAATCCAATAGAATGTTGACAAGAGGAAAGTGATTGGAGAAGAAATAGAAGAAGAAGAAGATAGTCATTGAACACAAGACACCAAAACTCCATGCGACCACTAGGCGACGAGAGATACCACCGTCGGGCGACGAGAGATCGTCGGGTCATGAGAGAGAAGGAGATCGCATCAACGTCAATGTAGGCGCCAACCGCAACATGGATCACGTCAATGCTAGTCGCAACCTAGCTCCAGAATTTTGGGCCGAAAGACTAGAATGTGACTATTTATAGACACATGAAGCCACCCAATAAATAAAGAAATAATTCGGTTACATGTGATAACATGGGTTCGAGTCTCGTGGTCGCTTTTATTTCTACTTTGTGTAACACCCTGAAAATTCATAGAATTTAAAATTTTTCAAATAGTGCTGACATAAAAAAATTGGGTGACCGAACACTTATTGGATGCACAGTATCACATGGAAGGTGGCAACCCAACTGACGCGCTACCGAACGACTGAAACATTTTCGAACGTCCGGAAGTGCAAATGACAAAAATGAAGAGATTTCGAGTCTGATCTCTCTCCTCATTACACCATAATAATGCTTAATGATATGGTAACCCCTTGCCATGATCCTCAGCATTCATGGAACGAATGAAACTCCCACCATTACATTCTTCAAAGCCACCTCTTCTTTCCTCTCTTCTTCTTCTTCACTTTCTCATTCGTCCCATTTCTTTTGCATGTTCGTGTTGTCGCCTTCGTTCTTGCTCGACCAGAGACCGAAGGCGGGAGCTTCACAGGTCCATCATGAGCGGTCGACATAGGAGAACGAAGGGGAAGAAGCTAGGATCGAAACCAACGATGCATCCATCGAGAATCATAAAAAAAGTGTGTTATTCGGGATCTAGAGGGTAGAAGTTATGCTTTAGGATTTCTACAGAGATCTAAATTCTCTTGATCTTTGATGTTGGCCGAGTGATGAAATGTTTGATCATATGTTATGCTTGACATGATAATTGCTAGATTTCTCATATGTGTTAGGGTAAATGAAAAAGAGAACCATTCCATGTATTAGATATGATGACTTGGTATGAAACAAATTGTAAATGATTATGAAACTTAGATGTAGTATAATGCATGCAATTCGATTAATTTTAGATTGACGTTTTAGTAATGAAAGTGATATGATCGTGTTATGATCGAGTTATTATCTTATGTTCTATGTTAGGAAAATGCTTAGGAAGGTTTAGATTTATGTTTTGTATGAAAATTTGATTGAAAACGTGAGGACCGCAATGACCTACAACTCTATTGAACTGATATGGATGACCGAAACCCTTTCGGATGCCCAATCCAGCTTGGAAGAGTATAGCGACATCCCGTATTGGATGACCGATATGAACTAGAACGAAAGTTCAAAACTTTTTCAGCCGATCAAACTGAAAAATATCGAGACTTAGAAATGATGACGATAACTAATCGGTCGTCTAAAATCTTTTCGAGCGATCAATCTAGATTATTACATAGGAAGAGCTTCCGACGGTCGACAGGGAACCATCCCCGACCGATCGAGGAAGACGACATTGTTCCCAACGGACGATCGGTCCAGTTTCGACCGACCGAAACTCTCAATCGAAAGTCCGAGAGACTTCTTATGTGATAATGGACGATTGAACCTCTCTTGGTCGACCGATAGTATATGGCCTTTGGAACGATCAATGAATGAACTCAGAACTAATGATTGCACCCTTCTCGATCGATCGATGAACACAAACAAACAGACAACCGCTAAATGAACCTCAACCGGACAATCGCTCTCCTTTCGAACCATCGTTGAATGAACCTTAATCGGATGACCGTTCATTTTTCGGACGCCTTATCTGTGGACAGAATATGACCTGAACTAAAACCACTTGACTTGATAAGTTTCTGTCCACCTGATTGATTTACCGATCATCATGAACTGAAAAATGATCGAGAGTTACTTTTGCTCCCTACAGCTTTGATCGATCCACGTGATTGAAAGTGATGCTCATGAATTATAAGATAAAAATGAGGATTATCATTTGCTTATTTAGATGAGAGTTTCTTCCTATAAATGTTTTCCTTTTGTGCGAGGTCATCTTGCCCGACGAAACTGTCCCTGGTATTAATCTTTCATTGGCTCATCATGATCTAGATAGCTACACATGTGTGTTTGTAATAGTATTCTCTAAAAGTGGATAGCTCTTTTAATTTATGGATAAGATGAAAGAACATGAATGAACAAAGATGAATGGAAGGACTTTGTCCTTATAAATATGAATATGAAAAAGAAAAGAAATGAAAAGGTTTGAACTATGATCATGATCTTCTTATTGATTTGTCCATTATGATTCTCTCTCATATTTAATTTATATGCTTATTTCATGCTTATTCTAATAAAATTTTTCTATGACCTATACGAATTCACACTTAACTTTATGTTAGCTCTCTAGTGTGATCCCCACGGGCACATGATTAGATTGCGAGATTGATTGATTTGTGTTCTGCGATTGTAACTTGGGGGCATGTGTACATGATTATCCTAGAGTTTAGATTGAGTATTTTCCTTTATCTATCGAGTTATATTTGAGACCCATGTATGGATGTATAGTGTGACATGGACTTTTATAGATGTACTCTTTACCTTATCTTTTTAGCTTCTGCATTTGTCATGTTGAATTGTTGTAATATTTTATGATTAAGTATTCCGCTTTCGTGTCGCTCTTCTTGACCATTTGAGTCAAAGAAAGAGTCAAAGAAGGACCGAAAGAAGTAATAATAGAAAGGAAATTTTATCACGTGGCAGAGTTAAATTTTGGGGCGTTACACTTTGAGTGTCGTAATACCATTAATTTGTATTTATAATTGAAAATCTATTATTGTTTCAAAGTTAGTCATAATTTAAATGGTCCATAAAGTTAGTTCTTACAATTTAAGTTAGTTCTCATAATTTAAATTAGTTCTCATAATTTAAGTTAGTAAATAAATGTGCTATGAGAAGTTGGGAACTGAGCACAACGACCCTAAAAATGTATACGTGATTCAAATCTCTCTCGGCTAAAGCATGCGAGGGATAGAGTAAAATTTTGAAGCAGGTTCCAACTACTATTTTGGATAGTTCTAGCTAAGATTGCTTCTCTCCTATAAATTCATTTGACTTTTGATATAACTCTAATTCCACTCTTGTCACTTTCTGCTATAAGGGGCATCATCTTCTTAAGGATAGATTGAAGATTAGGATTTATTATTTTTTCTCTAGTAGACGTGGAAAATATATGTTCCATCTAAAGTCATAAAGACCAAAAAATAGACTTGGACATTGGGAATGGATGTTTTGAGTAGGCTTTAATTAATAATTTTTAGCATTCTTTTGATAAGGCATCGTCAAATTACTCAATTAAACTATTTGTAATATTTAATTACATTTTAGAAAATCAAATAACAAGGTTTTCCAATCATTTTATATATTTCTCAAAGATAAAAGTATTGTATTTAATAAAGTTTAACGTAACTTTCGTTGAAATTCAGTAAATCAGCTTAATTCGAAAAAACAAAAGTTGATCAAATCATCGAGCGCTAAAATGGTTCAATTACAGTGATCTCAAATGGACCTAACCTTAATTGTGTAGACTTCATTGAAAAGTGTGAATGCATGCAAGATGGAGCATGTCTTCTCTAGGCTTGGCGTAAATAAATATACAATGAGAATTGAGTACAATCATCCTAAAAATATTACCCAATTTTGATTCAAATATTTTAACTGATATACCATAAAAGCTTGAAACAAGTTGTCCTAGCTATTATTTTGAATGGTTGTAGTTATGATTGTTTCTCTCCTATAAATTCATCTGCTTTCGATGTCATTTGGATTCCACTCATGTCACTTACTTTCTACTACAAGGGGCATAATCTTCTCAACGATATATTAAGGATTAGGGGACTTACCATCTTTCTTAAGTACACATGGAAATATATGTATCTTCTAAACTCATGAATATCAGAAAGGAGACTTGTACATTTCGAATGAATGGTCTCAACTTGTTACGTTCTATTGAATTAGGGCATGTCCTTAAATTACTCAATTAATTATTTTTGTAATATTTAATATTTAGTTAAATTTTTAAAAATCAAGAACCAAGTTTTACCAGACATTTATATATTTTTTAAAAGATAAAAATATTGTGTTTTAATATAGTAAAATTTTAAAGTAATTTTCTATATAAATCAAATTAGCTTAATTGGAAAATGAAAAGTTGATAAAAGGTTCATTCAAATGGAATTTAAAATGGAATTGCATCAACTCCATTGAAAAAAGTGAATGCATGCAAGTTGGAGCATCCCTGCTCTAGATTTATAGTAAATAAATATGTTCCTAACATTATTTTTTTTACCTAATTTTGTTCTACTCACTTGTTTATGAACAACACCTGAAATGGCAATAATTTCAAATAGGAGTAAGAAAAATTTGACAAACTCGAAAAACTTACCCGGCCCAAAAAATTGATCCAAAAAAACTAAAATTTAGGAGTACAAATATGATTTAGGATGATTTTTTATAAATTAAAAATTACCCCCTAAAATTAGGGCCCCCATCCGAAAAAAATGGTGAGGTCATGGAGCCCATTTTTATTTATAATTTTTTATTTACAAAATTAATTTATAAATTATACAATTTTTTATTATAGATATAATACATTTTTTTTATAAAATCTCATACTTTTCTATCGCATTTATCGAACTTTAATTTGGCAACTTTTATATATTAGTAGTATATTTTGCATATAATTCAAAATTAAATAGTTTTTATGTTAACTTTAATTTAATATATATTTTAATATTAATTATATAAAAGTAGGGTCCAAAAAATCAACTCGGTAGAGAGTGGTTTCTATTTTTTAAAATCATTTTAGGGTGGTTTTTTAAATTTAAAAAACTGAACCAAAAAATAGTGGATGATTTTTTTGGATCGAAAATCTGACCCGATCCGAACTACTTTCACCCCTAATTTCAAAGATATTAATGAATGAATCAGGAAAATTAAAATTTTCATGAACACTAATATCATCTATAAATTTAATTGCCCATGAAAAGACACTACAAGAAAATTGCCATTTTTCGATGGGCAATTTCCGACGGATAGAAATCCGTCGCAATTTGCGACGGATTTTGCGACGAAAATATTTTCGTTAGAATTTTCGACGGTTACAACCGTCGAAAATAAAAATAATAAATTATGTAATTTGTTATATTATTATTTTATTTTTTGACGATTAGGAACGTCGATATTTTCAATGGATATCTATCCGCCACAATTTCCAACGATCGTGACCGTCGATAAATATAAAATAATATAATATAAGGAGTATTTTATTAATATAATTAGTTACAGTTTAAACTGTCGTAATTTTCGACGGTTCCAATCATCGATAAATGAAAAGTAATATAATATAAGGAGTAATTTATTAATATAATTAGCGACAGTCCAAACCGTCGCAATTTTTTATGGTTCCGACCGTCGACAATAATTAGCGACAATTTAAACCATCGATAAAATAAAAAATAAATATTATATATAACTAAATATAGTATTTTATTTTTATAATTAAATAATTTTCTACGGTTACAACCATCGGTAACTTTAAAAATAATTAATATTTACTTTTTCGACGGTCAAAACCGTCGGTAATTAAAATTTCATTATCCCTCTTTTTTCCGTTTTCCCGCTTTCTCATCTTTTCATATATATATATATATATATATATATATATATATATATATATATATATATATATATATATATATATATATATATACCCAATCACACCCTTTATTTCTTTCCCCTCTCCTCTCTCTCTCCCCCTCTCCCTCTTCCTGCCGACAAGCCTCCCGATCGGACGTCAAGCGTCGACCGCCGGCGACCCTCTCCCGCCAGCATCCCTCTCCCCTTCTCTCTCTCTCTCTCTCTCTCTCTCTCTCTCTCCGGCCCGGAACGCCAGGCGGCCGAATCTCGGCCGCCAGTCTCCGACCGCCCGCGGGCGACCGGATTCGGCCGCCTGGCGACCGGATCCAGCCCCGGGCGGCCGGCCAGCCTTTGACGGCCGGATCTAGTCGTGGGCGGCCGGATCCAGCCGCTCGGCCGACTAGCAGCCGGATCCGACCTCGGCCAGCTGGATTCGGCCGCTCGCGGTCGGATCTCGGCCGTTGGCCTTCGGATTGGCCGCCCGGCGGCCGGCTAATTTTTTTATATTATAAATTTTTTTTGCGACGGTTTTGATCGTCGAAATTTTCGACGATTGCTACCGTCGATATTTGTGACGGTCGTCGCGACCGTTGAAAGTTTCGGCGGTTTCGTCAATCGCCACAAATATCGGCGGTCGTGACCACCGAAGTTTCGACGGTTTCGTCGACCGTCGGACTTCCGTCAAAATTTTTGGCATTTTTTTTCAACCGTCGAAAATTGATTTGCGACGATCATTTTTCAGACGAATCGATTTCGTCGAAAATCATCATTTCCGACAATTTTCGAAAAATTAATTCTCATATTTCTTATAGTGAGAGAGCCAACTTTCAACATGTGTTTGTTTACAAGACAACTTCCTCATAGACTTGATGTCGATGGAAGAACATAAAAAGATCATCCAACTAAAAATATATTGCAGTCTGATAATGAGTGACAAATAACAAGCTGGTAATATCTTCAATGGCCTGAACCAAGATCCTCATAAAGTAGAACTACTTACGCAAACAAGATAGTGGCATTGAATTAGATATATTAAATAATGCTTACGCAATCTCGTGAAAAATGCTTTTATATTAGGTTGTCTCGTGAAAGAAATTACTCCTCCATCCGTTAATCCTGTAGGTAATCACTATATTGATGATGAGTCATGTGAATATGCTCATGATGATGTTAGGGCATAGGAGTCTGGAATTGCTTAATATTGAATTAATTATTTTAAAAATTATATCATAAATATGTTTTCATATTTATACAAATTTAACTATTGTGTTGATATTTTTATCACGATCAGAATTATAATAAAAGTAGTTCACGCATGTAGTTGTCTAATAGGGTGTCCGGTACGGGAATAATAATAAGAACAAAGGTTGTCCCAATGGTAACAACCAAACATCATAAGAATTGAGATTTTTTTGTCAAACAATTTCCTTGTCACCAAAGTGAAAAAAGTAAGAACACTGAAGAAAATAATTTATAAAAAAAGTAAGAACACTCAAGAAAAATAATTTATTCCCATCCATTATATTCCTAATTTAAGAATACTAGATTATCTAATCAAATACCCCTTAAAAGTGTCTAATTGGTATAAAGCAAGAAGATATTTTTTTAAGCATTAAAATAGCGGTCTCCTAAATGGTACACAAACTTTGCACAATTTTTTTATTTGTCAAACATTGTTTGAATGCATAAGTAGGAAAATATTTTCATATTTCTTCGATAACAAAGATGGAGCAGAAGCACTATTCAAAGTAATGTTAATGTTATAAGACAGATGGGGTCATGGACCCAAATTGAGGTCAGACCAATTGGACCACGTCGAACCGAATAATTGGACCAGATAATATAGATTAAAAATAAAATAAGTTTAAAAAATATAATAATATTATTAATATGTACTATGTTATTTAACAAAAATATAAAATAAAATAATTCAAATCAAATAATATAATAAAGTAAACATAAATTAAATCATCAATCAAATATATTTGTTAAATAAACAAATTGTGAAAGGAGGACATTAAAGCAACTACATATATATAATATGCCTAAATATTTTAATAAGTTTATTATGTTTTAATTTTTTTATTTTAGAATTTGACCCGCCGTTTAAATACGAATTTTGACGAGATCAAACTTTTTTCCGAATTTTAATCCACTCTCGAACTATTTTAAACTTCAAATCCCGATCGATCTGCCGGGCAAAACCTGACAACACCAGTTCTAATCACGGGAGCGCTGATTCCCCCAAAATGACGTAAAAAAAGAACCTGCACACATGTCCACCAGATATATATTAGTTCAACTTCAATATTTATATTTTATTACAGATCAAGTTTATCAAATGCGGGAAGCACGAAAAACCTAATTCTCAAACATCTAATACACTCTTTTTTTCCCTTAGTGCTGACCCCTATCAATTTAATAATCACAATGACACCAAAGCCTACTTTGGAGTTTGGCCTACTACAGGTCACAGATCAGGCACGGACTGCCTTGGTTCTTATTTTGATATTCGATGGCCACTGGATCATGTATTGTGATTGGGCATGAATTAAGCTTCTCGTTCGTCTCCCAGCAAAAGTGCCTTAACAATGACATCGCTCATGCCGTCTGCAAATGGAAAGAGGTGGCCGGCCTGGGGAAGCTCGTGGTAGCGCAACCATGGCAACTTCTGGCCCATGTGGCGCGAGAAGGCCACCGGCACGATCAAGTCCTTGGAACCGTGCCACAGATGTACTGTTCCTTCCCCGTGCGGAAAAGGATCCTTCAGCTCCATGGGACTGAACTCCCAGCTCCCGAAGCCAACCATCATGTCTCGGTGGAGGGACTCGAAGACTCCCTGTTGCGTAGCTTCTTCCTGTCAGAAAAAGAATCAAAAGTTGAACTTAATGGTTTCAATTATGAGGTGTTTCCTGTCTAATGTTACAGCAAACTACTTGGCAATGAAAATATTGAAGTGCATATATATATACGTATATGCAGAGAGAGAGAGAGAGGATACTTAAATACATACACGAAAAGATGATCGAGAAGCTAACTTTGCTAAAATCTCCAAGTCCGCAGGAGGGAAGATATCAAAACGACCGGTTATGACACTAGAAGGAGGAAATAGCTTTTGGGTGTTCCACCAATACATCAGCCAAGGAGCGTAATGAGCAACACTAACGGCGAATTTATCTGGCAGAGGCTGCCGGTCGAATGCTGCTTTGGATACATTGGAAGGGAAACCAGGCCACCAGAAGTTGGCAACCGGAGCAAGTATTGCTGCCCCAGCAAGCCTGTCATGAAACAACATATAAAGAAACAGGGTTACTATGCATATCCATAAAGAAGCAAGCTGAAGTAATTTCATGCTTTTTTGTGTTGCCTGTAATCCGGCCGACAGTATGTAGTGTGGATAAATTTTAGAGCTCAACTCAGGAGTAATAGCTTCACTGGAGCTCAACAAACTGATCCCCCTGCCTTTGGTTGGTTGGTTGGTTAGTTTCATTTCATATATGAACATTTGATTGTGCCACTACTACACATGTGGCCTTAGAAAACCGGGAGTAAAGGATCTCTAATGACTCTTGTTACAAGAACTGTAATGAACGAATTTGACTTGAATTAATCTTCATGAAAACTTGAGAATTTCTGGTGTGATGATTATGTTGAACCTTGGATGAAAAGGCATGAGATCACCAGAAATATCTCATTCAAGGTTATAAAACTTCTAAAAAGAACTGACGTGTATAAAAGATCACATTAAAACTCATAATTTGTTTTTACTCATCTATGAAAAGTGGAGATTCTTTCTAATTCAATGTATCTCAATCCATACCTTTCAGGAATGTATCTCAAACAGGTCCAAGCAATCTGTCCACCCATAGAGAAACCAATGACATAGAACTTCAATCCGAATTCCAATTGATCAGCAAGTTGTTCTATGTCCAACGCTATGCTTTTCTCAGTCCTTTTTGGATTCGGATCACTCTCGCCATATCCACCTCTGTCAAATGACACTAGGTATACCCCTAGTTCTTCAAGTAATGCCTAAAAATTACATGTCAACAACACTTTTCTAGAGATGATTGCACGCAAGTGTAATGATCTCAATGCAATTTCTATACCGGGGAGACAGGAAGGACATCGTGCCTGCAAGATTGGAAACCGTGGATAAATATGATCTTGTATTTTGCCTCCTCCTTCTGGACACCAAATTCTTTATAGGCCAAATGCCTTCCATCACTGAGTTTAATCCTAGACGATGTAACAGGAGGGCCACCTGGAGATCCACAAATTGTAGGAGGTGCAGGCTGAATTGCCTTGTACGTCCATGCCAATAGACCAAAGAACATTACCAGCGAAAGCCTTTTGAGCACCCCTGTAAAGATACCAAGTCCACAATAAAATAAGAACAGCACACACGATTTTTTTTAAGTAAGCGGTTCGTTGTATTAATAAAGTAACAGTATGCAAGATAGGTAAGTGCCCGAGTAGAGACTACTGTTCTGCATTTTACTGGCAAAAGGTTTTGCATTTTATTGTTCTGACAGAAAAATAAAAGATATGCTTTCAGGAAATAAGAAAATGCTAATGGATAAAAAAGAAGTTTATAGAAGTAATTGGATTGGACGCCTGTTTCATTTCAGAGGAAAAATATTCGTCATTCATCAAGGAGATGTAAACGATCCAAAATCAAATTGTTGTGCCTTTGTGTTCTCTGAACATATCAGTGTCAGTGCTGAAGAGAATACTAGAAGAACAGGAAAAAAACCGCCTTTAAAAGCGAGCAAAGCAACATGTCTCATCCAGAATAAAATAAGATGACAAATGGACCAAGTTCCTGAAATTGACAATAGAAAATGCATAAATTATCGCCACAGAAGAACATGGAGGAGATTTATTTTAAGCCCTAATCATATACTCTATACATCCATCTCCATTTTTCTCAGGAGACATCAGCACCCATTTTAAACGCTACTTCCCTAAACAATGGAAGATTGTTTCATCCGTTAACCTTACGGTATCAACGCGTACGCATAAGATAATTAATGTCATCTTCTGCCTCAATAAGATTCGAGACAAAGACACCCTTCACTCTCTGATTCTAAACAAATCAGAGAAATGGGGGAAAAACTTCTTAACTTGTTGGAGATGTAGAAGAAGGCCATAGAACACCTGTGTGATCATTTACTCCATACAGTTGAAATATATGAAAATAGACTCGTGGGATCTCATATTTCCCAGATAAAGAACAAACCTTGGGCGAAGAAAGAGGAGTTGGACTGCATCTTGCTCCTGGTGTGAGCTCTGGCAGATGCTGCAGAGACCTTCCTGCCTGCAACGGCCATGGCAGCTCGCCACTGGCCGCCCTCTCCAACCTCGGCCTCTCTTTTTATAGATGTCAGGAAGACGAAGAGACCGCGAACACCATGCACAGATGAGAAATGAGTGATTATAATAAAGATGTAATTTCCTGACAGCTTCGTGCGTGCTGGCTCTGCCTCTGTACCCCTTCTTCGTCTGACTCATTACTTGCACATCTAACAGCCAATAGCAATAAGCACAAGTAAGTTATTAATGACGTTATAATTAGATAATTAGTTTTATTTTTCGTTTTTCTGTCATAGTCTCATAGATGGACTGATTAAATATCTCAAATTAAACTTAAAAAATATTCTAAATGTTAAAATTTGTATTGAAAAAAATGGCAAAAATCAGAGTTGTGAAACATATGGATACAACATATGTTACGATGTGTGTATACCAAAAAAAATTTGCTGTTTCTCAATAGATCCGCTGGTATCTTGGGGATAATTATAAAATTGCCCGAATTTTGTTCTCTTACTGTATTTCATATAATATAATCAATTGATTAATAAAAGAACGAATCATATAATTATAGTTTTTGTAAGCTTTGTTCTAAAATATGGACATGGTGTGTCCACGCCACACATTTCTTGACTCGAAAGAAGGATCATTTGGGTACATTCCAAGCTTAGTTCATCAGTAATTTACTTCAATTATCAATAACACAAATACTGAAAAGTATCACTTAAATTATTAAAAAATATTAAAATACTTCATATGTTATTATATATAAACAAAACAAAAAAAAGTCAGCAGGAACTATTAAATCTGAGATTTGGATTTGAATGAAATGATGATACTTTTTCCTATTAAATCTGAGATTTGGACTCGAATGAATAGTTTTCTTATACTTTTTTTATATTGCTAGTGAATAATAAATAAGATTAGAGATAAAAAAATATAAAAGTACCGATTGAAATCAATTGCGGCGATATTCTGGTTTTACATTTTTTAGATAAAATATCGAAACATTTCCAATTTTTATCAATAAAATATATCTATATTCCTCTATTAGATCGGTGGGCAACAAATATTCCGATGGTATCTGATCACATTTGATGGCTCTTCGTAGATTTGATTACCATGTTCAAACTCGGCGTCTCTCTTCCTTTTTTCCACGAAGAAAATAAGATAAAATAATCGGGGGATCGCAGAGCAGAATAAAATTTAAATTGGTAAAGAATCGCCGTGTCTCGACCGCCGTCGTATCTAATCCAACCAAACACACGACAACAAATGGAACAAGACTACCTAATAAAGCTAATTGAATCTTTTAAAAAAAAGGGAAAAAAAAGTTAATTGAATCTGAGTCAACGCATCGTGACATGTGACGATACGACTGTACGAGTTAGGTGTGAAAGCAGAAACTAATTCTGGTACGATGGGATCTAATTTTCGATCTACGAATTAAAAAAAATATTTCTTAAATTATTTTCAGAAAAGTAAAAACTACTCTCTGACGGATGAACTTTTTTGAATGATTTTTTTGAGCTCTACTTTATATAATTATATTTTAAAATATAGATAATAAATTAAAATTAATATAAAAATATTTTATTTTGTATTAAATATAAAATGTACTATTAAAATTTCAAATGTATTAAATTATAGTTTGATAATGCGATATAAAAGCACGAAATTTTATAGGGGTGTAACAAAAATTTGAACAATCCGAAAAACTTATTTGATAAAAAAAATCGAAAATTAAGAATTCAAATATGATTTGAGGTGATTTTTAATAAATAAAAATTCACCCATTAAAATTAGGATTCCCCTCACAAAAATCTTAGGAACGTGGAGCTTGTTTTTATTTATGTAATTAATTCATGTGTTATCGATTCTTTTATTATAGATATAATATTTTTTATATAAAATTTTATATTTTTTATCACATTATTAACTCCAATTTAATTTTTTTAATAATATATTTTATATTTAATAGAAAATTAAATATTTTATATTAATTTTAATTTATTATATAAATTTTAAAATATAATTATATGAAAGCAAGACTTCTAAAAACTCACTTGAAAAAATTGACCCGTGAGAGGATGATTTTATTTTTTAAAATGGTTTTAGGATGATTTTATTTTATTTTAAAAATTGAGTCGAAAATAACGATTGATTTTTTTTGTACCATAAATTCGGCCCGACCCCAACTACTTTCACCCCTAAAATTTTATACAAAAAATGTAACGACCCTGATTTTTTTTAGGATTTAATAAATAGATATTTTATTATTTTATTTTATTTTGAAAAATATTGTTATTAATATTACTATATTTAATAATTCCGAAAATAAAATAAAATTGAGAGGAGTTTGATTAGGGATAGGATTATTTAATTAATTTCGTAATTTATCTAATTAAATATTAGAATAAATAGGGAGTGGTTAAAAGGATAAATTAGAGGATTTAATTTGATTGACATTAGATAATATGGTTAGAGAATAATTAAAAATCTGTAAACATTATAAATAAGAATAGGGGGGTACGAACGTTTTGGTTTCGTCTGCGTGATTTTCGGCGACGTCAGAGAACAAGGCGCGCAGGTACGTAGGGGGATTCTGCTTAGTTTTTATTGTGTCGTGATGTTTTACGACGCAATTTAGTTTTAAATTAGATTTGTTACGGTCGTAATTTTTTTTGTCGTAATTGGTTGTTCGACACGTGATGTTCCCGGCCGAAAAGAGGGAAGAGTTTTACGGTAGTAAAGGAGGTAGAACGAGAAAGAAAATTTACGGCCGAAAGATGAAAAAAAATTGTTACGGCCGAAGAGTTAGGGTTTTCGGCCGTAATGGAATAGAGAGGTAGAGAATTTCGGCCGTAATAGAATAAGAGGTAGAGAGAGAGAAGAGTAGAGTTTTACGACCGAGAAAAGGGTGGAGAGAGAATTAGAAAAAAAATGGTGTTACGGTCGAAGAGTTAGGATTTTCGGCCGTAATAGAATAGAGAGAGAAAGATGAAAAAAAGGTGTTTACGGCCGAAGAGTGAGGGTTTTCGGCCGTAATGGAATAGGGGTAAAAATCTGAAGAGAGAAAGATGTAAAAAAAAAGAGAGAATTTACGGTCGTAAAATTAGAGAAGATGGAGAGAGAAAAAAATGATGTTACAACCGTAATAAACAGGGAGTACATCACCGAGAGTTATTATTTACTTTTGAGTAAATTTTAATTACTGATTATTATTATTATTATTAATTAATTTGATGTATTGATTATATTATTGGTGATTGATCTGTTCATATTATGATGAACTTTGATTTTGATTGTATTGCTGACCTACTTAGTTTTGAGTTCAGAATTTATCTAATCAAATTGATAATTTATTTAAAGATAGACATTTTAGGTAAACAAGATAAAAGTCGAAAGCTACTGGGCCCATGTTCATTGATTGCCACTAAGCCGGGACCAATTGAATTGAATGGGGCAGATAGTGTAAAAGCTATGGCTGTCCTGTATATGATCACTCGTCTCCCACCATACACGAACCCATTGAATCGTATCAGGCTTGCCGTGGCACTGATCCTCCACTGGCTCTGCATGAAAGTGGCATGGTGTCCCTTAATTGACTGAGCGCTCCTCATTGAATTGGATAACTCCGAACATTAAAAATCGAATCGAATTGAATTGAATTGAAATTGGAATCGAAGTGAATGGAATTAAATCATGGTCATTTGGATATATTGGCATGGAGTTGGCAATTATTATTGCCCTATTGAATTGAATCGTTATTGGCCAATGATCATTGATTATTGAATTGGAAATTGTTAATTGAATATTGATCTATTAATCAGGCAATTGATACTTATTAATTGGAACAATTGTTATTGATTTATATTGGTCTGCTGACCATAGCCTGATATATTGTTTATATTGATAAATTATTAATTGATTATTGTATTGACTGCTCAATCGACTCATTATTAATTTTATCTTATTTTCAATTGAGCATATTGATCGTCTTTTAGACCCTACGTACTGAGTATTTTTATACTCATGGATATTTTCCTGTACCTGGATCCGTGCAGGTGAGAGAGCTATAGATGATGGTCCTGCAGATGGCTACGCTCAGTGACAGACAGATGTTGCACATGGCATTAGATCTAGTGATTTAGTTTTATTATTTCCGCACTTATTAGAATTGTGAACTCATGGATGTTTTAGCATTTCGATTATTATGGATTATTAGTTATTATTTTTGAAAAGTCTTCCGCATTTATGTTTTATATTCCGCACTTTATAGATTTTATTCTCTGAGCACGCGAAAGTCACGTGGGTCTCGGGGCGTTACAGAAAGTATCAGAGCCTAAGGAGAGGCACTTCTTAGCTGTCTCTAAATAGGTAGAATTGAGTCCATGTGCAACCGTCACGAGCAACTACTGCAGCCATCCAGTAGGATCAAGTAAGTACTGAATTGTGCTATATATTATTGAGCTCACACTTATGAATTTTATTGTTATTGTTGTGTGAGAATAGATTCCTCCTAAGATGGTATTTCCGAATCAGATACCACGAGCTCCCAGAAGTGGATTACAGCGGGCCGATCAGGAGGCCCAAGGTTCTCAACCTAATGATCAACGTACTCTGAACCAAGAAATGAGGAGACAACAAGTACATGACTTCCAGGTGGATCAGGCCCAGGCTAACGGGTACCGAGAGGAACAACTAAGACAGGGACTACTACCATCAGAGTTCCACTCTGTGCACAACTGAGTACTCAAGTCCCAATGTGCCACCACATCATGATCGTAAAGACACCATTGAGCGGTTCCTCAAGTTGCAGCCCTCTCGGTTCAACGGGAAGGGTGACTTTGAGGATGCAGAGGAATGGATTGAGGAGATAGAACAGATATTCCTTGAGATGGATTGCGGCGAGGACCGCAAGATGATCTACGCCACAAGAAAATTGACGACAGATGCCAGAGATTGGTGGAAGGCCACCAAGCTTACTACGTTTTCCGGCTAGGACCACATCACCTGGGGAGAATTCAAGAAGGCGTTCGAGAATCGCTACATACCAGCCTATGAAAGGGGCAGGAAGCAGAATGAGTACCTGACACTCCAACATGGTACTATGACTATAAAGCAGTACCTTTCTAAGTTTCTAAGCCTAGAGAAGTACTCCACCTTACAGCAGTCGGAACTTGACCGAGTGAAGCGTTGGGTGGATGGCCTGAAATCCAACCTCAGAGAAAGGGTAAAGGGGGTAACTGCCAGACCCTCCAATTTGCTGAAGAATTCGCCATTTATCTAGAAGATGGTGATAAGACAACTGACAAGCAACAAAGCCAAGCACCGATCAATCAGTATCAGAACATATATGGAAATAGAGATAGAAGGCAGGCTAGGCGAGATCCCCGCCGCAGAGATGATCGCAATCGGGGAAGACCATATCCAGCTAGGAATGAGCCTCAATCGCCTAGAGCACCGTGCAACTACTGCCACAGAATGGATCCCGGTGAGTGCTACCGGAGAACTGGAGCGTGCTTGAACTGTGGTAAAGTGGGCCATTTTGCTAGAGACTGCAAAGAGCCGAGGCGTGCTGGACCTCCTCCGCAACGTAACGACGGACCACCTAGAATGGTGCAAGGCCGAGTATACAACATGAAGCCTGCAGACGAGCAAAGGGCGAATGACACCATCCAAGGTACGCTAAAAATTGATGGTAATGCATATGAGAAGAGGATGTTGGAGCAAATAAAACAAGGATAAAAATACAACAATTAGGAAAGAAAAGATGTGATAAAAAAATCCTAAATCCTCCCTTAATGAATTATTTGTGAGTGAAATGAGACAACAAAGACCATAATCCCATGTGTGATTAAGTTGACTATGGATTGAGGAATCTCAACTCAAGTCAACCTGACTCGACTCAAAGATTCAATCTTTATATTATTTACTTATTTATTTAATTTTAATTGTATGCTTCATCAAATGAGAGTAAATTATCATTATTATTAGTATATCGTCTCAAGGAGATCTGAGTCCTCACCAATAGTGGCATCATGGAGCCTAACTCTTCATCATTGGTGATGTTGAGTTCTCCAAAAACTATCTTCATTTATGACGGGTTCTTAAGAAAGATAAGAAAATGACCTTTTTGATCTAACTACCTATCCAATGATGGGACAATAAAAAAGATAATAAATTACTTTATGACGAATATGATTATGTAAACTAAGTATGACAAAGATACAATGACTTGGGAATAAGTATAAATTAAAAAAATGTTATGAATAATTAGGAATGCAAAAAATGTATGTGTCTTGTCATTAAATATTTATGCTCAACAATTTAAAGATAAGATAAGTTTATGGCGTGCCTTTTAATTAAATTTTTTATATCATATGAAATTCTTATCTTGCAATAAAATATTGTGTCACATGTCATATAACTATGTTTATGTTGTAATTACATGTGTCATGCTATATAACAAGTATGATTAATTCATAACACATACACTTTAATGGGAAAATTCTTTCTTATATCTTGTGGATCATGCATATGATGATGTATAACTCGATAGTGGTGCCAATTATGATGAAATCACACATGTCATGATCCGACAGTTAAACCTAAGCTATCTTTATGTAGCAAGTGTGATGACAACGACAAGATAGCAATGGCGACGACAGGATATCAACGACGATGACATGATAGTAGCGGCAACGACAAAAAGACAATGGCGATGGTAGGAAAATATGAGAGTCAGCGATGGAAGGAGAATATAAGCGGCGGTGGTGACAACAAGATGATCAGAGTAGTGGGAGGATGACATTTGCAATATCTGAGCAAAAGGAGAGATGAGTGTGTGTCACCACCTGTAAAAGGTAAAAAAAGGAGTTGTGCTAATGTTGGAATCATGGATCTCCATCGTTCTTACGAGCCATTTCTTGCCAAAAAACGATTCTAGGTAGGATTGTACAAAAAAATCCAAAGGTGAACACGTGAAATTATGTGTTTTTACGTTTAGAGTCATGATTTTGACAACTTGTAATATGTATATAGGTATTGTTCCAATCATCTATCTTTTTTTATGTAACATTTTGAGTGTCTGATGCTTTAATTCAAAGTCGAAAAAATAAAATAGTAACAATTTATTTATTTTACCATGATGATGATTTTAAGAATTAAATTCGAAGCCAGTCGAATTGAGCGTTGGTTACAATCATTTTGTTATATTAATCAATATAACTATAGTAACGTCCGTTACGAACACCAACCAGCAAAAAGGCGCTCCCCTGGGCGGAACTGCGAGCACTCCCGTCGGTGGTCCGATGGCGGCGTCGCTGGCCAAATCGATGCTCCACGATTCGTTGTCAACAGAAATTACCGCATCTCATGTCTCGTCATCAGCGGCAGTGTGGGCCTGCGCGGCCATGGCGTTCTTCTACGTCGCCATCCTTTACTCGCCGACCCTAGTTCTTCGCCTCCCGCCCCCGACCTCGCTCCGGAGCTTCATGCTTCGGAGGTTTGCCTGCGCCGCGGTATCTTCCGCAGCCTCTCTTTTCGTCTGCATCATCCTTCTCGGAGTAAGCCTCTCATTGCTGCCCTTTTTCTTCCGCTCTCGATGTTTCGTGAAGTCTAAATCTGAACGCTTTCGCAGCCGGATAACTTGGATGATTGGTCTTCTTTGTTGCGCATTTTCGGCATCAGAGGTGATCATTTGGTAGGTTCACGAGGAGGGTTTCGTGTGGCCTTTTTGGTAGATTTTGAGCTAAATCAGTGTAATGTGCAGTGGCAAGCTGTGATTTTTCCTCTCTTCTTGACGTCTTTGCTGTATGCCGGATCCTTTACGAAGAGGTTGTGGCGGAAAAGTAGAGCATGGGAAGGCGAAAGAACAGCGAACTTTTCTGGTGCAAGTGAGGGAGATGGAAATTGTGGTTACAAATGTATAAATAGGATCGTGGCGTCTGCTCGTAATGTTCTGGTCTGGCGGAATTATGTGGTGGTAAGAACACTTGTTAATGCACAAATTTAAGTTACTGTTGATGCGTTTCCCTAAAGTTCTTGTTTTCTCTTTGCATTCAATGAAACATTACATACTCCATTTTTTTATAAAAAGAAGCGCAACCAGTAAGGGCAGCACTAAACATTGTCTTAGTAATAAGCTATGATGTCAAGTGGGGTGCTAACCCATGCCGGATCGAATCCTGAAGGAGAAAAAAACCAGGTCAGGAAGATATTTAGAGTGGAAAGAAAGTGACAAATGAGAAGGACACGTAAGGAATCAGATTTCCGACTTCCTTTTGTGCTATGTTTGAATTTAAGTGCCCATGCGAGGTGGATTATTTTGCTCAGAACAAATCCTAAAAATGCTAATTCTTTGAAGTGTTCCAGAATCTAAGGAGTATTCATTGTATATATAATTCTTTCCTCTTTTATTACTTTTGCAATACATGTGACTTATTACCTGTTGATTTCTCTACAGGCGCCCATCACTGAGGAGTTAGTTTTTAGGGCATGCATGATACCGTTGCTTCTTTGTGGAGGATTTAAAGTTTCCAGCATAGTATTTTTCACCCCGATCTTCTTCAGCTTAGGTAATAAGGTATTTGTTTGTTTAATACATAAGCTTATGAAATTTGTTGCACTATATTACATCTCTAGAGATTTATTTTGAACATTCCATCGCTGTCTCGCTGGAGTTATTGGTTGTCTTGTTGGAGTTATTGGTCTCTTGACATATTAAAATTTTCTGATGACACATCATCGAATGATGTAAATGCATAAAAATCATCTGGTAATAGGTATTGTTGATCAATGATAAGAATTCAAATAGTCATCATGGAGACTGGTTGCAATTTTGACTAAAATGGCTTCTTTATGTAAAACTTTTTTCTTAGCTTAATGAAGCATCTGCGGATGACCACCTCGTTGGTCGTCCTTTCTCGTTTCAAAAAATGCTTCTAGCCGACCCCACCTAGTGGGATAAGGCTTTGTTGTTGTTGTTGTTGTATGATAATTTAAGGTATAGACAATACTGGAAATATTATAGAACTCAAATATTTGTTGGATGTAAGAGTAAGTGAGAGAGTATAACTTCATTTTTAACATTTTTTTTGCTTTTCTTTGTGTGTCTTCTAGCGAAATATTTATCATTTGTTTTCTCTGTTTATTATCAAAATAGTCGTAAGTTTACTCTCCAGATTTTTCACCTTTATACCAATTTCTTTGCTCAGTTTCAATCATTTTTTTTAGGAACTTGAATCTTATAATTCAGTAATTGAAACATGGAATCAGACACTCATTCATATTCTTATTAAACCAGATATATATGTCTCTTATGTTCTATCATGAAAGTGAACAGACAATGATCACTTCAATTAATAACTTGATACTAAAATTGTTGCCTCTTCTGGTGGCCAAGAAGTAACTTTTTCATTGGAAGGGTGAAGCATTCACAAGTTTTCTCTTCTGTCTCAACCCTTGCTTGCTTACAGTTTCCAGAACAAATCCATTTTCATATCTTGTCTTGACAACTAATTGCCGTGTGCCTTGCACATTCCACTGTATCTCTTTTCAGCACATTTAAATCACTTACTGGAGCTTTATTACCAGCAAAATTGCAATCTTCTGAAGGCTTTCCTGATTGTAGGTAATTATTTTATCCTCATGATGACATTCTTTTGATTTTTTTTTTCTTTCAAGTAAAATTGAAATCATTTTATGATTGCCATTATCTCCTCATATTGAAGAGATTCCAAGTTCAAATCCATGGTTTGCTGTGTGTTATCTCAAACTTTCACTAAAGAGAAGGCTGATTTTATTAAGTTGCATTATCATGACAGGTTTACAGCTTTGCTACACTGTGATCTTTGGATGGTATGCGTCTTTTCTCTTTATTCGAACAGGTCTATTCTTGCTCTTAACATCTGTACACTTAAAATTTATATGATTTTTTATGGCATTATCTTGTTTTCCTGGTCTTATAACTTTTGTAAGCAATCTTGTGTAAAATATGATTGACTTGATCCATACAGCAGATATCATGTATAAATCATGTTACACTCTAGCTCAATAATTTATAACTGAAAAACTGTAATTTATGGAAACCATTGAACTTTTCTTTTAGGAGAGGAAACCATTAAACTTATGATCTTTCTCTGTTCCTCTCAAAAAGAAAATTTTTCTTTGTTCCTCTAAGAAATCTATGTTTAAATGATTGTAGTGGAAAATAAGAACTTGTTGATGCATTACTGATTTTATTCCTTTGCCATATATGATCATATCATTCATTAAGGTGAATACACTGCTCATGATAGACTATGAAGTACTTGGCTTTGTGTTTACATACTCTTACTGTTAGATATGTTTCAAGGTCAATGATAAAACTTGTGGCATTGTGGGCTGTAATAGTTGTATATGCTGAAGTGTATGCATGTATCCTGCCCTAAACAGGGAACCTAATATCTCCAATTGTGGCACATATCTTCTGCAATATGATGGGTCTTCCAGTATACTCGTCTTCACAGACCAAAGGTGTGTTGATTAAAATGATTTAGTCTTCATTTTAACTCAAATTGCTTGGCCCCCTGCTACTTGTAAAGTATCTGTGTGATAAAAAAATCTAATTGTCTTTTGTGCTGTGACTGATCTAGAAAAAGATCCCTTATTTTCGTGCTGTTGCAGTTGATATCACTTATGTCCTTTTCACCCTTTTGTGCTTTAAGTACAGCCAAAGTTCGTGTAAAATAAATAAATAAATACAGTCAAAGTTGAGAAATTTTATTTATTTTCATCTCTTATCGCTTGGAGTCATAGCAGGGGCTATGTCATTACTGTACATGACTGCATGCATTTTTTTTTTGTGTATCAACGAATGTTAATGTGCTCCAGTTTACCTACTTGATGTTTGCCGAAATCAAATATGTTTCAGACTGAATTATGTTTAACTTGCAGGAGCAGTGACTATCGCCTTTTCAATTGGCATGGTCTCTTTTTTCTATTTTCTGTTTCTGGCCACAAACCCTGATCTGTACAATGAGAGGAGCGAAAACTGCAGCTGTTGGCATGGATACTGTAGCTGGAAAGCAACAAAAATATTCTAGTTGGAAGCGATCTGGAAGCTAGATGGTACATACTACTCACAATAGGAAGGTGCTAGCTGTGCCTTTAATGGTACTACTTTCTGATCAATTTGATTACCTCCTAACATCTTTGGTAATCTGTTGGTGCTCATTTAAATTTTGGAAAGTGTCAGTAAACATGAGGGCGACCACACTGATTTTTGAAATTTGAGTTGCCATTTTATTTGACCATTTGTATGCAACTTTATGTACCAATTTGGGCACTGCTTATCAATCCAGGAGAATGTTTTCCTACCTTTTGGCAGTGCCAAAAGATGATTTGTAAGTTAAACTTCCCATGATAATCCGAGTGTTCAACGCCTTACATGTGCTGTTAGATATTGACACCCATAACATTTTGGTGTCTTACTAGAACTGCAATCCCTTAGTGTGCCAAAAGATGATTTGTAAGTTAAACTTCCCATGATAATCCGAGTGTTCAACGCCTTACATGTGCTCTTAGATATTGACACCCATAACATTTTGGTGTCTTACTAGAACTGCAATCCCTTAGGTGTCGACAAGTTTTGGTGTCCCTTGTGTATGACCAGATCGGCATATAGCAAACGACAAGAGAAACATGTTATTATACAATCTCATGTGTAGGTCGTCGAATGATCCTGATCCTGATAATATGTCTCTGCAGCACCTTTTTCTTCTGAATTTCCTTTTTACACCTCATGCTACATTTACATTTTACACCCTTCATCCAATCATGGATGTACCCTGGGTTTAGGTCAGTAATCAGTCTGCTGACATCCAGCTTAGTAATAATTTAGTTGGATCGGATCTGGCTCCATGTCTGACCAAGCTTCCCGAGTTTTATTTATCGTTCACACACTTATTTCTAATGTAATAATCTTTTTGTTTTCCCATTTGCGTAAACAATCGAACGATGATGCCTATCGTCCTTCTTTTGGATAATGCATCACTTCAATCAAGCACTTATCATTTGAACAAGAATAGGTACTCTGAAGCCTCATGGTCCGGTCTCAGGAACAAAATGCATTAAGTTGGCTAACTGGGTAAACTGGGTCGTTCGCTTTCCTGAATCCTGCAGCACATCGATCGGGCAGTAGTGGCCGATATCAACGTTTTAGATATGGGGTAAATTACACAAATAAACTTTCTACTTTATGTGCAATAACTATTCAGTCCGTCTAACTTTAATTTGTAATTGAAACGTCCTCGACCTTCCACGTGTCGTCCTCTTGATTGGTAATAGCTGGTTTCTGGGTACATGGCACAAGTAAAAATAAAAAAGAGGCGAGTGAGAGAGAGGCTGAGATCCCCATCAGCGGCGTCACAGAGAGGTGCCCGACGCGCCACTTCGCTCTCGCCGGAATGCGCGAGAGAGAAGGGAGCGTCAACCCCCCTCTATGGCGTCGACGATGAGCTCGCAAGGGCGAAGGGGGACATCAGCCCCCTCCTCTGTGTGAGCTCGCACAAGGGGCAACACTCGCTTTCCCTCTTGCGCGCGTGAGCTCGCACAGAGGGGTAGCAAGAGAAGTTGCCACCCTCTGTGGCAACTGTGAAGAGGGGTGTGGGTAGTGGTATTCACGGGTCGAGTTTGACTCGACCCGTGGACAAATCCGACTCGACCTTTCATTTTTCATGCTATGATCCGACCCGAGCCAGGTCGGGTTACCCGATCACCATTTTTCTTTTTTTTCTTTTTTAATATAAAAAAGCATTTATTATTATATTTTTAATACAAAAATAAAGTATTTTTAAATATCAAAAATATTATTTTAAATATCTATATACTTTTCTGCATTTAAAATAGTTTCTTATATTTTTAAATTTTAAATGATATAAAATTGTTAAATTAACTTAAAAATCATTTAAAATTTAAAAAAAGGAAAAAAATGGGTCTATCGGATCGGATCAAATTTTAACCCGATCTGAGGGTTGGATTTCCTGCCCGCCGTCGGCCCATGCACGAAAAAATCGGCCGTGTCGTGCCATTCCATGCCGAGTCGGTCGTTCGCACTGTTGGCACGATACGGCCTGGGCACGGTGAACACGAACACGGCATGACATGACCCATTTTGGCACGAGTTATTTTTTCAACGTTCAAACACAGACCGTGCAATACCAGCACGGTCTGTGCACTGCGATGGCGGGACGGTCGGACGTCGTATTTGTACTCTAACACGCACCGTGTGTCCTAACACGGTCTGCGTTTAGAAGAGGACAACGACCCACGGTCATTTAAACTTCAACACGGCCGTGTGATCAAACACGACCCTTTTTTCATTTTTAAACAAGATTCACGATTTGACAACACGAACACGGACCGTAAGGTCACGGACGCGGTCAAAGGGTTCAACATGGGTCATGTTGGAATATTTTTATTCCATTCCTCCGCTTATAAAAGGCGTGGCCAATCGTTCATCTCTACTCCACCATTCGAAATTTCGAATATTGTCTACTACTCTACTTCCAAGTCTTTCATAGTGCTCTTTGTGACTCTCTCTATCTCTCTCACACTTAGTGACTCAGTCTTTCTACATTTCTCTTCTCTCCATTCGCGCTCTGCTCACAAATTCTCTCATTCTTAATTTATATTTATATTGTAATATTTATTTAGTAGTATTTTTATATTATTATTCATTCTTAATTTCTTATATATAACTGCATAATGAATCTGCGAAATTTCTTTTGTGTATATAGTGATTTTGCTGCTTATTCATCTTATGGACCACTATCTACATATCCATATGATACACCATATAATACTAATAGTAGTGGCGATTCTAATTCTTTATCAGCACAACTAAGTGACGATTCGTCAGGTTGTATGAAAACTATGGCGGCATCACTGACTGCCCAATTACTCCAACTACATATGTTAATTTTCCTGTCATTCCTAATCTTAATATTGCTTCAAGTTCTGCAGGTTCTGAAGGAGATTGTGCAGCTGAAATTGCTATGCCCATAGGTTCGTCAAGCTCAAATGCTCCCGCTCAAGGTGAGAGAATAGGTAAAAAAAGAAGAACATCAAAGTTAATTAGTAAAGTTTGGAATTATTTTGAAAAAAAAATTATAGATGAAATGATCCAAACAAAAATAAAGTTATTTGTAAAATTTGCAAGGCTAGTTATGATGTCGTCTCTTCTTCAGGGACAAGTAGTTTAAAATGGCATTTAGAATCTCATCCTATAACGACTAGGGAACAATTTTTAATGGGTCAATTACCGCAACAAACCCAACTAGTTGCACCCGGTCGTGGTAGTGCCAGGAGCTTTTTATTTTCTTATAATAAAGAAAATATGTGTGAAGGTTTAGCAAGATATGTTATACATGCATAAATGCCTTACACATTTGTTGAAGATGAAAAATTTTTATATTATCAACAAAATTATGTACAATGTGCCTTTAGAAATGTTAGTAGAAAAATTGTTAAAGAAGATTCGATTAAATTATATCGTAAGAAGAAAAATGAACTAATTGATTATTTTTTAAATTATAAATTCATGTATAGTTTGACTAAAAAAATGGACTTCTTTAAATGGTGATGGTTTCTTATGTGTTACATTTCATTGGATTAATACAAATTGGGTAGTGCAAAAAAAAATTATTGTATTTAAAGAAATTGAGCATCCTCATAATGATTTGCAAATTACCAACGTGATAGAAAAAAGTAACTAACGAATATGGTCTTAAAAATAAAAATCTGTCTTACTCTTGATAATGCAAGTGCTAATAATTCTGTTGCACAATTTTTAATTCAAAGATTAAATCCTCCTTTAAATGAAATTCTTTTTCATCAAAGATGTGCATGTCATATTATTAATTTGTGTGTTAAAAAAGAATTAAAAGTAATTGTTAGAGTAATTGAAACTCTTGGATCAGTTATTTTAAATTTACGTCACTCTAGACCTAGAAGATAAATATTTAAAGAAATTTGTTATCGTTATAATATTCCTTATAGAAAATTAAACACCGATGTGTCTACAAGATGTCAAGATGGAATGGTACTTACAACATGCTTAAATTATGTATTCCATTTAGACATGCACTCGATGATTATATTTTAACTGTGATGCAATGTTCAGCAGCTCGAATTACTGATTCGAAATGAGATGTTGGTAATGTAGTTATGGAATTGTTACAAATTTTTTATAATGCTACTTTAGAGTTATCTGTCATTTATACTCCTACTTCACATTTAATAATTAATCAACTTCATGAAATGACAAGTTCATTTAATGAAAAACGTGAATTATCAAATGAATTTTCTGAAATAATTTATTTGATGGAATCAAAAGTTTTAGAATATTGAAATAATTTTCCTCTCATATTAGCAATGATGATGGATCCTAAATTTAAGGGATCCAGTCCTAAATGGTACACAAGAGAAATTAAGAATTATTTTTTCGAACAATATATAAGAAGTCATCCAGAATTACAAACTGAAAGATTTTATTAATCCAGATCACGATTATGAAAATATAATAAATGACTTATATAATATTTATGAAGTAAAATTTGGTATACGTAGAGAGCAAGTATCTTCATCACGTCCACCAATAGCACCCAGCCCTCCAATAATAGATCATTTTCTATATTCATATCTTCTATTAGGAGGGGCACATCAAGAGGCTCGGATGAAGGTTCATCCAATTTTTCCTTTATATAATGAATTGCAAGATTTCTTATCACGTCCAAATGAATGTGATAGTAAAATGGATCTTGACCTGGCGGAGATTAAATGGTCGTACGTATCCAATTCTCTCCGCCTTAGCTTGAGATCTTTTAGCTGTTCCGATGTCTACAATAGCATCAGAATAATATTATTTTGCAGGTTCCAGAATTTTGGACGAGACAAGAAATAGAATGTGCTCTAAGTTAATGGAGGTATGTATATTATTAAAAGATTGGTTTGATGCAGATACTCGAACACAAGATCAGGAATCCATATTATCATACATAGAAGATGATGATGAGACGGATGTCTCCTCCGCCTATAATTCTTTATAAAATAATTATTGTACAAGATGTAAGTTTTATTTTTTTTATAAATTTGCATTTATTGATTATTTCATAATAATCAATAATAATAAAACATTAAAACTCCTGTGGACATAGGCAAAAATAGCCGAACCACGTTAATCTCGATGTTCATTACTATTATACTATATTAATTATCTATACTATACTGCCTAAGTACCTAAAAAACTCTTGTGGACATAGCCGAACCACGTTATTCTCGGTGTTCATTACTATTATACTATACTAATTATCTATACTATACTACCTAAGTACCTAATTATCTATACTACTTATGCATTATACAATAAATTATATATAATGTAGTACTATATATTATATTCTCTCTCTCTTTCAAACTCTCACACTCTCGCTCTCACTTTCCGTCTCTTCTCTAGTAGAAATGTAGAATACTACTAATATATATTTATTAAATACTTACCAATTACTTTATATATAAGGTTATAACTTATTAGTTATTACTCAATTAATCATTTTACAAATTTATTTACTTAATAATTATAAATTAATGACTTAATGTATTTGAAATTTTAACTATATAATTATTATCAATCTTATATTATAGAATAAATAATAATTATTATATTATATGATAATTTAATAATTAAATTTATTTTAATATTTGAAAAGTTGAAATTGAAAAAAAATGGGTCGCCCAACCCGGCCAGACCCAGACCGTGTCGGGGTCGAAACGTTTGGTACGACACCGCCCACGACATGAGAATCAAAAGTTTTAGAATATTGAAATAATTTTCCTCTCATATTAGCAATGATGATGGATCCTAAATTTAAGGGATCCAGTCCTAAATGGTACACAAGAGAAATTAAGAATTATTTTTTCGAACAATATATAAGAAGTCATCCAGAATTACAAACTGAAAGATTTTATTAATCCAGATCACGATTATGAAAATATAATAAATGACTTATATAATATTTATGAAGTAAAATTTGGTATACGTAGAGAGCAAGTATCTTCATCACGTCCACCAATAGCACCCAGCCCTCCAATAATAGATCATTTTCTATATTCATATCTTCTATTAGGAGGGGCACATCAAGAGGCTCGGATGAAGGTTCATCCAATTTTTCCTTTATATAATGAATTGCAAGATTTCTTATCACGTCCAAATGAATGTGATAGTAAAATGGATCTTGACCTGGCGGAGATTAAATGGTCGTACGTATCCAATTCTCTCCGCCTTAGCTTGAGATCTTTTAGCTGTTCCGATGTCTACAATAGCATCAGAATAATATTATTTTGCAGGTTCCAGAATTTTGGACGAGACAAGAAATAGAATGTGCTCTAAGTTAATGGAGGTATGTATATTATTAAAAGATTGGTTTGATGCAGATACTCGAACACAAGATCAGGAATCCATATTATCATACATAGAAGATGATGATGAGACGGATGTCTCCTCCGCCTATAATTCTTTATAAAATAATTATTGTACAAGATGTAAGTTTTATTTTTTTTATAAATTTGCATTTATTGATTATTTCATAATAATCAATAATAATAAAACATTAAAACTCCTGTGGACATAGGCAAAAATAGCCGAACCACGTTAATCTCGATGTTCATTACTATTATACTATATTAATTATCTATACTATACTGCCTAAGTACCTAAAAAACTCTTGTGGACATAGCCGAACCACGTTATTCTCGGTGTTCATTACTATTATACTATACTAATTATCTATACTATACTACCTAAGTACCTAATTATCTATACTACTTATGCATTATACAATAAATTATATATAATGTAGTACTATATATTATATTCTCTCTCTCTTTCAAACTCTCACACTCTCGCTCTCACTTTCCGTCTCTTCTCTAGTAGAAATGTAGAATACTACTAATATATATTTATTAAATACTTACCAATTACTTTATATATAAGGTTATAACTTATTAGTTATTACTCAATTAATCATTTTACAAATTTATTTACTTAATAATTATAAATTAATGACTTAATGTATTTGAAATTTTAACTATATAATTATTATCAATCTTATATTATAGAATAAATAATAATTATTATATTATATGATAATTTAATAATTAAATTTATTTTAATATTTGAAAAGTTGAAATTGAAAAAAAATGGGTCGCCCAACCCGGCCAGACCCAGACCGTGTCGGGGTCGAAACGTTTGGTACGACACCGCCCACGACATGGGCAAACACGGATTGACCGGCACGAGCACGGCACGACACGATCAGTTTTTCCATCTCTAACTGACGCCCCCTTCTCTCTCACCGGCGTGTGAGAGAGAGACACGCCCCTCTCTTCTTCCTCGCATGTGGTGATAGCCTAAGGTTGACGTCTCTTTTTTATTAATTTATTATATTTGTATATTATTTTATTATATCTTATTACGCCACATCGAAGAATCAGCTATCGATGGACAGAAGAACAACGCATGAATGAAAAATAAAGTTCAGCACACTCTAGTGATAAATTAAAATTTTAGGACAGAGGCAGCCAACAACCAGTCAAAGTTCTGGTGGGTCGACATGGAGCAAGTGACCCTTTTTTGTCATGTCCCGTGGATTTGCTGAGTTTGCCATTTGGTCACCGGATTTTTTTTGCTCTGTTTGGCACTTTGGCATCAAAATGGGATCGCTGGGATTTGCAAAGCATAATCCACAACCCGTAATCTGGTCCTTCGGTTTTGCTATTTATATATTCTGGAGACTGGCAAGTGAAAATTGAGGCTACATGGATTAGAAATGAGGCCCACTTGTAATGGCCACATGAGCAAACAACTTTTTCTTATTTTATTGTTCTGATCATCTTGTTTAATATTCTTTTGTTGAAATTTATTGAAGGCAATTTGAAGCCTTGTGATAACAATAAAATTGATTTTATCGAGATGGAAAAACGTCAAATGAATTGGATTTTTCTTGATACAAAATATGATTCAGAAGTTCACAATATTTTTTTATTGATCTCACTAACGTTTGCCGACAGTGCTATAAGGGAACGTCGCGAAAAGAACCAGTTTTGGCCTATCAATCAGGAATTTGTCACATTTGCATGCATATGGAACGGGACCGCAAGAGAGTCAGACTGTCGGGTTACAATTATGATCAACATCGTGATATTTATATGCTGCAAGTTGGAGAGGAAAGAACAAGAGTTCTGAAACTTTGGATATAATTTTAACTAATGCTTGCTAGCAGTTTCTATTCTTGGTCAAAGCTAAATTCTGGAAGAACATAGTGCGTGATGATCAGGACAAATTGCAACTTAATACAACTATCAGATAAACAAAAGGAAGAAAGAGTATCTTAATAATGCTTTAATCCTATTTCAATTGGAAACTGTCAATTGAAACCGAAATATTGCCTATGGGGCGGAATTAATTTATTTCATTATCATAAAATAATTGTCCTGATTTTAAGATTAATTCAGAGTTCTAGTTAATATTAAATTTCTATGATCTATAAAAAAAGAACTATATTAACTCCGGAATTTGTAATTTTTTTATTCTTCGTCTAATAAAACTCTGCATCAGCACAAAATTTTCGGTGCATAATTTCTCAGGATCCAAAACCCTCTCCACCAGATGATTACGTGACATGATCAGATTATTTTGCCTCCATTGCTTGCTACCTTGTTGGGCAGTGGGCTGCTGCTGAGTTCTGGAAGGGGATTGGGAGTAGCATTGGACTTGGCCAGCTTCTGTTTCAGCTCAGATAGCAGCACCTGGTTCTCCTGGTTGAGAAGCTGTGCCTTCTTCCTCAATCTCTCGTTCTCCTTCAGTATGTAACAGTTCTGCAAGTACAGCTTGGTGTTGAGCCTCTCCATCACAAGAGTCCTTCTCAGCCTGCGCAAGGTATAAATCCTGAATTCAGTAACAGTAGACAAGAGCAGTCTTTCAAAGAGGCACAGGATCAGCTTTTGCTACTTAATCCAAGAAAAAGGCTTCGGGTCAAACTGTAACATAAAAAAAGTTGATAAATATTTAAAGAAAACAAAAAAGACAATTAATAAAAAGGAACAAGGAGCTACATGGCAACTGAACTTTCTAAAGCAAAAAAGAGACCAGAGAGCGTTGTGTTGTGTGTGTGTGTGAGTGAGTGAGAGAGAGAGCGATCCACTACGTAACAAGAGTGACGAAGAAACTCCTGAATAAAACATGGGTAGACTAACAATTGCGAGGGAAGCAACCAATTGAAGACGTAACTCCATATACGAAACAGGAAGCCAACAAGATCTAGCATGCATGGAATGGTACGTACTTAGGATTCCTGTTCGATCGATCGAGGTTGGAAGTTTGGACGGGGAGTAGAACTTTAACTTCGGGTATTGATACGAGGGGGAGATGGTTTGCGTTGCGATGCTTTTGGGTGGTGGGAGGGGGTCAGATTTATAGTTACCGAGATGGTCTGGGACATGCGTCCGTTCTCCTTCTTCCCTCCCCCAGTCTCATGTGATCAAGTTACAGACAGAGAGAGGAGAGAGAAGAGAGAGCCATTCATTGCATGGAGAGATGAGGAGGCGAGAGAGAGAGAGTTTAACGTAGAAGCAATCGATTAAGATGCCAGGCAGAAGGGCGGGGTGGCGTCATGTGATGATGTGATGATGAAGTGAAAGGTGGTGGGTGGAGGTCTACAACGGAAATGGATGGCCGTGGCAACTAATGTCTGCAGTGCAGGGGGAACAAGAAGAAAGATTTCATTCATTTAGCCGGCCCAAGATTCCCAATGATGACTCTCCCTTTCTCTCTCTTCTTCATTTTTCTTTTATCATATCAGATCATTCAGCACATGTAAACATCCTTTGCCACTTGTTATATATGAGGGTTATAGGAGCAGTCTTTTTGGCAGATTTTAAAATTTATGACGCGTCTTTGAACCTTCATTTTAAAAGAAAACTGTTCAGAAAAATCAATGAAGGAAATTGGTTTAATCCGGTTCGATGAGCTTTTAAGGGTTTTAACCATTCTCTCCAACTTGGCCGCCCCCAAACTTGTCTCTGCTGTCGACACGTGCTTCTCTCTCCGTCAACAGGTGCTTCTCTCTCCTCTCTTCTTCTCTTAGATTGGTATTGCTTTTAACCCTTGGTGTGTGAACAGATCTATTGCCTCCATCGACGAATGCAATCCAGCGATCCAGCACTCCACAGATCCGGTGTGAACAGATCTATTGCCTCCATCGATGAATGCAATCCAGCGATCCAGCACTCCACAGATCCGGCGACCCGCAAAGCAGATCCGGCGACCAGCAAAGCAGATCTGGTGATCCGCAAAACAGACCGGCGACCAGCAAAGCAGATCCGGCGACCCGCAAAGCAGATCCGGCGACCCGCAAAGCAGATCCGGCGACCAGCAAAGCAGATCCGGCGATCCGACAATCCGGCGCTCCGTTCGATCTTGATCCGCAAAGTGGTCAGGCGTTCCGGCATTCCGCTAAGCAGATCCAGTGCTCCGCTAAGCAAATCTTGGCATTGGATGATCTGCTAGAGCTTTTTACTAGATCTAACTAGATTTGCATCGTCCATATTTGTGAGAAAATCTAAACTTTTTTCCTGTTTAATTTACTTTTTTCCAAATACTACTTTTTCTTGGCAACAACCAGCACAGATAAGAAACACTATTCAATATTTGAGATGTTACGACATTGAGCCCCTCCACACCCTTTGAAGCGAGTAAAAAGAGTAAATCTCCATGTAGTTTACAAAAAAATATGATATGCATATGAGGAGTAGGTAAGAGCTCAGTAAATGAAGGAACAATAAAATATTAAAATGATAGAATTTTCCTATTTTTTTATTCCCTTTATCACATTCTTCATATTGGGGGAGATCTCTAAATCATGAGACCCAAATTACTTGGGTATTGATAAACTTATGGATTTATTGCTTTATTACTTTTTTAACTCTTTGGAAGATCTGATAAGTAATCATAATATGCTTGGACATTAAGAGAACATTAAGCTTATAACTATTTCTTTTATGTGTTGTGATAGGAAGTAATGTCATCTGCTACGTCGTGGTTTTCACACCCTTCATATTGCGACAACATCCCATTTTGTGCATGCAGAGAGAAGGCATTGTTAAAGACATCATGGACAAACAATAACTCAGGAAGGCGATTTTGGGCATGCCCCCATTTTCGAGTATCCAAATTTTATATTTTGAAATTTTGATATGAAGTTAGTATAAACTCATTCATATGTTAAACATGACAGGATGCATTAACATCTGGAGATTGTGTTTTTTTTATGGTTCGACCCAATCATTGAAGAACGACACAAGACTATACTAATAGCACTGCTCAACGTTGAAGCACCAGAAACCCAAAGGCGTAAAGCGGACAAGTATAGAGTCATTTTTCTAGGGTTGCTCAATAAGATTGTGCAATGTGAAGATGCAAACCGAAGGCTGAAAAAAATATTGTATTTGATCAGTTTAATGATGTTATGTACTATGCAAAATCAATTTGATTTAACTTTGTACGGTGTACTATGTATTATGTATTTGATCAGTTTAATGATCTTATGTTATGTACTATGCAAAATCAATTTGATTTAACTTTGTACTGTGTACTATGTATTATGTATTTGATCAGTTTAATGATCTTATGTTATGTACTATGCAAAATCAAAAGATTGAAGATGGCTTACTCATTGCACTACTCTTATTAGGTATGATTTCAATTGAATCAGAATTCTTATTTGTATTTCCGAACGATGATCCTCTATAATGCCTTCTGGCCTTAATCGCGCATCTTTTCTATAGCCAGGTCTGGAATGGATATTTTCACTCTCGAACCTCCTCTGATCATGCCTTTTATTGTCCCATTCCTTCGTATGGTCAAGTCATCCACATCTTTTAAATCTTGCCTGGACTGATTTCTTGAACATCAAATGGAAAGAGTAATAACAACAACTGCACAAAATGGAAAGAGTAATGACAACAACTGCACGGACAACCTGAACACCAAAATCGGGACAGTCACAATATCACTTCCAATAGAGTATACTACAATGTGGAGTCCACTATAATATCACTTCCAACAATAGCAAAAAAAATGGAAAGAGCAATGTCAACAAATGCAGTGACAACTTGAACACCAAAACTAGGGCAGCCACAATATCAATTCTAGCATAGTCAACTACAATATCACTTCCAGCAGTGACAATATGAACAATGCACCAATGCACCAAAGCCTTCCAAAAGAATTTGTTTGCTACATGGATCAGCATTCAGCATACCCATGCCTTCCACTCAAAAGCTCCATTTTGAGGTTACCTTCAAATGGTAGCATATAATAAGTCATTAGTAACTATTTCACAAAAATCAAAGAATGTACTAAAAATATACAAACAGTAAAAAAGAGATTCTACCAGGAATAATGTGTCACCAGATTTCCTCCAAATATGGCATCACCAGAAGTAACATTTTCCTCTTGAAGATGTGTCACACTAACCTATGAAAATAAAAAAATATATTTGAGATGACCATTTTTTAAATGAAGGAAAATTAAAAATATACCTGAGCTGAAGAACCAACGATTGTGCAATGCTCTTTCTTATTAGTTTTACTCCCTCCTTTCTTTTTTATGGTTTGGGACATTGAAATTTCGACACCAGATTTGATTCTCTGAATTTTTCTTGGTCTACCTTTTGATTTTACACGAGGAGGATCGCGTATAACAATGCCTACTCCTTGTGAGCTGAGTTCTTTGTCTATTGCATCACTTGGAACACTAGCACTTTTAACCATTTGCAATTTTTGAACAAGCTCATATGCAAGTGTCGATGCAACATCAAAATGATCAGCTGAACGCAAGCCTAGTTCAGTAGCTATCCTCATATTATATTTGTAATCTAATTTTTGGATGGGAGTTATAATGCGTTGTCCATCATTATCAATATATGCATTTTCGCAAACTTTGCGTGCCTTGGAATATCTAGCATCCAATGTCCAACGACGAAGAATGTAATTTTCAGGTAATCTCAAAACTTTTTCTATATTGAGAACATGCAATATGTGAGAACAAAAGATGCCATCCCTCTCCAACATTTTACAAGAACATTCAATTAATATGCTTGGGTCACGATCAAACACAACAATATTCTTCCTTCTATCTTCAGACTCACCCAAGTATATAGAGTATATTGATCTTTGAGATTCATCTTCAACTCTTGTGGAGAAGAAATCAAACATATGAAAAAATTGTTTTTGGAAGATACAAAAAAAAATTTCTGTATAAACTGCACCTGCATGTAACTCTAATGATTTTTTTGTTATTACCGCAGCTAAAGAGTTCATACATTTAAAATCTTCTCGCTCTTCGGCTTCACGACGAGCACATATTGCTTTGTCATATTGGTGCACAAAATCAATTAAAGATGTGTTCGAATTCACATAAGTATCAAAGAAAGAATTAATACTCTCTGACCTTTGAGTTGTGCGCATGCCTGCAGCAAATACATCTTTCAAATAAACCGAAGCCCAATGGTGACGTATGTCATACATCACAGAAAGCCAATGATCTTTTTGTATTTCATACTTTTGCTTTAGGCAAATCCATTGTTCATCAAATTCTTCAATACTTGACGCTCCATGAATCCATTTATCATAATCTACCTTGAAGTTTTCATGAGCATATAAATCATGAAGATTAATCATAACATTTTTTTGAATGTGCCAAATGCAATACATATGACGTGTACTTGGAAAAACTTTTCGAATAGCATTACCCATAGTAATATCTTGACCAGTGATTATACAGATAGGATGATGACCATGCATGCATTCCAGCCAAGTTTCAAATAACCAAATGAATGTATCTTTAATTTCATCAGCCAACAAAGCACAACCAAATAAAATGGATTGTCTATGATGATTAACGCATATAAATGGTGCGAAAGGCATACACAATTTGTTTGTTCTGTATCAAAACTTACAACATCACCAAAAGTAGCATAACTATCTCTGGATCTGGAATCTGCCCAGAAAATGCTCCTTGCAAAACTATTATTGTCAACTTCCCATCAAAATACAAATCCTTCATCGTCTACCATTTTTCTTTGAAAATATCTTATCACACCAATACATTCTTCACCCATATTATTTTTACGCATTGTCTTCAAATGATCCATACAATTTTGAAGCGTCATTGATGACTCACCTGAATAATTAAAAACTTTTGCAATCATAGACGGACCCATCCCAATATCATGTAATCTACTCATTACATTTTTAGAAGCTTTGTCTAAAGTATAGTGTGAGCGCAATTTTGTAACCTTTGAAGGACTAGCAAGAAGATGTGTATGCCCTTCTTCAAATTTTCTAACCTCCCATTTTTCATCTTTTCTTAGTGTGACCTGTAAAAGTGCTCCACAGTCAGCTCTAACATCTCTTCTTCGTTTAATTTTCTTCCCCATGTCATCATTAATTTCCTTATGTCCTTGTTTTGAACATACAAGCAACCTACTTTGAATCTTTCTTGTTTTTTTACACTTTGCAGTAAATGATTTGCGCACCGAGAAACCAACCAATTTGGCATACTCATTGTAGTACTCATATGCATGTTTTTCAGATTCAAATGTCATACCTATGAATGGTTTTACAAAATCACGCTCTTCAACTTCAGAAGTGGAATGTATTTCCTCTCTAGCATCTCCATTTTGATCGCTACAATAAATTTTAAAATATAAGGGCAAATAACATCATTTAAATATATATATCAAATAACACACATGTATACCTTTGTTGTATATCATAACATTCTAACGAGTCTTGATTTTGCAACTGCATAATATTTGCATCAAATTGTTCAGTTGAAGGGAAATATGCAAAATGAATGAGATGATAAGAGATTTCTGACATTAATTAGACATTGAGATTAGACAAACCTCCTCGCATTTTCATTATATAACAAATCATTGTTGTTCATCATATCATAAGAGGTTTCCATGTTTGTAGCCATATTTAAAGATCCTGCAATTATATAAAAAAATACTTAGAGAATAAGAGTACAAATGAAAATAAAAATACATGACAATAAAATGTTAAAAATTCAATATGTAATTATTACTCATAGATCAGACCACGAGTTCACAGAAACATGTCTTCACTAGCCTACCATTTAAAGCCATCACATGTTTCCTGATTTATCATCTTTTAATAAGAGGTGAATGTGTGAACAAGCATATGAATATATGTGGCATGAATATCAGTGAATGTTTGAACATGTCGAATATGCCTTTGTTCATTGAAAAAAAATGTCAAATATAACCAAATAGCTTGGAATCACATTACTTCCCTTCTGCCAACTACAGAAAGTTTTCATTCCAAATAGCTTCATATGGTAGAGAACATACAAAATGCACAAGGCAAAAAAAAAAAAAAAGAAAAAAAATGAGGAACTCCAACGTACCGATTGGAAGGGAGGGTGAACCACTGAGATCACTGCTATAGCAATGGTATGAGCATTAGCATTTTATGGTGACATCAAGATCGAATGGAGCGCCAGATCTGCTTTTCGGAGTGTTGGATCTCATTCATCGATGGAGGCAAATCTCGTCAGATCTATTCACACACCAAGGGTTAAGAACAATACTGATCTAAGAGAAGAAGATATGAGAGAGAAGCACCGATCTAAAAGAAGAAGCCAGGAGAGAGAAGCACCTGTTGACAGACAAGTTTGGGGGCGGCCAAGTTGAAAAGAATGGTCAAAACCCTTAAAAGCTCACCGAACCGGATTAAACCAATTTCCTTCATTGGTTTTTCTGAACCGTTTTCTTTTAAAATGAAGGTTCAAAGACGCGCCGTAGATTTTAAAATCTACCGTGTCTCCATATCTGTGGTGCCAAAAAGACTCCACAGGCTCCTTAACCCCTGTATATGACCCTAACAAGCCTACTCCTCTCTCTGTCCCCCTCTCTCTCACACATACACTAGATCACGCAGCTAGCACAATTTAAACAACCCGATCACTACCGCACTGAATCGATGCTCTTTTGTTGTTTTCGAATTATAAATGGCTTTGTTTTAATTTCGGACTTTTCATTAAGGCTATGTTTGGTACGGAAATATTGAGAGAATTTTTATTTTCGAAAATTAATTGATGTGATAAAAAAGTTTGGATTGATGTTTGGATGAAAAAGTGTAATGATGAGAATTTAAAAAGTTGATGTGATGAATAAGTTTTAGTGAGTGTTCGGATAAAAAGTAATAACTAAGAATATAATTTATTATTTTATGAGGTATAAAATTATAGTAAATAAGAATATATTATTAATATTATAATTTACGTAAATCATTATATTATTAATATTATTTTTATTTATTTTAATTAAATGTTTTAAATATTATTAATATTATAATTTATGTACATTTTAAGATCAAAATATAATATATATTTTTAAAAAATAATTAAATAGTTTAATTAATAAAATATTTATTAATTATTAGAACTAATTATTTTATAGTTTTTAATTAATAATATTTAATAAATTATTTTAAAATATCCCTAATAATGTATTAATATATTATAAATTATATATACATACATTACAAAATAATTAATAAAATAGATGAAATTAAAAAAAAGTTAAAGATTGCGACGTTGAAAAAAAAAGTAAATGTTCTTGCTTTCGGAACGAAGAACTTTTTGCGAGAACTCGTGAAAGTCACATGACGTTCGTCACGTATAACGTTTGAGAATATTTCGCGACGTTAACATCGCTAAATGTTCCCATCTAAACATAGCCTAATTGTTCTACTTTCACCTCACATTTATTTTTTTCTCTCAACTCGTCCATAGCTATGATTTCGTTCGAGCTACAACTCATGGCGTCCAAGTCAATTTTTTAAAAAAAGATACGTGCCATTTAATAGCTAGTCAGGAAAAAAATCATTCATACAGTCTTTTCAACAAAAATAATAATGATGAGCAGGTTCAATTCGACAAATTAATAATGGTCTATTAAATATCAAAACACGACTGACTCGTAAAATGAACTATTTGACCAACAATTTCTCTCTCTCTCTCTATCTCTCTCTCTCTATCTCTCTCCCTCTCTCTCTCGTTGCAGGGAAAGGCGAGGAACCGTAAGTAGTTTGGTTGCATCAGGTATTTGCAATTCTTGCTAACCTTTTAACCAAAGTTTCCTCGAAGAACCAAATGGCATTAGACATTGTTTATTAGCCTGTTTTCTATTTTGAGGTTTGGTGTAGTTATTTCGTCATTAAAAGAAAACAATGGTTGGTAAATTGTAGTTAGCTACAGATATTAGTTATTTATAGATATATAAATTTTTTTTGAAAAAAAAAGATGGCTATTTTGTCCAAAATATAGCATTAATTAGGATACAATTAATAATTTACAAATAAATATATCAATATTTGATTAATTCAATACATTTAAATGAGAGTAAAAGAATACATCTATCAAATCATTAACTCCAAACAAGTCAAACTTCTCTATAGTCTACTAATACCAAGAAAAATTTAGGTGAATAATAAAACCATCAGTTTAACAAACCTTATCCTTAGAATAATAAACACTAAACCAAACACAAACACATTTATTTGATATATATATATATGCCGAAAATGTATTCCATCTAAACAATTATACTTTTTTTAAAAATACAACTGAATTTTTTTTTATTTATATATGAAAACTATTAATTATTTAGAAGATAAAATATTTTTAATAATATAATAGGTTTAATCTATCAGCTGACTTAGCACTCGTTCATTAGTATTTGTGCTCCCCCTCCTCTGAAACAACATGATAGCAAGGCCAATTAAAGAAAGATAAAATAGTTCTCTCTCTCTCTCTCTCTCTCTCTACACACACACGCACACGCAAGTCGAGGACCCGACCTTTGTACTCATGGCACTGGCACTCATGGACGGCCTGCACAAACCTGATGACCTATAACTACGAAGGACGGATAGGGTTTTGTTCCCTTTTATTTCTCCCAGGATGTTTTCTATCTAGCATGGCTCCATGGGCACAACGATGGGCAGAAGTTTGCAGCACCTCTCCATATATTTCCTTCTTTTCCTTGGTGGTGGCCTTCGAAGTTTGAACTTTGAACACCTTCCTCCTCTGTCGGCCGAGCATCATATCATGCAGGTGCCCAAAATGGGTGGCACAGTGATGTTATTCGCCAATTGGATTGTGCCCATTGCCTTCGGCAAGAACATCACAAGCTTTCATATTTGGATGCAACAAGGGAAGAAGTAAAAGAAGAATAATTTGAAGTCCTTCACTGGAATGGCAATAAAATGACAGAACTCCAATGGATGGAAATGATGGGTGCCTTTTTTTTGGACAAGGAACTCATGATCATGCAGAGAAGAAGATCTTGGAAGGAGGAATCATGAATTATGATCTTGCATCACAGGTAAAAGGAAAGGAAGAAGTAGGGATTGCAAAGGTCAGGGCTCTGCAGGTGGCCCTGCCAAATGAGTTCATGTCACTTAAATGCCCTATCCAGATTGGTCCACCCTCATCATCATGATTAAGTAAGCCATTGGTATGTACGTACTAGTTAATGGAGAGAGAGAGAGGGGTGCATCACTGAATTGCATGAAGTCACAAGGTTCCGAATCCCATAGACATATATCATCATGATTAAGATGTCAACAACTGGATACGCAAAATTTGCCTCCGACTCTCTGTCAATCATGTCAACCAAAGAATTGAACTGAGTCGACACGGTCAAACAAATTAGCTTATTATTGTTCTAGAAGACAAATGCAAAATGGTTCCTAATCATCCTAATTCATTCTATTAGAAAAATTCGAATAAAAAGATTATACTCGATTACTCGTACACTTCTATTTTATATCACGTCACATTTATTTAGGAAGGTTGATTGTTTTGTTTTCAACCTTCTAACAGGCTAGCAAAGATATTTTTAAAATGTAATTATTTAATATCAATCTTCGTGTGCAATTTTCTAAAAGTTAAAAAATAAATATTAAGACGTAAGTCATTACAATTATTAATCTCTAGCAGAACTTGAGGATCATATTATTAAGATTTTATAGCGGATAGCCACGTTTTATAAGTGTGTTACAAAATTATAAGCGTAATTAAAATTCATTTAAACATTACAAAAAATTATTAATGGCATTTTATAGTTGTCACGTTACGAGTGCCACAATGTGTTACAAAAAAAAATTGTGTTTATAATTAAGACGTTATAAAAAAAATAAAACGTTACAAAATTATATTTATCTGTAACATTTAATTATACCAAATGTTAGTAATAGTTATATTTAAATATTATTAAAATTATTTTTTGTGACATTTAAACATCACAAATAGATAAATTTTGATGATGCTTAAATATTAGGAATAAATAAACTTTGATGATGATTAAACGTCATGAATATAATTTTACAATGAGCTTAAATGTTACGACTAATAAACTATAGTGAGGTTTAAACGTCATGAATAAACATGCTCTCGTGACGCTTAAACATTACAAATAAGAAAATGTTGATAATGTTTAAGCGTTATAAATAGCTAACCGTCATAAAGTAATGTAAGCATACAAAAATAAAGAATTGAAATTGAAAGATGGTCATTCAATATTAAAAATAAATAAAATAAATAAAGAAGAAGGTAAAATAATCAACTTGAGTATGTACTCCTAAACTCAAAGAAAGGTACAATACAAATAATCAAACAATGATCTAAGCATTTCAGACAAATTGTCCACATAACTTGTCCAACCACTTCAAGCTTATAGAAGCATAAAATTATTGAGAAATAAAAAGATGAAAGTGATTGTGTATGATTGATAGTAAGGTTTGAGGCAATTCTCCATCATGCATACATATAAAGATCATGATGTTTTAAGAACATTGAATATATTAACTAATTATTCATAAATTTGGTTCCTCTTCATGACGGAGTCTCGGAGATGGTGCAACAATCCTAATACTTCCTCAACTCTATTCTTTCCAAGTCTCTACCTGTGGGATTCAATCAAAAAACACCAGCAAATAACTTTAGCCTAAGAAGATTAATAAACTATGTGAAAATTCATCTCCATTAGCATGACTTCACCTTGCTGCAACTGTCTCTATGCTAAATAGATTAAACACTCGAGAACATTATAGAAGGTTGAATTTTATTAAGCGGAACATGACCCAAAACCAACCAATTTAATTTAAGTATCCTACAGCTCGCAATAGTAGACTAGTATTCTTCATCAATAGGTAATAGTAAACTAGTATTCTTCAGCAACAAGCAGGGGTGATTCGGGTGGAAGTATTATACAACACATGTATATTTTAAAACAATATGAACTATGGATACTTGTATTTGAGACATGCATATTCTGCAACAGAGTATATTTTAACATAGTATTTAAAATGAGAGTACATGCATTTTAAAACACTCTACAACCTTTAGTACATGCATATTTTAAAACAAAAAAAATTAAATATAAATTATCACCTTGTTATTTAGTATTCTGCAACACATGCATATTCTTCGACAAAAAAATATTATGCAAGTACATGTATATTTTAAAGTAGCAAAAGTAATTTTAAAATATTGAGTTTACCAAGGGCAGGTCACAAACATGTAGGCCCAACAAGAATAATAGAAGAAAATGGACCAATAAAGAAGGCGACACACTTGGAAAAAAATCAACGTGAAAAAGGTAAAAAATAATAAATGGAAGAAATTATAACTTGGGAAAATTTCTGTAAACAGAAAAATAAGTAGAAAAAAATTAAAACTTTATATATATATATATATATATGTAAGTAAATAATGAAATACAATATTTGAACAAGGGATAAATTGTAGCACCAGTGTCAGAGAAATAAAAATAAAATATAATAGAAATAAGAAAGAAAATAAGATGAAATAATATATATATATATATATATATATATATATATATATATATATATATTACTATAAGATCATATTAACCTCACAAATAGTCAGGCGCAATTGCTATTTTTTTTTCTTTCCCATCTTCCCTATTGTGACCAAGCATTAAGTAATAGTGGAACATCGTGGAACGAAAAGAAGATATCATAAGAGAATGGAATTTGTCACAACATCAAAATGTATTTTTTTTTTCGGTAGATTCATGTATAGTTCATTCTTTTTAATACCACTTATTTATTAATCTAAAACTTTTAATACAAAATTAATATAAAATTATTGTATAATCAAGCTAATTTTTTTTATAATGTGGTATAAGAAAAACATTTTTATCTTTCTGTCCAATTTTCATTGGGACGGTTATTAAGTAATTTCATATAGAATTTTGTCCAAAAAATATATGAACCTAGCTTTTAAAAATCTAGTTTTCATAGAATAAATTATATCAATAATAGATATAAAAAAATACTTATGAAATACCAATATGGTGTTAGGCTATCACTAAGAACAACGAGACCAATTTTTAAAATCTGTAAAAAATACTATTGGTAGGCTAGAATATGATATTTTATATACAAAAATAAATGTTATTAGCTTTTTAAAGCAACTAGAATCTTTGAAAAAAGGATCTTTGTAAACAAATTATAATTATAAGAAATTGTATTAATTAAGATGGTCAAAACAAAAATATGATTAAAATTATTATAAAATTTTTCCAAGACAATTGTCAGTATATTAAAATATGAAAATTTTATATGTAAAACCTCTAATTGGCTACTTTTAAAAAAATAAATGAAAGAGATAAAATATTATATTGAAAAATAAAATTACAATTTATCTACTAGCTATCAATCAAATCTATTCCCACATACTCAACATTGTCTGATTAATTAATTATTAATTATTTTACCTTTTCTATGTTAAACATATATATTTTATCATTGATTAAAATCTTAATAATGAACATTTTATGCATTTTATATATTAAGTTATTGCATATTTACTTATCACATTATACTATTTAGCATATCTCATTTATGATCTAATTGTGATTATGTATATTCTTTATCACAATTTAATTTCCATTAGTCATTATATGATCTTATCATTGTACTGATATTTTGATAAATTACTTATAATGCTCTATTATAACTTTGTCTAATTTTTCATATCACATGACCTGATCACGATCTAATTTCACATAGCTTTTTATAATATTATTCTATTCCTAATACTTTTGACCATATTATCACATGACTTCTTGTTATTAAAATTCAATTAAATATCAAACAAAAGGATAAAGAAATTAAATGGAAAGCTATTTGATGTGTAATTTTGTTGTAATCAAACTTAGTTTAGCTCTAAATTATTTGATAACTTTAATGAGTCAATTTAATCTAGTTTCAAAGGTAGTGTAGCTTTTCTCATATTTGTTGATTCAAACATTATGATTATTATATTTCATTATTAGCATCACATCTATTTTATCATTAATTGTCTTTATACTCTTAATGCAATGTAAGTGTTTTTCTTTTGCTAATTGATTTGAGAGATTAAAAAACATCTTTTCATAATTGTCCACAAATTGACATTTTGAAAGAGATTTAATATGTTAAGAGTTATGTCAAAATGTCATCTCCCTTGTGGTAGCTATTCATTATTGAGCTTTTCTTACAATTGCATTTTATGTTTCTTAATCCTAGGGCATTGCTAGTTCCTCCCTTGATTATTTGTGTTTCATGAAAGAGTTTTGTGATGAAAATTTAAGAGAAGTTGTCATATTCTCGAGAAATAGTATCTCAAGATACATGAATAAGCTGATGAATTCTTCATCGATTTCATTTACAATGAGAGCTAAAATAGTTATGATGTGAATGATGATTTTTGAATTATCACAAATACTACATTAGATATGTCATGCATTTGATATTCATTCAATTATATAGAAATTGTTTTAAAACTTTGAACCAAATTACTTTAGTTATTGATTACTTTACATTTCACACCTTTGATTGATTTTAGTCCTTAATACAATTAATGAAAGGCGGACCTTCTTGGCATATGAGTTAGTTCATGTACGTTGAAGCAAGTGGTGGAGCGAGAATGCACATGTGAGTGAATTTAATATTGAGAAATTGCATGATATATTGATGTCGGCACATCTGACAACATATAGGCTCAAAATGTTATGCTACCATCAGACATAGGAGACTTCTGTTATACTATTTAACTAATATTTTAGCGCCTCCACATGCACCCACAGGAAGACACTAGCTCCGCCCTTGGTTAAAGCAACATGGACTCGTGATGTGCTACTGAAGGGGACAACACATGGAGATGGTCAATGCCTTAGGGTCTATTTAAATTGAGGATATTAAAATAGTGGGGTGGACATGGTGGAATGAGATTAGATAAATCTTCTTTGGTTAAATTTTTTATAGGGACTAGCTCTGCCCTTGGTTAAAGCGACATGGACTAGTAGTGAGCTCATTAAGATAATTTTTTTATAGCGACTAGCTCCGCCCTTTGACATTTATAAAGAAAAATAAAAATTTATCTTAATTAGACTCAAGGTAAATTCGTTGTTTAAATTTATTTTATATTTCTTAAAATAACACATTTCTTAAGAAAAAATATTATTTATTTTATTATACATGTACTTTGTTTTTTAGAAAGGAAAGATTATTCCTAATTGGACTGAAATTGAATTTAATGTTTTAAATTACATTATCTTTGAAAAAAATTACTATTTAATATCTATTATCTTAATTGAACTCAAATTGAATTCATTTTTTAAAATTATTTTTTAAATTCTAAAAGTAATATGTTATCTTTTAAAATTTATTTTACGTACTCTTTGGATATGGATATACATACTATATATTATATTACGAATTACAGTTAAATTATTGTTACGGTGTACACATACTCCTCTCATATTGATAAAGATATCGATAATATATATGTTATTCCATTAATTATAGTTATATTATATAACATCGAACTCTTCTATATAAAAAGTGTTAACTACTTATACAATATATAACTAGTTTTAAGATGTTTAAACTGACTATAAGTTTAAATAACAATTATGAAGTCGAGGACCAAAAAACATAACAAATTTAAATGCATTATGAAGTTGAATAATATATTTAATTTTTTTAAAAAAATGATAGTAGACAGACTCAAGTAAAATTAACTTATTTATTAAGTTGATTTGTTCTATTATTAATTAGAAAATAAAGTGAACAAATGAGTAAATGGATAAAATATTAAAGAAAATTATGTGAACATGAAAAATAAGTATACCTTATTTATTATATTATTTTATTAATGCATCAAGAAAATAATATAAGAAAATCCAAATATATATATATTTTATTATAAATATAATTACCGAAGGCGAAACCCGTCCGTAACATTATTAATAAAATATTAAGGTTTCATTATGTAATAAAATAATATATTTTATTATAAATACAGTTCTGACGGGTCTCACATTCGGTATTACCGACATATTTCTATCCGTCGGTAATATTGAAAGGAGAACCTGTCGATAAACTACTAACGAATTTATGTCATTGGTACTACCGAAGGATTTTTTTACCGTCAGTATTTTAAAATGATATTTTACTCCGTTTGTCAGAAAATGCGAAGGATATTTGCCCGTCTAAAATTATTCGTAAAAAATTCGTCATTTTCTTGTAGTGTAGGTCGAAATATAATATAATTGATTGGATCATAGTGCAATCGACAAAACTCTAACGAAGTAAGTTGGAAATATACTCTTCGAGTAGAGCCCTATAACCAAATCGTGGCGCTTGATTTGAATAGTAAGATGGTAATTGGTAAGACCAAAACCTAATTGTAAGATCATTTGGTTTGAAACTTGAATAGTAATTAATTTTTAATGATTTTATTTATATCCTAATTTAATTGTCAGTTGATTACATTAAATTATGTCAAGGTTTAATATTATTATGAATGACTAGGTAACATATTTTCACTTAGGCACAATTTGCATGGACAATCATATTTTGGATAGTCACATATATTGAATGTATTGTTTACTATTAAAATAAAAGATATATCATCATATATGTTTGTGCTTAATCGAATGAGGGTGAATTTTCATTATTATTAGTATCCAATCTCAATGAGATAAAATCTCATTAAGGTTAAGTTCTCACAATTCATGGTGTTGAGTTTTCTAAAAATTAAGTCTTCGTTTATAATATTAAGTTTTAAAAAAAAAGATAAGAAAATGACTTTTATGGTATAACTACCTATCCGATAATGTAATCTGCTTTGACAATCAACATAATAAACTACCTTATGATAAAGATGAAAGATGTATAAACTATGAAAAATGTATAACGATGGGGACATAAATACAAATTTAAAATCATTGCATCAATAAGAATGCAAAAATATATGTCGATTATTGTTAAATATTTATGGTCAACAATTTAAAGATAAGTAAGATAAGTTTATGATGTGCCTTATAGTTAATTTTTCATATTATATGATACTTTTATGTTCCTATGAAAGATTGGTTCACATGTTATATAATTATATTTATATTGTAATTGCATGTGCCATGCCATATAAAAATTATGATTAATTCACAACATGCATATACTTTTATGGGAGAATCTTTATTATATCTTATGTATACATGTAGATGACTAGACAATGCTTGGTGGAGGTGCGACTCACACATAAAATAGTCGTGACGTGAGGAGCACAAAATGGTAGAGTGTTTCGCGTAAAAGGCAAGGTATAAGGAGCAATTGCTCCTAGACGTTTGTTTGCCCCTACACGAGCGATTACTCTTACTCACAGAAAAATGTCGAATTAAGCTTTAAATTTTATAAAATCTCCACACTATCACGATCTAATCCAGTATGCGATGTATTACTGTAGTGCTTGAGGTTCGTCCACAGGAAAAATGGATCTTCACAAATTTTGAATCTATATAACTTGAAATATAATTTGCTGAAAACGGAAAATGAATTGAAGAAAGTAAAATAAAGAGTGTTGTCCAAAGTAAAGTAAATGATTACACTAATTTTTAGAAATTTTGTGATATTAAAGGTAACAAAGAAGAAGAAATAGATTCGAAAGGGTCGAAAAATTAATTGAATCACTAGCTGAGGGTTTACGAGGGGGCTTCTGCTTAGAATTAATGTTTTCTGAACTCTGATTTAGAGTATAGACGGTAGACTACCCCTCAACGTGCACATTAGTGTAATATCGTGATAAAGATCACTTAGCTTATCCGCGATACTCTCGTGGACATGAACGACTCAGTTTGTGCATGTTGATGGTTCATATGTTCGGCTCAAACAACACTCTCATGCGCATTAAAAAGATATACAAATCGAATCTCTTCTACACAGATTGACTTGGGTTTCATGCCATTTCGGCCTGCCAAGTCCTTTAGGAGATAAACGAAGATTCAAAATAGACCTCTCAACCTAAGTTGAACTTCGATTTATGAAGATGTCCCTCTCAGATGAGGACCTTCGTGGTTGAGAGTTGCACAAAATAGATTAAGTCTAGACATCAATTTAAAAATAAAAATTATGACTCCAATGACCTCTCTAAAGATGACTCGGCGAATATGTGCCCTTTTGTATCCTCCACGAGCGCTAAGGACAAAAGTTCCTTCTCGGGTAGGAGGTCATAGGATGAATAAAAGTAGGATAAAAAATGAAAAGGTAATAACAATACAAGACAAGGAGCAGAACAATTCAGCCTTGAGATGCGTGATCCATGAATCCGTCTTTGATGATTGAAGTCTTTGACTCATCTCTCGATGCACATACAAATCATCAATGTGAAAATATTCCTCTCGGGCTGGGACTCAATGAATACACGATGCTGAGCTAAATTCAACAAACACCATTACGAGCACAAGAGTATACGGAACAGAAGCTACTTGAACTACATGTAGATAACTCTGTCCAACTTACATTTGCTTGGATAGAGGGTGGAGAGTCCCTCTCGGGTTGCAGTTAGAATATATTCTAAAATTTAATCAAAATGCAGAATCATCACAATAGATTGCGCAAAACAAAGCCTAAGATGATTTCAATGAACGAAGGAACATAAGAACAAAAAATATAAAGCATCCCCCTATGATGAACACACTCCCTTAGAATGATCGCCTCCTCCCCACCCTCCACCCACCCACCCAAGAAAACACCGTTGGATGCCCCTTTAGTTGCCCTTTGCATTCTTTTTATAACCCAACCGTCTGCTCTATCATCCCGTTAGCTCTCTGCTTTTTCTATTGCAAGTAGTGCATGCTTGTCCCCCATACGAAGCTTCCTGCAACCAAGTCTGGAGTGATGATCTGCTCCCCAATGACCAAGAAGGTGTTTGATGTTGGCCTCTTCTGTCGAGAGCAAATCACCTCCTCAATTGTACAAAATAACAAATGGGAGTCTCTTTCTTCATTCCACCTATAAGCATGTGTCCAAGGACTAAGGCTGCGTTTGGGAGAGATTTGTGGAACAAAAATCTTTCACAAAAAGCATAGTGGTTTTGCCTATAGGAGGGGATAGTCGGCTTTGTGAAAAAATACAGAATTGATTGTGAACCATAACCATTTTTTTAAAAGCAACATCTAAATATTTTACCAAACACCAAATGACAAAAAGCAAGTCATCTGTCCCCCAAAGCATCTCTCCAAAAGCAATCCCAAACCCACCCTAAAACACCAACGAAAAAGAAAATGAAGCCGTTTTTCATTAATGAATAAACATTAATGAGGAGGGTTTAGAAGTTACTGCATATAGGTATAACTCATGCATTAAGAGCTAATATTACAGTCGTATATGAGCAAAATGCATGCTTAACATGGATAAAAACATATATGTATATTCTCCACGTCAAGGTGCCATTTATGATGGAAGATTTCATACATGTTATGATCATGCAACTAAGCTTAAGCTATCTTATGCTTTATGTTATGCTGTCAAACTATAACATCGAGTCGAGTCATCTATGATATGTGGGCATTTGAACCATGAAACTTTATATGAATTCATTTATTTTTATATGTGATCTTGAACCATTTATTTGTTCATATGATAGATCATATGTGGACCAATGAATTAGATTATTTTGTTTTGGGATATGATACTTAATTAAGTTGGTCGTGATGTTTGGATTACATTATTCATTTAATTATATTTTTATGTAATTATCGAAATTGTTATACTATATCAAAGTGTTAAATATGAAGTCATTTGTAATAAGGTTTGCCTCCGAAAAATAGACTAATTTTGTAAGTGTTACAACTTGTAGTAGAAACATAATAATTTGTACTTTTATTAATGTTTTCGTATATCAATAATATTTATTTTTCCGCACAATTTGCGTCATTAATAATTTGTTAGTTTAAACATTTGAAAATATAAATACAAATTCGAAGTGATTATAAATAAAAAGGTCCATTTAAAAAAACATTTGCATTTTGTAGGAAAGTACTACGATAACATTTTACTCTCTTTTTTACATGCATAAAAGGAAAAAAAATCAACTATCATTATAATCTCACAATTGAATATATGTTGTCTTTTTTCAATCGTATTTCACTTATTTCTTTTTTAACCACATTTTAATATATTTATCATTTTCAATTTTTAACATTTTTAGTTAATTTTGTGAGGTGATGTTGTAAGTAAATATTATTTGATTAATTAATCAATAACAAATCAAATGGTTGTTCATTAATCAAAAGGTACAATTAATAGTTAAATGTATATCAGTAAAAATAAAAAATAATTGTATGTTTATTATTAACGTGTATGGGGCTTAACGAATACATGAATCGCTTATTTATTCGTACTCCAAACATTTGAAATCAGATATGTTTTTTAGATTAAGAAAATATCTTTTTCTGATAGATCAATTTGATACTTTCATGGAATATATAGGTCAAGAAATTATTCACAATTCATTAATGTCATTTAACATTACCTATTTTCAAATTATTGTATTTTATGTATCTTCTTCATTTCAATCGAAGGCATAATATCGAACAAATTATTTTTTTGAAATAAATAAATTTTATTATTACATCTTATTATTCTTTTCAATTTTATATTCATAAACTGCCACCTTGATATTCTCAACAACTACCTTTTAGTAGAAAAAAAGTAATAACAACATATTATCATTGTTATATTTTTTTTCTGTTACAATCATCATTGTTATATTTAATCGATGTAACGTTCGTTACGAAGACCCAACCAACAAAAGGTACTCCGCTCGATGACATTGTGAGCACATGGATTGTGCCCGTCAGTGGTCGGGGTGGCATCGTCGCTCGAAGCTCTACGATTCATTGTTAACAGTAACTACGACATGTCTCATCAACACGGAGCCAGGATGAAAATTCAAGGGGGGCCAAAAGATAGTCTATGAAAAAAATAAAATGTATATATATACACACATATATATATTAAGGTTTTTAATCAAATTAAGAAAAAAATATTAGTTTAGGATCAATATATATGAAAAAAATAACTTATAATTATAAACATTATTTATTTAAATTAAAATATCTTTTTATTATTTATCATGCATATATTTTCTTTTTGTGTTTATCATGTTAAAGTAAAATATATAAGTAATTTTGTTATGACTTAATTAATTAATTTGATTAGTTATAGAAAAGAGTCAAAATTATTTGTACATACATTATATTTGCACGTATTATTCAATAAATTTTAAATATACACATATATTCTCTCATTATCTCAAGTTCACAAAATTAGAATCTTACTATATATTTTCGATATATAATAATATATAGGGTTTAATGAAGTCGCACACAAGATCATTCGTCCATCCACGGATGGACATATCACACACGCCCGCGATCTTGGCTTTACAGAGAGAGAAAGAGAGAGAGGGGGAGGGATGGAGGGAGACAGGGCGTTGCATTTTACAAAGAGAGAGGGAGGGAGGGAGACGTGTACTTAGTTTTCATTTTACACACACGAAGAGAGGAGAGGGAGAGAGGGAGATGTGCATTGCGTTTTACACAGAGAGATAGAGGGAGAGGCCACAAGGAATCTTGCGTTTCACAAAGAGAGAGGGAGAGTGGGAGGGAGACAGGGAGGGAGATAGTGAGGGAGACTCTTGGAGGGGGGTAGGGGGAGAGAGAGGGGGGGGAGGGAGATGCACGGAGAGTGGGAGGGAGGGAGACGTGCGAAGGGAGGGAGGAAGTGACTAGTGAGGCACATAGAGTAGGAGGGCGGGAGACAAAGATAGAGGGAGAGAGGTAGGGAGACAGAGTGTAACGCCCTCAAATCGACTAACGTCACGTGGCGAGAATCTCTTCGAAGACGCTACAAAAATCATAATGACAATGACCAACAATTTGACTAAAACTCCATAAAAGCGATAACAAATCAGCAATAAAGATAACAAGAAAACATAGGACATCAAAATAGCGGAAGTCTCAAAGTGTTACAAAGTCTTCATGATAGTCATAATATTTGAGTTACATCAAAACTCATAATGCGGAAAATAAAGATAAAGATAACTAAGCCCTCTATCAGTTTATGTGCTTTGTCATCGCTCGAGCTGGTCGCGGCACATGATCTCAAAACTATCACTGACCTGGCCCTGTGGAAATCAAAAACAGGCGAGGATGTCCTCTTGTAAGCTATACAGCCTAGTAGGGATCCATAAAATACTCAATGCATAATAATAATTAGCAATAGCCAGAATCAGTAATCATGAATGACAAGATCAAGTAGTGAGCATATGATCATTCGATTTGAAATATCAATGGATAAAAGATATCATGGATCATATAATCATGAGAGATCACTATAATCATGCTAGATTAAAAATTATGCTTCACATATCATCATCATACACATATCACTTGTACATTCTCTTTGTGCTTGTACCTTTGTCTTAGCATTAGGTGCCTTTAACTTTTGGGGGTTTTACGCCGAGCGACAGATACAGTCTTGTGCAGTCAATGGGTGATCAAGTCATGGCTAAGAAAGTGACCCTTCACGATAAGCACTTGGCATAAGCTGGCCACCTCTCCCATTTACATTTTCATCTTTCATACTTAATCACTTTATCATTCTTGAATGCAATAAGAGGATTGGATCATTGGACAGATCAATGTAAGATCAAGGATTCAGTCACATAATATTTCAATTAGTATGGAGTAGCACATCACACTCATAGAAAGAATCTAGATCAAATCAGCAATCAATATGCATTCTAGTCAAGATTCGATCGATCGGTCCTCACTGGTCGGTCGACCGATTTTCAAGCACCGATCGATCGATATCTCTGGATCGATCGACCGGTTGGTCTTAATGCAATACAATGGTTCTTGGTCTGCAAGTCCTGAGCACCGGTCGACCGATATCTCTGAATCGGTCGATCGATAATACTTAATCAGAAATGAACTTCGGTCAGCCGATCGGCCGACCTATACAAGACTCGGAAGGAATGATCGGTCGACCGATTTTCATATCACCGGTCGACCGATATTCAGGATCGGTCGACCGGTCGTCATGAAAATAGAATCAGGCAGAATCATATAAATAACGATTTTCAATACAGAAATACAATCAATGCATACAATCAATCATCTAAGCATGGAAGACTAATATACATCTATAGTCATAATAATCACAAAACATGAATCACACACAAGAAACCCAATCAATCATTCTCTTTCCATTCCTTCTCATCAATCAAGAACACATTTCATAATAAGAACCCTAATTCTATCCTATTGCTAATCATGTTATGCAGGGGGATTTCAGATTCACCCACCTCCTTCTGGAGTGATCCTTTCTTGAAGCCCTTCCGTTCACCGATAATTGCCCTCTCCTTGTCTTTCTTCACCTAAGGAGCATTCCAATTGGAAGGGATGTAAGGGGATGACATTAATCATTAAAGAAATTACTGAAATGAAGAAGGAACCTAGATGACCCTTGTTGTAGTTTTCTTGCCTTTGCTGGATGAAGTGCCTTAGGGAGGAAGAGAGAGAGGTGAGGGATAAGAAACGGTGGCTAGAGTGTGCTTAAGGCACTAATGCCTTTATATAAGGTAGTTGTAGGGCTAATATGCTAATGGATTTATTAATTGAGCCATGGGGTTGGTCTTTACAACTTAACTTTATATTATTTTATTTTATTTTTCTAAAATTTGGGTATTACACAGAGAGAGAGAGGTGGGAAGGGAGGGGGAACGTGCTGAGGGAGGGAGAGAGAAAGGGAGAGAGAGGGGACGTTGTCGACTGTGCAGAGGAAGAGGGAGAGGGAGGAAGGGAGAGAACACGGGGAGGGAGGGGGGAAGGGAGAGCACACGGGGAGAGAGGAAGAGGGGGGAGGGAGGGAGGGGAAACACGAGTGTGAGAGAGAAAAAGAGAGGGGAGAGGATGTTGTCGCGTGCCCATAGAACAGGTGATCTCGCGCGCCCTCCGTTCATGCAGCAGTGGATGGCTCAAGTTAAGGTGCTCTGTATATTCATTAAATATATACTATATATATAATATTTCTACAAGTTAGAAAGTTTAATTATGTCAAGTTCACAAAATTAACTAGTCAGATCATATATTTTATATATGTATATAAGTATATATTATTATGCATAATATTTTAAAAATTTAGGAGGACATGAAGGTACTTATGTTCCTTTGTCTCATCGTCGGGGCGTGTAACACCCCCTTATTCACAATTCATTAATGTCATTTAACATTACCTATTTTCAAATTATTATATTTTATATTTCTTATTCATTTCAATCGAAGGCATAATATCGAACAAATTATTTTTTTCGAAATAAATAAATTTTATTATTACATCTTATTATTCTTTTTACTTTTATATTCATGAACTGCCACCATGATATTCTCAGCAACTGCCTTTTAACATAAAAGAAGTAATAACAACATAGCATCGTTATATTTTTTTCGTTAAAATCGTCATTGTTATGATTAATCAATATAACGATTGTAACGTCCGTTACGAAGACCCAACCCAACCAGCAAATTTGTTGCATGATATTACATCTCTAGAGATTTATTTTGAGCGTTCCATAGCTGTCTCGCCGGAGTTATCGGTTGTCTTGTTGGAGTTATTGGGCTCCCTTTTTTTTTTTTTTGAGGAGTTATTGCCTTATTGGTCTCTTGACATATAGAAGTTTTTTTATGACACATAATCAAATGGTGTAAATACATAAAGATCATGTGGTAATAGGTAACTTTATCTTAAAATTTATATGATTTATCATGGTGTAAATACATAAAGTTTTATTAACATCTGTAAACTTGAAATTTATATGATTACATTATCTTGTTTTCCTGGTCTTATAACCTTTCTAAATAACTTTGTGTAAAATATGATTGATCTGCTGATCCATATAACAAATATAGTGAATAAATCATGTTATGTTCCAGCTAAATAATTTATAACTGAAAACTATAATTTATGGAAACCATTAAATGTAAGATCTTTCTCTGTTCCTCTCAAAAAAAAATTTTGTTCTTTGTTCCTCTAAAAAAATTCTATGTTAAATGATTGTAGTGGCAAATGAGAACTTGTTAATGCATTAATGATTTTATTCCTTTGCCATATATGAATTCATATGATCATATCATTCATTTAAGTGAATACAATGATCATGATAGACCATGAAGTATTTGGATTTGTGTTTGCATATTCTTACTGTTATATATGTTTCAAGGTCAATGATAAAACTTGTGGCATTGTGGGCTGTAATAGTTGTATAAGCTGAAGTGTATACATATATCTTGCCGTAAACAGGGAACCTAGTATCTCCAATTGTGACACATATCTTCTGCAATACGATGGGTCTTCCAGTTTACTCGTCTTCACAGACCAAAGGTGTGTTGATTAAAATGATTTAATCTTCGTTTTAACTCAAATTGCTTAGTCCCATGCTACTTGTCAAGTATCTGTGTGATAAAAAAAAATCTAATTGTCTTTTGTGCTGTGACAAGATCTAGAAAAAGATGCCTCATTTTCTTGCTGTTGCACTTGAGATCACTTATGTCCTTTTCACCTTTTTGTTTTGTGCTTTAAATACAGTCAAACCTGAGAAATTTTATTCATCTTCATCTCTTTTCCCTTCAGGTCATAGCAGAGGCTATGTCATTACTGTACATGCCTGCACGCATTTATTTTTTGTATCAACGAATGTTAATGGGCTCTAGTTTACCTGCTTGATGTTTGCCGAAATTAAATATGTTTCAGATTGAACTATGTTTAACTTGCAGGAGCAGCATTGCAGCAACTATCGCCTTTTCAATTGGATCCGTCTCTTTTTTCTACTCTGTTTCTGGCCACAAACCCTGATCTGTACAATGAGAGGATCGATAACTGCAGCTGTTGGCATGGATATTGTAGCTGGAAAGCAACAGAAGTATTCTAGTTTGAGGTGTTCTGGAAGCTAGATGGTACATACTACTCACGATACAAAGGAGCTAGCTGTGCCTTTAACAGTACTACTTTCTGATCAATTTGATTACCTCCTAACATCTTTGGTGATCCCTTGGTGCTCATTTGAATTTTGGAAAGTGTTGGTGAACATGACGGCAACCACACTGATTTGTGAAATTTGAGTTGCCATTTTATTTGGCCATTTGTATGCAACTTTATGTACCAATTGGGGTACTGTTTATTCAATCCAGGAGAATGTTTATTTTCCTACCTTTTGGCGGTGCCAAGAGATAATTTTATGCATTAAGTTGGCTGGCTGCGCTGTTCCCCTTTTTGGACCATGCGCGATTGGGAACGTTTTAGATCTGTGGAGTTACATGTCGAACTTTGCACACAGACATCTTGTCATCCTGGAAGATAAAAATTTATCTTCTCGATCAGTAGGATCTAAAAGTGAGGCAGCCAACAACCAGTCAAAGTTCAACATGGTGCAACCGACCTTTTGTCATGCCATTTGGTCACCAGATTTTTTACTCTGTTTGGCACCAAAATGCGATGGCTGTGATTTGCAAAGCATAATCCACACCCCATCATCTGGTCTTCTGCTTTTCCTGCTTGCGTGTCTCTATACAATATACAAAAATTATATATAGAGAGAGAGACCGATGGAAAGGGTTGGAGGGCAGTCTGATTATTGGAGGATAGAGTTGGTGTAACAATCAGAAAAAATGAAATGGCCAACTAGGAATTTGAATGCCATGATACTTGGGAATCCAATAGTTATGAGAGAAATAGGGAGTTATTATTTATTAGGAGATTAATACAGATATCACCACATTATTGAAAATAACTAACATGATTTCCTCATACTTCTTCCCATGCACGCCCCCAGGGAAAATTGAGCACCTCGGTTTTCATCTCTTGTAAGGACCAGCCGAGTATCCTCTTCCTCACGCACCTACACCGATTTGGGGAGGTTTTCGTCCCACGTTTTCCTTTGTGTTTGTTTGGCCTGCAAGGGAGATCGTCCAGGAGAGGAGATGTCGGCGTAGGGACGGCATAGAGGGGCGCAACACCGTTGATTTAGGCGGATCGACGAGGATTCAAACAAAAAGTAGTTGGGTAAAAATTGAAATCGCCTTGAATGTCTTTTAGTATGAATAAATTGCTAGATCTGATCATAGGATGTCATGTTTTGCCCCCTTGTTTCAAAATGTTTAGAGATCCAAAGAACGAACTAGTGATGCATTTACTTAATTGACATTGCCTGATTTCGTGTGTTTAGTGATTTGATGTTGTTATGATATACTTGTACTGTTGTCATATGTATAATGTGTTTTGTGTGTTGCCATCCTTATGATTGTTGATCTGATGTCCTGCTAATGTTATGCATGCTTAGTAACGTTGCTCTGCCTTGTACGAATCTCGGATTGTAGTTAGGATCACGATTTGTATTATGTGATTATACCGATTAAACTCTTGACATTCTGCACATCTAAGAACTCGACCAGGGTTCTATAAACCTAGCTTGGGTTCATCCTCAAATCCAACAGAGCGATGCAAAACTCGCCCCGTTCGTAGAACTCGACCCGGGTGGCTCTAAACCCGGCCTGAGTTAGCGGACGATGAAGCTGGACAACTCTCGATATTTTCCTACTCGACCTGGGTTCATCCGGACTAGGTCCGAGTTTGTCATGCGTTGGACCTCGATAGTTTGCGATGCTTTTCCAAGCTCGGCCAACATTAGAACTTGGCCCGAGTTCTACCTAGTCGAGTCATCTTTGGCATGTCCTAATGCTCATCATATTTCAGTTTAGTTTTTCCTCCGAGTCCGGTCAAATCCCTAGTATGATTTTCCTCCATCTGAATGTATGATTACTCATCTGACTCATGACTTCTTGTACCATCATCGTTGATTTGTCTGCTCATCAATGAATATCAAATGACAAGAATATTAATTATAGCAAAGTAAAGAGTATATAATAAGATAAGTATCGATCGTCAGTCCAAGTTAGTGCATTACCATTATCGTTTATCGTAAGGGTTATTCCCTTCCCTTTTAAGAGGGTACTATTATGGCTTGATCAACCTATCAGTGAGAGATTTCAAAGTTCAAAATAATCAAAGATGATTGGCACAATCGGATAATGGGATTGTATCATGAGATCGCTAGGTACTATTAGCCCCATGTTTGATTTCAAAGTGGTGATAGTGGGATTGTGTCATGAGATCGCTAGGTATTATTAGCCCCGTATTTGATTTCAAAGCCACCACTTTAATTAGAGTTTATACATACTGCAGTTGCTTGCATATCTGATTAGTTAGGTGCTATTAGTCTCGAAAACCGTTGAGTCTCAATCAAAAAAGTCACCGTCAAAATCACCTTTGTTAATCATCTTAATTATTGATCAAAGTTATTGAATCTCAATTAAAGAATAACGCACTGAACCATTGTTACTGACATCGACTCATGATTACCGGACTTATACATATGATGATTTTATCTTATTTTAAATAAATATTTATTTCCACTGTATTATTAATTAATTAAATTATTATGATTATGTGATGACTAACAAATTAGCACTATTGAAATGACCTAATTGCTCCCTAGCATTTCGGGTGAATTTTGATGGTGTTACACGTTTCATTTGATTTTTTGAAATTATTTCAAATGTAAACACTACAGCCCACTACCTGAATGGGCAAATCGGGCCACGACAATTTTTAATTGGAAAACATTCATCCATACCTTCAACATATTTTGTAGTCCTGATCGCACTAGTCAATTTCCTACTTCGTTAATAAATTTATCCTTTTAAAAAAAGTTAATTAGATTCTTTTCCTACTTCGTTAATATTTTTTTCCTTTAAAAAAAAGGTAGAGATTCATTGCATTTCTGAGCGGATCTGAACCAATTCAGGAACTGTTCCAAGTGTGGGAACTTCGAATTGCATGCAAGTGATATGAGAAAAATCTTTTTACCAAGAAATTTAACTCTTGGTATGGAAAGACTAGCCCTCCTTTAAAGTTTATTTATAATTTTTTTGGAAAGAATTTAATTGTAATAACTTCTACTTAACTAATCCAACCCTTTATAATTTAATAACTAATTCATGTAAAAGCTTTTACTAATTTCTAAAATTAAACTTTAATCCCTCGTCTAATTAATAAAACTTCCATAGTTCCATTTTTCCGAAATTCAAGATATTATTCCCAGAGCCAAGTTAGATTTTTTTTCCCAAGAAAGAGAATTTAAATCGAGAAAACTCGCGGTGTCACAAAATTAGAAGTGACATGGTTTAATTGTTGTTCCGGTATAGATGCAGAATTGTCTGATTTTGATCGGGTGTAAAGTGTAATCTTTCTTTTTACGAGTTCGCCGACAGTGGATTTAGGGAAAGTCGCACATAAAGAACCAGGTTTGCCCCATCAACCAGGACTTTGTCACACTTGCAGGCATGGAACGGGGCCGCAGCGAGAAAACTGTCGGGTTACAATTATGATCAGCGTCATATATGATCTAACGCTTGCTAGAAGTTTCTATATTCTTGGTCAAAGCTAAATTCTAGAAGAACATAGTGCTGGTCAGGCCAAAGTGATGCAGCTTAATACATCTATCAGATAAACAGAAGGAAAAAAGAGGATCCAGAACCCTCCCTACTAGATAATTACGTGACATGATCAGATTTTGCCTCCGTTGCTTGCTGCCTTGTTGGGCAGCGGGCTGCTGCTGAGTTCTGGAAGGGGATTGGGGGTGGCAGTGGACTTGGCCAACTTCTGCTTCAGCTCAGACAGCAGCACCTGGTTCTCCTGGTTGAGAAGCTGTGCCTTCTTCCGCAGTCTCTCGTTCTCCTTCAGTATGTAACAGTTCTGCAAGTACAGCTTGGTGTTGAGCCTCTCCATCACAAGAGTCCTCAGCCTGCGGCAAGGTATGAACCCTGAATTCAGTAACAGTAGACAAGCACAGTACTCTCAAGGAGGCACAGGATCAGCTTTTTCTACTTAATCCAAGAAAAAGGCTTCGGGTAACATAAAAAAGTTGATAAAAATTTAAAGAAAACAAAAACGAAACTTAATAAAAAGGCATAAGGAGAAACATGGCAACTGAACTTTCTAAAGCAAAAAGGCGACCAGAGAGCGGTGTGTGGTGTGTGTGTGTTAGAGAGAGAGAGAGAGAGAGAGAGAGAGATCCATTCATCTGCTATGACTGAAACAATCAATCCATCTACTGATTCTCCATCCAAAGAGAAACAAGAGTGCCGAATAACAATTGCGAGGGAAGCAATGAATTGAAGACGTAACTCCATATACGAAACAGGAAGCCAACAAGATCTAGCATGCATGGAATGGTACGTACTTAGGATTCCTGTTCGATCGATCGAGGTTGGAAGTTTGGACGGGGAGTAGAACTTTAACTTCGGGTATTGATACGAGGGGGAGATGGTTTGCGTTGCGATGCTTTTGGGTGGTGGGAGACCGGGAGGGGGGTCACATTTATAGTTGCCGAGATGGTCAGCGACATGCGTCCGTTCTCCTTGTTCTCTCCCCCAGTCTCATGTGAGAGAGAGGGAGAGGAGAGAGAAAGATTGGAGAGAGCCATGCATTGCATGGAGAGAGAGAGAGAGAGTTTAATGTAGAAGCAATCGATTAAGATGCCAAGCAGAAGAGCGGGGTGGCGTCATGTGATGATGATGATGAGGTGAAAGGTGGTGGGTGGTCTACAACGGAAATGGATGGCCGTGGCAACTAATGTCTGCAGTGCAGGGGAAAGAAGAAGAAAGATTTCATTCATTGAGCCCTCCAAGTGATGATGGATTTCCTTCGGCCCAAGATTCGCAATGATGACTCTCTCTCCCTCTTTCTCTCTCCATTTTTCTTTTATCATATCAGATCATACAGCACATATAAACATGTTATATATGACCATAACAAAGCCTACTCAGTACTCCCCGTTCTCACACACACCAGATCATCCAGCTAGCACAATTTAAACATTTTTTTCTCATTTCTCTCTCCCCGTTCGTTCGTTCCCGACCAGCTTCTCGAACCCGATCACTACCGCACTCAATCGATGCTCTTTTGTTGTTTTCGAATTATAACCATTAATGGCTTTGTTTTAATTTCGGACTTTTCATTAATTGTTCTACTCCGACCTCACAGTTATATTGTTCTCTCAACTCCTCCATAGCTATGATTACGTTCGAGCTACAACTTATGCCGTCCAAGTCAATTTTTTTAGAAAAGATATGTGCCATTTAATAGCTAGTCAGGAAAAAAATCATTCATACCACTCTTTTCAACAAAAATAATAATGATGAGTAGGTTCAATTCGACAAATTAACAATGGTCTATTAAATATCAAATATTGAACCATTTGACCAACAATCTCTCTCTCTCATCTCTCTCTCTCTCTTAATCGAGAAGTGCATCGGGATCCAGGGAAAGGCGAGGAACCAGAAGTCATCAAGTAGTTTGGTTGCATCAGGTATTTACAATTATCTGATGTTTGAATGAAAAAAATGTAATGATGAAAATTTGAAAGATTAATTTGATAGATAAGTTTTAATAGTTGTTTAGATGAAAAGTAAAAATTAATGATATAATTTATTATTTGATGAAGTATAAAATTATAGTAAATTAAAATATTATTTATTTATTTAGTTAAAATAATTATTTATGAAACATATTTATTTTAATATTATATTTAATAATTTATAAAAATATATAAATTAATATTAAATTTTATAATTTATGAAAATAATAATATTATAATTTATTATTTTCATATGTTATTAATATTATAATTTATGAAAAATATTTATATTAAATTAAAGAATTTATTTTATAAGTTGAATGATAATATTTTAATAAATAAAATATTAAAATTAATTATTATTTAAGATAATATAAAAATAGTTTGATAAATAATATTAATATTAAATAGCAATTAATAATATTTTACTAATTGGAATATAGTAAAGAATTGAAAAAAATACAAAATAAGAAACCAAAAAAAAGTTATATTCTCGCCGGAAGCGATAACTTTGCAAAGTTCTCACTTCCAACGAGAACAAAAAGTTCTCATGGCAGCACGTGACCAAAATTTTAAAGTTTTGATCACATGCTGTGTTTGGTAGAATTTGACCAAGTTCTACAGGCCAAACACAGCCTAGAAGAACTAAATGACATTAAACATTATTTATTAGCCTGTTTTTATTATCATTTTATGAGGTTGGTATCATTATTCATCAGAAAGAATTTTGAGTTTGGTTTAATTATTTGGTCACCAAAAGAAAACAATGGTTGGTAAATTATAGTTAGCTACAGATATTAGTTACTTATTTTACTTACCTGAGATTCCATATATTTTCCACATTGGATCAAGTTATTTATAGATATATATAATTTTTTGAAAAAATATGGCTTTTTTGTCAGAAATATGGCATTAATTAGGTTACAATTAAGAATTATTAATATTTGTTTTTCAATACATTTAAATGAGAGTAAAAGAATGCATCTATCAAATTATTAACTCTAAACAAGTCTGACATCTCTCTAGTTTACTAATAACAAGAATAATTTAGGTTGAATAATAAAACCATCAGCTTAACAAACCTTATCCTTAGAATAAGAAACCCTAAACCAAACACCAGACGCATTTATTATTATTATATATATATATATATATATATATATATATATATATATATATATATATATATATATATGGAATGCTATATTCTCTTAAAATGATGTGCCTAATAATCCTTTTAAAAATATGGAGGTGAAAAGTGACACTGATAATTTATTTTTAAAGTATAAGTTTTTATCTCTATTATAATTCCTAATACACCCGTTATCTCTCTCCCAGTCTCCCACGTGAAGTTCTGTCAATTTCATAGTATTATCTTCCTATGCTTTTCTTTATCTCACCTCTGTCCTCATTCTTTTTCTTATTTTTTTTACCTTCTCATGCCCATTTGCCATTTCGATTGGAACTGAGGGATTTTTTTATTTTTTATTTGCACGACAAGTAAACAAACAAAATAATTTTTCTTTGTTTTTTCTCTTTTTCATTGTGATTTGATTTTTCTGAATATTCGCTCCATTCATGTGCTGATTTTTCCTTTTTGGATTTCGATGAATGCACCCTCTAATTAGGTTGATTTTGCAAAAATAAATTTATTTTGCAACTACTGCTAGTTTTTTTTTGTGTGTGAAAAGATGATTGAACCCTACTTTCTAAGATTTTCTTGGGGTAAATATATTTCACATAATTGATTCTAATATTTGTTTTTTATTATCTATGTGGTTATGTTCTTGAAGCAATTTTTTTCGTCTGATTTTAATAGAGTATGTGTTGATGACTTTAATCCCAAAGACTAAGTGGTTTATATTCATTAAGTTAAGTTCACTTAATGTGAAAATTTAGAATTTTTTGTTTGCATATTTTATGAAATTTGGCCACTTTTTTTTAATCATGAAATTTTACCATTATTTTGTATTTATCATTCAATAGGAATATTATTAATTTGTAGCTTTGATGTTTTTTTAGTATTTAGTCATTCTTTTTATTTGTAAAAAACACAAGAAATAGAAGCAAGAATGGAAAAGAAAATTAATAAATTCTGACATAGTAAAAACACGATAAAGTAAAAGAGTGTAAGGAAAAATATTTAAAAATGATTCCATGGAAACACTGCAACAGGATAAGGTAAAGAAAAAAATACAGCCTGATAAATTAAATGTGGCAACATGAAAAATAATATTTATTTTATTGACCACAGTGAGTTTTGAGGTGGGAAAGAAACGAAGAAAGACAAAATAATATATTAGAAAATAAAATAGGACATATTTTAAGTAATATACCATTTCGTCATCTTCGGCAAATGAACTTAGGGTGTGTTTGATTTATTCTATCTTTTTTATATTTCTAAGTATTTTGATAGGAATAATGGATTCTAATATTTGATTATGTATGTAAATAGAAATTTCATTACCACCATAAATGATGTCTTTCTCACGTTTCAATGATTTGAAAGAGAAAGAAAGAGAGAGAAGAGAAATGTGATTCCTTTATTAAACTAAAACAAACATGAAAGTTCAACTTTGTTTGAAATGTGATTCCTTAAATTACATTTCTTGATATCTTTCATTTCAAGTAATATTAGATATCTTCAACCAAACACATTAAGAAGATATATATATATATATATATATATATATATATATATATATGTGGGGTGTGCATCTAATACATCCAATATATATATACCGAATTCTAATTTATTCCATCTAAAGAGTTATAAATCGTTTAAAATACATCTGAAATTTTGTTATTTATATATGAAAATATTAATTATTTAGAAGATAAAATATTTTTTAATAATATAATAGGTTTAATACTATCAGCTTAGTATTTGTGCTCCGCCTTCATCTGAAACAACATGATAGCGTGGCCAATAAAAGAAAGATAAAATAGTTCTCTCTCTCTCATCACACACGCACACACAAGTCGAGGACCCGACCTTTGTTCTCATGGCACTGGCACTGGCACTCATGGCCGGCCTGCACAAGCCTGATGACCTATAACTACAAAGGACGGATTAGGGTTTTGTCCCCTTTTATTTCTCCCAGGATGTTTTCTAGCATGGCTCCATGGGCAAAACGATGGGCAGAAGTTTGCAGCAACTCTACATATCTTTTCCTTGGTGGTGGCCTTTGAAGTTTGAACTCCCTCCTCTGCCGGGCGGACATCATATCATGCAGCTGCCCAAAATGGGTGGCAGAGTGATGTTACTCGCCAATTGGATTGTGCCCATTGCCTTCGGCAAGAACATAACAAGCTTCATATTTGGATACAACAAGGGAAGAAGTAGAAGAAGAATAATTTGAAGTCCTTCACTGGAACGGCAATAAAATGACAGAACTCCAATGGATGGAAATGATGGGTGCCTTTTTTTGGACAAGGAACTCATGATCATGCAGAGAAGAAGATCTTGGAAGGAGGAATCATGAATTATGATCTTGCATCACAAGGTAAAAGGAAAGGAAGAAGTAGGGATTGCAAAGGTCAGGGCTCTGCAGGTGGCCCTGCCAAATGAGTTCATGTCACTTAATTGCCCTATCCAGATTGGTCCACCCTCATCATCATGAGCAAAAGGTGCAATAAGTTTTGTAAGCCATTGGTATGTACGTACTAGTTAATGTAGTCAGACAGAGAGAGAGAGCATTGCATGAAGTCACAAGGTTCCGAAATCCCATATACATGTATCATCATGATTAAGATGTCAACAACTGGATACGCAAAATTTGCGTCTCCTCTCTCTGTCAATCATGTCAACCAAAGAATTGAACTGAGTGGACACGGTCAAACAAATTAGCTTATTATTTTTTTTAGAAGACAAATGCAAAACGGTTCCTAATCATTCAATTTACTCGAATAAAAAGATTTTACTCGTACATTTATATTTTATATCACGTCACATATATTTAAGAAGGTTGAGGGCTGTTTGGCGCGAAATAAAACGTAAAGTTAGAATTCCGATAGAGTTTCAAAAGTCAAAAAGTGATTCCTTTATAGATTTGTTTTCATTGATTAGTTTTCGAGAAAAAGTGTTTGGATGAATCACTGGTTGAATGATTTCTCACAAAATAAAATATACGTAATAAATTAATAATTACTTAAAATAACTTGATTGAATATTAAATGTTCGAAATAACAAAGCTAATTTTTAAATCAACGTCTACTTGAACGACAGAACAAGAACCAGCAATGTCAAGAACATCGCCGTTTAAAAATATCGACAGATGGCCATCCCCCTCTGGCTCAGATTTCCGGGGCTCCCTCTTGAGCTGTGCAACCACGCCTCCCTGCGACGAATCGCGGCGTCTTTCGGATCGCCATTGCGGATTGAAGAAGTTCCTCTGGATGCCCCGGCCACTCCCGCTCGTGCCTGCGTCGAGATCGATCTCACGATGCCAATCAAGCAAGGAGTCTGGGTTCGTCTACCATCCGGCGATCGTTTCTTCCAGCAAGTTAGGTACGAGAATTTGCCTCTCTTCTGTTTTCGTTGTGGTGTTGTTGGACACAGATTCGAACATTGCCCCTCTGCTACTCCGTCAGAGGCTGGTCCGTCGGTGATGCTATTCGGACCTTGGCTTCGGGTGGCGGATCCACGGCGGCCATCTCGGCGGCCTCCTGCTCCAGCATTCGACCATAATCTGCCGGCGTTTGATATCGTCGGAGTTGGGACGAACGACGGCGCTCGAATCGGAGCCGACGAAGAAGCACGCGTCGGTGTTGATGTTGACGCATGTGACGGAACGCGTGACCAGCAATGACTATTTCGTCAACAACGGGCCCCGCAGACACAACAGCTCGCTCTCGCTCCGTCCACGTCATCAATTCGTGGCGACCTGCAACACATCGTGATGGACGGCGCGGATGGCCCCGCTGAAAACACAATTTGTGTTTGTTCGGAGGGCGCCACGTCACCTATCCACATTGCATCCACTGCTGTCCACGCGCGGATCGCCCACGTGGCAGCCATCAGTGGGAAGACGAGTTCCAAGGCGAATCTGGGTCGCTCATCTGATCGTCAAAAGTCCCCATCTGCATTACCCGCAACCTCTTCATCGTCCTCTTATCTCCACGCAAACCCTTCTAGCCCTCGTCCGCTCATCCATCAGGGCTCGGTCGCTGTTTCTTCCGATGCCGCCTCTGCTACCCCCCCCCCCCCCACGACTTCACCACCCCCAGCCATCCCCGGAGTTCCAGGCCCTACCTCTGCTTCAGGGCTCGGACCTTCCCCAGTCATCCCCGGAGCTTCCGCCCCTGTGTTTCGATCTCCGCACGTGGAACCTTCCCCTATCCTCCCTGGAGTTCCAGGCCCTACCTCTGCTTCTGGGCCTCCGCGTTCGGTCCATCACATGAGGAACTTGTTGCTCAAGCTGCTAACATGTTGCAAGGCTCGATTGGACCCTCAGATGATGACTCATCGAAAGTGGAGGAAGTGGACGTTGATCTGCCCCCCCCCCCCCCCCTCCACTCGCACTGAGAGGAAGAAGTCGCGGCCTTTGCGTCCTCGGCCACCGCTTCCGAACCTCCAACCCAAGAAGAAGTCCTCTAAAGCCTCAGGTAATCCCCTTCTGAGTTCCGTTGTAAAATCCTCACGTCGTGCCTACTCTGTGCAGGTGATGCCATCTTCGTCGCTGCTGGAGGGAACCAACTCTAAGTGACTCTGATGCGCATTCTTTCCTAGAACTGTAGAGGCGGTTTCAAGCAAAAGTTAGGGATAGATTAGTTAACTTAATTAGGTCCTCTAAACCGGACCTTGTAATACTTTTAGAAACCCATTCGGATTCTGTAAAAATAAAACAGATTATTCACCGCCTAGGGCCTCTGTGGGGTGATATCTTCCACGAGGTCGCGGGTGCTTCTGGAGGCATCGCCTTGGCCTGGCACGGTCAAGGCGCTCAGGTGACTTTGCTCCGCTCTTCTCCGCAAATCTTACATGCCGCTATTACTTTTGACAGTTTTACTTTTATGCTTTCATGCGTATATGCTAGTTCTATTCCTTCTGCTCGTAATCTTTTGTGGCATGAAATCTTGCGTATGGATTCTGTTTCCTTCCCTTGGGCCATTATCGGTGACTTTAACTTCCTTCTGCGCCCCGAGGACAAGCTTGGTGGCTGCACCTTTACTCTCTCCCGATCCACCCGTCTGCTTAGGGACATTATTGATAAACATGGACTTTTTGACGTAGATCTTAGGTGTCCATCTTTCACCTGGTGTAATAACCGTTCTGGCCTTGCTCGTATCCATTGTCGGCTAGACAGACTTTTGCTTAGCCACCATTGGGTACAAGCATTCCCGAACCTATCATTAACAACATTACCCCGTTGCGTTTCTAACCATGCCCCTATCCTTTTTCAAACAGACAATCATTTCTATCGTGCTCGCTCGTTTAAGTACGAACACTTCTGGTTCCAGCACCAGGAGGCAAAAAACATTGTTCAGAACTATACTTCAAACTCAACAACCCTAGAGTCTACCCTTAAGAAAATTCAATCGGACACCCTAAAGTGAAACAAGCACACCTTAGAAAACCTCGAAGGTAGGGCTGAGGTTGTTCTCAGCCGTATAACTGAGCTAGAAAAACTTGACATTACCCGTGCTCTTAACGACTTCGAGCTGGGCTAGCTCCGCTCTGCTTATCACCTCCATGTCGCACTTCTTAGACAAATCAGTCTCAAGTGGTGAAGCAAAGCTAAGGCTCATTGGCTCACCAAAGGAGATAGAAACACATGAATTTTTCACCTTTCCACCATGATCAGACACAGGCAGAACTCCATCCTGGAAATACACAAGTCTGATGGAACAATCATTTCTGACCCCAAGATTATCAGAACCATGTTTGTTGACCATTATAAAAATTTACGGAGTCACGATCCATTGCCTGAGATTCCGAACACCTGCTGGCCCCCTCTCCCGTCCATTGACATTAATGTTTCTGACTCTCTCACTAAAGCCCCCTCGGATAACGAGATACGAAATGCTCTCTGGAGTATGCCACCTGGCAAATCTCCTGGCCCTGACGCCTTTACCATCGAATTCTATAGGGAATACTGGGATATTATTGGTCCTAAGGTAATCGAGTCCATCAACCATTTTATGCTCTATAACACCCTCCCCTCCGAGTGGTCTCTCACATCCTTGATTTTCATACCTAAAACAAAGAATCCGAAATACGTTACCGATTATAGACCAATTTCACTCTGCAATGTTTTATATAGGTTGCTCACGAAAATTCTTGCAAATTGACTAAGATCCACTCTTCAATACCTCATTGATCAAAATCAAACTGCTTTTGTGCCTAGACGGCTAATTCACGATAACATAATGATTACACAAGAAATCGCACACTCACTTAATCACGGTAGAACAAAGTTCATGCTCATCAAAGCGGACATGGAGAAAGTTTTTGACCGTATCTCTTGGTCCTCAGTTAACAAGATCCTCACCATTATGAATTTCCCCCCTAGCTTTGTTAGATGGATCAATATTTGCATCAGGTCACCCATATTCACGTGTATTGTTAATGGCCACTGCTCTGAGACTTTTCTCCCTCACAGGGGAATCCGTCAGGGCGACCCAATCTCTCCTTACATTTTCATAATTGTCAGTCAAGTATTATCTTCCCTCATGTCTGCATATGAATCAATTGGTAGGATCGTTCCATTTAGTATTAATCAATTTGCCTTATCACACTTATTATTTGTTGATGATGTGCTTGTCTACCTTAAGGCTACAAAGCATAACTGTAAGGGTATTAAGGAGGTTTTCCAAATCTATGAGTATCTAACTGGACAGAGGGTCAACCCTTCGAAATCTGAGCTCTTCTTACCTAAGTTGAACACTAGACGTAAGAGCATTATCAAAGATGCCCTTAGCTTCAGGATAGGAAAATTTCCCTTTCTTTATCTTGGAACTCCTATCTCACCTTCTAAGCTTACTATCTATGATCAACATCTCATTCTAGAGAAGACTTCTTGCCGGCTCGCTAGGTGGAGTCGAAAGATTCTTAACTAAACGGGTCGTGCAACCCTGATCAAATCTGTCCTATCTGCAATTCCAACCCACTGGATGAGCACAACTGTTTTAGCTAATGACATCATTGAATCTTTGAAAAAGCATTCCCGTGCTTTCCTCTGGAACTCTGATCCTAATCATCGCACCTCACACCTTATCAATTGATAAACCGCCCAATTGCCGAAATCTCACGGTGGTCTTGGGATAAAAAATTTACAAGCTGTACAAACATCTCTTATGACCAAGCGCGTTGCCTCACTCCTAAACCAGACCAATAGCGTGTGGGTCAAACTTTCAAATGCTAAATATGGATGTTTTAACCTTTGGAACACCCCCCTTCAGTGCACTAAACCCTCTTCTACTTGGCGTCGTATCAGCCAGTCTGCTTCTGAGCTGCGGATGGGGTTCCAAAAGCAAATTGGTACTGGTAGGCAAACTTCCCTCCTTTCCGACCCTTGAGTTTGCCAGATTCCTTTTGATAAATGACCCACCTTCATCAACACCTCTCTCCACCTTGAGGGGCTTTTAGTCAGTGACCTGATTGTAAATGGTAATTGGAATGACAATTTACTCCGTACTCTCTTTAGTGATGATTTGTATCTCATGATTAAGCGTATTTACTTACCTACGGTAGCCTATGATGATGCGTGGATCTGGGTGACTGATACACATGGTCATGCAAATGCGAAGTCAGTTTATAGTTTTATCTGTCAGCATGCTTTGCCGACCAACTTTAGTGGAGGGTGTGCTTGGTCTAAGATTTGGAACATTCCAGTTGCTCCCAAAATTCACTTTTTTTCTTTGGAAACTCTCTCATAACAAATTACCGACCCTTGACAAAGTGTCCCATTTTAACAGCACAATCAGCACCTCTTGCCCCCTCTGCGGCCTTGCTGTTGAAACCAATCCTCACCTATTCTTCTATTGCTCCCTTGCTCAGCAACTCTGGGATACTTTCCAATGAAAACTTAATTTTTCCTTCCGACTTATTGACTCCTGGCACCTTGGATCATGGATTGATGAGGGTGCCAGATTGAACACGCCCTTTCTCTACCATGCGTTCTCTTTTTCCTACTATCTCTGGGAGCTCTGAAATTTACGTAATGCAATACACTTCAGATCCAAGCACGCAACCGTGAAGATGGTCTGGGAGAAGGCACTGGCTGGATACCATGACTTTTTTTATGCCCACGCTCCTGAGGCAACACTCTACAACCCCCAAGGCCCCCCCGGGCCCAGTGGGAGGTACCCCCTTACCCCTGGCTGCTTCTTCAGTCAGACAGCTCCTTCCTACTGGGGGAGGGATGGGGGGCTTTGGTTCTGTTCTTCGCACTAATGATCGTTCTCTTATTTTTGCAGGGGCCTCTAATACCATTGCTAGCATCGTGCTCGAAATCGAAGCTAAAGGCATGCTTGCGGGATTGAAGGAATGTGCTTGCAGGTCTCTCACCCACATCATGGCTTACTCGGACTCCCTGACGCTGATTAACATCCTCACGTGCAAGGCTGATTACCCCTAGAACATCAAGGGGATCATACATGACATTTGGCATCTGCTTTGGCGGGTGCACCCGGCTATTGTTAAGCATTGCCCTAGGAGCAGGTATCAGGCCGCTGACTTTTTGGCTTCTTTTGGCCGCACTAATCATAGAAACACCTTTTTGTTTGGCAATCTTCCTCCGGGACTGACCCATATTTTGTATGATGACTCCATTAGAGCTACTACTTAATGAATACTTAACTTTCAAAAAAAAAGAACATCTCCGTTGTAGTCGTAATCATCGAAGCCCTCTTGGGCCCTTGGCTATATGGCTCGGAAGAGACGTCACAGAGAGCTCGTGCCCCTCATACTTGAAGAAGAAACAACGACCCTATGGACACGCAAAATCTCCTTCAACCACATACACTATAAGAAAATTATCATTTTCCGACGGACAATTTCGGACGGATAAAAATTTGTCACAATTTACCACGGATTTTACGACGGAAATGTTTTCGACGAATTTTTCGACGGTTACAACCATCGGAAATGAAAATAATAAATTATTTAATTTATTATATTATTATTTTATTTTTCGACGATTAGAAACGTCGATATTTTTTACGGATATCCATCCGTCGCAATTTTCGACGGATTTTTCGACGGTTACGACCATCGAAAATAAAAATAATAAATTATGTAATTTGTTATATTCTTATTTTATTTTTCGACGAGTATGAACGTCGATATTTTCGATGGATATCCATCCGTCGCAATTTTCGACGGATTTTCTGACAATTACGATCGTAAAAAATGAAAATAATAAATTATTTTATTTATTATATTATTATTTTATTTTTCGGCGATTAGGAACGTCGATATTTCCTACGGATATCCATTCGTCGCAAATTTCGACATAATTTCTGACGGTTACAACCGTCAGAAATGAAAATAATACATTATGTAAAGACTTATATTATTATTTTATTTTTCGATGATTAGAAACGTCGATATTTCCGACGGTCGTAATCATCGGTAACTATGAGGAGTATTTTATTAATATAATTAGTGACAGTCCAAACCGTCGCAATCCGACGGTTCCGACCGTTGATAATAATTAGCGATAATTTAAACCGTCGGTAAAATAAAAAATAAATATTTTATAAATATTTTATTTTTATAATTAAATAATTTTCAATGGTTTTGATCATCGGTAACTTTAAAAATAATATAATATAAGTAAAAATAATAATATAACATATTACCGACGGTTCGGACCGTCGGTAAACTAAAAAATAAATATTATATAATAATATAACATATTATCGATAGTTTTGATCATCGGTAACTTTAAAAATAATTAAATATTACATTAATATATATTTTTATTAATTTTTCGACGATCATGATCGTCGGTAATTAAAAATACTCTCCCCCGCTCTTTTTTTCATTTTCTCGCTTTCCAACTTTTTACCTTATATATATGCATATTTACTTTTCCAATCTCCATTCTCCACTTCTTTCTTTCACTCCTCTCTCTCTTCGTCTCCTATTTTGCCAGCCCGATCTCTCTCGGCCGATGACCCTCTCTCTATCAGACGACGATCTGCCGACGACCTCTCCTCACTCACTCTCTCTCTCTCTCTCTCTCTCTCTCTCTCTCTCTCTCTCTCTCTCTCTCTCTCTCTCTCTCTCTCTCTCTCTCTCTCTCTCTTCCCCCCCCCCCCCGCGGTCAAGATCTGGCCGAAGGTGCCCGGATTGGCCGTCGGCCGTCTGCGGCCCGGATCAGCCTCCCCGTGGCGGGGATCTGGCCGCGGACGGCTGCCCGCGGCCGAGATCTTGCTGCGGGCGGCCGGACGGCCACCTGCGGCCGGGATCTGGCCGCCCCGCGGCCCGATCAGGCCACTATTTTTTTATTTTTAAAAATTTTTTTGCGACGGTTGCGATCACCGAAAAATCGACGATTGCAACGACCGCCGAAAGTTTCGACAGTTGCAGCCGTCAAAAACTTTCGACGGTTGGAACCATCGAACTTTTCGGACGGTTACAACCGTCGAAAACTTTCGATGGTTGGAACCGCCGGAACTTTTCATACGGTTGGAATCATCGGCCGAGACTTTTTGGACGGTTAGAACCATCGATATTTTCGACGAATTTTTTACTTGCGATGATCGTTTTTCTGACGGATAGATTCCGTCTGAAAAAATATCGAAAATTATATTACCTATGGTTTTTGGACTGATTACCGATGGTTTTGACCATCGGTAATCAGCGTTTTTCTTATAGTGATAGGTCATTCGAGCATGTCCTCCAACGGAGCCCCAACGCCAACTGTAGTTAGAGACGACGCCAAAGTTGTAGTTAAGAGAGGCTCCATCGAATTCGAATTTCTAGAGTTCCAGAATGAGATCCTGCTCATGTCCAAGATTTGGAACCGACATCTAGTGGCATTGATCAACATTGCGATGAGCGGACATGCTGGCCAACCAATTGCCAACGCACCAGCAACAACACTTCATCGGCATCCCGCTCCAAACCTCGGCTACTGCTGCGACGACTCCTCAGTACAACCTCTGGATGCAGATGTCCACAATGTTGTCGAAGCCACATCCCAATTCGCAACTGCTCTATGGTCCGGTCACCAAGCAAAAAGGAAAGAAAACGGAGCTTCCACCTAAGTTTTTCATCCGTTGGAAAATGCCATGTTCCATAAGGAAATGGGTCAATGATTTTTTCATCCAAACACAAAATATGACTTTTACTTGATCTTAAAAAGTAAAACGACCACATGAACCTCTTCTTGCGGAAAAAGTGGTTTCCAACCTTCTACCTATTTTTTCTCTTCAAGTTAAGGCACTGTTTGGCATATAAAATAGTATAGTATTTAATAGCGGATATCATTTCATTAGAGTCAAAACACTACTATAAGTGTTTGTTAAATATTTTCTTCAGTAGCTGATGCATAGAAAATCATGCATTAAGTTAGGTCATTGAATTTATATTTTTTAAGTCTTTCGTGTTCAAGAAGGAGAGAATTGGTTTATTTTTATATAATTTTTTTAAGATTTGATTTCTACTAAGTTTGGATAATTTTATTATAGGAAATCAAAACAACAAGAAAATGACCAAAAACCAAGTACAAGGTAACAAAAATGATCTGTCACGGTCGTGCTCCCTAATGACATGATCGTGCCTATCTAGCAAGCAACAAGGTTACTGTCACGGCCGTGCCGAAGTGATGTCACGACCGTGTTGTCTATAAGATGTCAGATGACTGTCACAGCCGTGTGGAGGAGATGTCACGTCTGTGAATGTATGGAAGCTCATTGATGGTTTTGTCACGATCGTGCTAGAATGCTTGACAGTCGTGAGCGCGTTGCCAGAAGGCCGTTCTGTCACGACTGGGAAGGCGACTGTCACTGCCATGATGGAGGTTTATTGGACGGTTATGGGGCATATTTTTTCCACTTTTCGAATAGATTTTCTATTTTTCCTTTGGAGGACGAGAAAATCTATATAAGGAGATAGAAGAGGATCTAGAAAGCATCCCTCAAGCAAAGATTTGAAGTCTACAAAGAGGAGAAAAGCAAGAATAATAATGAAGTTCTGGCAGAAACTCGTGAGAACACGTGCACAGTGGTTGTCAGAGTTCTTTGTTTTCTTTTTTCAATCTTTTATATTAGATTTGATGTTGTTATTATCATATTTGTTCATTTATTATGGTCATCTTAGTTGAACCCTATTTATGTTTTGGATTATTTCTTAATATTATTTTAGTTTGAATCTTTAATAGGATTGCAATTTCATGTTTAATGTTTTCCTTTGATTCTATAATTTATGATTTGATTGCTATCTAAAAAGAAGTGATTATTTTTATAATAGTTTCTAGGATTTATCTTATTTATTGCATGCTACAATTAGGAAAATCGAAAGAGACATAATTGTGTAGTTATTAAAGTGAATTGATAAAGTACTTATTTCATTTTAATGCATCTTATAATTAATTAAGTAAATTAAAAATCGAAAGAATTGATTTATTCTAATTATTCATAAGATAGTAGTTAAAGTCTGAAATATTAGTTAACTAATTTTGGAAATGCACTTTGTTATTTATTCAATTAATTCTAAGTTGAGAAAATTCAAAACATTCTAGTGGTGATAATTAGGTGCCTTAATCATCAAATCATTATTTCTCCAAGTGATCATTTTCTTTACTTTTATTATTTTCTTCTTATTCACATCTGAAATCATATATTTTCTTAATTTCTTAATTAACAAGGTTAAAATAAAATCTAAAAATAATAACTCTACTCATTCACTTTATTACTTAAGCTATTAGTGCACTTGCTTGCATTTCCTATTAATTTTACACATATCAGTATCGTTAGAGGTTTGAACACAAAATGATATAAGCTACTCCTAGTAGCTTATAGAATATAGAGGTAGTATTTTTATATTTTCTTCATATTGTACTCTCATTTTTAAAATAAAAAATTATTTACTTATTAAACATCATATATTATTTTTATTTTACATATTTCATCTTTAATTTTACTTACAACCCAAATAAGTTTTTATTTTGAATTAATCAATATTTTATATTAAAATAATATTTCAAAAAATTTTAATATTCAAAATAAATATTTAAATTAAATTTTATGAATATGATGTATATAAAAATGATCATAAATTATGTGATATGTCTATTTTTGTTATTTTATATGATACGTTAATTTAATTGCTATGTTTACTAAACGATTTTATTAAATTTATAAATAAACCGTAATCCACTATCATCTAATAGCTAACCGCTATACTTTATTCAAATAGCTATCCTTTGTCGAACCGCTATCATCTAATCAAACTGTTAGATTTACGAAGAAGAGCCTAAATACTGAATGTAATATACATAAGTTGAAAATATGATGCAAAATTTAGACGCGGTAATTGGCTAGCAAATCTATTTTAAAAATATAATTATTTAATATCAATCTTTTTGTGTAAAATTTAAAATATAAATATTAAGTCGTAAGTCGTCACAATTATTAATCTACAACATAAACTTGAAGATAAAAAAACTAAAATTTATTTAAATGAAATGAAAATTTATTGATAACATTTTATAGACGTCAAGCTACAAACGTTGCTAAAAGTGTGTTATAAAAAATATTTGTGATACTTATACCAATGTTTTAAAATATTGGATCGAAAATCGGATCGACGTGTCAACCGAGTCGAGGTTCGACCGATTCAATCGGGATGTGCAATCGAATTTTTTTATAATAATATTATTTATAACTATTTGTGAGTAATTTAATATATAAATTATTATAAAAATAATTAAACCAATTAAATAATAATTATTTTTACTATGTTGATTTAAATAGTATTTTTATTTTTATTATTACTTATATAATAACCTAAATTTAATGTCAATCTAGATTTATTACTAACATATTCTTATCAAATTTTATTTTCCTTCTATATATAACTCTCTTTTATTTGATTTGATTAATAACCTATTTCTATTTTAGCAATTTATTATTATTATTATTATTATTATTATTATTATTATTATTATTATTATTATTATTATTATTATTATTATTATCTATATTTAATTTCAATCTAATTTTATTACTAATATATTATTACCAGATTTTATTCTCCTTCCATATATAATTCTATTTTATTTTATTTTATTAATAATTTGTTTCCATTTTAATTCATTTCCTCCAATCAAGGATTCAAAATCTTTTCTCTCGTTTTCTTATTTTAATTTTAATTTTTTTCCCTTTTTGTATCATTTCATGTGCATAACATTCCAATTTTATTATAAAATCATTTAAACATTCAATTCCATAATAAAATCTTTTCATATTTTAATATTTAAAAAAATAAAAATTGGGTTGAACCCTATTTACCTATTCAACCCATCTTTTTTTCTAGGCATATCGATTTTTTTAATTATTATGATTTTATTATTGAATCGAACTAATTTTACGGTCAGATCGTGATTGGTTGAATCGGCCGATCCGAACCGATTTTTAAAACATTGACTTATACTTATAATTAAGATACTAAAAAATGAAATAGTACAATTTTATATTTATATGTAACATTTAAATGTTATCATTATGATAACATTACTAAAAGTATTTTTGTGATATTTAAACACCATGAATAGAAGGATTTTGGTGATGCTTAAATATTAGAAATAAATAAGCTTCGGTGAGTTGATGCTTGAATGTCACAAATGTAATATTACAGTTATGTTTAAATGTTAGGGCTAATAAACTATAGTGATGTTTTAACATTATGAACAAGTAACGCTTAAACATCACAAAAAAACCTTTTTTTATAATGTTTAAATGTTACAAATAATTAACATGTTATAAATAATGTAAGCATACAAAATAATAAATTAAAATTGAAAGATGGTCTTTCAATGTTACAAATAATTAACATGTTATAAATAATGTAAGCATACAAAATAATAAATTAAAATTGAAAGATGGTCTTTCAATATTAAAATAACCAAAAAATAGAGAAAAAGGTAAAATGGCCAACCTAAGTATGTACCCTAAACTCAAACAGCACAACAAAAATAATCAAACAATTTGGTCTAAGCATTTCAAGCAAATTGTCCACGTAACCTGTCCAACTAATTCTAATCTGAAGCATAAAATTGTTGGGAAATAAAAAAAATTGAAAATGATTGTGTATGATTGATAATTAAGTTTGAGGCAATTCTCGTGTAAGAACATTGCATTAAAAAATGAAAATGATTGTGTATGATTGATAGTAAAGTTTGAAAAAATTCTCATGTAAGAACATTACATTAACTAATTATTCGTAAATTTGATTCGCTGCATGATAGTCTTTGAAATAGTGCACCAATCCTAATACTTCCTTAGCTCTGGTATTTCCAAGTCTTTACCTCTAGGATTCAATAAAAAAACATCAACAAATAATTTTAGCCTAAGAAGATTAATAAACTATGCATGTACTAAAAGGTTACATATGTGGAAATTCATCTCCATTAGCACCACCTTGCTGCAATTATCATTCAAGCCTCTTGATGAAGAATACTAGTCTATTGGAATCTCCATTCTAGAACATTATTGAAGGTTGAATTTTGTTAAGCTGAGCATGACCATATTAAACAACAAAATCGCAACTCACAATAGTAGCATGGGCGGACCCAAGGGGTTTTCATATGTAAATTGTAAAAATAAGAAGACACTTGCATTGAAAATGTTAAATCTAAATGTTATTTAATAATATAAATATAACTAATTACCCACTAATCAAGTTTTAACTTGTGTTTTATATACATCATTTTATCACAATGATATCAACTTAAAGGCTCAAAAACTTGTGATTGTATGTTACAATACATGTGTCTTATGTGTGCACGTGTGCATGCACATAAAGTTAAAATTACAAATATTGTTTGCAAATACTTGAAAAAGGATAAATAGAAACTAATAGATTGGAAAGGTTGATAATATGAAATTTTAGAGGTTGGAACATGTGAGACAAGTTAATGATTTTTTTATAGATTATGGATACATTAATGAGTTTTTTATCACACAGTTATAATGCAATAATAAAACATTAAAGAAATTGGGGTAACAACAATTAATACAATTATTATCTTTATATTTTAAATTACTTAATCATTTTGGGAATTAATATATTACTATGTTACTAATATATAACTTTAAATAATTAATAAATTAAAAAATACATAAATATTATGAAGGAGAACTCCAAATTTTTATATAAAAAATACAAGTACAATTCATAAAAAATGAAAAAATACCCGAAAAAATTATTAGCATACGAAAACAAATGAGAATAGACAAATAAAAGTATTTTAATATTTTCTTAGTATATTGTATTATCCACTTTACATTATTACTAACTTCATGCGATAGTGAAATAATATAATAAATTTTAGTGACTAATAGTTGTGAGGTACTAAATTTTCTTATTCAATATGTCCCCTTTATACCATTCTTTTAATAGGAACTATTTTTATTTCAAGTCTTCAAAATACATATTAAGAAATCATTAGAAAATGTTTTAAAAATAACATTCAAAGTATATATTAATGAGTTTTTATCACACAATTATAATGCAATAATAAAAAAATAAAAAAATTTGTGCAATAACAATTAATGCAATTATTATCTTTATACTTTTAGTTACCTTAATCATTTTGGTAATTAATACATCATCAATTACTATGTTTCTAATATATAGTTTTAAATAATTAATAAATCCAAAAAGAAAAAAACATAAAGATTATGAAGGAGAGAGCACCAAAATTTTATATAAAAATACAGCTACAATTCATTAAAAATGCAAAAATATGAAACTACCCAAAAAATGATTAGCATATGAAAACAAATGAGAATAGACAAATAAAAAGAAAAAAAATGAAATATGATTTATAGGTATTATATTTAAATACTTTCTTGAAATGCATGACATCTTATACCTCCAATCTCCTAAAAAAAATAAACAAAACTTTAATGCCACTCTTTCGCATCATACTACCACTCTTTTAAGATTATTTTGTACAGTTTTATCCTTCACCTATTTATATAGAAAATATTAGTGACAATAAAAGTTAATATAAAAGATGTTTTTATATGAAAAAATCAAAATAGGAATTAATTATTTACAATATTATTTTTCACAACGACAAACTAAATCTAATTTAACTGGCATATATATAACACACACGTGTGTGTGTGAGAGAGAGGTGAGTTAAATTAGCAAGCAATGCAATCAAATACTCTGGGCCTTTAGATGGGTATTTAAAGTATAAACAATCTACATCATTTGATCATAATGATATCAACTTAAAGGCTCAAAAACTTGTGATTATATGTTAATATGCATGTGTCTTATGTGTGCACGTGTGCATGCACATAAAGTTCAAATCACAAATATCGTTTGCAAACACTTGAAAAAGGATAAATAGAAAATAATAGATTGGAAAGGTTGATAATATGAAAATTTAAAGGTTGGAACATGTGAGACAAGTTAATGATTTTTTTTTTACAGATTATGGATAGGTATAAACATGATTAATCTTCAAGAGAAAATTCAACTATTAGATCAGCAAGTTTGAAAATTGGATCCTACTAGCAAGTTTGAAAATGATCTTACTAACAAGTTTGAAAATCGGATTCTTGACGTACTTAACCAAATTGAACCGAATTTAATAAATATTTTATTAAATTAGTTTTATTTTTTATAAATTCAAAGATATACTATAAATAATCCAATGAAAAATATAAAAGTGCTTACAAAATAATTTTATTGATATTGCCATTTAATTTTAATTTTTTTCTAAATTATATTTATTATAATATATTAAAAACTTATAAAATATTCAAATATAAAATAGATGGCATCTTCATTAATATAATATGGAAAAGTAATATTATAGAAAAAATGCATCAATTTTTTAGTTTCGCTTGCCATTGTATAGAATTTTGATGAATAGTTGAATTGATAAATTAATTCAAAATATATTTTGATGGAATAAAATGTAATGATTGAATTTGAAAAATTGATGTAATAAATTTATTTTAGTGAGTGTGTGAATAAATATAAAAATCATAGATACAAAATATAAATTTAATATTCAATAAATATTGAGTATAAATAAAAATATTATTCTAAAACTTGTATCGTTAAAAAGCATATTAAATAGTTTTTTAAAAAAATATTATGTTGAAAATTCGATTTATCTAGCTGTGATCCAAGCATGTTTTTTAATAAATTATATTAAACAAAAAGTTAAAAATGGATTAAATGGAAATTATTAAATATTATTATATTACTTATTTTATAATAAATATATTAAATAATTTTTTGTGTGAGGAATTAGGAATGTAGGAAAGAGAATATAATAAGAGAAGGAAAATTATATTTGAAAAAATGTCAGGTAAAAAAAGAATTAAAAAATTGAATTATTGCAAAATTGGTCGGGATCACATCATCACTCTTGATTTTTCACCTCGGCTTCTGACTTCGGCATATTTGACGAAACCGATCGAAAAGAGGTCCCCATTCTAGCATCTCTCGGTTGCCAAATTAAAAAAAATATTCTGAGGTTGAATCATATTGTTTTTTTAATATGTTAGTATAATTCAAATATTATAAAAAACGTAATATATAAACTATTTAATGGTTTATGTCATGAAAAAATCCAACGAGTGAACTAGACATCTCTTCATTTGATTAATAAAATATTATTATTCTTTTTTTTCCTATCAATATTTTTCACTTTATTTTTTATTTTTTATTTAATAATTTATCTTGTTTATATCTTTCCTTTACTCATATCTTTCAATTCAATTGCTTTTTCTTTCTTTCTTGTCATTTTTTTTTATTTTTCTTCTCTCGCTCCGTTTTTCCTACTTAATTTTTCACTCCATTTCATTTTTCTACACACCATTTCCTTTTTTCTACCATTATTACTTTTTTTTTCATATAACTTGTATACCATCACCTTCCTTGTTCCTTTTCTTTTAATTATATCTTTGCAATATCTAATTTAATAAAAAAATAAAAAGCAGATTGAAAAGCAAAATTAAATCCCGATTGAACCATTTCAACTGGTTAAACTGCATTTTAACAAGTTCAATTCAGTTTTTCATTTCCAGTTTTAGCATCTTAACAGGTTCAATTCAGTTTTCCATTTCTTGAAAGAAAACCGATCCGGATCGATCAATTTCGGGCTCACAACTATATCCCGCCCCATAGTCAAAATAATGTAGATCAAGTACGAGATGAATAGCTTAGTTGTGAAACTAAAATTCGAATGTAGTCAAGTATGAACAAGTCATATCATAGCTGTTCTTATATGTTATTATTATTTTAGTTATGGTGTATATGTATTTAAATATATATATCTAAAAGGAATATGCTGCTCTCTTATTTTGCTGTAATTTACAGCAACTTAGACTTTAAATAGCAATTATCGACATACAACTCTCATTCATACATTCGTAATGGCCAACAACTAATAAACAAGAATATCTACCAACTAATCTACATAGTAGAGAGTGCAATTAAACAAGCATTTACTCTTGATTTATTCAGCAATTAGAACAGGAACGACTACATATCATAACACTGGTTTTTCTCGACCGATAACTAATTAATGTCATACATTGAAAATGAATTCCATGCATGTGATTCTTGATGTCTGCACATCGCTATTTAGTATTTATGCTCATGAAGATGAGATGGATCACTCGTTTGACACCGCCTCCGACGGCAAGGCGATAGCGCCAACGCCGGCGAGCTGAGACACCGAGCAATCGGCGGCGAACAGGTCGGACGTCAAGAACTTGTCTGCCCCACCCATGACCGGCATCTTCTTGGTCACGTCCACCCTGCTGACGTAGTCTTCCCTGTAGGTCTGGCCGAGCACGCCCTGCACGCCGCCGGTCAGCGCGTGGAACTTGAACGCGAGCTCCAAGTGCCCGAGGCAGTCGTCCGGCGTCAGGCCGTAGTTGTGCACCCTTGAGTCCTCCTCCGTGATCGGGACGGCGTTGGCCGTGATCGTGACCCTGCCCTCCACCTCCACGACGACCGCGTTCGCCCCGGCCGTCCGGACCACGGACACCGCGGGCGCCGTCGTCGTCGTCGAAGCGGTAGGCGACTCCCATCTCGCGCCCTCCCCGCTCGGGAGCTGCACCAGCTCGCCTTCGAAGGTGATCTCCAGGTGGTCGGCTTCGTCGTCCCACTTTGCGGTCTTTTGCGCGCGGACGGAGAGGCGGTGTCCCTCGAAGAGCACGGCGATGGCGTCCACCCAGGTGAAGTCCCTGGTCATGGAGGGGTCGCGCTTGCCGATGAAGTGCGCGTTGATGTGGAGGTCGGAGTCGGAGAGGAGGCAGAAGTTTCGGTCCTTGCGGCCGTGGAAGTAGAAGGTGATGCCGTCGCCCCCGATGAACTGCGGATCATAGCAAACTGCGCCCGGCAAGTTGCATACTGTACGCACATTGCAAAAGAAAATGAATTAAATGAGCAGATTAATTCTGTAAGAACAAGTTATCTTACAGTCTGCATGCATGCACACGTTGAGCAATGCATGCATGAATGGTTTGACCAATCCTGTACATATATATACCGCAGATGGGCTTGCACGCAGCACAGTCGACGTAGCATGATTTGGGGCATCGCGCAGGGCAGTACATGTAGTTGGTGCATGTAGGGAAGAACTTCCTGACGGAGCATCTCACCAGCTTCGGCTTCGGCTTCGGTTTCGGCTTCGGAACCTTGGCTTCGGCCCCTGCGGCCATGGACGTGGCGAGGACGAGGACGACGAGGGCGCAGCCCAGTAGGAAGACCAACTGCGCTCGGGCCATCGCAGAACTAAACCAATGGAGCTGTTAAAGCTGCAACTTGTCCCTGTTATATGTACGTACTACTACGTACGAGCGTGCGTGCGTATACTAGGTTTTGTGTTACGCAGGTGGATTTGTGCTCATGCATACAACTTTGCGTCTACATATATAGGCAGACAAATATGTATACTATGAATTGAAGGGTTGACTCCCTCGGTTGTTAAGGTATAATTAAATGCATGTACAATGTGCTTGCTTAACTCACTGACACTGCGTCTTACTTGCCGAAGCTTAAGGATCTAAACCACATGCATGCATGCATCTGTATTTTTTTTTATATGCAAATCTGCGTCATAGATCTCATTTGTTGGTGTGCCTTGAATTATGTACTCTGTACCCAAAATTATGAAAGAAAAAAAATGAAAAAGGAGAAAAAATAAAAATCTGTGACGGAAGCGAAGGGCTTGGGCCGTTATATATGAGGGTTAGGATTTTATAGGATGTACATTCTCTTTTGACTCATAGTAAAAATTTCTGGCGGCGGCCTTCTTTGCTCGTGGATGTTTCTCTCTTATTCACATTGATCAAGAGAGTTTTACTACGTTAAATCTCTGTGTTCATCTTCTCCTTCTTTCGTTATTTTGATTATTCATCGATCATCGGTGTTCTATTCCCAACAGATCTCATACGTACTTGATCGACAAAGTAACAGCACTATATATATATTGAAATATATGTACATGGGATTGATGTAGTGTAGCTGTACGATGAATTAAGTACGTTTGATCAAGACCCCAACTTTACAATCGTAATTAATTCTTCTCCTGTAGGCAGCAAATTAATTCCACCTGTAGAGGCTTATTTGAATGAAGAATATGATTTTTTTTTCTCTCATAATGGCACAAAAAATATTTAACTTTTTAATTTGCGATTAGTTATTTGGGTACCTACTACAATAAAGATATCACTTATCTGAAGGGAAAGACAAAATATATGAAGGTTGTCTGACTATAAATTTAATTTCAGTACCTGCATATTCAATTTTTTACTTAGTACTATTTATTTTTTAATATTAAATATTAAAAAATTTTAAATATGGATACACCATGAGTGATAAAAGATAAAATATGAAATATTAACCAAGGATAGAAAAACAATTAAATCAATGGAAAGTAGCATAATACCTCCATAGAGATCGAAATAAATTAGAACCCTATCTTCGGATAATTATTATATGCGTTCAGATCGAAAGTAGCATGACTCCAAGAGCAGCAATATATATATATATATATATATATATATATATATATATATATGATTTGTTAGTCGATGACCTAAGAGTGGAACAAAGTTGGATCAAGGTTAAAGTCCAAGAAGTCATGTAGTTTATATATTAGACAGCCGCAGAGGGACACGAAGTGAATGTTCACAAGACACGGGAAAAGCACGCCATGGCGCCAACATATTTCGTACAAACAAATCAAATTAAATTACACACACGGCAAGAATACTTTTTTCTACAGAAATCTAATTATAAGACCATTTTCGGTGGATAATTAAAATTGTTGTATCGTGTAATCTTTGTAAAACTCAATTGCTTCGTTATGTCACTTTTTTATATCTAAGGGTTTATTTGGCGGTGGTGTAGTAGTGATAGATGGAGTGGACGTGGATAACATGATGTGTCATTGTACATATTTGAAAACTTTATTTACTAAAAACTTATGTTTGCTCTTTATTATATATAAATTATTTATAATATCTAAAGGATAACAAATATTTATTTTTTACCGTTTAATTTATTTTTAAATGTTTTTCTATTTTTAAAATTTTTTCATATTATTATTTATATTTATAATATCTAACGGATAATAAATATTTAACTTTTTATTCATCTATTTTAAAAGTAAAAAATGAGAGATAAATATTTATAAAATAATAGTTACAAATAAAAACTATTTTAATACGATGAAAAAAATATAATTTACTAATGTAGGAGAGAGAGAGAGAAAAGAAATAGAGGTGATTTAATTTAATAAGGATTAATTTAATTTAAAATTACTTATTCCTTCTTCTTTCACTGATGAAATAAGAAAATATAATATTTGAAGGATTAACAATTCTACATCATCTCTCTTTAACTTAAATAAAATTTTTAGTCAAGTATAATTTATCTAATAATATCATTCCTTCCAACCGTCAAAATTGTAAATTCAGATAAATTATAGACCCAAATCAACGGTTAATTCAATTTATGACACGGAGGATATAAATTGTTGACTTCATTTCTTCTTGAGTTGCGAGAAATGTTGGCATTAATTGAAATATCGTAAGTTTGGCGATTTGTGTCTTAGAAGAAACAGCATGTTACAAAAATATTATAATATAAAATCCTCTTAATTAACGCGTAACTTAGAAATAAAGACTATGCACCTTTTCAAATCTATCTTGCCCATATTAAGCAGAAACTTAACGTCTAATTTTAATCGATTTTATCAAATGATGGGATGTTTAGTGAAATCTGAGTCAAAAACTCGATTTGAGAATTAAAAGTCACGTGATCCTAACCAGATTACTATAGCGCTTTTGTTCTCTTTTATATCGACGTGATAAGTTTTTTTAAAAAAATTTCTCTCCTTATTTTATCTCTCTTGCATTTCCCTTACAAAATAATTTATTTATTAATATACTTTTTTATTATAAAAACTAATTTAATATTATTTATTCCATATCATTTTTATCAAAAAATTAAATATAATTTATTTAAAATATAATTGAATATAATTTTTAACAAGCATTTTTAATAAAACTTTCTAATTTATACTATTATTTGTATTAATAAAATTATAATGTATATTTATAATAGAAATAACTACTAAAATTAATTTATCATATCTATTTTTTATATCACATTAACTTTTTAATTTCTTATCATTACGTTTCACTCTATTTAAATATATTTTGAATTAATGTATTAATTTAATTATTCACGTGAAAAGAACTATAATTTCACTTCCAACACAACCTTTTTACATGACATTTTTTTTTGCAATTAAAGATTGACCCCATAATTTTTCTGGTGTTGAATGAAAAACTTCGTTTTGGTGCCTTGAGATTTGAGTTGTGGCTAAGCTACTTTTTTTTCACGTTGGTAGATTATTCAGCTATAAGACCACTATGCTACTTCATGTGTCGATCTCATAGCTCTAATTGACTATGTGGACTTCAAAGTTTGCTGTCTAAAAGTTACAATTTTTTAAGCTCGCGCATTATTATACCTACAAATTTTTTATCCACCGTCCCTTAGTAGCATTCTATCAGCACTTGCGCCATGTTCATCAAATATATATTACCCTGACATTTCGAGTATTTAATCTTTTGAATTTTACATTTACATAATTTGCACCGAGTCCAACGTATGCAACTTGAATATGTCATGATGACGTGTAGTAGACTATAGTAGTTCCCATTACAATCTACTTTAAAATAGCAATTTTAATTAACGGGTCGAGATTGATGATTTGATATTTTAACCTGGTTTTATGAACAAGATTCTCACAACTTTAGCATTGATTACCATGACGGAAAAGAAAGCGTTAAAGATAAACATTTATTAGGCATTTTTTTCTCTAATCTCTCCGATTCATACTCTCTATATTTTTATTTTCCATTTTTTCCCACTTAATATAGTTTTAACCATTGTATATCAATATTCTTGTAACGCCTCGATATCCACGTGACTATCACGTGCTTAGAGTTATTCCAAAGGCGCTACGTAATTTTATATAAATAAATTTTGTGAAAAATAAACTGTATTAATGCGGAAATAAGATCGCCTATCAATGTAATATCAAGGAGCTGAAAATGTCCATGACTCCATCGACCTAAATGTGTGAAAAATAAAAACTAAACTAATAATCTAGTATGACTAAATCCTACACCATGTGCAATATCTCTGTCACTGAGACTGATTACTACAACACCATCTTCTATCATCTCACATGCATGAATCTAGATGTAGGAAAAAATTCATGAGTATAAAAATATTCAGTACGTAGGGTTTAACCATAACAATAAGTAGATCAATATTACTCAAAAAAATTAATAATCAATAATAAAAAATAATCAATAGAGCACAAAATAGGATAATATAAGAATAGTTCAATGATAACAATATATCAATAAGGCCATGAATCAATAAAAGGATCAGGTAAAAGATCAAAGGATCAATCAATATTAATTATCAATTATGCCTGATCACTATAGCATCTATCCAATTTAACAATTTTCTATTATCAATGTTTGTGGTTATCGGTCAATTATCAATTTCGATTCTATTCAATAGACGGAGGCAAAGCCAATCAACACCTAAATCCAAATGACCGAGGTTTAATTCAATTCCATTCAATTCTATTCAATTTCAATTTAATTAAGGAGCGCTCAGTTAAGGAAAACTCCATGTCTCTTTCATGTAAGCCAGTGGGAGATCAAACCACGGCAAGCCGCCCTCCAATAATAGTGCTAACAATAGCTTCATGATGACGGGGGACCGTGACCATCACATGACAGTCATAGCTTCCCTAAAGAATGACGTCTCAAATCTCTAGATACACTATCTGTCCCATACAATACTATAACAATAATGGCTCAGGGGACTTGGAGACAATGGGAGAACATGGAGACCCAGCAGTTTCAATATTTATTTTGTTTAACTTAAATATCTATCTTTCACAATTTACATTAGGTTAGACAAACACCCAATCATAAGAAAACTACTGAATTAATAACATGATGGATAACAGGATCTGATATGGTAACAATGAAGAAAAATTCAAATCAAATCTAATAAAAGTTTGATGAGGTCAGATCTACTAACAATACAATTTAGAAATAATTATAATAATTATTCAATTATTTATATTAAAATTTCACAATTTACATTTTTTGTCCCCAGAACTCGGCTCGCGTCTGGTGAAACTCGGGCCGTGTTCGGTAACGCCAAATCTCACATCGATTAGGGCAAACTCGGGCCGGGTGTATGATGAACCCGAGCCGAGTTGGTCAGTTCACCTCCAAATCAATCACGCCGCAACCAGATTCGAGCCGAATCCAGAACTCGGGTCGGGTTAACAGGAACTCGAGTCGAGTTGGACAACCCGATCCGGTTCCGAGTCCGATTCGGTCCGAATTCAATCAAATCCGGGCCTAGTATAGCAGAATCTGGGCCGAGTTCTACCACCGTTGAAAAAGTGCATTTCGACACGACCTTCCGACCATAATAATTATGCCATATGATGTCCAAATTATGCATATGCTATATCCATGAAATCACAATACGAATGAGAAGGGAATATGGTTCCATGTCGTGGAAAACCGATGACATAGGAATTCCCCCTACGTACCTAAAGTTAGTTGAAAAATCAACCGGATTTCTTTCTCTGAAAATATGCACTAACGTCGAACTTTGGCCGGTAATTGCTCTTTGTCCTCGCTCCGAAACTCACGGTCACCACCTGGAACTTCTTCTCTTATGTGCAGGCTTCGAAATCAGCCGCCACACATTCTCGGGGATGCCTCGATTCACATGCAAACGAGAGAAAAAAGAGGGCTCGTGGATAAAATTCTGTTTGACAGAAAAAGGAGTTTCCAGCCATCCTTTAATACTTATTTATAGGTGTAGACTTGAGTCATTAATTCTATTAAATATTTGACTCTTTTAGAATCAATCTTGACCATCTATCCATAATTAATCACATCATAATTTATCAAATTTAATTAAATCCAAAATTAATTAATAATAACCCAATTAAATCTAGTCCCTCTCATATTCCTTCTTATCTTTCTATCCATCTATCTCAATTTTTTTTTAATTTTGGAATTAAATAATTCTCAAATATTAGATAATGATTTTTCAAAAATTATAAATGAATAAAATATTTATTTAACAAAAATATGGGTTGTTACAATACTCTTTTCACATATAATCTATTACATATGAGATCTTAAAAAAAATGTTAAATTGGTGGCAACTATTAGGTCATAAGTTGCACATCACTCGACTTATGAATAATAAACTTTGAATCTGATTATTCATCGTATTTTTTTATGCTATTTATTTCTCTACTTAATTTGATATAAAAAAAAGTGACAGGAAGGAGGTCAGCAAAGTTGAAGTCGACTCCACACGGGAATCGCGCGCCTGCAGAACAACAAAATACAGCTTAAACTCAAAAAAATTACATCAAATATTTTCTAATTTTAACAATTTTTTAATATTATCTTTCAACTTCACTTTATAATAAAATTACTCTTCTTCTTTTAACTTATTTTCTGATGACTCTATTGACATGATGTGATGATTTCTCTCTCCACTAGATAAGTAGAAGAGTCTAACGTGATATAATTAATAAAAAAATATTAAAAAGTAAAAAAATTGATGACGTCCAGGGATGACTGAGCGCAAGGAAGGGAAAAAAAAGAGAGAAGGGCTCTTTTCTTTAGTGCCGAAGAGAATAGTGTGAGGGAGTGACGCCCCTCCTCATATGTTTTTCGCACGCTTAGAGGAGGAGGGCCACCTCCCTCTCTTCTCGAGAAAAGAGGGAGAGGGGGCATCAACTCTTTTCTGCACTCTGCGCGTGTCACGGGGTCATTCTCGGACACTAGACCACGTGCGGCGACTAGGCGGATAGGCACCTAGCCAAGCCTGTTTTGAGTTTGCAGCGGAAGTTTTATAGTCGAGACGACTTTGCCGAGAGTCGCTCTTATAGGCATTCAAACACGGACATGACTAGAGTGTTGGACTACTCGTCACGAGACCGTGGCATTAGCGCGTTGCGGCACTAACGTAGGCGCTTGGGCGCTTAAAGTCCGAAGGGGCGACGAAGGGACCACGGGACGCCACGAAGGGACACCGATGTGGGTTGCCACCCCACGCTCAAGGCCATGACACTAGAATTAAAGGAAAGCTTACTTGTATTAAATATGATGAAACATAACATACAATTGGGCCTCGGAAGGCACTAGTGAACTCCTCCCAGTGTACCGTAGGTATAGGAGTCTTGTTACATATTGAAGATGCAAAAGACGTACCCTACGGGAACGTCACCTACTTGGCCATTCATAAGGACGGCCTTACAAGATAAATGCCCTAAGGGCGGATAACTTGGTACTCCGCAATATTACGCAGTGCGGGGCGGCTGCATGTGTTCCATGTTTTCGGCGTTGAGCGGCACTGGTGCCGCGAGGCTTCACGCTTCGTGTCATGGGAAACGCCCCGTGACATTCTCCCCCACCAAAGTCGGCGACGCCCCCGACGCCGTTGTCCGGGCTTCCTCGGGGCCTTCGTCTTGAGTCTTGACTTCGCTTGTCTCGTTCAATTCTGCCTTCTTTGCCTTGACTTCAACTTCACCAGCATCACGCAACGCCAGGAATGCTCGCTCCTTGGGGTCTCGCTGAGGACTCCTCTCTCAGGCCTGCTTCGTTCGCTGATCCTTCGTCCAATCCGGGGTCATCACTTGTGCAGCGCCAGTGGAGTCCGCCATGTGCGGTCTGACTTCATCAAGCAACTATCCGTCCATCAAGTCTCTGTTGGCTTCACTTCTCTTCGACTTGCGCAGCGTCAACTTGTGTGGTTTGGCTTCTTTGGGGGTGAAACAACTCTTGTATGCCTTCAGGAATAGCGCGGAGAAGAGTTGTCTCAGGGTCGTGTAGAACACGATGAAGAGTCTCGCCATTCGACCTGCATGACTTGACTCGATGCCTTCATGTTGCGGATGGCCGCAGCATAAGGTCTTCCTTCCGTCGAATGCGAAGTATAGGACCATCTCACCCTTGATGATCATTCTTGAATTTCGACGACTTGAAACAGCACAAGCTCTCCGATGTCGATGCTTGTAGCTTGTCTGCTTCGAGTGCCTGGGGTCGCTATGATGAGCGACGAGAGTCTTCCCACGGATACTTTGGGACGCTTCAGGTCTCTTTGTGGGCTTAACTCAATGTCTCTATGTTGCAAATGATTGCAACGTAGAGTCTTCCATACCTCTGCCGAACTAAAAGCGCAGGACCACCTCCTCCTTGGTGACCACATGATGTTTCGGCAGTCTTGAGGCGGGACAAGGTTCTTTGATATGACAATCCGTGCCTTATCCATCCGAGTCGCCATAGTGGGCGACGAGAGTCTCCCCACGTTTCCTTGTGGTTCAACTCGCTGTCCCCAAGTTGCAGATGGCTGCAACGTTGAGTCCTTCGTCCGCCGAGCCTTGAAAATAGTTCCACCTTCCCCTTGGTGGACAATAAATATCTCGACGGTTTGAGGTGGAGCAAGGTTCTTTGGTATAACATTCCGCACCTTGTCCACTCCCAGTCGCTATAGTGAGCGACGATGAGGGTCTCCCCACATGTGCCTGTGGTTCGATCCGCTTCTCCTGCTTCGATGGGCGATCTATATCCTCGGCATAAGTAGCTTCCTCCTTGCGACTTGAGCTTCTCTCCCCCACCATTACCCTTGCCCAAGGGCTTTGGTGGTATGGCACTTGTCCTGATTGACTTGGCAGCGTCGACTAGTGAACGGAGGTTGGACGATCCGGTCGTTCCAACTCCTTCCTAGTCCAAAGCTTCTAACCCCTCTGCTTGAAGAGCACCAACACTGGGTCTTCATCCTCCTGGGAACACTGTAGGCGGAGCTCGGTGATTCCTTTCACTTCCTCCTTCAACATGCCCATCTGGCCGATGCTGAACAATGCGATCTTGACCTCCAGTCCCAACTTGTCAGGGCACTGCATAATTGATGAACTGCCAATTCTTCTGTCCCATGTCTGGGATGTATGTTTGCCACATTCTACATTGTCGCGATGGCAATGCCATCCTGAGTTTGCCACATCTTGCAGGGTTCTTGGGATATGCCTTCTTCCGATCCTGGGACCTCCGTTGAAGCTTTGACAATCCCTTTGGGGTATGGACGGGGCGAGATCGTTGTGCTCGTTCACGAAGAGGATGCACCTTCGATGCTCGTCCGTCCGCGTCTTGGACAAAGTAGTGTCACTGTGCTTGTCATCCTAGATCATACACCTTTGACATACTCGTCCACCGGGCGGCTTGACCCTTGCGAAAGAGTAGCCGTTCCGGGCCTTCACTAATCCGGGCGGATGCTTGTAAAGACGCTCCGCTTAGATAAGCGGACTGCGGTTGGTGAACTCGTGGCATGAGCTCCCAACATTACCTCCATCTCCATTCGAAGGGACGACATCGCCAATGTGTCCTTCGAAACTTTCGCAGTGCGATCTTTGGAGGCCGCTTCGATTACTCGAGGCGATGTCCGAAAGGAAAGGGCACTCCTTCCTTCGGTTGGCGGCAGAACGCTTGACAGCAGCATGCCAAGGTTCGCCGATGCTCGATGCTCAGACCATTTGCCAAATTGGTCGCTGAGTTGAGGCGTCGATTTGCGTTGGCATGTATCAAGTTCGTCCCACTCCTTGATGGATGACATCGCGCCGCTTGCGGGGCGACACTTGACGAGGCAGGCAAGGCTGACAGCTCGTTCACGAGTGTTTGCAAGTAATCAACGCTTTGCTCCATTCCTGAAAGTCATCGTGGCGTGGCAGGCGATGCTGCGGCACGACAAGATGCTTGTGATTGATGCTCCTTGGTCGAAGGGATGATGTTCTTTGGCCGCAAAGGGACTATGAACCTTGATATTTGTCTTTAAGCCAACTTCTCCCGTGAAGCGGTTGTGCACTTCACGTTGCATGACTGGACATGCGATGCGACGTCACGAAATACCGAGCAGCGCCAGGTCGTCATGATAGTGCATGACCGACAGTCCCTGAATGTGACACGGGTCCTCCGAGTTACACGACGCTCGTGTAAGCGATCTCCTGATATGAGCAGCGCAAGACCATCATGCAGAGCATATGGCCACTCTTTGACGCAGCGCGACACTTCAGGATTCCCGACTGTATACCTGGGGTGGTTGATCTGCTCGAGTGAGCGACGCATGACCGTCCCGGTTAGGCGGGGCGATCAATCCGTCATCATGATGCATGACGGACGTTCCTTGACACGACACGGGTGTATGAGGAACATGCTGCGGGGCACGACTGGACGTGCGGCGAGGAGGCTTGCCATGCATTCCTCGTTGGCGTCCACGATCAAAGACCATGGTACCAGTGCGCCTGGGCGTGATGGAGTATTTGAGCAGAAGCACATCTCCTACGCCAGGGCACGTTGCGACGACACAAGCGAGTCATCGTCGCTGGGTAATCCGAGCAGGAAGAACCTGGCTCTGATACCACTTGTCACGGGGTCATTCTCGGACACTAGACCACGTGCGGCGACTAGGCGGATAGGCACCTAGCCAAGCCTGTTTTGAGTTTGCAGCGGAAGTTTTATAGTCGAGACGACTTTGCCGAGAGTCGCTCTTATAGGCATTCAAACACGGACATGACTAGAGTGTTGGACTACTCGTCACGAGACCGTGGCATTAGCGCGTTGCGGCACTAACGTAGGCGCTTGGGCGCTTAAAGTCCGAAGGGGCGACGAAGGGACCACGGGACGCCACGAAGGGACACCGATGTGGGTTGCCACCCCACGCTCAAGGCCATGACACTAGAATTAAAGGAAAGCTTACTTGTATTAAATATGATGAAACATAACATACAATTGGGCCTCGGAAGGCACTAGTGAACTCCTCCCAGTGTACCGTAGGTATAGGAGTCTTGTTACATATTGAAGATGCAAAAGACGTACCCTACGGGAACGTCACCTACTTGGCCATTCATAAGGACGGCCTTACAAGATAAATGCCCTAAGGGCGGATAACTTGGTACTCCGCAATATTACGCAGTGCGGGGCGGCTGCATGTGTTCCATGTTTTCGGCGCTGAGCGGCCGAGGGCTATAAGTTGAGCGGCACTGGTGCCGCGAGGCTTCAGGCTTCGTGTCACGGGAAACGCCCCGTGACACGCGCACACGCAAAGGGAAAGGACGAAAAAAGAGGGGGGCTCCTTTCTTTTTTATATTTTATATGATTTTTATTTAAAATTAAATGTCATGTCAGTCAAATAATTAGAAATTGGATATTTCTAATTGAAAGGACATTTGGGGAAAAAAGTAAATAATTTGAGGATACTCTTGGAGGATATAGTTGAGAAAAGTATTAAGTGAAAACTATCTGCTCAAACTCTCAAATATTGAAATATATAAACAGAGCTAAAAAAAGTGTTGCAGTACTGAAACCAAGTTTCATGCAATGAAAGATCCTTTCCAAGGACAAAAAAAAAAAATATAGACAATAAGTTAAGTATATTTTTTAATCTCGTAAAAATACATATCTATAATGGAGAAAGGTGAGTCTTAAGTCCGAACTTGAAATTTATGTTACCTAGATAATAGAGAAGACGGTAGGAGTGAGAGAGAGAGAATATGATAAGAGAGAAGAAAGAAAGAGATTCTCCTTATTATTTTAAAATATTAATATAAATTTCCAGATATCTCATTCTTTGAAGTCGTGAAGTGTTGAATCAAGTAAACATCTCCTGCATTATTTTTTTTCTTAGTGCAAATTTTTTTTCCCGTAGACTAGGTCATTCTTATTAGTATACATTAGTTAGTAATAGCTGTCCTAAATTTGAGGGAGTTTACTGGTACACAAATTGTCCTAATGTAAAATTATGCATTACCTTATTTATTATGTATAAATAATCTCTCCAATAATTCAAATAAAATTATTTATATATAACAAAAAATTACTATGTAATGTATATTTTTCACTAAAATACCATCACTAATGTCAAGTTAAATTTTATATAATTCAGTGAAAAATTCAAATAAAAATATAATTAAGCGAAAAATTCAAATAAAATAACAACTTAAGTAAGTTAATATTTGTAATTATGGTAGTATCAATGACAATAATATTTTTTGCTGTTATTGTCGTTACATTTTTTTATATTTTTATTATCTAATATTGAAAATGGTAGAAATAAAAATTAAATTATCACTTGAGAGATAATCTATATTACTAAGCAATTCAAATTGTCTAGTTTTTTTTTAAATAAGGTAGTGTAGCGAGTTTAGATAATTTAACTTCATATTTCTAAGGTTATTAATATCGAATCGGACCGGCCGATTCAACCACGAACCGATGGCTGGTCTAATCCGATTTCATGCCAAAATCGGATAGATGGTTTTGTCGGACAAAATCCGATTGAATCGGTATGAATCAGCGAACTAGTGAACCGAAAGAAATTCGGTTCAATTTAAAAAAAGGTGAAAAAAGTTAAAATCATAAAATGGAAATACAAAGATGGAAAGAGGAAAAAATAAAATTAATTGAATGCAGAAAAACAAACTTAACTGGAAAATTAATGAAGAGAGAGGAAGAAAGGTAAAATAAAAAAATAAAATAAATGAAGATAAAGAAGAACGGTAAAATAAGGAAAATTAAACAAATTTAGAGAGAGGAAGGAATGGAAAAATGGAAAAACATAATGAGAAGATCAGTGAAGGGAGTGATTTACGGCAATCACAAATTAATATATTGGTAATAGCATTAAATGATAAAGTGAATTAATGGAGAGAGGAAGAAATGAAAAAAACAAAAAGTGAAACTAATGAAGAGTCAAGAGAGAAAGAAAGAAATGAAAAAATAAAGTTAAATAAAGTAAAAGATAAGAGTGAGATATGGCAAAAAAATTAACATGTTACTAGTAGCATTTAATAATAATAATAATAATAATAATAATAATAATAATAATAATAATAATAATAATAATAATAATAATAATAAATGTAAGTATTAAAAAATTGGAAGTAATTGATTTATCAATAATAATATCTTAATATATATAATATGTTAGTATTTTAACTTTGGTAGGTTACTAAATTTTATACATAATATAATATTTGTTATATATATATATATATTCTTAATATTATTATAAATAATATTATTTTAATAAAATCTAATTTAATCCAATCGAACCCGATCGAATCGGTTCAACCACGACCCAATTGATCATGCGACTATATTACCGACCCGGTTACAATAACATTGCATATTTCTAATAATTTTAAAAAATTATGGAAACGCCCCTTTAATGTAGTAATTATTTTATATTTAGCAAAGTTGACTCATTTGATCACAGGGTAAATTACACCCGATGCCCTCCAACTTTCGACTTTGCTCATCGATGTCCTATAACTTCACTTTGTAACCGCGATGCCCTCCAACTTTTGACTTGTTTCACTCGATGCCCTCCTTACCTATAATAGGCGATTTTTTTATCACAGCGCTGATGTGGTGCTGACGTAGCCCTCTTCTCCTCTCCTCTCCTCTCCACGTTATAATATTAAAAAATAAAATAAATAAATAAAAAATGTCACGTGTGCAGCGAGAGGGGGATCGCCCCCCTCACCTCTCCTGCGCTCGCCAGCACGAGGGGTGGGGGTGTCACCCCCTCCCTGCGACTTCGCCGGAGGTCGCATGGAGGGGGGCGACCCCCCCCCCCCCCCCCCACCTCCCCTGCGTCGTGCCAGAGGTCGCATGTGAGGGGGGGGGGGGGGGGGGTCGCCCCCGATGAGGTTGCATGTGAGGGGGGTGACCCTCCCACCTCCCTTGTGCGGCGAGGTCGTAGGTTAGGTGAGGTCACAGGTGAGGGGGGCGACCCCCCACCTCCCTTGCGCTGCGAGGTCGCAGGTGAGGGGACGACCCCCACCTCCCCTGTGCCGCGCCAGAGGTCGCAGGTGTGGTGGGGGGTCGCCTCCCACCCTGCGACCTCCGGTGAGGGGGCGACCCCCCACCTCCCCTGCGCGGCGCACGGGAGGTGGGGAGGTCGCCCCCCTCCATGTGACCTCGCCGGAGGTCGCAGGGAGGGGGGCGACCCCCCCACCCCTCGTGCCGACGAGGGGGGCGATCCCCCTCTCACTGTACACATGGTATTTTTTTATTTTTTAATATTATAACATGGAGAGGAGAGGAGAGGAGAGGAGAGGAGAAGAGGGTCACGTCAGCACCACATCAGCGCTGTGACCGTAAAATCACCTATTATAGGTAAGGAGGACATCGAGTGAAACAAATCAAAAATTGGAGGGCATCGCGGATACAAAATGAAGTTGGAGGGCATCGCGAAGCAAAGTCGAAAGTTGGAGGGCATTGGATGTAATTTACCCTTTGATCACATCAAATTGTATCGAATCAATCCTATTTAGAGTTTGAATTTGATAGAATCTAATTCGACTTAAACTGGATGCAAGGCAGGCTCTGCCATAAGGCCATCAAAATCATGGCTTGAGGGCCCAACTAAATTAAGGCCTCCTAGTTTTTATAACTAATGGTCTAATATACACACGTGCTAAACATAATTAAATTATTACTATTTTCAAAATTATATGTTATTTTTAGATTACTTTTATTCCATTTTTTTATATTTTTACATATTTGTAATGAATTCAAAGTAAATATTTATATATTTTTTCAACAATTAAAAATATTTTATATAGTTTTCTCACAATTAAATATGAATATTAAATATCTCGTCGATTAGCATATATATATAATTTAAATAATATGCAACCAAAAATTGTACAATCAATATGCATTCAGTATATTTAAATCATTGAATGATGATTACATGATTGAGATTAAATTTAATAACTTAACATATAGAAGTTAAATCTTAAATATATAATCATAATCTAACATTTCTGATTCGTTAGTTGCATGTTGATTGTACAAAAATTAGTTGAATGTTAGTATCGGTTTAGGCCTTCAAATATCTAGAGTCGGCCTTGATTGGATGGCTGGATTATTAGATCATAATAAAGTGAATTAAATATCTATTTTAAAGTTTGAATAAGGTTTTAAAATATTAGAATATTATTTCTATATTTGAGATATCTTATTTTCAATATTTTTAAATAAAGTAAATATAATCTCTAAAATAAATGCAAAAATAAATCAAAATTCAGGTTAGAAAATTTTCACTATCCAAGTTTCGGTCGGATAATATCAGATAATTAGGTTCGGGAATCGAGTAGTTGACTTGAACTAATCAAGTTTCTTAATTATATCATGAATCTAAAGATACAATGGGACCGACTCACCTACAACCTGAGGACCAGCCCCATCCTTCAAATTTTTTTAAATTCATATATATATATATATATATACATATTATGTATATATAGTATGATATTTGTTTAAAAATGTTGATGTTATCATGTTCAAACACAAATAATAATTTATCATATTAGTCGTCACGCCATATTAGGAGGAGGGTGTGAATTTAAATCACTTTCTAGTTCAACGTGCACAAAGCCTGCTCTGGAAGATGTCTAATGTTTTAAAATAAATCTTTGGGATGTAAAATTTGATAATATGTAACAATAACTAACTAACACAATATTGAATTCTGAGAGGTTCTTTGAGTATAATGCCGCACATTTGTATAGTATTACGTTTATGCACGATCAATGTACATTGGTTTAAGCCACATAAGGTAGAACTTATTTGAAAACATCATAATCAAGCGAAGTTAAAAATAATCATGGAAAATTCTTTTTAGGGACTATACGATATGAAGCGATTTTATTGGATTAGTTAGATTCAATGATAGACCGATCTTTAATATGTGAATAGTGTGTATAATCATTAACATTAACATCGTGCAAGTTGGACCATCGGCACCACTTTTCATACACCGAAGAATGGCAAAAATAAAGAAGAAGAAGCTAATGATATCAAGTGGTTATAGCTAATTCATATATTGCTGAGATCGATTTATCAAATAGATTACAAGTACAAGCACCCTTCAACTTCCATCTTAGATTTGAATCATCCAGTAGTTTTATTACATGCCTCACTAAGTATGTGGTGGTCAAACACTGGAGGTAATATTGAGACCTATTTAACATTTTTATTGTTTTTTTTCTTATTTTAGATCGACATTCCCCTCTTTAATAGACATTGGGAATTTTAGAAAAACAATACTCATTTTGATTGAATATTGGACCCTCATTTCTAATGAATGGGCTTCATACAACCGTCTTAAGCCCATACCTCCTACCGAGGGCAGTTCACAGACACGTTGGCCCAACAAGCATAAGGGAAGAAAATGAAGCGGCAATAAAGAAGGCTATAACTTGGAAAAAAAATCAACGTGAAAAAGATAAATAAATAAATAAATGGAAGAAACTATAACTTGGGAAAAATTCTGTAAAAAGAAAAAGAAGTAGAAAAAAAATTAAACTTAATATATATATGTATATATATACATATATATATACTTATATATATATATATATGTGTGTGTAAGTAAATAATGAAATACAAGATTTGAACAAGGGATAAATTGTAGCACCCAACGTTGGGGAAAATAAAAATAAGAAATAATAGAAAGAAGAAAGAAAATAAGATAAAATAATATATTTGTAACGCCCTCGAAATCGCACTTTCCGCCACGTAGGCGGCCAGCTTGACCCCGGGAGCGCTACACTGCCTATTACTCTACTGACATTGACCATTCAATAAATCGACTTACGTGGCACTAATAAAATAATAATATCATAATAGATAACTTTAAATGCGGAAGAGTAGTAGTCGAATGCCATGATGAATGACTTAAATGCGAAAATTTATAATGTCTCATATTAAAAGAAATATGCAGAAGTATATGATGTTCATATTATATAAAGTATGCGGAAGTTCATAGTGTCTTATAATATAGAAAACTATGCCGAAATATAATAACACTTGTCTGATGTTCTATGAGCGGAAGTAAAAATATGATGTCTCTAAACATAATATGATTAAAACATAAATGTGATGGACAAGCTCAGAGTAGACAAATCAGTCATGTGCAACACTTCCTCAAGCTCTGCGCTCTCCATCACATCCTCAATTGGCATTCTCACCTGCAAAATATCAATGCAAGGAAATAAAATACCCATGAGCAATGATGCACAATACACTAGCAATAAATGACGAAATAGGGATCGATGACGATCATGTAGATCAATATATATGTAAGTCTGTAATCGTAGCAATACTCTGTTCTATAACAATACTCTATCTTTACTTTACCTTGTCTTTACTTTACAATGTCTCAGCTATATTATGCTATAATTTGCCTTACATTATCTCTGTCTTGCTTTACAATAATTTACTTTATTTTACATTGCTTTATTGTAAGTTGCACTACGTCTTTTACATTACTAGGATATCCTTAGAATTGGTTGTCCTATGCGAGCTCGACTTTATTAGGTTGGAAAGTCAGAGGTGCTTCTCTGATTCTCTGATGTCAGTAAGCCCATGAGAGAAAATGGTGGGTGTTACTACCTTACCCAGTTCGGAAAGCAGGGGAAAGAATTCATACAATCCAGGAATAGTGGTCCGTTAGAAGACCTGCAAATTCACTGTCTCCTCAGCTAACTACCTGTCCCTCTGGCATAATACATTAATATTTAAGGGAAGGGGTATGTCCTTTAGCATCATCCTTCATTCGAGATATATGTGGGAGAAACCTGAAATCTCAGGAATATGAGTCATTTAAGACAGTAGCGTCGTTGTCCCCTCAGCTAACTACATATCCCTTCTCTGCTTTAATCTCTGGTCTTTACTTTAACTTCGGGGGCGGCACATAGCAATCTCATGTCTTTGCTTTGCTTTGTTTATCCCTAATTATTGTGAATCTATATTTTGGGATCCAGCGGAACGCTGATCTTTGTATAATAGTAGTCAATCAGTGTAGATGAATTGGTCAGAGTCTTAGTTTTGTTTGGGAAAGATCAATCCGATTGGAACAGTTGAGTTTCTGTCAGAATCGGTCGATCGCTCCTAGTGGACCGGTCGACCGTTCTCTTGGCACCGGTCGACCGATCCTATAGGATCGGTCGGCCAAGTTTTTTAAGTCGGTGTCCGCGAACCGGCCGACCGTCCAGGGTGTCGGTCGACCGTTCGTTTGGCTATAAGGATGCGCAGTGCGAAATGGATCGGTCGACCGTTCTCTGGAACTGGTCGACTGATCGTAAGGTCAATGAGTTCGTCAATATGTGGACCGGTCGACTGCCACGGTGAAGCCGGTCGACCGGTAGAAGAAGACTGCTAAGTGTTTTGTACGCAGACCGATCGACCGTTCACTGGAATCGGTCGACCGGTCACTGTGATAAAACATGGCCGCCGGATTTCTTTTTCGATTTCGGCGACCTTCCGGCCGTCGATTGACGCCGACATCAATACGAAACATATAGGAAATCACTACAGGATCATGATGGACATATTCTTTGCAATTAACAATTGCTATTTCATCATCTAGGGATTTAGAATGCTAAGGGAACCTTTACAGTTCGACTATTGGAGTTTTCGATCATTGTTCGTCGTCCGTCGATCGCCGAACGTTCGCTAACATCTGGAAGGGTTCGCCTAACCTGCGCACGCGTCGAGGGGAGGTCGTTGAACGTCGGAGTGGGTCGGTTCGTCCGTCGTTTGTCGCTGCTCTGCTGCTCGTGTGCGCGTGGATCGCCGGTCGCCGGACGAATGGAAGAAGGCGATGGAGAGGAGGGAGTCGGGGGTTCCAAGAGGGTGCAAGTGCGTCCTCCCCCCTTCTTATACGCCCCGGCCGACCCTTGGTCGTCCGGAGACAAAAGGGCGGAAGGCCGGGGGAGCCCCTGCCGACCCATTCGTTTCGATTTTTTTTTCTCTTTTTTTTGTAAATGCCGTTGCGTTACAATGTTACTGACATCACAAATAGGCGCAATTATTATTTTTTTTCTCATTTTCCATCCTCCCTGCTGTGACCAAGCAGGAACATAGTCGAACTGAAAGAAGATGTTTTGTCACAACATCAAAAATGCTTTTTTTTTTCTGTAGATTCATGTATAGTTCATTCGACTGATTTATTAATCTAAAACTTTTAATATAAAATTAATAAAAAATATTGTGTAATCGAGTTCAAATTTTTTTATAATGTGATATAAGAATTTTTTTTATCTTTCTGTTCAATTTTTATAATGACAATTATTAAATAATTTAATATATATTTTTGTTAAAAAATTATGAAAATTTATATGAAGGTAGCTTTTAAAAATCTAGCTTCATAGAATAAATTATATCAATAAGAGATATAAAAAAAATATTTATGAAATACCAATATGATGTTTGGCTATCACGAACAATATTAATTTTCGAAAATATGTAAAATATAATATTGGTAAGCTAAAATACGATATTCTCTATACAAATATAAATGCTATTAGCATTCTAAGGCAACTAGACTCTTTGTAAACAAGTTATAATTATAATAAATTTTATCCATTAAGATGTGTCAAAACAAAATATGATTAAAGTTATTATAGAATTTTTCCAGGACAATTGACAATATATTAAAATATGAAAATTTTATATGCAAACCCTCTAATCGTCTACTTTGAAAAAAAGTAAATGAAAGAGATAAAATATGATATTGAAAAGTAATTTTGTAATTTTGAAGTGGTTCGGCTACGAATCGACTGTCAGTCCAGTTCGAGTTAATATAGAAACTCATATTTGATAAAAGAAAATTGGGATGAACTAGGAAGAATCGAAAAAATCGAGTTGAACTAGGAATTTTGGTTTAATCTGATTTTTTTCTTTTTTGGATAAAAAGGAAGTAAATAATAGAAAATTAAAAGCATTAAAGTTGTATTTGAAAATTCTTAATACAAAAAGGGAGACAAGAAATTGTTGAAAGAGAGAAACCAAATTATAAGAGATTTGGTAATAAATAGAAGAAAAAAAGAAACATAATAATTATTGATACAAGGAAAAAAAAGTAAAATTGAATAATAGAAAAGTTAATTCATTGGACAATAATAACAGCTTTATTTTGAGTAAGTATTATTATTTAAAGCAAGGTAGATATTTTGAAAAATAAAATTAGTCAACTCTAAATTTTCAAAAAGAAATTAAGGTAAAAAATCAGTTTGAAGTATAAAAATTTTGTTTTGGAAAAGAAAACAAAATGTTGAATGAGAATTTTAAAAAATAACTTTAAGAAATAATAATGGGAGGAGAATTAAAAATACACTAACAAAAAAATTTAAAAGTATATAATATCGCATCACTAGCATTATAAAAATAATAAGGATATATATTTTCAAATTAATTTTTCATTAGTAGCTTATTATTTATATATTATATTATGCTAATTATGATATTTATATTTAAAATTATTTTAAAAATATTATTTTAATAAAATTCGATTGAATCCAATCGAATCGATTGAGTCTAACCCAATTATCCTTCTGTTCTGATCTTCGATTCGGCTATGAAATTCTACTTGAGCCGTTCCAAAATTACAAACCAAATGACAAATGATTTAATTTTTAAATGATAAATAACTTCGTCCATTTAATTTTTGCAACACGGTAAAAAAGAGTTGTTAAAATTTGACGTGAAATTACTAGCAATTAATTATTCATTCCAAAGCCAACTAAACTCGTACGTAAAAATTAAAATATCAATTTTTATTTCTCCAATTGAATTAAATGGGAAAAAAATCCAGGTGCAAGTGGTGAAACGCGTTCCAATCACCACATCGTCGGCCTCGTAACAGTGGCAACTAGTGTTATTTTTGAGATCTTCCCGCCCCTTTCCATTTTGTCCAGGAATCCAAATTTGCGGTTAAAGCGCCGAAGGACTTGTAGTCTTGAGTGTAGACCCCACAGCGGGGCCCCTGTTTGCTCCCGCGTAGACTTTTCTTATGCGGACTCACCATTTAACTATTTAATTAAGTAATTTTTATTCTTATTTTCTATTTATAGCGTAATTTTTCTCTTCTTACCAATTTTTGTCGTGCTTTATTCACACGCACACCCTCACACACAGGGAGGCTACTGCTTGCTCCATGTCTGCCGAACCCTAAACCTTGGGACGACGGACTCTCGATCCGCCATTCCCGACCACAATCCCACAAGCCTCTCCCCCGGGCTTAACCTGCTTGCTCAAGGCGAGAGATCGGGGAAGTCTATACTTTGGGTCCCATTGCTCTCCGTAGGCTCTTGCCGCAGTTGGCAGCGGTACGGCACTTTCGGCCACGGTTCTCCTCTTATAGTTTGAATTTATGTAGCTTTCCTGCAAGGTTCATCTTATCTACTTAGATGGTGTTGCTTTATTCTCGGTTTCTCCAGTCTGGTTGACTCAAATGTTGAAGTGGACGAGCAGTTTTTTTTTCTCCCCATCTATTTCATAGCTTCTGGAAGTTTGTAATTTTGGCAAGTTGGTCGATCCGTGTTTGGGAGCTGTAAAGATTGATTCTTGTGCAATAATTTGGAAAAAAATATGTTGGATTTACTTGTTGAAGTTTGACTTGTTCAGGATATAATAATTTGAATATCACACTACAAACTGAGTTTTTAGGAAGCATGATATATCGTGAATGTAGTGTCATGATGTGTATGCGGATTTTTATTTTGGAAACTCTTTGATCAAATATAATAAAGAATAAGTAGCCTTCTCAATATTAAAGTATGTTGTGCTGTATCTTATTTTGAATGAATGTTAACGTTGGTATACTTCCTGCTTGTTGCTGATGTGCTATGTATTTGGTATGTCTTTCAGTATCATTGCAGAATATATTTATTGCTAAAGTAAAGTGCTCTACGACTTACATTAAGGGTCATTGTTGTGATTAACTGAGAGTCCGAGACAAGCAGCATGCACATTCTCCGAATGTAGGTGCCAATATGCTTCGTAGAAGCCTAGAAGAAAAGCATGGTCGTTGTGAATCCATCAGCATGCGCATCTTCCTCTAATTTTCTCTTTGTTGTTGAGATGGACTGATCCAACTGACATCTCCTAACATGGGTTCATCTGGTGGTACCTCGGAGATTGTTGAGTCAATTGAAGAGCTGAATTCCGGTCATCATTCTAATAGATCTAAAATGCTAAGCATTAAGCTGAAAGCAGATAAGTTTGATTCATATCCTATGGAAGATGACCTCGATCGCCTCATCAAGGCAATAAATATCCGAGCCAAAACAAGCGCCTTGGGTCCTTCTAGTCAGATTGCTTCACACCAAATAAAGAAGAGTGCTCTGAAAAAACCAATCAGAGTTGGACCATCTCAAGCATCAGGGATAGGAATATCTGAGTCTGCGACGTTGAAACAAGCCTTAAGGAGATTATGCATTTCCCAGGCATCAGAGATGGCTGCCATGAAAAGATTAACAAAACCTGCTAGTGTATCTGGTTTTTCTGAATCTGGGTTAATCAATAAACTATACACATCTGTTGTTGATGAAGAAAAAAGAAATATGATAGAAATATCAGTCATGCATGAAGAACTTTCTCCTGATAGATCTTTAATTGGCAACAAATGCTGCAAAAGACAGAATATGGAATCATCTGGTCAGATGACCATTGCTGCTTCACATGCAACAGTTTTGGATATATCGGTGGTGCCAAAGATTAGAATTCAGGATGTTATTAACCCCATGTGTGCAGAGGCGGAAGATAACTCACCGGCAAGACGAGGAAAGGACAAAGGTAAGATGAAGACGACCATATCCAACTCATGCATGACTGCATCAAGAAAGACGGCTTTGACTTCAATAGCTGTCAACCCAGCCTCTCAAAACAAGACTTCTGTTAAACAAAACAGGAATGCAGGATTGACTTCATCTTCAGGTAGTTCCAGTAAAAAAGTTGAAACTAACAAAGATGGTAGTTTTCCTACTATAAATACACTACCTTGCAGGCTTGACGAGCCTGTGCCCAGCGTGGCCAACAGTTGGAATCCTGTGAGTGCAGTGGCAGTTCAGAACATTTGTAGTGATGCAAGCAAACTTGCTTCAAGCACAAGTAGCTATATTGTAGGCAAGTCAGAAGGTAGGAAAATGAATGAGCGATCAAGATCAAAAGAAAAAGGTGAGTGCTCCCATAGTTCCAAAAGTAGCTTGGGAGACTACAGTAGTAGCACTAGCATAAGTGATGAGAGCCATCAGAGTGGTATAAGTTGTAACGACAGTAGACCACACATGTCAAAGGATATAAGATGGGTAGCCATCCGTGAGGTTCTTACTCAGCAAGGAGGTTTAGGATTAAAGGACTTCAATCTTCTCAAAAAATTAGGTTGTGGAGATATTGGAACTGTGTATGTGGCGGAGCTGATTGGTACAGAATGCTTATTTGCATTGAAAGTTATGGATATTGACTTTCTGATAAGCAGAAGAAAAATGATTAGAGCACAAACAGAAAGAGAGATACTTCAAATGCTTGATCATCCATTTCTTCCCACGCTATATTCTCATTTCACAACAGACAACCTGTCATGCTTGGTCATGGAATATTGTCCAGGTGGAGATCTGCATGTGCTGCGACAGAAACAACCAAGCAGGTGTTTCGCTGAACCAGCTGCAAGGTATGCATGGCTATGCTCATATTCCTTTATGCTTTATTATTCTAGTTTCAATTGAGTGCTATATCAAAGTTACACTTCGAAGTTGCCAAATGTACAAATAAATTTCCTTCAGAAAGCTACTGTGGTTCTGTTATGTTGTTATATGGAATTTGATGTAGCAACTGTGGTTCTGTTATGTTGTTGATGTCATTTAGCATAGTCATGTGTGGAGATAAATTTTTTTTTTCATTCTGCTATATTTTATGATAAGGTTATTGTTGTCACTCTGCGCAGGTTCTATGTTGCAGAAGTCCTACTTGCGCTGGAGTATCTTCACATGTTAGGCGTGATCTACCGAGATCTGAAACCAGAAAACATCCTTGTTCGTGAAGATGGTCATATCTTGCTCTCTGATTTTGATCTGTCTCTCAGATGTTCAGTGAGTCCTACTCTTCTCAGATCATCATCATTGGGCACAGAAGAGCCTTCAAAGAATCTGTCAGGGCCTTGTGCTGAAAACAGCTGCATTAATCCTATCTGCCTTCAGCCGTCTTGGGTTCAAGCTTCTTGCTTCACACCCCGTGTAGTAACAACAAAAACCCGAAAGCTAAAAGCTGACACATCCAAGCATGCAAACACTCTTCCGCAACTTGTTGCAGAGCCAACGGACGCTCGCTCAAACTCCTTTGTCGGTACTCACGAGTACCTAGCCCCTGAGATTATCAGAGGTGATGGTCATGGAAGTGCTGTTGACTGGTGGACGTTTGGAATCTTTCTGTATGAATTACTCTTTGGCAGAACACCATTCAAGGGGCCTGGAAATGAAGAAACATTAACCAATGTAATTTCTCAAAGCCTGAAATTTCCCGAGAACCCAACTGTTAGCCATCATGCCAGGGATTTGATCAGAGGCTTGCTTGTGAAGGAGCCAGAGAATAGGTTGGGATCAGTCAAAGGGGCTGCTGAGATTAAGCAGCATCCATTCTTTGTAGGACTGAACTGGGCCTTAATCCGCTGTTCTACACCGCCGGAGACACCAAGAAGGTGCGATTTGCAAACCCCTGTCGTCGTACGGAAGAAGAAAGAAGGCAGGTGCCTAGATTTTAGGAGTAATGGAGAGGACGTGGAGTTTGAACTTTTCTAAGTTTCTTTTTTCTGTACAGTTGCAAAGAGATGGGTAGTCTTTATGTTACGATTCTACCTTGTTCTGCAATCTCATGTATGCATACAGCTGGCTGTAATAAGCTTCCACTCGTTATTATGATATATGAGTTAAGATTACTCATTATTCTTGTAAGCTTCTATTACGAGGAATTATGGCCTAGCGTCTTTACAGAGAATTCATGCTGTCTTATGTTCCTGAAGATATGCTATTTCTGGCCTGACTTGATTTCTTTTTGCACAATAATAGCATGAAATAACTCTTGCTCGTGAAAGGAAAACGTATTTCCCTTGTTCCATGAGCAAGTGGTATTTCTTTGACGAGCAAGAGTTAGGGTGGAAAAAGAAGAAAGATGGAAGAAAAACACATTTGCTCACCATCCATGTAACCCTTCTACGGTTGTGTACCAAAATAATAAAACATCGCTTTTTATTCTGTAGTATGCCTAAGGGTAAAATGTAATGAATAAAAAAAATAAAAAAATGGAAAAAAATATGAGGGATACATGGATAGCACAAAAAAGGGAAACGAAAAATGAAGGGCCAAAGTTGCGCATTAAGGCGTTTCTTATGAGATTTAAAAGCTACTGAAAGATACTTCTACTCTCTATGGCCTTAATGTTATGATTCCATTTTCATGGATGCATCTACAATTCTTGTCGTAGATTAAACCATGCATGACCTGATCTTAGTCATAGATCCGTTATAATATGATTATCGAAGCCGTTATTCGTTTTTTATTATTTTTTCGTAAAATTCACTTTAACTCTTTAAGTTCAAGCAATAGACACATACTGGCATTTGGATCTACCCTGATTTCTTATTCTGGTCATTATTCTATTGCGTTAAAGGAAGAGTCATTTTCGTCCCATTAAATTTTGCAGCCGGTAGATGTTTGGTAAATTCGGTCCATGTTTTTTTTCTAAAAAAATAGCAATAACGTCTAAAATTATTAGTATGTTACACATTATTTTTTTTTTGAAGGTGCATTTTTTTAATGATTGCATTAGGTACGAAATCTCGTTTTAAAACTGAATAGTTAAGGCATCTTATTTTCATTAATTCGTCATTCAGATCACCTAATTAAAAACCTTCTAATAAACAAACTCTTAATTATGATAGTTCTTAGGAAACTAAATAGCTTTTAATTAAAGCACATTCTTTTTCATTCTAAGATAGGTAAAAAAAAATATTTAAAGATATATATCTTTTTGTTCAATTTTAAATTTATACTATTTCTTGTTGACCCATAAGAGTTAAAGCCGGTAAATTTTAATCAGAGCTGTGTATTGCGAAAAGAATATTTTGTGGCATATTACATAATGAATATTATCATAAATTATAAATAGTAATATTTTGATAACCAAAATATTTTTTAACAAATAAGCCGTTATTATTAATTAAAGAAGAAAAATGACATGAAAATTGATTGTATCACACAAAAAAGATTTTAAAGGTGGCTAATCTACATACGTCTCTTAAACGTTTCAAAACCTTGGATACGAACCGCCCACGGCTTGTATTTGCTTAATTTATCTAAGTAATATTTTGATGTAGCCAAAAGGTTGTATGCTATTTCGGTCATGACTTGTTATACAAATCAAATACTGCATGTTGAGAATTCAGGAGGAGAAAGATATTGCACAAAAAGAAAATATACAAAAGATTTTTAAGATTTGTTTTTTATTGAACTAAATTCTCGAAAGGATAATGAAATATAAGTAGACTAACAAATTAGGAAAATAGTACAACCATTCATATCCCGAATTACAAATAGAGTAGACCTAAAATAAATTAAGATTTTTTAAACTGTATTTAGAAAAAAAAAATTAAGATTTCAATTGAGTGAGAATTTAAGCCATTGTCAATCTGCATTGATATGATTACTTTCATAGTAATCGATAATGAGGTATGGCACAGTAATACACTTTTTTATTTATATAAATTCAAATTTTAATGATGAAAGTGTATGTCTCTTTATTTTTCTTATTTATTCTTTTACTAAATCCTGAAGTCTTTTTCTTAATCGAAAAAAGACTTTTACACTTAAACAAAAAACTTTTTTTTGCTAACTACAGACCAACAATGGTTTGTTTCCATGCTTTGGTTCTCTGCTCGCGTCTAATTAAAGTCTTAGATTATCATTCTTTAATTGTTCCATTAAGTGTTAACCAAGAAATGTGTTATTAGGTTACAGATTGAGGAACGGACTGAGAGAAGATGAATCCATTATCTAAATGGTTGGTTCAATTGGTGGTAGCAAATTGAATTCTAAGTGCTCATTGGTGCTACTATATTCATATTAGTCTCAAGGAATAAATAATTATTATTTTATATTTTTACTTCTAAATTAATCGAACGTCAGAAGTCTGGCATCCGAGACCTCCTATAGATTCGGTATCGCCAAAAAAATTAAATTAAAGTAATCATGCAAATCGATTGTAATAGTTTCAAATTTAATTTTTAGGAAAAATATATAAATTTATTATTCTTTCATTCCTATTTCAAATTAATTAAACACTAATCATTTTGGACGTCGAAAATCTCTCTCCACTTCGGGTCGCACCAAAAAGATTCTAAATTAAAGAGAAATATTAGCTTCCCATTCCCTTTTTAGAAACTCTAGTGGTTGGATATGAAGAAAATAACAATAAAAAAATGAGGTTCTTTAATAAAATGATCGATGACGCAAAGTTAGGTGTTGTGAGTGTAACTGATGTGACGGGTGACATAAGGAGTCAAAAGAGATGACACTTGTGGTAGGTTTCTTTCCTTCTCCTCCAAAACAGGGAGACGAACGAGGAGATTTGTTAAATCACTCTCTTTTGCCTTTTCTATCTTGAGTATTATATATTACGTTTTGCCAAAATAAAACTCAAAGTAAATAAATAAATAAAGAAAAGAGCAATACATTGCAAGGTGAAGCGTGGCCACAGGGGTCGCAATTCTGGGGGAAGCCGAAGCAGGCAAGCAGACGACAGCGTATGTGGACATGGGCGTATCTTGTCCCTACGCCAACCACATACGGCGTAAGCAAAAGGTCTACCGAGTTGTCCCCCAAAATCAGAAGGGGATGTTGATGTCCAATTGGAATTCTTCCCTGCGCTGCACTGCACTGCACTGAAAACTATGTCGATCGTGTCGACTTTTTTTCACGTCAAATGATTAGTTAGTTTTCTAGGTGCTTCTTCTTTTTTTTTTCAAATTTGTGTTGCAGGTTGCAGTCTGAATTTAGGACAGAGAAAATACATATCAAGAAGGATCAATTATTTTCCATCAGGATAATAGAAGAAAAAGGTATTCTGAGTCGCCTGTGTAGAATTAAATATTTATATGGATTATAAATATAAGACTTCATTACTAGGCAGCTGTGCGCAAAGTTTTATTCTTTTTTTTCCGATATTTTGAATCTTGGTATGTATTCCTTGTTAACCTTCTTTGAAATGAAAAAAAATATATATAATAGTAAAATAATTCGAGAAAATGCACTAAGGCACTATTTGATAAGTAAAAAGGTAGAGTATTGAATAATGAGTAATATTTTGATTGAATCAAAATGTTATTATAAATGTTTGATAATTTTTTTGAAGTAGCCTTTAAATGTTTTAACACGAAATATTATAAACTACTCCCACTAGCATATAGATTATGAAGATAGTGATTTTATATTTTATTCTTATTATGTCCTCATTCCTTTTAAAAATAATAAAAACTTGATTTAATTATTAAACATAATTTATTTTAATATATCACATCTTTAATTTTACTTACAAGCCAAATAAAATTTTTATTTTGAAATAATCAATCTTTATATTAAGATAATCTTTTTTTAAAAAAAACTTTACTATTTAGAATAAAATATTATAAAATTAATTATTATGAATATAATGTGTATAAGAAAGATGATAAATTATATCGTCACTGTATAAAATACACTAATTTAATCATTATATTTATCACATAGATTTTTATTAAATAAATCACTATCCGATAATAATTAATCGTTATTCTCTAATTAATTCGTTATCCTTTAATCGAATTATTATGCTCCAATCGAATAGAATCGTGAACATGACCAAACACATCCTGATATGACAAAGCTCGTAGCGTAGCGTTTGGATGTTAGAGTCCAAACTCAACTGTTAAGCTGGTCCAAGAGTGCGAGAGAGGGTTTAGGTTGTTAGATTTGCTATTGTCTATTTCTTAGACAAATTATTTAGGATTTGATTGTTTTTAAAAAGACGTAAGCGTCTTTTTTTTTCTCACATAAGAAAGGACCCGTATAAAAAAAGATTATATTGCTAAATCGATTGCTTTACTGATATTTTTTAACAGGGTATAATGATAATAAGTAATTTAAGTGTCGAATTTGATTTTTAAAAAATAGTATGAAACGCTTGGATAAATGTACTACTACTCTTTATATATATATATATATATATATATATATATATATATATATATATATATATAAGTAAAGGTAAAAACATGGAGTATGAGAGCATAAAGCATGAGAGCATGACAAGTGACATATTATCATGATGACATGTGTCATAATTAAAATAATACGAAATATAACCATAATTTATATACAATACTAAGTTATATCATAATTTAGATTGTATCCTATTATTTAGTACAATATCATAAAATTAGTAAGCTAAACATATCCAATACAAACTTCCTTACGTTGTCCCTACGTAAGGAAATTTCTAATATTTAATTTCGGATATGTTTAAGCATAAATATTAATAACAAAAGTTAGTTATACCAGATTATCAATATCATATATGTAAATAAATGATTTTCTTAACTAATCTCAATCTATTTCAACTCATAGTCACAATATGCATAAGACTGGTCAAACCGAAATATTAATAATAAAATATCAGATAATATATATGTGTGTGATGTGTGTAATGTCATCTAACAAAATCAATTTTTTTTAACGAATCTTAATTTATGTCAAATTCGAATCATACGCTAAATATGTAATGTCATCTAACAAAATTAATATTTAGATTAACGATCCTAATCTATTTTGAATACTAATGTATAAAAACGATATATATCTTAATATTTAATTTTGGATTTTTAAAAATATCCCAATCCTACGTATCCGAATATTAAGCCTTATATATATATATATATATATATATATATATATATATATATTTCTAAGCAATATATAAAAGTAAATCTCATGTTAAAACAAATGATATTTAATATTTAATTAAGTAATTACATGGAAAACTCTTATACATAGTTATTGGGGTAACATATATAATTATAATTCTAAACATAATTCTAATTCATTATATAGATAGCATTAGAATTTGAAATAGATTGAGATTAATATTATATTATGATTATAATTTGTATACACCTTAGGATTTATATATCTAAGTATTCCATATAATCAGACATCAAATAAAGTTAGGATTTTATATGTAAGATAATCATAGTTACATATAATAATAATAATAATAATAATAATAATAATAATAATAATAATAATAATAATAATAATAATAATAATAATAATAATAATAATAATAATAATAATAATAATAATAATAATAATAATAATAATAATAATAATAATAAAATAAAATTATGAAATTATAACATAATCATAGTTATCAAATACTAATAATAGATAAGATTTGTAACCTCATATTTCAGTTAAGATTTATTAAAATAAAAAAATAATATTAAATTTATGAGGATATTTCGATTACAAACATATTTTTTAGTATGATTAACTATATAATATTTTTATCTAAAAGATAATGTACAAGTAAACAAATGATTCATTCTTAAAAGAAATTTGTTATTTTCAGAATTAAAAAACATTTAAAAAGAAAATAATTTGAGTCAACTTAAGATTAATGTTTTTTTATCAATTTAAGTATGAATTAAAATAAATAATTTTTTCATTATAAAATAATAACTCCTTTTATCTTCAAAATGAAAATAAATAATTCAATTTGAGTCAAATAAATATTACAATTTAATGTTTTCCTTATTAATGATAATGTGCAAGTAAATAATAATTATTTCGTAAAAGATAATTTCTTATTTCTGGAACTAAAAAATAATTTAAAATAAAGAATGGAACTTTATGATTAATCTTTATTTTCTATCAATTTGAGTATGATTAAAATAAATAATCTTCCCTTTTTAAAAGGTAATGCATAAAATATTAGAAAATAAATCATATATCCTTTCTACAATAATGTATTATTTTAAGGATTAAATAAATAATATTTCCTTTGTAAATGACTATGTACAAAAATAATATTTCATTTTTAAAGGGTAAATGTATTACTTTTATAAATTAAAATATAAAACAATAAATTCAGTTGAGTCCAAATAATTTAAAACAAAGAATTCATTTTGAGTCCAATTAAGATTAATCTTTCCTTATATTTTCTTTTTTAAAGATAAGGGACAAGTATGATAATTTTAGAAAATGAGAAATATCTTATAGTGGTTTGTTGGATAAGGTAACAAAAATAAAATTAAATTAAATAACACAATTTAATTAGAAGCAGTTTTTGTATGATTAAAATAAATATTTTTTCTTTCTAAAAAATAATGCACAAGTAAATGATATTTCCATTCCAAAAGATAATTTGTGTTTTAATTAATAATTTAAAATAAATAATTTAATTGTAGACTAATTAACATTAAATCTTTTATTTCTAAAGTATAATGGACAAGCATAATAAAATAAGTAATATTTTCTTTTTAAAAAATATATTATTTAAGAAATAAAAAAATAAATTATTCAATTTGATTATGATTAAAATAAATAATATTTCCTTTCTCAAAGTATCATGTCAGTATAATGATAATTACTTATTTTTGGCATTACAAAATAATTTAAATGTAAGAAATTGAGATCAAATTAGGATAAATTTTTCCTTTTTAAAAGATAATGGACAAGTATAATAAAAAAAGTATTATTTCCTTCTTAAGATAATGTATTATTTCATAAATAAAAAAATAAATATTCAATTTTAGTGTGAATAAAATAAATAAATTTTCTTTGTAAAAGGTAATGTACATATATAATAAAATGTTATACTAGATATTGTTTTATTTACAAAATTAAAAAAAAATTAAAACAAAGAAGTCAATTTGAGCCCAATGAAAATTAATATTTACTTATAAAATAAAAAAAAATTATAAATAAGAAAATAATTATATTTTTGGAAAATAGTTAAATTTTTCATAAGAAAATTAAGTAGAAGTTGGGGTCTTAATAGATTTAAATTGAATTTTAAAAATTTTAAAGTAGACTACCATATTTATGACATTTATATGCTAATAAATTATTTTTGATAAATATTAAAAGTTATAATATTTTAATTATTATAATATCTGTCATACGTGCATCGTACGAGATTTAGCACTAGCTGCATATAACTTGATAATAAAATAACTGATAGACTGTTTTTATAGATAGTAATTAAAATACATTTGAATTATGTCAATACAAATATATTTTAGTTTAATGATCCGAATTAATGATCACACACATTAAAACGGGGTGAAGTTCCCCCTCGTTCTGAAATTAGACTTGCCATCAATCAAAATCTCAAGATCTCAGCAGCAGCAGCAGTGCAAAGCCTTCACCACACGATCCATTTTTGTTTCTTCCTCTCTCGATTAGATTGAATTACGACTATTCAATAAAACTAATAAACCGAGCGGAGAGGAGAAGGTTGTTTGATCCCACAAGGATCGATGTGATATCTCACCATCTCCACATATATGTCTGTGTGCACCCAATCTAAATGGATAGTTACATTGATAGGATTAGAGGTCACTTCAAGTCTCTTATTTTTTATAAGCTTCCCTTAGATCTTATCATTTTCTTTGTGGAGGTACAGGGGCTGGTCGGAGACAGACATGTAACGTGCATATTATTTGGTCCTTCCATTTTGCATCACTGTTTGCCCTTCCTTGCCATGCTTTCTTGCCTAACGTACTCGTTGACGTAAATATACAAAATGAAGAATAATAGAATAATAAGTTCTCGGAGTCGTGCACAGGATTGGGTCTATACAGAACGGAACCCCATACCAAAATTATGATTACTTTTAAATGGTAAATGGTTTAATTTTTTGTATGATAGATCACATAAGCGATTTGTTTTCTTATTTCTACTCTTGATTTGACCACGCGTGCAACACTCTAGTCCATGATGTAAAACTCGGCTCGATTGGACTGATCGAATCAGTGTTCGGTCACGAAAACATCTTGCGATTTTTTTTAAACTCATCCTTGAAGTTGCCACACGAAAACATCTCGCGGATTTTTTTAAACTCATCCTTGAGGTTATCATTTTGACATAATTAAGCTCGATCAAAATCCGAGTTCCAACAACCGATTCGATGAATTTGAATGATCCGGTCGGATCGAAGTAAAATAAGTATGAGAATATTTTAAAATAAGACACATTACTTGTATATATATTTATTTAAAATTCATGCTTCAACTTTTCTTCAATTTTCAGAATATATCATTGATATTTTTTTAGTTTATAATTATAAAGATTTTTTTGTCTTTTAGGTAATAGTTATTTAATTGATACTTCCTTTATTATATTATTTGACTTATTATATCCTTTTTATTTGACTTTATTATGTTTTAATTTATTTGTTATGCATCTTTCAAAGATATTGTGGCCATTTGGCAACGAAAACTAGAGTTCCACCAAATTCAAATTAGTTCGGGTTATGTTTGGTTAGAGTGAAATTTGATGATGAGAAATAAAATAGTTGATGTGATAGGAAAAAAATAAATATGATGAATTAATTTTAGTTAGTGATTGAATTAAAAATATATATTATAATATTGTTAAAAAATTAAAACACATTAATATAAATAAAAAAATGTCAACAATTTTGTAAAAAAAATTATTATTTAAATATAAAAATTCAATTATTTAGTAATTTATATTTAATGAAATTTTTAAAATTTATAATAAAATAATAAATAATATTATATTAATATATTTATATTTATATTTTTTATATAATAAAAATAAATTAACTTATATAAGAAAAGTTATAAAAGAAAATGATACAGAAAAAAAGTCAAAACGTTATTTCAAAAATAAATAAATAAATAACTGTCAATTCCACCAAAATGATGGAATCGATGGCTTGGAACCACGGTCATGTGACCCTGGATCCATTCCGATGAGATGTTTGGGGAACCTGATGGAACCAGGAGACTAGTTCCACTCGATTTCACTTTTCAAACACCCCCATAAGAATATGAGAAAAATATTGAATATATTTTATTTTTTTATTAACATATGTTATTTGATTGATTAATTTGGTTCTATTCGATTTGATCCGACCGATTCAATCTGATCCGATCATCAATTTGGCCGATCATAAATTCGGATCATTGTAAAAAGTGGATTAAAATTTCTTGTGAAATTATTTCGCAACCTATTATTTTATTTTAAAGCGAAATAATGCCTACAAATAAATAAAAAGTAAAATATTTAGCTTTATTTCTTGAATTAGGTGTAAATTTTTCTCGGTTGCAAAGTGGTGGTGAAACGCGCTCCGTCGGCTCAGGCACAGTGGCAACAGACGTTATTTTTAGATCTTCCCGCCCCTTTCTATTTCGCCCATGAATCCAAATTTCCAGCTAAGCGCCGAAACGCTTGTGGACCCCGCAGGGCCCCTGTTTACTTCCACAGAGCATTTTCGTATGCGGACCCATCATTTAACTGTTTAATTAATTATTTTCTTATTTATTATTTTGTATTTTAAATATATTTTCTCTTCTTCCCAAATTTTGGTTTTTATGCGTGTTTTACTCGGAGAGAGAGAACTGCCGCTGCTTGTTCTGCTGCTTCAGCTCGTGAATATTTTTTCCTTCGCCAATTTCTCCCGTCCGCCGAACCGGCGAACCCTAATCCTTGCGGCTTGCGCCTCCCGATCCGCCATTCCCGACCTCAAACCCGAGAAACCCCGGGCTTGACCTGCGTTGCTCGCGGCGAGAGGGATCGCGGAAATTGATCCTTTGGGTCATGTTGCTCGCCGTCGGTGTCTTGCCGCAGTCGTTGGCTATGGCCTTTATCTGTCGCGGTTGCCCTCTTCCAGTTTGAGTTTATGCAGCTTTCGTGCTGGTTTCATCGTATCTGTTTAATCGGCGTGGTTTATTCTGGGTTTCTCCGATCTGGTTGATTGAAATGTGACAGTGGAAGGGCCTTTTTTTGCTCTTTCACAGCTTAAGAATGTTTATGGCTTTGGTAAGTTGGTCGATCTGGGTTCGGGAGCCGTAAAGATTGATTCTTGTGCAATATTTTAGAAATGGATGAGAATTTTCTGGAAAATATGCCCAGTTTACTTGGACAAGTTGATCCTTGTTTCTTTTGATCGTACTGTAAATGATCATTTCCTAGTTGAAGCATGACTTTTCAAGATATTGCCATTTACAAATCAAATTAAAAGCTGAGTTCTTTATATCTTTGTTAAATTTGGAAGCATGGTATATCTTTGTGTAGTGGCATGATGTGTATGCGAATTTTTATTTTGGAAACTCTTTGATAAATTAGAATAAAATAAACAGCGACATCAATGTCAAAATATGTTGATCTATATTTTATTTTGCAATGAATGCATAAACGTTCGGTAAGAAAAATCCTCTTCCCCCTCAAAATAAAAAAAATCCATAATTAAAAAAAAAAAAAAAGCTTCACTTCCTGCTTGTTACCTGACGTGCTTTGTATTTAGTAATTAGTATGTCTTTGAGTATCATTGGAGTATATACTTCTTGCTAATAAAGTGCTTGACATCTTATGTTTAGGGCTCATGGTTGTGATTAATTGGGAGTCTAGCACAAGCAGCATGCTCATTCTCTGAATGCAGGTGTCACATTGTCAATACACTTCTGTAGAAGCCTAGACGAAGTCACGAAAAGCATGAATTTTGTTAATCCATCAGCATGCACATCTTCATGTATTTTCTCTGTGTTATCGAGATAGACTGATCCAACTGACATCGCCTAAACATGGGTTCATCTGGTGGTACCTCAGAGATTGTTGAATCAATTGAAGAGCTGAATTCTGGTCAACATTCTAATAGATCTAAAATGCTAAGAATTAAGCTGAAAACAGATAAGTCTGATTCTTATCCTATGGAAGATGACCTTGATCGCCTCATCAGGGCAATTAATATCCGTGCCTCATCAAGGGCTTTGGGTACTTCTAATCAGATTGCGTCAGACGTAATAAAAAAGAATGCTCTGAAAAAACCAGTCAGAGTGGGACCATCTCAAGCATCAGGGATAGGAATATCAGAGTCTGTGACCTTGAAGCAAGCCTTAAGGAGGTTATGCATTTCCCAGGCATCAGAAATGGCTGCCATGAAAAGGTTGACAAAACCTGCTAGTGTATCTGGATTTTCTGATTCTGGGTTTATTAAAAAGCTATATGCATCTGTTGTTGATGAAGATAACAGAAATATGGTAGAAATATCAGTCATGCCTGGAGAAGTTTCACCCCATGCATCTATAAAGGGAAACAGATGCTGCAAAAGGCAGAATATGGAATCATGTGATCAGATGACTGTCTCCTCTCCACATGCAACATTTTCTGGTATATCAGTAGTGCCAAAGATTAGAATTCAGGATGTTATTAAGCCCATGTATACAGAGGCGGAAGATAATTCACCAGCAACACCAGGAAAGGATAAAAGTAACATGCAGTCGTCCATATCCAGCTCATGCATGACTGCTGCATCAAGAAAGGCTTTGACTTCAAGAGCAGTTAAGCCAGCGTCTCGAAATAAGTCTTCTCTTAAAAAAAACAGAAACACAAAATTAACTTCACTTTCTGGTGGTTCCAGTCAACAGGTTGAAACTAACAAAGAGGGTAGTTTTCCTGCTCATTCAGTACCTTGTAATCTTGAAGAACCTGTGCCAAGTGTGGCAAAAAATTTGAATCCTGTGAGTGCAGTTGTGGTTCAGAACATTTGCTGTGATGCAACCAAACTTGTTTCAAGTCCAAGTAGCTATGGTGTAAGCAAGGCAGAAGGTGGGAAAATGAACGAATGCTCAAGAATAAGAGAAAAAGGTGAGTGTTCCCATAGTTCCAAAAGTAGCATGGGAGACTACAGTGGCAGCACTAGCATAAGTGATGAGAGCCACCAGAGTGGTATAAGTTGTAATGGCAGTAGGCCTCACATGTCAAAGGATATAAGATGGGTAGCCATCCGCGAGGTTCTGTCTCAGCAAGAAGGTTTAGGATTAAAGGACTTCAATCTTCTCAAAAAATTAGGATGCGGAGATATTGGAACTGTATATGTAGCTGAGCTGATTGGTACAGAATGCTTGTTTGCATTGAAAGTTATGGATATTGACTTTCTGATAAGCAGAAGAAAAATGATTAGAGCACAAACAGAAAGAGAGATACTGCAAATGCTTGATCATCCATTTCTTCCTACACTATATTCCCATTTCACAACTGATAACCTGTCTTGCTTGGTCATGGAATATTGTCCAGGTGGAGATTTGCATGTGCTGCGACAGAAACAACCAAGTAGGTGTTTCACTGAACCAGCTGCAAGGTATGCATGGTTATGCTCATATTCCTTTATGCATTATTACTCTAGTTTCATTTGGGTGCTATATCAAAGTTATATCAACTATATCTTAAAGTATGGCTAAATATACAAATAGATTACCTTCAGAAAGCTACTAATCAACATGATAGTGGTAAGTTTTCAGCCAGGGCATTATGTTTTATGAAATTTGAAGTAGCAACTGTGGTTCTGATGTGTTGGTTAAGGAGCATTTCATGTTGACACAAATGATGTCATTTTAGCATAGTCATGTGTGGAGATAAATATTTTTTCTTTTACTTTTGTTTTCATTTTGGTAGGTTTATGACAAAGTCATTGTCACTCTACTCAGGTTCTATGTTGCAGAAGTCCTACTTGCGCTGGAGTACCTCCACATGTTAGGGGTGATCTACCGGGATCTGAAACCAGAAAACATCCTTGTTCGTGAAGATGGTCATATCATGCTCTCCGATTTTGATCTGTCTCTCAGATGCTCAGTGAGTCCTACCCTTCTTAGATCGTCGTCATTAGGCACAGAGGAGTATTCAAAGAACCTGTCAGGGCCTTGTGCTGAAAACAGCTGCATTGATCCTACCTGTCTCCAACCATCTTGGGTTCATGCTTCTTGCTTCACACCCCGTTTAGTATCTACAACAATGTCAAAGACCCGAAAGCTAAAAGCTGACACATCCAAGCAAGTAAACCCTCTTCCACAGCTTGTTGTAGAGCCAACGGATGCTCGCTCAAACTCGTTTGTGGGAACTCACGAGTATTTGGCCCCTGAGATTATCAGAGGCGATGGCCATGGAAGTGCTGTTGACTGGTGGACTTTTGGAATCTTTCTATATGAACTACTCTTTGGAAGAACACCATTCAAGGGTCCTGGGAATGAAGAAACGTTAACCAATGTGATTTGTCAAAGCCTGAAATTTCCTGAGAACCCAACCGTTAGCTATCATGCGAGGGATTTGATCAGAGGCTTGCTTGTGAAAGAGCCAGAGAATAGGTTGGGATCAGTCAAAGGGGCTGCTGAGATTAAGCAGCATCCATTCTTTGAAGGACTGAACTGGGCCTTAATCCGATGTGCTGCACCGCCAGAGACACCTGGAAGCTATGATTTGCAAACCCCTGTAGTCGTACGGAAGAAGAAAGAAGGCAAGTGCCTAGATTTTAGGAGTAATGGAGAGGACGTGGAGTTTGAGCTTTTCTAGAAATTTTTTTTTTCTGTGCAGTTGTAGAAAGATGGGTAGTCTTTATGTTACAATCCTACTTGTTCTTGTACCTGCTATCTCATGTAATACATAGAGCCATAATGTATGACTGTAATAAGTTTCCACTTCTTTTTATTTTTTTATTTATATGAGCTAAGATTACTCATTCTTCCTGCTCAATTTTTCTTAAAGCTTCATCAAACGAGTTTTCGCAAGCAAGAGTTATAGTAGAAAAAAAGATGAGGACAAATGAAAAGAGAACACATTGGCTTACCATCCATGTACCCCGTCTACCATAATTGTAAAAGAATAGGCATTGCGTTCAGTACTGTGTACGGGTTACATTGCAAGAAAAATTCTGATTTTCGACGATTTATTTTCGACGGGCGTAAATCCGTTTGAAGTATCGATGGATTTTTCGACGAATTGAATTATCCGTTGAAATTATCGTCGAATAAGTTTTCGACGGTTTTAGCCGTCTGAACATACGATGATTGAAAATTCGTCGAAAATTTTCGTCGAAAGTTTTGATAATCGTAACTGTCGAAGATATTAAAACCACCCATGGTGGTTTTTTGACAGTTCATATCATCGAAAATTTCGACGGTTCACGTATTCGTCGAAACTTTCAGCGGTCTTAGCCGTCGAAATATCTTCACGTTAATGGGTTATCTTATATTTTCATTTTCGACGGTTCTGGCTGTCGAAAGTTGAGACGTTTAACGGAACCATTGATATTTCGGCGGTCAGACCCGTCGGAAAGTTAACTCATTTTAATTCTATTTTAAATATTTTCGACGGTTTTGACCATCGAAAGGGAAGATTTATAATTTATATAATTCTCTTTCACTTGTTATAATTATTATATATTTCAACGGTTAAAACCGTCGAATGTTTCAATTGTTCATCCAGCGAGTTTGACCGTCTGAATTTGAATTAATATTTTATTGTATTTACCTATTTTCCGACAGTTTCGACCGTCGAAAATGGACTATATAAATATCCGACCCCACTGTCACTATTTCGGTTTTCCTCTCTTCTACTCGATCGCGGGCGAACTCCGATCCGACGGCGACCTCCATTGACCTTCCCGGCATCCGCGCTCCGCCACCGCCTGCTAGCTGGACCGACGGCCGTCGGTGCCTGTGAAGGAGACCCGCCGTCGCCTGCATTGCGCTCGCGCGTGTCCCGTCGCTGCCTGAACAAGTGAAGCCGCCGTCCGCCGCCAGCAGCTCGACCCGCCGCCGCCTTTGCAACCTCCGTCTCCGGCGCAGGTATGCTCCCCGGCCCAATCGTCCGGCCTCTCTCCTAGCCTCCGCCCTCCGCCCTCTCTCAATTCACTCGCGGCGGTTTGATCCGGCCGCCGCGCACAACAGCCTGATGCGGCCGTGCGTGGCGGCCTGATCTGTCCACGGCGGCGGCCAAAATTGAACGCGGAGGCCTCCGGACTGATCCGGCCAGGACCGGCGCAGCGGCCAGATCTTTTCGTTTCTTTTTTTCAAATTTTGAAGTCTATAAGCAACTCATTATGTTCATCTTGTTTGTTAGAGATCATAAGCAACAAAGCATTTAGCCGATGATTCTGTCTTCTAAGTACATAATAATTTTATTATTAGCATGAATGAGAAGTGATATTTTAGTGGGATCTTATAAGTGCAAAAGAACATGTAGATCGAGTCGAATTTGGATAATGCGTACATGCTTATGCAAAAGAAATTATGTATTGAACCAAGTTGTACAAGCATAGAATTTTGGGGATCCATTTCACAATAGCAGTACTATCGACGGGTAACCACAAGCTTCTTGTATGTTAATATATTTTAATTTTTCGTACAACACTTATATTTCTTGCTTGAGGAGCTTTGTGAGGTTTCTCCTTTCGACAAGCTTGAAAGTGTAAGAATGCAAATTTTGATTATTATCATAAATTTGATCTTCATATGTTTTCTTGTCTTATGTTTGATTTAAATGCAGGTTTTGGAATTACTTTGTTGTCTTCGTCATTCCAAATGACGTAAGTCTTTAAGTCATTACTATTCATATGTGTTGGCAATGAAATATGAATTCTGTCACTCCAAACGAAGTAAAGTTTTTAAATTTGTTACTTTAAATTTCATTCATTAGTTCTTATTTGTTATTTTATAGTGCAAATATGATTACTTTTAATTAGTGTTTATGATGTTCCTGATTAGTTCTAATTAGTATTTATTTTAGTTCATATTAGTGTTTATGATGTTCCTGATTAGTTGTAATTACTATTTATGATGTTTCTTCGATGTTTTATTTAAAGTTTAATACGTGAACCATCATAGTGAGTGCCAAATTTTGACTGGTTTTGTACACATAAATTCTTGTTCTTTGTGTATGCCTCTTATTATAAAATTTTTAATATTTAATTACTATAACTTGCAAATAATGCAAAAATTATGTCATACTTAAACGATCGTCGATGTATGTACAATAGAAATAATCCTGATCGTAAAGGTTTGACACAAGAATTCATAGATGACGTTGTCTATTACACTAGTGTAGCTTGTCAATCTTTGTAATTTCAATGGGAGGGAACAATTAGGTGTCCTTGCTTGAAATGTGTTAGCACAAAGTTATAAATGCTAGAGACAGTTAAGGTTCACTTATATAGAAGGAGTTTCAAACCAAATTATTGGCAATGAGATGATTTAGATGAAGGAGCACCTTCAACAAGTGTACGAAATCCAGGTCTCCATTTTGTCGATCCTCGTGAAGAATTTACTTCGCAATACGAATAACTAGTTTATGACGCAACTGCAACTGAGTATGTGAATATTAGGTTTGAGCAAGATGAAGAGACACTAAATCCAGAAGCAAGAGATTTTTATGAGTTGCTAAACGCTTCGAGCCAACCCTTATGGTCCGTGTGTGAAAGTCATTCGGAACTATCACTTGCTGTTAGATTGTTGAATATGAAAGCAGATCACAATATTTTACAAGTATGTTTTAATGCATTTCTACATATTTTAAAAGATGTCACACCAACTGGGGCTCGCATTCCTGAAAATTTTTACAGAACAAAAACGATTGGTTAGTAAACTTGGTCTTGGCTCAGCTAAAATAGATTATTGTCGCGATGGTTGTAGTTATATTATGGCGACGACATGAATATAAATGAATGCAAATTTTGTGGGGCCGAACGATATAGAGTGACTAACAAGATTCAAGTGGCTTTGAAAAGAATGCATTATTTGCCTCTTATTCCAAGACTTAAAAGACTATACTCGTCTATAGGATCAACGTCGCAAATGAAGTGACATGCACAACATAATACTTCTGAAGGTGTCATGCTTCACCCATCGGATGGTGAAGCGTAGAAATATTTTGATCGTATGCATCCTGATTTTGCTAGCGACGAAAGGAACATAAGGCTCGGATTATGCACAGATAGTTTTACATCGTATGGTCAGACTTCAATTCTTTATTCATGTTGGCCGATCATAGTACCACCATATAATTTGCCACCTGCAATTTGTATGTCCGCACCTTATATGTTTTTAACATGCATTATTCTTGGTCCTCACAGTCCTAAACAGAAGATAGACGTGTATTTACAACTTTTAATTGACGAGTTAAAAGAACTGTGAGATGGTATAGTTACTTATGATGTGTCGATCAAACAAAACTTCACCTTGAAAGCTGCCTTATTATGGACAATTAATAATTTTCTTATCTATGAAATGTTTGGATGATCACAGGGAAACTAGCTTGTCCATGTTTCATGAAACACTCAGATGCGTTCACTTTGAGAAATGTGAGTAAAAATAGCTGGTTTGATTGTCATAGACAGTTTCTTACAGCAGATCATCCATATAGAAATAATCGAAATGCATTTTGACGGAATAGGATTGTACACGACATAGCTCCGGTCAGACGCTCAGGAACTCAATTACGTCGCATTGTCAATGCTTTATGCAGAATTGTCGATGACCCAAATGTCACATACAAAGAGTATGATATTTTTCATAACTGGACCAAACGATGTATATTCTGGAATTTATCTTATTGGTCTGATTATTTGATACGTCATAATTTGAATGTCATGCACATTAAAAAAATGTGTTTGAAAATGTATTCAACACTATAATGGACATTAATGATAAAACAAATGACAACCTAAATGCGAGACTAGATTTGAAGGAGTACTATCGAAGGCCAGAGTTGCACATAATTAGTTTACCTAACGGTAGATTATCTAAGCCAAAGGCAAGTTATGCTCTTACTAAAGAGCAGAAGACCCAAGAACTGAGAATGTCGGATGGTTATGCATCAAATCTGACAAGATGTATGAACATGAATAACTTGCGTTTATTTGCCATGAAAAGTCATGACTGTCACATATTTATGGAAACTTTGCTTCATACTGCATTTTCATCCTTGCCGGACAAGATTTGGAAGCCGATAATGAAATTAAGTCAATTCTTTAAGGAATTGTGTTCGACAACATTAACGGTGAAAAATATGATTCAATTGGAGCGTAATATTCCGATAATATTATGTAAGTTGGAACGAATATTTTCACCGAAATTCTTTGATTTCATGGAGCACTTATCTATTCATCTGCCATATGAGGCAATGGTAGGTGAAACATTACAATATAGGTGGATGTATCATTTTAAAAGATATCTTAATCGAATTAAAAGGACGGTTAAGAACAAAGCACGTGTCGAAGGATTCATATGTGAAGCCTATATGATTCAAGAGATTTCGTACTTTTGTTCCTACTATTTTAAGTCCAATGTTAAGTGTGCGAGGACCAGAGTTCATCGGAATGATGAAGTTTCAGAAGAATAGTCTGCTGTGTCATCCTTGTCGATTTTCAATCAGTTAGGACGACATTTTGGGAAGCCAAGAACTTGATGGTTAAGTGATGCAGAATTCAAGTCTGTCACGAATCATATCCTTCTAAACATGCAGGAGGTGCAAGGGTATATGGTCGTAAATCGATTTTAGGTTCCTCTAGTTAAGGTATGCAAGCAATGCTTCATCTGATGGCAGAAGATCAGGCAAGAGATCAGACAAGAGGTTACACAAGAAATCAGAAAGGAATTCGAAGAATGTGAACGTCGTACGAAGAAAGAGATGAAGAAAATGATGCGTGACATGATGCGTGGCGAACTCGACGACGAGGACGATTTAGTACTATAGTTTTTTTTTGTGTTGTGTTGCGCTCAGACAAGGTGCTAACTCACTTCCCCTAGTTGATAACATTCTACATATTTGTTCTACAAAACTCACTATCATTCCCGACTTTTTGTGCTGTGCAGTGATAATCGAGGTGCCTTGCGAAAAGGTGGATCGAATTGCCAATTCATTAAGTTCTTGAGATCCGACGGGGAAAGCGAGACCATATCATTTTGCTCGGCCCATGTGTCCATCTTCTTGTGACCAGGACATCGCTTTGCTTACCATCTTCATGTTTCCAAGACATTATGTGTTGCATTTGTGTTGGACAATTGTTATGTGCCAGATTTGTGATGTGTTGGACATTGTGTTGCATTTGTTTTGTTTGGACAATTGTTATGTATTGTGTTGGACATTATGTGTTACATTTGATTATTATGATCAAATTGGACATTTATTGTATTATGTGTTTGGACATTTAATTTCTGTCATTTTTTTATTTTTTTAATATTTCTGACGGTTAGAATCGTCGATAAGCATCGATATGTATTTAATATTTTCGATAGTTATCGACGATTCTAACTGTCCGTCCAAACTTATAAACGGTCTTACTCGTCGCTAAGCATCGATGGTTTCAACCGTCCAAAGTTAACAATGATTTGAGCCGTCGAAACTCAACTGTTGAATCGACGGCTCAAACCGCCGATATGAAATTTCAACGGTAAACCATCTTAAATCTTCAACCTTTGACGGTCGTGCCCGTCAGCTAGATCGTCGAAGATGTCGACGGTTCAGAAATAACTGTCGCAAATCGTTTGCAACGCGTCGTTTTCGCACGGACGTTATCCGTCGAAAAATTCATCTAAAAATGTCATTTTCGATGGTGTAATACGCTATTTTTTTGTAGTGTCAAGAGTCAATCGTAACGAATAAAGAGAATAACATAATGAAAAAAGTAATACAAGGGTTACGCAGAAAGTGAAAAGAAGACTTATCAATGACTGAAGAATATGAACTTTCTACTTATGATCGTCACGAATTAAATTATAATCAAATTGCTTTGGGTCGGTTACTAGTGTCAGTAATTGGAGATTACACAATTCAAACAGTTATAAATTCGACTCAAATCAAAATAGACAAATAAAAACAAAAATAACCCCTTTGAGTTAAGAACAATTACCAATTACTAAGGTAAGATTTTTTTGACATAAACGATTAAAGCTTTTTAATTTTTCTTTGGTTAGTCAGTTATTATTAATAATAACTATATAATTGTTGAGAATTACTCTTTGTTTGACTTAAACTGAGAATATATTTCTTTTCCCACAAAAATTTGGAAATAGAGAATTCTTGCGAGATTGAAATGCTACGGAATGATTCTATTTTCATTAGTTGCACATACCAAAAGTTTGGACTTACATCATGGCTTTCAAGATAACAAAAATTACATCTAACATAACTATAATAAAAGTGAAGTTATGTAATTAACTTTATTCATGAAAATAATGTACATCCAGATAGAGTTAATGCGAAAATAGTTTGAGATAAAAATAATAAAAAACAATGATAGACATAGCATTATATTGTTAATTATAACTTAAGGAGATCATTGACTATGTTCAAAATATGATGCTGCAGCATATAGAATCAGAAAAAAATGATTACATTTCATGAAGCTTAATAATGTAAAAAAAAATCTAAAGCTAAAAAATGATAAATATAACTTAAGTTATAATTTGCAGAACATCTTCAAAGATGTATATAAGTTCTAACCAATGGATATAAGAAAATACATAAATACCGGTTGACATGTTCATTAAATTTATATTTTGTAATGCATTATAAATACTAAAGAGCATAATATGAAGAGTTTTCGCCAAGTTGGCTTCTGAACTGAGTGTAACATTATACCTTATTTTCGTAAGTTAGTTTTTTTTCTCCAAATATCAACACACAATAAAATTTTTTTTTCATATAACTCCGGTGTGGTCCTCTTGTGTTTGGATTGAGACTGGCTCAGTTTCACTCGTTCACCCAAACGATGATATAAACTTGACACGTGGAACCCTTCAAGGTGTTTAGAATGTACTTGGCGCACATGCGGCACACATAAATCTCCCGAGCTGCCATAAAAAAAGGTGGCATAAAACAGTCCGCTACGTACCAAGAGCCAAACAGCTTTTACCCACCAAGCGAAACAAAACAAAGCGCTTCCCACGCTACGGTTACCAACCCGAATTATCTCCATGTTAACTCTCCGCTTTCCAACCAAAAAAAAATATTTAACTCAGTTTTAGTTAAAAGACAAGAATTCACGGAAGGCAAATAAATAACGTAATTCAAATAACTATATGTTAATCATAAATGCATTTCGAGATTTAGTTATTTTCAATTGGATTATTATTTTAGACACTGATTACAATCAGATTTACATGAAATTTCGGTTTATTTCATGACAGCAGCTTATACAAGAAAATGCATTTAACAGTTTCTAAAATATATAAAAAATAACATCGAGATAATCGCTAGAAAAATGTTATTTTCTTTTTTCAGTCATTGAGAAGAGAAACAAACGGCGTCCGCTCACCGTGAGCTGCTCACGTTTGGTTTTAAAAACTAATAAACGGAGGACGAACTCCGTCGTCGGGACTCGTCACGTTTTCTCCCCGTCGGTCTCTCGCTTTTCCAGACTCCCCCCTCTCTCTCTCTCTCTGCGCTGTTGCATTACATATATACCTCCACGCATATATGGTGTTCTTAGATCCAAAGAAGGCCTTGCTCCTCCTCCTCTCCTTGCCCGAAGCTTCCTCAAGGTCACTGCGCAATGTCCTACACCCTCGCCGGAGTACAGTTCCTGACCGCCGCGCCCTCCCGATCCGGCTCGCACGGCGATCGAAGGCACGGCGCCGTTGCCGTCGCCGCCGACAATAACCTCTCCTTTCTCGTGGGCAAGAAGAGCGGCGGTTTGTTCCCCCGTAAGGCCAGTTCATGTGACTTCTCTTCTTCGCGGTCATTCTTCATGCATCTGTTGAGCAAGAGCTTCGTGATTCTTAGGACCCTTACCCCTTGTTCTGCCACTTCTGTTGTTATCTTCAAATTTTATTTTATTTGAATTTTCTCGTAGTATGCATAATTGTTAACTTTTTTGGACATTATTTTAATAGGACACACATCGGAATGGTATAAATGTTTCTGTTCTCTGTTACTTGTATAAAATACTTAGATTACGGTTCTTGTTTCTTTCTCCCTTTTAGTATTTGATTGACGGGAATGGACACGCGGACTGGAACATCTAGATAGAATTTAGCAGTTATCAAATACGGTGTTCTCGTGGATCTAGGAGACAGGAGTGTAACCTCTAGTAACACTCACGGCAGAGACTTCGAAGGCAAGGGATTTTTTACAGTGGGGAAGTCACTGTGGGATGTGTCTGATGCCATGATCACAGTTTTGAGAATGCAGTGAAGTTGGAGGCATACCATGAGTGGTTCGTAAGATAAAAGTTTAGTGTGACATGTTGTTGCCGAGTAGCGACGTGTTTGTTTGTTTTCTTGAATATAGCGATTGCCAAAATTAAATTTTGATAGTTGAATGGAAACTTTTTTGACTTCTTACATGCAACTTCGTCTGGAATGCCTTCAGATTTCAACTATATTGGCTGATAAGTTTTATCCCTTGTTGTGTCATCATCTTAGCTCCAGAAAATAAAAAGAGGTACGATGTGGTTCAGATTATCTTCATTCCATTAGTCATCGTAAAATCAGTTAGAGATAAAGCTAGAAATAAGCACTTGTTCAAATTAGAAGCTTGCTTGACTAGACCAGCTGAGTGAAATGCTTAGATTAGCTTTTTTTTTTCTTTTTTTCACATGTTTACACTACCTGCTGCTCAACATGCAAAATTGCAAAGAGAATAACTGATGTAGTTCTCTTCTAGCCTATTATAACTCTTTTTTTAGAAGTATTATAACTCTTTTGGTCAACAAGATCCGAAATGATGTTTGAGCATAAAAGATGTATTGATAAAGGCCACATAAGTTTTTGTATCTCAATTGATTTCTGCGTTTTAGTAATTTTAAGAATATTGATGCTGCTATTATTGATGTTAAAATTGTGTTTTGATCATGTCTGCTATAAAATTCATTATTCTTAAGTCTCAAAGTCGTTGTGCTTTTGACTCATCCATCTGTATCTCCTAAAGAAATATGTATTGTTTTATTCCACTTGTTAATGCCTACAATGTGTCTTATCTTAGGAATCATTGGAAATTCCCAAGAAATCAAATCTTCATCTATAATTGTTGCTGCATTTGGAAAAGTGGTAGTTCCAGGAAGCCAAAATGATGATGTCTCACCCTCCAATGATCCAATGGTAAATTTAAAATTGGCTCTGCTGACATGTACCAGAATACTTATTAAATATAATATTAATTATTTTTCAGTGAATGCAATAACGCTGACAAAATTAGTGGGTTGTTAACTACCCAAACATCTGTTCAGAAGTCAATTAATATTTCACTTTATGCTACCCTGATAAAATTGCTTCTATTTTCATGAAGTTGCATTTAGTTTTCTTGTGACTCAAACAAAGCAACAAAGTAAAAGAGTGAAAAATTAAGGTTCATTATAACTTTAAGTTATAAAAATCATTTTATGAGCCAAAGAGAGACATCAATGCAGTAAGGAATCATCAGTCAGAATTTCACAATAAACAGAAGAAATGAGATTGGACATCATGAAAATACTAAACCTTCAAACCCAAATGACTGAAGCCCTCCACATCGGTTAAAGATTATTTTGTTTTCTTTGCTTAAAATTTCGGTTAAGGTACAATCAAATTCAAGACACATCAACACGTTTTATGCTGATTTTTTTTTTGAGGAGGAAGCTGAATTTTGCTAAGATTGATAAAAATGTTCACTTGGACTATGTCATTTCATTACCTTTGATTAATTCAAGATGTCCATGTATCAAGAATAAATAATTGAATAAGGACAGCAGACTCATTTCTTTATCATCATTTGCTTTCAAGTTTTTGTGTACTTTAAAGAGTGTGTATATTTCCTTGTAGTGATGCTTTACAAACTGATTTGCTAAAGTACTATACAGTTAAAGACTCCAACTGAGGATGGGGTTGTGTCAGAACAAGTGCAAGCATCCAGCTACGATGAAATCGACAAGGAAAAAAACATGAATCGAGGTAGTTATCAGGTTTATGAAGTAATGAAGACAATGGAGGTACCCCCACCTGGTGATGGACAAAGAATATATGAATTTGATAACATGCTGCATGGTCATAGAACGCATCTTGAATATCGGTAGGCTTCTTTCTGTCAATACTTGACATACGCCGACTGTTACCTTTTGACTTGGCCAGGCTTGAGCCAGTTTGATTGGGCTTCCACTTTTCTTTGCCTTTGGTGACATTTCATCTACACCAATACAGATTTGGATCTACAGACCTTGAGAATGTCCTACTTGCTTCACTTTATATAGTATACGCATGCCAAAATCACTATTAATTTTGGTTCAAAAAAAGTTATTGTAACTCACTTGTATGGATCTGTTTTCTTTCAACTTAATTAGGTGGTTGATAATGTTCTTTTTCCATCTTTTCTTTTGCATTATAAGGAAAGGAGCATTAGGGTGACCACAACTATGAAGGAGTTCTAGGACTTCCTAGTAGATTTATTTTTTCTTGTATATTTTTGTATTTAAGAGGGGGAAAAGAGAAGGGTGAAGAAACAAAATCATTATGCATTCACCTTCTGACTTTGGAAACTAAATATGATTTGAGTCTTGAGCATTCATTTAAGGTTACATTGTTTTATATTGAGGAAACAACTTCTTAGCACTCATAGAATGAGATAGTTATGAGTTTCAACAAGAATGAATTAATTGTTTTTTCTCGGTGTGATGAGAATACAACTATAGCACAAAATCCCTCTAAGAAGTTCAGTTCATATAGTTTCACGTTTTTTTATGCCTGTATAATGAAAAGAATTATGATTCTGTCAGATGCAAATTAACTGAATTCTCAATCAAGACACGAATGAACACTCAATTGCTGGTTTATGGACTGGTGAAATATACATTGTCGTGGTTAACTGGTAAATGGGGACTGAACTATTTAAGTAGGTCTAAAGTTGACTAATATTATTCTTTTTTCTTTACAACCATATTTCCAACACCATACGCAACCTAAATCTAAGCTTTAGTTCTTTTTTATGCCAACAGTTATAGCCTGTACAAAAAGATGCGGCACCTAATTGATGAACATGAGGGTGGCCTAGAGGCATTTTCTCGTGGCTATGAGAAATATGGATTTAGTCGCAGGTAAAAGTTTTCTTTTGTGTTTCCCTTAAAAAAGTTGTGTTAATGTATCTTCTTTGTCATGTTTGATTCTAGTTTGTTACCTTTCATATGTAATTCTTTCTTGATACATATGTATATAATCAAGATAATTGTTGTTATAACTGTGCTCTCTGTCATTGCATTATTTCTGCACTATTCATATTAGGGGTGTTCATCGGGTTGGGGCTATCCGATGAACCTAATGACCCGACCCAAACTCAATCCGACCATCGGGTCCGGTACGTGTTGGATTTTTCCAACCCGAGTCACCCGATTTTTTTTTAATTTTTTTCTTTTTATTTAAACTTAAGCCTATATTTGATTTAAAATTTTCAAAAACTTGAAATAAAATATTTTTAAGTACAGAAATAATATTTAAATAGTTAGAAAACTTATTTTATGCTTTAAAATAAATATTAAATAATATTTTTATATTAAGTAAATGTAAAATAGTAAGAAAAAAATATAAAAAAAAATTGGATGGTTGGGTAACCCGACCACCCGACCCGAACCGGGTCAGGTTGGGTCGGATTTGGCCCCCAAAAGGGGCTACCCGACCCGACCCAACCCAACCAGATTTAGTTGGGCCAGGTCAGGTTTGTTCACGTGTCGAGTTCAACCCGACCCGTGAACACCCCTAATTCATGTGTACGTGTAGTTGATGTTCATGGAAAGTTGGTAATTACAATGTAAGGGTGCAATTAACTACAATATGAAAAAAGTATATTTTATTTCCTTTAAAGTCTTAGCATCTCCCTGATAGGTAATTGATTTGTTTTTCTGATTCACCATAATTATGCTAGATCCATGCATATGTTCTGTTATACATGTTTTATTGAAGTTATTCTCAGAAGGTTCAGTATTCTGTAAAGAACATTTTGAATCATGTAAAAGCTTTGTTTGTGGATTGGGGATGCGACTTTTCAGATTGACGAATACCAGAGCGTACAAATGCCATTCTAATTTTATAACTGAAGTAAAGAAACATAGATGATTATTAATCTTGAAATGTCATCTCATCATCTCTTAGAAAAAAATGTGTTTTTGGTAAAATATATTCCACTATGTCTATCAACCAACTTAGTTTCATCTATCATAGATTAACCTATTGAGTAGGGTTTTAATAAAGAGGATCGTTCAGGAGAGCAACTCATTTAGCGGAACATTGTGGTTACTTGTTTGTCACAAGACTTATTTCTATCTTCACCCTTTGAATTATGGACTTTTCCTCTTTGCCTCATAAAGTATAGCACCTTGTTTCACGTAAACTATATCATAACTATTGTACCTAAACCATTGTACCATCCACATTTTCAAAATCTTTTAGGAGCTAAATGCTTTTACCCTTATTGTCATCTTCAGAACTTGAGAACAAAAATTCTCAAAAGTTATGATTTAAGCGTGAACAAGTCTTTTCTTACTCTTGCTCTCACAATGTATTTCTGGTGATTTGCTTGATTCCTAACTTTCTTTCTTTTCATAATCCAATTACAAATGTCCTTGCATCTTCTGTAATTTAGCAGTTTCTCGCATTTCTCGAATATTTTTCTTTTTTAAGCTCGATAGATGTTGGAGGCTGTTCCTTCAAATTCTGTGTTCAGATCTTCACTTTTTTACATACACATATGGCGTCCAACTGGTTTTGCATGTTCAATATCACATATACATGTGCTTATTGACTCTTGACTGTGATTATGGAGCTTAATTAAATATGTTCCTATTCCCTGTTTAAAGGACATACATGGTAACACTGAAAGTTGTTACTGTACATTTTATTAATGTTGTAATGAGATGTTCACTTCTTATCATAGTTTATTATAACTTGTTTTGTTGCCCAACGTCAGTATTTATTATTATTATTTTATTACTTTACGTTTGCCTCTTATTATTTTTTTCAACCTTATTTTCCAGCGTTGATGGCATTACTTATAGGGAATGGGCTCCTGGGGCAAAGGTACATACATTTGGTAATTCAGCACTATATTCGTTCTCTGACTTCTATTCTTCATATAATTATTTTGCTTAGGAAAAGGTTGTATATGATGTGCTAATATTTGTTCATAATATCATCTTGTCTTCCTGAGAGATAGTGCACTGTTTTCTGTTTTGTGGATCAGTTAAGGTTCTTTCTTTATAATTTATTTTTTTTAAATGTAAAGAAGGCTAGTTAACCATCATTACAATCAAAAGATCCACAGTTTTCCTTATGTTAAAAGTTGATTATGCAGAGAATATAGACACCTTGAAGTTTTCTTTTTCTGCGTCTCTTGTTCGACATACATGGATAGAGGCATGTGATTTTTGTCCATCCTTTCTTAGATGATGTTTAAAGCATCTAACTGCTTATCTTGGATAGAGGCATCATGCAATGTCTTTCAATGCCTCCCTCTGCTCTTGAATTTGTTTGGGGAAAAATTCAACTTGAAAAGATTTTGCTTCCCTTGATAGAGGCATCATGCAATGTCTTTTTCTGCTTCCCGTGTTTCACATACAATGTCTTGTGTTTCTTTTCAGCTTTTAATCCTGGCGAGTGGCCAGGTGGGACTTATGACACTTCCGAAGGAACATATTCTTGAAAGATTTTGCTTCTGTGTATGAGTGTAAATAGAAATCCGTTTACTTTGTTAGAAAGTGCACAATTGGTTAAGAAAGTGCTCAATATACTTCTCTTAGATGCATCTTTTCCTCTTTCTAATTGGTTAATATTTAAGCTGAAAAACCAAGAATTTATTTATTAAAATCTTAATTTGTATCGACCTATATGGATGAATACCTTGCTAGACATATTGTGAGCCTGTTTTATTCTTAATGGAAATGGCATACTTGGAAGTTATTCTATCTTTTGGGACAGCCAAATGAGACTTTATCTAATATTCTGTACAAAATGTTGCCCTTAATGCTATGCTCAATGTATGTTTGCCTTTTCGATAAATAACCTTTTATTTCATTGTCAGTCAGCAGCACTCATAGGTGATTTTAACAATTGGAACTGCAACGCTGATGTCATGACTCGGGTATGACCTCATCCATCTTGGCAACTTGTTTTCATTATCAATGCCTGTCTCGATTTTATTTGTAAATTAAGCATATTATACCCACGAACAAGGTATGGTATGACACCACATGGTTTAAATGCAGAGCTCCTTAGTCGACATGAGGTATACCAATCTATCAGGCCAGGCCTTGTTGGTTTTGTATCTCAAATTCCATCTTTACACAAATGTTAGAACTCATATGTGAAAAAAAAATTCTATCTTGTTTTTGCTGTATGAAATGCAGCTTGGCTGCAATATGTGACCTCACGTGTTATTCACATTGAATTTGGGTATGTGGTTTCTCAAGTAATAAACTTGTTTTAGTTCACTTGGCATGCTCTTTCTCCGAAAAAAAGTGACGCTTATCAATTTTGGTTTACTTCTGCTTTATGCACCTATACAGACCAGCTTGGGTTTTCATTTCTATGTATTCTCCGCTATTTGTTTATAGTGTTATTTTTCATTTTGGCATCTGTTCCATATGAATGGTAATTCGTGCAATAAGATATTCTGAAATGTAAAACTCATATGCTGACATCAAATGTTGGTTCATTTCAGAATGATTATGGTGTGTGGGAGATCTTCCTGCCTAATAATGCAGATGGTACACCAGCTATTACTCATGGCTCACGTGTAAAGGTAATGTATTAATACCCATCTTTGTTTGCACCATTCATCTGGTTCTATGTTGAATGCCACCCTCTCATATGTAGAATCGCAGAAGTACACTGGTTACTGTACTGTATTTTTTTTTACTTGCAAGGATTCTTAAGTTTCCAAGTTCTATTTTGTGATACAGAGATCAGTGTGGAGCCAGAAAAAAAATGGGAGGGGCCCAGATATATTAAAAAAACATGTTGAAATAGTATTGATAAAAACGATGTCATTAAAAATAAAAATGATGTTGAAAGTTGAAACTAAATATCAATCAATTGGATAGTTTAGCGCTCAATTTAGGAGATGTGGGCAACTCTATATAAAAATGTAAAGATAACGTATCATGTTAGAAGTGGGATGGATGGGTGGGAATGGGAGGGGGTTGGGGTTGAGTGGTAGGGTTCCTCCCCAACCCATCCCAACACAACACACACTTGTACATGGGTCAGGGACATCAGAGTATCCGTTGTTCCTCAAGTTAATGAAATGCATGTGTTTTGGATTTGATTTCATCAGGATTAAGGAATTTCATGTAACATTTATATTGCGTAACCATTTTTCTACGAGATTCATGAACGGAACATTTTTGTGCTGACTTTATATAGATACACATGGATACTCCATCTGGCTTTAAGGACTCTATTCCTGCTTGGATTAAATATTCTGTACAAGCACCAGGAGAAATACCATACAATGGGATATATTATGATCCTCCAGAAGAGGTATAATAATTCTTTGTTGATTATCTCCGAACCTTGAAATGTTAAACAAAATGCCATATTTTCTTTTTACTATCCAGATTGGATTTCTGTTGGCTTAATTTACTGGCTTTTCTCAAGTTTTGTGATGCTAAAAGTTATCAACTCGGTGGTCATCCTTTTCCCCCCTCAAAAAAAAAAAAAAAAAAAGAAAAGATGAAAATGTTGTACTTTTTCTTTTCTTTTTGCATCTGTTGCCACTGCTTGTCTTTCTTTATTTTTCTTCACTAATGGGACTGTTCTTGGACTTAATTCTTTAGAAAGGTGTTTTATTATTACTTACGAAATCTCTTGTATGCATCAACAGGAGAAGTATGTATTTCAACATCCACAGCCAAAAGCTCCACGATCATTACGTATTTATGAATCACATATTGGAATGAGCAGTCCGGTATTATTTTTTTCTTAAGAGTTATTCATATTTAAATATATATTTTTTTGATATATTCTTAATATATTTCATATTTCTAGTAAGTATATTTGATAGGATGCACTTTCTATTTTAATGTTTGTCTCTGTTGCAATTATATTCATTTAGGTTCCTGCATTGCATCATTAGCTGATCATGACAATATCATTCAGTGCCTTTCTCTTTCCATGCTATGTGGTAATTTGATTAAAGAGGCTTATTTGATATATTAGCTCCATTGTTATTCTGCATTTGTGCCTATTATGAGTGCTAAGCTGGTACTGTGCAGTTAGCTATTCACATTAGTGTCTTCCTACTTTGCTGATCTTTTGTAGATTTAGTCTTCGTTGAGGGAACAGTTAGTCTTAACATATTGGTTCCAATTCACTTAGTTTTTTCTCTAGATTTTCAGCAACTGGAGGGATTTTGTTAAACTCTGATATCGTGTACACCATATTTCTTTCCCCTGTCTGTTTATTTTGTGCTGGTTGGTAGAAGAAGTATGCAACATTATTCCACAATTTCGATTGAAGCTTATTTGCCTTTCTGACAGTTGAGATATTTTGGGTTTTCTCTCTTTCTCACTAAAACAGAGGATACATTTGCAGGAGCCAAAGATTAACACATATGCTAGTTTTAGGGATGATGTGCTTCCCAGAATTAAAAGGCTTGGGTACAATGCAGTCCAGATAATGGCCATTCAGGAACACTCGTATTATGCAAGCTTTGGGTATGCTTTAAGTTCTTTGTCTGTAACCTTGTTTAAATGTAGTATTTCATATTAGGCATTAAGTTTGCTTAGAACATCCTCTGTATTGCCTTGAATAGAATATTTAATCTTGAAAGAGACTTTGTGCTTAATTGAAGACTGGGATGGATAGCAATTGAGCATTGAGGTGTAGAAATGCTTGAAAATCTGATATTATCCTTATTAACACAATTCTCTTCTTTTCTCAAAGAAATAACATAATTCTCTTCTTTTGTAACATTTTATGACTGATTTGGTGCTTGGCTGGAGGTCTGCTAACAATGTTGTTGAAAACTTGCTGACTATGATTTGGTGTTGACACATAGAATCAGTAGAATCAATCATTCTACTATTTCTACCAACTTATGGTTTTTTTAATCTAATCCACTCCCCTTTATTCTTCTTTTTCCGTGCCAATGCAGGATCCCTTTTAACCTGACTTCCACATTTCCCTTTGGCTTAATTGCGATCTTAAAACACCACAAGACCTCCTCTCCTTGACACAAATCATCCTTGCCACTACCTTCTCAAAAAAAGAAAAAATCATCCTTGCCACTAGCTTCCTCTGCCCCCACCATCACCGGACATTTTGATCATCCCGCCTTCCCTTGATTAATTTCAAATAACTTTCATTCTTATTATTTTTACAATAAAAATCTCCTTCCTTTCCATCCCTTCAATTTAATATGAAGATGGCTTAATTAGTGACTTTTCTTAGTTATAGTTTTTATATATCTAAGCTGGAACTTGGATTTTGTTATCTTATAACCAGTTTCAATGTCATTGTTTATGGAAAAGGTAATGGGTAGTTATATGTGATATATGATGGAATATTCCATTTTGTGTTACAGTCGTATGTCTACGTGTTTTTCCTCTTCTTGTGAGTTGAGCCTAACATTGCTGCTAATAGGCTCATGAGCCTCTAACAGAAATAAAAGAGTCAATGTTGTCATGCACCTCTATATTACTGAATGTTTTTATTTCTGGACTTCTGTCATGTTTGCAATAATGTAGAGAATGATGTATTAGTTGGCATAACATCCCTCCTAAAAAAAGAGGTTGACATAGGATCAGTGTAGTTTGGATATTACTGAATACATACATGGAGCACCTTTTTCTTCTCAAAGGTAACTTAAGTTCTAAGATCACAATGCTTCTATAATTTTTTGACTCGCGGTTTGCAGATAATCATGATTGTAATGAAATATGTAGGTACCATGTCACAAATTTTTTTGCACCCAGTAGCCGGTTTGGGACCCCAGATGATCTTAAATCATTGATTGACAAGGCTCATGAGCTTGGGCTTCTTGTTCTAATGGATATTGTTCACAGGTAAAGCTTGGATTTCTTAGAGGTTTTATCTGATGTAACACAAACCAAGTAATTAAGAAGCTCATCCTTCATTCCATCTTCCTACACTAATTCGGAAGTTATATGACTATATTTCTCTTTTTTTTATATTGGCCACTCTCCTTATTGCCTCCCTTAGTAAATTAGCTGATTCAAGTTTAATCATCATACAACAACAAAGCCTTATCCTACTAGGTGGGGTCGGCAAGTTTAATCATCATACATTAATTTAAATATAATAATAAGCAATGCATGGCAAATCTAACTTCTACAAATATTACTTTCTTTTGTCTTTTGTGTTTGCATTATTATGTAAACTGGTGTAAGTTCTTTATTCTGATCTTTCTACCTGATCTGTAACAAGGAAAAGTGGAAAGGAAAGAGTGATTTCTGGAAATGTCAGATATTGCACACTGTGACCTTGTTTAATACACAATAATACTCGCATGATAATACATCATTTACGGGCAAATTTACTTTCACAATTTCAAAGGACTAAATAGTCCTGACGCAAAAACAGCAGTTATTTGCTCAAACTTGGATACATATAAATGAATTTATATGGTATTCTCCTTCTCAAAAAAGCAGTTTTCTATTCTTCTTAAGCGTTACTGTGGTGTCAATCTGGGCGATCCAACCTTACAAAGCACGCTCACCTTGTAAAGTTGGACGACCAAGATTGATGCTACATTTGCACTAAACGCGCACTAAACTAGTCTTATTCTCTTTTTATTTGTGTCTTTACTACTACAAAATGTAGACCTTATTGTTCTTGTTTTTAACTCCAGTCATGCATCAAACAATGTCCTGGATGGATTGAATCAGTTTGATGGAACTGACTCACACTACTTCCATGCTGGTCCACGAGGCTATCATTGGATGTGGGATTCTCGCACTTTTAACTATGGAAGTTGGGAGGTATGGATAAGTTCTAATCTTCAGCTGTCTGTTGTTTCATTCAATGTAATGCTTGAATATTTCTGTCTTTTTCTAGGTTTTAAGGTTTCTGTTATCCAATGCAAGATGGTGGTTAGAGGAGTACAAGTTTGATGGGTTTCGATTTGATGGTGTGACCTCAATGATGTACACTCATCATGGTCTGCAAGTACGTAGATATCTCTAACATTATCTATGGAGTGTAGACTTCCAAATTCTTAGTATGGTAGTGTAGACTTTTTTTTGTCAAAATACTTGAATTTTCCAGTACATAATGACATTGTAGTTTCTGCAGTAAGATGTTTTTGTATCGAAACTCTATGTTTGATACATATGATATGATTAAAATTCTATTGATGATATATTGACTGAACATAGATGAAATCTGGTTTCATAAAAGGTATCCTTTTCTGGGAACTACAACGAATATTTTGGATTTGCTACTGATGTGGAAGCAGTAGTCTACTTGATGCTGGTAAATGATCTTATCCACGGACTCTATCCGGAGGCTGTTTCCATTGGTGAAGATGTAAGTAGAATTTCTGTTCCATTTTCGTCTTTTTCCTTGCATTTTGCTAAATTTTCGTAAATTGGGTCAGATGTCATAAATTTATCACTGAAGTGGTCATCAATGATCGTAGTGAAAGTAATCACCATAAAGTACCTGATGCAATTAGGAATAAATTGGTGATACTAGAACACGGAGCGGAAATTTCAAGCTAAAATCAAGGTTTAAGCTTTCGTAAACACGTTTTCCTTGAATTTGTATCGAAGATTTGAGCATTTGAAATGCTGATTCTTTATGGAGGAGGCAATGATTTTTTGTCTTCAGAAATTGAACGATTTGGACTGCATGGATAATACAACAACAACAACAACAACAAAGCCTTATCCCACTAGGTGGGGTCGGTCTGCATGGATAATAACCATTGATTTTTGGATTTATATTAATCGGCATTGTGATGGATGCTTGCAATGAAAAGAATTGACCCTAGGAAGTCTGACTTGTTTGTCATTTGGAGATGTGAAATACCATACCGTATTAGTGTGATTTTGATGGTACAAAGGTTGTTTGAACAGTTACAAATTCCTCGAGTTTCTCATAGGACTCAGATTAATTCATGTGATACATTTGGAGTGATCTATTAATTTGTCATTTGAGGCTGATATTTCTGTGCATATATATAGGTAAGTGGAATGCCAACATTCTGCATCCCTGTCCGAGATGGTGGCATAGGGTTTGACTATCGTCTTCATATGGCTGTACCTGATAAGTGGATTGAACTTCTCAAGTAAGCATTTTTTTCTCAAGTTAAAGTTTTCAAGGTTCCACTGGTTTGTCTTTCTGTCTCTACTCAGAAATTAAGAAATGGATCAGATTATATGTATCTCAATTCATCACAAAAGAATGACCCATAGAAAATAACAAAACACTATTTTCATATGAATGGCACCATTCATTATTTAGTGTATGTAATGGAAGCCTAAAAAGTACATTTAATGCATACTTGGATCAGAATTCCTTTTTGATGGACCATACCAAATAAATTATTAATCAATCATTAACCTAATGCCAATCATCTGTAAACAAATTGTCCAATTTTAACAAAGTTTGCTTTAGGTTAAAGGACGAGGATTGGAAAATGGGGGACATTGTTCATACACTTACGAATAGGAGATGGTTAGAGAAATGTGTGGCGTATGCTGAAAGCCATGATCAAGCCCTTGTTGGTGACAAGACAATTGCATTCTGGTTGATGGACAAGGTTTGTGCCACCACCATTTATCACCTTTAATTAAGCATGATATTTTATAACATGTACAAGATTGAACTATTTTTTTCTCGTGAACTTCATTAGTGAACAAAGTCACCATAGTTCTTACTGTATTTCTTCTAAAAGAAAATATGCCAGATGTGTATGTAACCTTCATTTTGACATGAAGTTATTTTTAGGCCATGAAGGAATATGACATTAGTATTTAGTTTTCATAATACAGGAGAATTTTATAAACATAAAGTTTTTTTAGCATTCGATGTCAAAAAGAAGAGGGAAACTGATAATAGATCTATCCTTTTAATATTGATAGATTTATTATGCTTGATTCATCAAACTGATAGTATTACCACTGCGTATTTTACATGTTAACCTTCCCAGGTTTATCTTTGTAGGATATGTATGATTTTATGGCTTTGGATAGACCATCAACACCCAGGATAGATCGTGGAATAGCATTACACAAAATGATCAGATTAATCACAATGGGTTTAGGCGGTCAAGGGTATCTTAACTTTATGGGAAATGAATTTGGACATCCAGGTAAATTATATGCCAATTTGTGAGTAAATTCTAAATTTTGATCGTGAACCATTGCATGGTTAATGCCTTTTGTCACTGATTAAGCAAATGTAACATTTTTCCTCTCTTGCAGAATGGATAGATTTTCCACGAGTTGAACAGCATCTGCCAAATGGGAAGTTTATACCAGGGAACAATAACAGTTTTGATAAATGCCGCCGTAGATTTGACTTAGTAAGTAAAGAGTATGGGGTCATTTGTATCTATCTCTTGTTTTCTCAACAACAACAACAACAAAACATTATCCCACTAAGTGGGGTCGGCTACATGGATCATACGACGCCATTCTGCTCTTGTTTTCTCATGAAAAAAAAAACCTCTCTCTTGTTTTGGTGCTTCACTTGATATATCTCATTGGAATCATTGATGAGGCAGCAGTAGTAACAACCTAACAAGAAAATAAAATCAATTACATTATTGAACTATTTATGTTCTCATTTAAAAAAAAGAACAATAATGTTAAATTTTAGCAAATCCAGTCTCATGGGATTAAAATTTCAACATAGTGGGGTTCTATTTTATCTGGATTTCAGATTGACATAATTATTTCTCGCCAGTATTTATACATCTTAACCTTGCCTGATCTACATCCACATTAGGAAGTTGTTTAATATCCACTGATCTTCCTTTTGGTCTTCTGGACGTCCAGCATGAAAATAGATAAGGCATTAGCCAACACTCTGAATTTTGTTTGAAATCATAGAACTGCTAGTTGTGACAAATTCATCCATTTTGGTGATATCATCGATGGTCCTATCAACATCCTTGTGAAATTGGTTAGTGATCTTGATAGGATCCTATACCTAGTAATAGTAGAATTAGTTTATTTTCTTTAATTAGAATTAGGTATTTACTTCCTAGTTTGATGGTCTAGTTTGATTAGCACTTTAGTTATTTACTTCCTAGTTTGAGTAGCACTCTTTTTATTTTATTTCTAATTCTACTAGGACTTGTTTGGGTTACCCTATAAATAGGGCCCCCTTGGAACTCTTTTTAATCATATATGAGAATACAATCTTCTTTTGATATTTGCTTGGAGCAACTATCTTGGAGGCTTGACCCCCTCGAAGTGGTCTATTGGAGGCTTGATCCCCTCGAAGTGATCTAATTAGGATCCTAGTTGGACTAGGAACCTATCAATTGGTATTAGAGCTGTTCGATATTTTTCGGACAATTGTGATATCTCGGGTTTTTGGTTGGACCAATAACCTAGTTATCTCCATCTTCCACTATCGTCTATCATCCTCCACTTCATCTATCGCATCCGCTGCTGCCACTATATTGCCATCTATCACGTCAAGAAGATTTATGCCCTTGACTCGATATCAGAAATTCAAGCTCGGCATAGCAAACTTACAGGAATATTCCATGGCCTCTCAAGGATCATCCAATTCAGAGAATGCATCACTGCTCGAACGTATGACTCAACTTGAGGAACACATCAGACGACTAGAACTACAACAAAGCAATGGGAATAGCAACTATACTCCAGGTTCTTCACGAGGCAAAGAACATGAAAACGATGAACAAATTGACCAATCTGCGCAAACCCTTCGTATGAGAGTAGAATTTCCACGGTGGGATGAAAATGATCCTGTTGGATGGATTTCTCGGGCAGAGAAATATTTCAGATATCAACGCACCCCGGAAACATCCAAGGTGGAGCTTGCTTCCATTAGTCTTGATGGTGATGCTATTCAATGGTTCGATTGGCTGGAAATGAGACGTGGAAAATTATCATGGGAAACCTTTTCCACAGAGTTGTTAGCACGGTTTGGACCTCCAGAATTCGAAAATGTACATGGGGAGCTTGCAAAAATTCAGCAAACGACTTCCATATTAGAGTATCAAACTCGATTTGAGCGATTGTCAAATCGAGCGAGAGAATGGAGTGAACGTCAATTAGTTGGAACCTTTGTTGAAGGTCTCTTTCCAGACATTCGGCGTGAAGTAAAAGCTCGACGACCTGCCACCATGGTTGCTGCTATCTCTTTTGCTCGAGTGGAAGAAGAACGTCTAAAAGACGAGAAGCGCCGATCAAATCGAAATTTTAGCAAGCCATTGGGAAATAGTAGTGCGGAAATATATCCGTCCAAAGCTGGAGGTACTAATCCTTCATCTTCTTCTGCTAAAACTTCTACAAAAAAATTATCTCAACAGGATATGAAGGAACGTGCAATTAAAGGTCTATGCTTTCATTGTGATGAAAAATGGCAAAGAGGACACGTATGCAAAAAAGGTCAATTGATAGCCATTGAATCTATTACGGAACCAGAAGATTGCAAAGACTCTTGTGACGTTGCCGAGGAAGAAGAATCGGACGAGGAAAATACACTCATTGAATCTTCAGTACATGCCTTGACGGGATATGCTAACCCTCAGACAATGAAAGTCGATGGACTTTTAAAAAAGCAACATGTTACTATTTTAATTGACACTGGGAGCACGAATAACTTCCTTGAAGCTAAGTTGGCTAAGAGATTGGGACTATCAACTCAGCCTTGTACAAGATTTGATGTCAAACTTGCCGACGGACGGATATTATCATGTGACAACAAATGCTCTCATGTTAAGCTCACTTTACAAGGGCAGGTAATATTCGTGGATCTATATCTTTTACCTATTGATGATTATGAAGTTGTGCTCGGTATTGAGTGGTTACGTACATTGGGAGAAATCACTTGGGACTTCTCAAAATTAATAATGAAATTTGAATTGGAAGGTCAAAATGTGATATTAAAAGGAAAACGTTGCAAGGTCAATTCTATATCAAATCATCGCATGGAAAAAATACTTCGGAAGGAAAAAAGGGGTTATATTGCTCAACTCCAACTTATGGGAGTAACACATTTACCGTCAACTGTTGAGAATGGACTTGAGCCCTTGCTTTCAGAATTTTCAGATATATTTGCAGAACCAGAAGGACTGCCACCTCAACGATCACATGATCATCGAATACCCCTCTTATCAGGCTCTTCTCCGACTAATGTTCGGCCATATCGTTACCTCATTTTCAAAAGGCTGAAATTGAAAAAATAGTTCAAGAAATGCTTGAAGCAGGAATAATTCGTCCTAGTATTAGTCCTTATTCTTCTCCAGTGTTATTGGTAAAAAAGAAAGATGGTTCCTGGCGTATGTGTGTGGATTATAGAGCTCTCAATAAAGTCACTATCAAGGACAAATACCCTATTCCAGTGGTCGATGAGTTGCTTGATGAACTTGGAGGTGCAAAGTTATACACTAAGCTCGACCTGCGTTCTGGGTATCATCAAATTCGGGTACATGAAACCGATGTGCAAAAGACTGCTTTTCGAACTCACGATGGACATTATGAGTTTTTGGTTATGCCCTTTGGGTTAACTAATGCTCCATCCACTTTTCAGAGCTTGATGAACGACATCTTTCGATCATACTTACGAAAATTTGTGCTAATATTCTTTGATGATATCCTCGTTTACAGTTCATCCTTGCAGGAGCACCTATCTCATTTGAAGATAATTTTTACTATACTTCGTGAGCATAAACTATTTGTTAAGAAATCTAAATGCAGTTTTGGTCAACCGCAAGTAGAGTACCTTGGCCATATTGTCTCTTATAAGGGCGTTTCAGTGGATCAATCTAAAATTCAAGTAATGATTGAGTGGCCCGTTCCTCATACAGTTAAAGCACTTAGAGGGTTCTTGGGTTTAACGGGATACTATCGCAAGTTTGTGAAGGATTATGGTAAGATAAGTGCACCACTGACATCTTTACTGAAGAAGGATTCCTTCAAGTGGAATGATGATGCAAAAAGGGCTTTTGATCAACTTAAGCTTGCTATGTCCACAACCCCAGTCTTAGCTTTGCCAAATTTTGATAAATTATTCGTCATTGAATCTGATGCTTCAGGAGTCGGGATTGGTGCTGTGTTGATGCAAGAAGGACGACCAATTGCATATACTAGCAAGGCTCTGACAAAAACACATCTCAGTTGGTCTGTGTATGATAAAGAGATGCTTGCCATTATTCATGCTGTCACTAAATGGAGACCTTACTTAATTGGTCATCGATTTCAGATTCGTACAGATCATAATAGTTTAAAACATATATTAGAGCAAAGAATCACTTCTATGCTACAACAAAAGTGGGTCTCTAAATTATTGGGATATGATTATGAGATTACTTATAAAAGAGGAACTGAAAATCTTGTGGCTGATGCTCTCTCTCGTCTTCCTGAGCATGGAACCTTATCTGCTATATCTATTTTGTCCACTGCCCTTTTGGATTCTATTCGTCAAGAATGGCAAGAGGATGCTGCTATCAAGACCTTAATTCAAAGGTTACAAGATGAACCTTTTTCAGTTTCACCGTATTCTTGGCACTCTAGAAATCTTCTATATAAAGGTAGAATGGTTTTAGTGCCAAACTCAGCTCATAAGTTAACATTACTAAGGGAATTTCATGGTTCCCCAATGGCTGGACATTCTGGTGTACTTCGCACATATAAGCGTATTTCTCGAGAATTCTATTGGACAGGCATTAAAAATGACGTCAAGAAATTTGTTGTTGAATGTGATGTTTGCCAGCGTCATAAAGGGGAAACAATTGCGAGTCCAGGTTTATTGCAGCCACTTCCAATTCCTATTGAAGCATGGGTAGATATATCTATGGATTTCATTGAGGGTTTACCCTCTTCGCATGGAAAAACTACAATATTTGTGGTAGTGGATCGCCTTACTAAGTATGCCCACTTTTGTGCCATGTCTCATCCATATACGGCAGTTACTGTTGCTAATGTTTTTGTTGAAAATGTTGTCAAGTTGCATGGGGTGCCACGATCAATCGTAAGTGATAGAGACAAAGTCTTCACTAGCCAATTTTGGAAGGAACTTTGTCGTTTACAACAAACCCAATTGACAATGAGCACCGCTTATCATCCTCAAACGGACGGACAAACTGAAGTTGTCAATAGATGTTTGGAATCTTATCTTCGTTGTTTTTCAAGTGATAAGCCTAAAAATTGGGTGAAGTGGCTTCCTTGGGCAGAGTGGTGGTACAACACAACTTTTCACTCTTCAACAAAACTTACTCCTTTTGAAGCTATGTATGGATATCCTCCTCCTGCTATTGCCCAATATTCAACGGGCGCTACTACTGTTAATGCTGTGGATATTGAATTACGTGATCGAGACCAAGTACTAAGGCTATTAAAAGATAATCTTACTAGTGCTCAATCTCGAATGAAACAACAAGCTGACAAAAAGCGAACTGAGAGGGAATTTCAAGTTGGAGACTTAGTTTATTTACGTCTGCAGCCATATAAACAACTTTCTGTTACTGTTCGGAGTTCAATGAAATTAGCACCTCGATTTTATGGGCCTTATAAAGTTTTGGAGCGAATTGGGCCAGTAGCTTATCGTCTTGATCTACCTTCAACATCTCGTATTCATCCAGTGTTCCATGTTTCTTATCTTAAGAAGAAGCTTGGGAATAATGTTTCTGCGCTACATCATCTTCCTGAATTGGATTCAGAAGGCAATGTTCGTGCAATACCTGAAATGGTTTTGAAGCGTCGTTTTATTCAACAAAAGAATCATGCAGTTACTGAGTGGTTGATTAAATGGGAGAATTCGCCAGTTGAAGATGCTACTTGGGAACGTTATCAATCTCTGCAAAGAAGGTTTCCTGAGTTTGTTGCTGCTCAGCCTTGAGGACAAGGCTAATTTAAAGCAGGCGGGAATGATAGGATCCTATACCTAGTAATAGTAGAATTAGTTTATTTTCTTTAATTAGAATTAGGTATTTACTTCCTAGTTTGATGGCCTAGTTTGATTAGCACTTTAGTTATTTACTTCCTAGTTTGAGTAGCACTCTTTTTATTTTATTTCTAATTCTACTAGGACTTGTTTGGGTTACCCTATAAATAGGGCCCCCTTGGAACTCTTTTTAATCATATATGAGAATACAATCTTCTTTTGATATTTGCTTGGAGCAACTATCTTGGAGGCTTGACCCCCTCGAAGTGGTCTATTGGAGGCTTGATCCCCTCGAAGTGATCTAATTAGGATCCTAGTTGGACTAGGAACCTATCAGATCTTTCTGAAATCCATTGTTTCTAAAATGATCTTGCCGATTTTTTACTTTGGTGTTGTGCTAAACTTTTCTAAGATGCTTTTACATTTATATTTTAGTACTCGCCTTCACATGTGAATGATCACGTGGATTTTTGCAAAGGATTCTTTTTTATGAATTTGTGAAGGAAATCAATATTTTATTTATAAACTTGTGAGGGTTTGTAGCTCTCAATTTTTCCATATAATGCAAGCTTTTTGTTCTTTAAGTTAATCATCTTTCTTAAAAACTCAAACGTGCAGTACGAAATTTGTTTTTTATATTTATTTTCATAGCAATCAGGGCTACATGCCTATCCTATCACCTGAATTATTCAGGGACAATTTGTTTTTCATGAATTTGTTGGAACCTGAACCATATTTCATGTCAGATTCTAAATGTACTGTCATGTCAAAATGAATAACTCAGAGCATATAATATCTTTTCTCCTAAATTTAACCATGTACTAGTAAGATATTCATCTTTTATATTTATATTCTTAACAAGCCTATTAATTGATCATTGTATTCGGATTTCAGGGAGATGCAGACTATCTGAGGTATCTTGGAATGCAAAATTTTGATCAAGCAATGCAACATCTCGAGGAGAAATATGATGTATGTGCTCCTTAAACAGTTTCTTGATTCAACAACAACAACAAAGCCTTATCCCACTAGGTGGGGTCGGCTACATGGATCATATGACGCATTCGTTGATCCATGTTCATGAGATTCAACAGGGTTTTACGCTGGCTGTCGGGGCCTAACACAATCCTCCTCCTTTATCCGGGCTTGGGACCGGCTATAAAACATAGGCGGAGTTAAACAGTTTCTTGATTCATTCGAAAGAAATAATTGCATTGACATTCATACAATTGACAAATAAGAAGTCCTGAATTCTCCCATATACAAATCAGAAGCTAATTCTTCAATTGTGCAAATGTGACGTGTCATGAGATCACAAATTGACCTATGTGAACCTGCCAAAGATTAAAAAAAAGGACAATTAGATATTTTGTATTAGAAAAGTAAACACGTAACAGGAAGATTTACTTTGTTTCCTTCCCTGTATTATAAACCTTCAAGATGTTAAACTTGACTTTCGTATTGTATTTCTCTCAGCATGTTGTTTCAATAATATTTTCTCTATTTATCCACAAATAGCTTTTTTAAACGAGTGCAAATCATTTTTCTTATTTTTCACATATTTTTAAATCACATTGAATGCGCTTTTGCAGTTCATGACATCAGAACACCAATATATATCACGGAAAGATGAAGGGGATAGGATGATCATTTTTGAGCGAGGAAATTTGGTTTTTGTTTTCAATTTCCATTGGTCAAATAGTTACTTCGACTACAGAGTTGGTTGCCTACAGCCTGGAAAATACAAGGTATGAATCAAGTGATGAATACTTTGTAAAATGTTGAAAAATAATGTTCAGTATCTAAATAAATAAGAAATCAACTGCATCAGCACCATGCTTATATCTACCATAAAGCAATATACACACTGTTTTTTACTACCTGAGCTGGCATATTAACCAATAGATTGTTTCTCTATCATGCCTAATTAGTTACAAATTGTAATCGTCCTTAGTTCTTACAATGATGGATTCCGGTATGAAACATTGAATATGATCTGCTATCAAAGTCCAACCAGTTACATGTTATTGGCTAACCTTTTGTCATTAATCCAAGATATGTATAAAACTGAATATCCAAGGTATATACATCAAGGTCAACTGAAAACCTGGTTAGTTATATATAAGCTCTTTGCTCTCAGCTACTTTGTTCCTAGCATGACTGCATTCCGTTTGTTTTCTACGTGTAACCCTTTTGAACAAAGGGCACAGCAGTCATCTGGTAATAATGTTTGCATTTCCTTTGTGTGTGCCTTAAATGCCTTTCCTTTCTATGCTTTATTATTTTGAATTCTGTATCTGCAAGTCATATGGTGATACTTTATGCATTTCCTTTATCTTCTCCTATGTAGAGACCCCTAGTAGTTAGAGAATGGAGCCTTGTTTAGACAGCTTTTAAAACTTCTCTCTTTACCTTTAACTACTCTCTGCTCCAGCTAACTGCGGCTGTGACTTGTAATGCATGCCTTGCTTATAATGAAATCTGTGGATGGTTAACATTCTGGTTAATCATCCTATTACTTTTCAAAAAGAATATTAGAGAAGTTTATCCCTTTTCTCTTTCATCTACTTGACAAGTGAAAATGATAGAATTTGAGTCATTGTCCCACACAAAAGTAAGCATAGCATAAAAGAAATCAGTTTTGCTCGTTTTATGGTGCTTCCAACTGTGCCTTTTCTCGTTTCAATCTTTTTTCATTTGCCTGGGTGTGGATACTACTTAGAATTTCTTCTTTCAGATCGTTTTGGATTCTGATGATCCGCTCTTTGGAGGGTTCAATCGTCTTGATCACACAGTAGAATTCTTTAGCACTGTAAGACTTTGTTACCAGTCCTCTTCCAAGTATTTTTTCTTTGGCCTTGCGATTTATGTTAACAGTGTTGGTGCGGGCACAGGATGGTGGATATGACAACAGACCTCGCTCATTCCTAGTGTATGCTCCCAGTAGAACTGCGGTTGTTTATGCACTTTCAAACGAGTGACTCAAAGTTCAAACTCACTCCAAAGAATCAGAATTAAAGTGGAATCCTCTCTGAGTCTCAAATTGCATGTCTTTAGCCAATTTATAATGAAGCTGATGCTTTTGAGTTTTGCTGAAATCATCACTCGAGCATCTACTTTATGCATTGCCAAATTGCAAAGTTCCTTTCATGATTTGTAGTCTGGATTGTTGTGCTGTCTCCATGAATGGACCAACTATAACGAAGGCCTTCTCAATTATGTACATTTATAGTATTAATATAAAGCTGTATGCCCAAGAAATCTTCTTTCTTCCTTCAAGAACGATTGCCTTTAAACTATGGAACGCAGACTCCCCTAGACGAGGAGTGTGAAAACAAATCGTATGGTTCCTTTTTGTATCAGTGGGGATCACCTTGAGGTCTCCGACAGTTGACCCGCCGTTCTTGAGGTGTGTGCCTGTTTGAGATTTATTACATGGCATTTTACAGGTTTTTCTATTTTGCATTTACATTTTACCTAATTAAAATATCACTTAAATTTAATTAAAATTCATTTTAGAATGTTTCTACATAGAGAAAAAATTGTTGGAATTTTGTTTTGTCAAATTCTCATATTTTTTAGAATTATTTTTTTTCATGGCTTAAGTAAATTTTCGTTCCAATAATTAACATTAAAATTTATACCTTAACTTTTAATTTTTTAAAATTTTAAAAAATTCATATCCAATAAGCAAATTTCTTTAAAAAAATCATATATCTAAACTTTGTTGTCCTTTGACTGATATAATTTGTGGCAAAAGGATGGTGTTGTTGATTATGTGTGTGTGTGTATATATATATATATAAACTTCAGTTTGATTATCAATTTTTTTTTAATTTAATTTGGCATCTGAATAATTCGGTTCTAAATATAGGAATAATTTGTTGATACGTAAGCACTTCTTTAGTTGTTGGCCTACTACAATGACACGAGAAAGATATTCTCCCTCAAAATTTAAGCCGTTGATTTTTTATATATATAAAAATTGAAGACCGAAGTTGATTGGTGTTGATATCGTAAAAATATGAATAGTATCGTAATTCGCGATGCAGACCTCTCTCTCTCTCGTTTCCACCTGATCGGTGACCGCCATCTCTCTCTCTCTCTCTCTCTCTCTAGTTTCCACCTGATCGGGGACCGCCATATGGGCCGCGGTTTAGACAGAGTGGACCACCCGCTTGAGGTATCGCATCCAATGTCTATTTGCCAATAGTGATGGCTTTTCCTTCGTCATGATGTACAGCTCCAAGGTCCAAAGAAAAAGCATCTAAATCCCAGCTGTATTGTATTGTACCACACAGCTGAGATTTTTTTCCCAAGTCCTTTGTTATCATTAATGCAGTTCAACAAAAAAAATTGAAAAGTAAATTTCCCTATTTCATGACACTTTAAATGAACTACTGACTCGATTCTAAGTCGAAGCTCATGCGACTGCCCATGGATACAATCAATCGGATGTTTTCTTATTCAATGTCCAAAGAATAGTTTCTATTTTTCCTGTTAAAAAAGGATGTGGTTGAATCCAACACAGAAGAAAAAAAACTGCGTGTGCACCAGTCGGGATGATCCCACAATCTCGACCCAACTCGACTCATTTTGAAAATTTATCTATTTTCAAATCAGAATATGATCCATTAGTAAAAAAAACTTCACCTATTTTGGATATGGTTCGGATTGGGATTAAAAAAACTCAAGATCAGTTCCAACATAAATTATTTAATATATATGTATATGGAGTAAAATGAATATGATGAGCGCCCTTTGCTCGGCACGGTGTGAAGCGCCTCTACAATCGTTCAGATGCGAACTAGTGTCTCAAACTAAATCTCATCAAATGCCATAAAAAATGGATCAGAGGGCTCGTATTCATCTCGCGAGATGATGCACGATGATGCATCTCCTCCATCTCTCCCTCTCTCTCACAGTCTCTCGCTCATTCGTGCGTAGAATCTCCCCCCTCCCTCTTCCTCTCTATCTCTCGCACGTGCGTGATCTGCACGCCTCGCGCGCCTTCACCATTGCATTGTGCGCTGGCTCCTCCTCAATTGTTGGCTTTGACACATCTCAATCCCTCCCTCTCTCTCTATCTGGTTGATCACCGACGACCCTTGCCATCGTTGTCGCATCGTCTTCATCATCGCATCGCCGCGCCGTCGCCATCGCACCGCCTCGCCCTCGAGATCGATTGCCTCAATGTTTGCTCTCATCCTCGCCTTGCCGGAGGCTAGATTCGCACCTCGCCTCGCCAACCCCGCCTCCTTATGTTATGGAAGAATTTCGCCAATTGCTGGGCAAAGCTAGCAATTGGCTGCCGAATTTCATCCCGTCCATAGCGCTTCAGAAGTAACTATGCCATGGCTGAATGTAGAGCAGTCCACGACGGAAGCCTTTGATCTCTCCTCGTCGGAGACGAGATTCGTGCCTCGCCTCGCCTCCCCCTCTTGGTCACCTTACCATGCGTCCTCAGATAGCCTCATCGTCCTAGTCGCCTTGCCGACGCGACCTCGAGAGAGAGAGAGAGACATACAGATAGGGAAAGGGGAGAAAGCAAAGAGAGATTAGGAGGGAGGGACAGGTAGGGCAAAATCTCGTCAAAATATCACGAGAAAATGTAAAATATCGAACGCGATGATATAAGCCATCAGATCTGAACTAAACGACTGGAAAAGCACTTTACACCGTGCTGAGCAGAGGGCGCTCAACACAATCATTTTATTTATATTTATCATTGTGTAATAGTTATATATTATATCATTACTTTTTCTCTTAGTATATGATGTATAAATGTAATAAGAATAGGATTGTACATTATTATACTTACTTTTTATAAATCTTAAATTTATTTAAGTTATTTTTGTATAAATAATAAGTAAATTTGGTCTAATCATCTCGGTTTAGTTCTTAATTAATTAAGACGTTTTGATATTGGACCGGATAAGATTGGTTAATTTGAACTTAAATTTACATTGATCGATTGATTTATTGTACATATTATTATTCATTAAACAATTTTATGCAATATACTATAGCATAGAAGCATGCAGTATCAGTATCTTGCATGGACTGCATTTTGATGAGGCAACCAAAATGGAGTCCGAATCGAAAGTGGGCGACCTATTTGAACCATCTTTGCTCAGCCTTGATGCCATTGGAAACTTGAACTTTTTACCTCAACAGGTCCATCCACTCAATTAGGAGTTGATTGGTGGAACATTATTCTGTGATAACATTATGGGGGAAACATTCATATTAGTTGGTTTATGTATGAGCTAAACGGCGCTGCGAATTAACTAAAAGATATTATTAAATTATTTAGTTTTAGTTTAAATAATGTGTATTATTAGCATTTGTTTTGAGAAAGATAGGAGAATTGCTTAACAAATTATATACAACATTTGTGTAGTTGAAGAGAACACTGAATATATTGCATGGACTATAATAAGTCGATCATCAATATAAATATCGGCATACTATTTAATGCAGTATATTGCAACATATAAGCGTGTAATATACTCATTTTTCCGTAGTTGAAATGTATTTATATATACACGCGTCACCATTTGGACAATGAATTGAATCCAAGTCCATCTATAAAAACTAGGCACTTGTTTTTTTGTTTCTCTTTTAAATTTTTGTTTCCGTCCTCTTTCTTTTCAAGTTGTAAAGATCAAAGAGTGATTCATATGGAAACAAGGTGTGATTAAGCAATTCACCACCACCACCCATAGATTAAGATATTTCGAATTCAGAATTTATATGTCCATTTATTTAAATTTATCTTCTCTTCTTTATATTAGTCTCGTGATCTTTTTTGTAATAAAAAAATATACTTCTAAAGCCTTAACTAAAAGAGTAGATAAAATTACAAGTATAAAAATTTAATCTTAAACGTTTCCATTAAAATTATTTTGGATCGTTCATTTTGGCATGAAATGCGTATCATTAGCAATATTTCCATATTTATAATCTTAGTGTCAGATATGCTAAACGATTATTCTAAAAGGTCAAATAATTATGAAGAGTAAAATTGTTGCAGTTATAATCTTAACATTAACTTCTAGTAGATGCGTATATTAAAAAAACAAGTTCTCTATACAAATCCTCCATTATTAAACTTTATATAATTATGGATCGTGAAATGGCGGAGGGGGACCTTGGTATGAAAAAAAACAACTTGACATTAAAAAAAATGGGAGGGGCAGGATTAAATGTCGCTCGTAAAATGTGAACAAATTTACAATTATCGTGATTACAACATCACGATCGTTCGATTAAATTTTACATTACATTCTTATTTAATTATGTAAAATTTTCATTAAAATATTTTCATATGCGAAAACGTTTTCCTTTAAAATAAATCGAATTCGAAACTTTGAGCTAAAATAAATTATTTATTATTTAAACCAACTTGATTGGTTGCGGGATATTACTTTGACAAGAACAAAAATCGACGACATTATTTTGACCAACCAAATCGGAAACAAATCTAACTTTAAACCAATAAATGGCCGGCGGATTTCGAAAATTATAGAAATATTAAAGAAAGATTTTTTTTCTATAACGGATCCAACTCAAATCGAGGCGATACTGTTCAGGTTGGATTAGAAGTGTTCATCCAGTCGGGTCGATCCATGAATTTAATGATCCGAATCAATTTGGATCGAACTCGATCCAATTTCAACCCGACCAAAGGTCAGATCGGATACGCATTAAAAAATTTCAAACTCGAGAGAACTAGACTCAATTCAATGATCCGACTTTTTTATTTAAATTAAACTATTTTTATTTAATTTAGAGGTTTTGTATGATTAAAATTTTTTTAAAATGAAAGTAAATCTTTTAAAATATGGAAATATAGTAAAAAAATGTTATTTTTATGGTTAAAATAAAGAAATTAATATGTTTTTATATTAAAAATATTTAAATAAAGATGAAAAATAGAAAAAAGAAAAAAGTCATGACTGATGCCAACTTTGATTGATTAATTCGATTAGTTCATCAACCCGAGTGATAGTAATGGAAGTGGAGAAAGTAAAGCTCGTAGGATTTTGAAATCAAATACATTCTTTTTTTTTTTGAGTTATTGGAAAAAAAAAAGAATGGAAGAGTTTGTCTTTTTTGTGCGTGCACTGGACAAGTGGACAGGATCACGCCAAGAAGAATAAAGGTTTATCACCCCGAATTATTTACAAAATTTCAAATCTTTTTTTTTTCAATCCGTCCAAGAAATCATCAACTAATCCAATTCGATCTGATTAAAATTAATTAGGTTAGATCAAGTTTAGAATCGAGTTGAATCTAACACACCTGGGTCTTCGATGGTGCAAATATTAGGGTTATAACTTATAAGTCATGTTTTGATCGACGATCGGCAATCACAGAGGCATGAGTGGATGATATTGTTGATTATGAAATAGAAATTGGTGGTCTCAAAACTTTAAAGAGAGAGAATATCAAATAATCTTTTGATACGACTTAGGTATCATCTTCGTGACGTCATGTAGACATTGGTTTCCCCGTTACATCACCACGTATCACCCGCGATGTAATTAGCACGCCGTTGTTTTGGCAAACTTAGTTCGATTCCAGCACGTTTTTTTCTTCTTTCCTATTTTTTTGTTAAACGCCGTTATGTCTGGACTCTGGAAGCCTGACAACAATCCCGCACGTTTATCCCGTTGTGTAATTTATGCCGGACATATGGCAATCCAAACAAAGTCTGTGTCGGGCAATTGGCATGCAACTCAAGACTCATAAAAAAGACGGCTACGTACGAGCCCCCAAAGGTGATGATGCCCTTCTGGGCTCCAGCCAGTTCACATCCAACTCCGTCGACTTAGACGCGACGCTTCCGGTCATTCCACCACCGGTTTAAATGCAGGGGACACGACGGTATCGGTCTCCATTAACGCCGGCTTCGTCTAGCTAGAGAGAACTCCGATCACATCGATAGATCCTTGGATAATCCTGGCAGCTCAACTGTAACGTGCGCCCGAGTGTTCTTGACTTCTCGTAGTGTTCGCGGCTATATATGGAGTACGAAGAGTGCATTTCCTCCGCTTCCTCGCCGTCCAACGAGCAGTTGCTTTCGCCGCAGACGCCGCCGCCGGTGTTGGTGTTGAACAGCTTCGCGTGCTCGCCGCCGCCGACGGCAGCCTCCCAGGTCCCCGTTCTGGCGTCGCCGACGTCGGCCAAGCGCAGGGCCGGGAGGAAGAAGTTCCGGGAGACGAGGCACCCGGTGTACCGGGGCGTGCGCGAGCGCAACGGAGGCAAGTGGGTGTGCGAGCTGCGGGAGCCGCAGAAGAAGACCCGGATATGGCTGGGGACGTACGCCACGCCGGAGATGGCCGCCAGGGCCCACGACGTCGCGGCCATCGCCCTCAGGGGAAAGTCCGCTTCCCTCAACTTCTCCGACTCGGCGTGGGCGCTGCCCCGCCCGAGGTCCTCGTCGCCGGAGGACATCCGGTGCGCGGCCGCCAAGGCGGCCGGCATGTTTCGTCCGCCTTCCCCTCTGTCATCCGCCGCCGGACTGTCGACGGGGACTTCGGGAACTCCTCCGGCCCCCAACGACGTGGGGAGAAGGGATGGAGAAGATGGCGGCCCCGCGGCGGCGGCAGCGTGTTCGGCGCCGGTGCCGGCGGTGTTCGTAGACGAGGATGCGCTGCTGAACATGACGGAGCTGGTGGACGACATGGCGAGGGGACTGCTGATGACGCCACCGGCGATGCAAAAAGGGTTTGACTGGGACGCCATGGATTGCAACGTCGACTGGTCGCTGTGGTCAGACTGACCCATGACCGCTGTTGACTCCGACGTAGATCCCGCCATCAATTGTGTTCATGTCTTTCGGGTTGTGGGGTTCACTTCATGTTCGACTCTTGGCATCCTTTTCATGCTTTTCCCCACAATAAAAGGCATGCATGCAACTATGTCTAATTGTTTATTATATCAAATTAATCATGTAACTAGTCAACTTATTCCCCAATCTCGCTTGAGTCTTGTAAAATTTTTATTAGTAACGTACTCAAATGAAATTAGTTATTGATCTTCAATTCATGAACTGTCCATATAATTATTAATGTCATGCTAATTAAATTATTAACATCACTTTCTACAAATCGAGGAACGATTATAAGAAGAATAAAAAAACAGTAAACAAATAGATTATTATCTTCAACATCGTTCTAGTTAGTCTGAACCGTGTAATTATTGAGTTTTAAGTATAATCAGTACAGAATTAAAATTTCGTCTCAAAATTTATGGCGCGATCATATTGTGAGGACGATTCAAGTAATTATTCAAATACTATCGTTGTTACTACACAATTGAAACATAAAAGGTCACGATTTCCTATATTATATTAACCTCCTACTCAAAAGACAATAGAATAAAACGAACATAAATAATCGACCTCACAAGATGTCTGAATAGCTCTCTTTTTTAGTAACCCCCTATTTTAAAGGGATGTCAGACGATTTAATTTACACGATTTTAACAATTTTATGTATGATTCACGAGTTTAAAATTAATTGAAGATCAAATTTAATTAATTCGATAAAAAAACATTTATAAAAATTGTTAAAAAATATATTTACAAAAATTCGAACTCCAAATTTTATTTAAAAATTATTTACTACTCCGCTCCAATCTATCGGTGTCTGAATAGTATATTTTAATTTTAGTTTCAATGTTTAGACGACGTCGACACGTCGGGTATTACATGGGATGCGACACGGTAACACCTGTACCGATGAAGAATTCAGACTCGCATCGTTGTTATCATAAAGCTATCATTTTACTACCGAAAAAGAAAGATATCATTTTAACCACCAACGATTGGCGCAGTGATAGCGAGTTACGTCTGTCTCAAGTGATTCGACTCCGAGTCCTTGGAGCGGACTTTAAATCTTTTCGCTCTCACCCGATATCGAATTAGTTAGATGTTAGTGTCACGAAGCATTTTTTCGTGATACGAAGTGCAAAGTCTCGCGACAACAGTGTCGTTCAATTTAAAGTTCTCGGTCGCTCAACGTCGAATCATGAAACATATGTAGCCGTCTCGCACTGCGTAACATTACAGAATAACAAATTATCCGCCCTTATGAATGAGGCCAAGTACGTGACGTTATCCGTAGGATACGTCTTTTATATTTTTCATTTTATAACAAAACCTTCTTACCTACTGTACATTGTGAGGAGTTCATTAGTATCTTTCGATGTCCAAATGTATGTTATGTTTCATCTTATTTAATGTAAGTGAACTTCTCTTAATTCTAGTATCTGGTCTTGAGTGTGGGATGACATTTCATGTCCGTGATTCTTTTCAATACCTCGTGGTACATCGGCTGTCTCTTCGAACTTTAAGTACCCAAGCGTCTACATTAATGTCGTAATGTACTAATGCCATAATCTCATGACAAGTAGTCCAACACTCTGATCATATCCGTGATCGAATGCATATAAGAGAGACTCTTAACATAGTCGACTCGATCATAAATTTTTCATTACCATTCAAAACAGGCTTGACCAAATGCCTATCCATCTATTCACAGGTAGGTCTAATATATGAGAATGACCTCGCGACACTAGTAGCCCTCTATACCAAGTTGTTATAAAAAAAATAAAGCTATCATTTTCAGCGTCATTGTTATGATAGTGAAACAAAATCTTATTTAATCGTATTCAATTGTAAAAAAAAAGAAGAATAATATAAGAAAGTGAATCTCAACTCCTTGAAAAGATATCTATTGGTCATGGAAAAAATTCATACGGGGTAACGGGAACATTCACTAATTTATCGAAAAAGAGAAAATTATTTATTAAAAATAAAAAAATAATGATATTATTTTTCCTGAGAATTTAATTTTTTAGAAAAATTAGTAGTACATCAAATTTAACATTGTTCTTAATGAAGATAAGAATATGGATTGAGCCATAAAAAAAGAAATTTATTTTTGGTGATACTCTTTTTCTATGCACAGAGACACATGATCAGCTCTCACATTTGGTGCAACAAAATTAATTTTTTTAAATTTAATCGGGGATGTAATGCACACAATAGCTTTTATGCATGTTGATACCGATATAGTAAAATATATTATATGGGCAACTAATTAAAATTTAATTGAGAATTGCGGGAAATTAATTAAAATTTGATTGAGAATATTGTGGCATAGATGTTATTGCATTTCTTTCTACTCCTTATGCATCTAAAAAGACTTTCTCATAGTAGAGAAACTTTATATATATATATATATATATATATATATATATATATATATATATATATATATATATATATATACATATATATATATATTCTTAATTGTTTTGTGCTAATTAGTGATCGATGCTGAAATATTTGACCACATAGAACTTAAAGTGACAAAATTGGAATTTATTTCCTTTATCGCAACATAATATCATTATCCATATATAAGTAATAATTGGTAAATATTGCAAAAAACTGCTAAATTTAAGGTCGGTGTCAAACATCAAATAGAATGGTTAAAAAGGAAAGGTTCAAGAAAAATATGTTTGACATGTAATGTTTACATACCGATAATAATAATAATTTTTTGTGTTCTGCTTGGAGTAATAACAAATAAAAGTAGATGACTAAGAGGCCGCGTAAGTGTCGCGAGACGTTTCCAACCATACGCAAATCCTCGCAGCATGAATCTCGCTCAATTTAAACTTGTGTGTCGTTCCAAAAAAAATCAGCAGTTTTTTTCTTCATACTATTTATATATAAATATACATAGGATTAAAACGTTAGAATTATGAAAACTTTACTTGTATTACATATAATGAAATATAGAATACATGTGGACGGGACGAGCCAGAGGGTTTTGGGGGCAACAACTCACATCGTGATCCTTCTCGGTGCCTCGTGATTCATTGGATGCCCCTTCGGACACTAAATACTCAAGTGCATGTATTAGTTCCTCAATGAGCTAATGTCACGATCCATAACATCTTGTTGAACATTTTTGTCATGTTCATATTTGAAAAGCTAAGAGCGACTCTCGGCATAGTCATCTAGATCATAAAACTTCAACTGCGTACTCAAAATAAGATTGGTTAGGTGTCCCCTTTGCCTAGTCATCGTATGTTGTCTTGTGTCCGAGAATGATTCCATGACAAGTGGTATCAAAAGTAGTTCATCTTGCTCGGATTCATGCGACGATAACTCGCTTGTGCCGTTGAAATACGCCCTAGCATTGAAAAGGTGCTTCCGCTAAAAAATCCCCACTACGCCTAAGCGTATTGGTGCCAATATCTCTTATCTGGACACAAATGATGAATGATTGACAAGCTTCATCGTCGCACGCCTAGTCATGCACCATAGTAAATTCCTCATACATTTGTGTCATGACGGATCGATCGCATCACCTAATAGGGACGATTATGCATCGTTCACTGGAGCAAATCATCACTCATGAAAAATTGGAAATTCTAAAGTGTCGCGTTGCATCTCCTCGTGCCCAGCCATAATGATCACATTACATGCCTAATTGTGTAATTTCAAATACCCGATAAACATACCCGATAAACATCTAAGATTGTCATCATGCCCAAACATAACATTTTGACCCTGTTTAGCATTATGTGACGTCGCATCACTTGTCCAATCATGCATCATGAAGCATTCAATCACTCTCCGACAAAAGTTGGTCGATGTCAAGCATCTAAGTTCAATGTCCCTTTCAACTATCGAGCATTATTCACAAATATCTTGACGTGTCGTCAGTCCAGCCTACCACGTCAAGATAACTTTCACAAATAGGACAAATCATTGATGAACAAACACTCTGGAACAAACTGTCATCCTAACTCGTCAATTGTCCTCCCACAAGTGGCATAATGTCACTCATAGAGAGTTGGGACAAACCTGTTGCATGTCAACAAAAATCGACACCTCAATGCCAACGACTATTTGACAAGTGGTCTAAGCGTCAGGTGTGTTAGGATCTCTGCACGAGAGAAATTATGCACCGTAAGAAAATACAAGAAATTTAAGGTGACTCAGAGTTTTATTAGATGGAAGAAACATAAGAGAATTACAAGATCAGAGTGCTTTCTCTTTGGACCCTTAGAGAGTTTATATAAGTACTCCATTTAACAAATGATATGAATTACAAACCAGCTGAGACTCTATATTAATCCCTAAAATAAGACATCTACCTTGTGATAAGGAAATAAATCAATTTCTTAACAATCTCATGATAAGAAAATATGCAGAATATGTCAGACATATTTCTTTTTATTTCAGAGTTTGGGTCCAGATGGATTTCCAATTAGAGTAGGATTCAAGGCATTATTAACAATCTCCACTTTGAATTGAATCCTCCAATCAGATATCTAATACTCTCTTGCCTTCGCCAGACCCTATTTTAATTCTGCACATGCGATAACATCCTTGTAGCTTGATCTGGCGTTTCCACCTCTCCAGCTACTTGGAATGCATATCCTTAAAGCCATAACGCTTAGGAGGATCTACTTGTTTATGTGCACATCCAGTGGCTAGACTTATCATTGCTTCTTCTGCTTGCTCTTCAGACTCTAGTTCTCAGCCTGATGAGATTCTTCTGCCCCATTCTGAATTGAAGTTAATCCAAACTTCACCTATTTGTTGACACCCTCCTCTGTTGAGTCAACAATATCTTATTTTTGTTTGAGCGTAGACATCTCATCAAAAGATATATTTCTACTGTGAATAACCTTCTACTCTAAAGAAAACCAGATTTTGAAGTCTTTTACACCTGCACCATATCCCACAAAAACTCCTTCTTTGACTCTTGGTTCCAGCTTTTCTTTCGTTGACATGATAATATACTGGTCAGTCAAAGACTTTCATATTATTATAATTAGCAAAGTTTCTTGATCATACCTTAATAGAAGTCTTCAGATCAATCGCGGTTGTAGGACTCCGATTGACAAAGTAGCATGTTGTGCTAACAGCCTCAGCCCAGAATGACTTGTTCAGACCAAAATTAGAGAGCATGTACCGTGCCCTCTTCAGAAAAGTTCTGTTCATGCATTCTGCTACATCATTCTGCAGTGGTGTATCTTTGACGGGTGCGATGTCTGGCAACACCTTCATCCTTCCAGAATTGATCGAATTCAGACGAATAGAACTCCAAACCGTTATCAGTACGAAAGTGTTTCATCTTTCTCGATGTCCGATTCTCCACCAAGTCTTCCACTGTTTGAAAGCTTTGAATGCCTCGCTCTTGTGCTTCATCATGAATATCCATGCCATCATTGAGTAATCATCTATCACAAATAGGAAGTATTTAGAACCTTCTAGAGATGGAACACGAGAGGGTCCCCAAAAGTCAGTGTGGATGTAATCGAGTGTTGTCCTCATTTTGTGCACGGCTTTACTGAATTGATGTCATTTTTTCTTGCCAAAAATACAGTGTTTGCATAATTCGATTTCAGATATCTTCTGACCATCCAGAAGATTGCGCTTGATAAGGATGTCCATCCATTTCTGATTCATATGTCCAAGTCGCATGTGCCACAACTTCAATACTTCTGATTCTAATTTGGACGAACTACCTACTATAGCCACATTAGAAATTATTGTGCCTTGTAATATGTACAATTATTTTTGCCTGACTCCTCTCATTACTTCAACATCGCCTTTGGTGATCGTGATAACATCTCATGCAATATCCATCTGACATCATTTGGAGTCCAGAACTCATAACGATATCACATTTTTCTTCAATTGCAGAACTTGACAGACCTCTATCAATGTCTTTACCCGATTGTCATGATTTCTAATTTGAATTGAGTTGATTCTACTATTTTACATGCTGCATCATTGCCCATGATGACGTCTTCACCATCAATATTCTGATAAGTTGAGAACTACTCTCTATACGAAGTCATATGATAGGAACATCCTGAGTCGAGAACCCAACTCTCCTCCAAACATTTCTGATCAGACACCATGAGAGTCAAATCGTAATCTGGTGAGCTACTGCAACAACAGTGTCTTTCTTCTTCTTTGGGCAGTCATTCCAATGATCCAGTTCTTTGTAGTAGTTGCAGATGTTCTTCGGATGACATTCTTCTTCGACTTACCTTTTTAGGGTTTGTCTTCTCTACGTTTGTTATCAACCATGCGGCCTGCGTCTTCACAGCCTTGTCAGACTCGTTATGACAAAGTTCACGAGTGTGTAAATTCGATCTTACTTATTCTAAAGTAATTGTATCTCTTTAGATGATAACAGACTGAACGAAATTTTCGTATGACAGAGGAAGAGACACCAACGAAAGTAGAGTAGCATCTTCATCTTCAATCTTCACATCTAATTTTTGTAATTTCATCAACAGAATATTCATCTGATCAAGATGATCTTTTAGAAGGGTATCTTCTTGCATGCGAAGGGCGAACAAACGTTACTTCAACAACAACTTGTTGGTCAGAGATTTGGCCATGTAGAGACTTTCAAGTTTCGACACAGACCAGCCGTCGTTTCTTGATCGATGACTTTGATAATTACCTCGTCCGTCGGATACAATAGGATCATAGAGTGCGCCTTCTCCTCCTGTGCCGTCAAATTTGTGAGGTCGGACTCTTTTTCTTTGCCCTTCGAGTCTTTCTCTTTTGATTTGTTCTTTGACACATTCGCGAGCGGGGCCCAGATTCCTTGTTATTTCATAAATGTCTACATCTTGATTTGCCAGAGACTGAAACTATTTCGTCCTGTGAATTTCTCGATGTTGATGTTGTGCGATGTCCTCTCTATGTCTGACGGAGGATCGATGATGAAGCCTCGCTCTGATACCAGTTTGTTAGGATTTCTGCATGAAATAAATTATGCAACGTAAGAAAACTCGAGAAATTTAAGACGACACTGAGTTTTATTAGATGAAAGAATACTACAAGAATATAATGCTTTTTCTTTGGACCCCTAGGGAGTTTATATAAGCACTCCCTTTAACAGATGATATGAATTATAAATCAATTAGAACTCTATATTAATCCCCGAAATATGACACCTATCTTGTGATAAGAAAATAAATCAATTTCTTAACAATCGCATGATAAGAAAATATACAAAAATATGTCAGACATATTTCCTTTTATTTCAGAGTTTGGGTTCAGATGAGTTTTCAATTGAAGTAGGATTTAAGATATTATTAACAGGGTATTTGACGAAATTGGCATGTTGTTGTCAAGTACTATGCCGCCAATCAAAGGAAGGCTTGTCTCTCTTTTCAACCAATGCCTCGAGTAAGCGGCCTCCAAGAACAAAGTCCAAGACTCGAAAAACACAGGGACGATGCGTCCTTTCGAATAGAGATGAAAGTGAAGTTGGGAGTTCTTGGCATAAATGCTCCAACATCAATTTGCTTGCCACCAAGCGAAGCGTCTTCACGAGCATCTCCGTGAATCGGTGAAGATCCGAAATGTCTGCTCTTCCGAGAGTCAACCGTCCGACGGACAAGTATGTCAAAGATGATCTTTGTCGACAAGCACAACGACGTCACTTTGTCTGAACTGCGAATGAACGAGAATGAAGAGTGCATAGCTTCCTCGAACTGCTGGTCTTTGAAACTTGTGTTGTTTACTTCATCTCTTTTGTTTTTGATAATCTGGTAAGTTCAGTGTAAAAATGTTCTAGGTGTTTTTTCCTTAATAATAAGTATTCTCATTTCATCAGTCTTCTTATTTTTTAATTCATGTTTTTTCATTATTATCTCAACATCATATTTTTCTCATTTTTATGTATTATATGTATCAACATTCTAAGATCATAACTATATATATATATATATATATGTGTGTGTGTGTGTAGATAGATAATATCATGCATTAACATCTCTTCTTTATTTTAATATTATTTATATCATTTTGCAATTATTAAATTTATCATTTTTATAATTATTATTCTAATATCATATTAATTTATTGTATTTAATTATTTGTATTACCACTTGATATTCTTATCACTAACTATCATATTAATTAATTGCATCATTTAATTATATATATCAACACTTGATATTTTTCTTATTAATTTGTGCATTAAATTATAGATTACATATTGACTCTTTATATTCCATTATTTATTTTTAATAATAATAAATAATCATATATACATGAATCATTAATTAATGTGCATTAAATTTAACATTGTGATTAAATTTTCATAAATTATAAGTTGATTCTTTGTATTTTATTATATTTTAATTTTAAAATATAATAATATATATAATTTTCATGTATTAAAATTTTAACATCATGATTAAAATTTCACAATTGCTATAATTAGTATTTCCATATTATATTAATTTATTACATCATTTAATTCTTTGTATTGTTACTAGGTACTCTCAGTATTAAATATCATATTAATTAATTTCATCACTTAATTTATCAACACTTGATATTCCTATCATTAATTTGTGTGCTAAAAAATTAACATCACAAATTACATATTGAGTCTTTATATTTCATTAATTTGTTATTTATAGGAATAGATAATCCTTAATTAACGTGTTTTAAATTTATCATCATGATAAAATGTTCATAAATTATAAGTTGTCACTTTATATTTTATTATCTTTTTCAATCCTTAAAAATAATCATATATAAATTCTTTTATATATTAATTATATATAAAAATTAGAGGACGACTCATTATCCTTCATTATATTTTTAATCCTACTAAAAAAATAATCATATCTAAATGCATTTTTGGTAATGTGCATTAAATTTTTAACAAAGTTATTAAAGTTTCATAAATTGCATGTTATTTTTTTTAAAATTATATTATATTTTTCATATTTATATAATTTAATTTTATTTATTATATATACTAAAATTTGAGCATAAAGGATTCTTCTCATTCCAGCATTATTCTTATTTTTATGTGATTATTTTTAATTCATGTTTTAATTATTATCTTTACATCATATTACTATGAATTTTATGTATTAACATTTTAACATATAATTTAATGTCCCAAGATCTCTTCTTTTTTTACTATTCTCTATATCTTTTTTTTGTAAATTTTAAATTTTATATTTTTTGTAATTATTATTCCAATAATATATTACTTTTATTATATTTAATTCTTTGTATTGCCACTTTATTATTATTATTATTATTATTATTATTATTATTATTATTATTATTATTATTATTATTATTATTATTATTATTATTATTATTAAATTATATATATTATTTTATTACATTATTAATTCTTTGTATCAGCACTTGGTATTCTCTTATTAAGTTATGCATTAAAATTAACATTTCATATTGACTCTTTATATTTCATGAATTTTTTATTTGTAGCCACAAATAATTATATATAAATACATCCTTAATTATTGTGAATTAAATTTAACATCATTATTAAATTTTCATAAATTATAAGTTGGCTCTTTATATTTTTATTATATTTTTAGTCATAAAATATAATAATATATAAATGCACTTTTATGTGTATTAAAATTTTAACACCATGATTACATTTTTAGAAATTACTTATTGACTTTTTATATTCCATTATATTTTATAATAATGAAAAAGATAATATTAAGATAATAATTCAACTTTTTAATTAAAACAATAGTTATTCTAATGGTATGAAAGACATAATATGTTTATAGTAATATTAAATATTTTAAAATATAATCTTAACTAACTTTTATCTTAATTCGAATTGTAAGATATTTATGGAGATATTGTATGCTATAAAAATAGTACTTATATATTATGAATTTTAATAAATATAAATTATACTTTATTTATACATCTCAATTTATATTTTAGAATATATTTAAATCGCCGCGAATGAGTTGCATTAAACAATTGAAGGAGAGAAGCCGTTGGCATATTTAAATTGTTTAAAGGAGGTAACACCTAAACCAAGTTATATTGTCCAAACTCTAAAGTTTGACATCCTTGAAAGATGAAGATTTATTTTTTTATGTCATTATCTATTTATTAATTGACGAATAAATTTTTATTCAAATCATTATAATTATAAAAAAAGATACAATATAAAAACAAAAAAATACAAAACATATAGTTCCTTTTCGGAGGAGAAACTTTCTTATTTCTTTTAAAGGAAAATGCATTATCTATTAGCAAAAGGGTCAGATGTCACAATACAGAAATTTTAGGAGGCCCATATATCAGGAATTACAAGTGTAGATAAGATTCGATGGACGAATGCATTTATATATTCCTCGAGAAAAAGTTGATGGGTTGAATTATTAGGTAATATATCTTCAATTTTGATACACTTTTTTTTTATTTTTTGCCCTTTTTCATATAAGCCTTTGGATCATTCTATATTTCTATAACATCATTTTGTCTTTATTTTTCTTAAGCACATAAGCCCACGAATCCCCTTGGCCTTATAACATCATTTTTGTGCAACCTTTTTTTTTTAATGCCCATCAGTCACTTTGGGAAACTACAATTTTTTTTCGCAGCAAAATATAAGAAATTAATACAGAGGAACACAATTTTTTTATGAGTTTTATTTTTTTATCGTGTTTTGCAGTTTCAGATGATGTCAACGTTTTTTAATTAAATAAGACAACAAAGAACAAGAGAAATAAGTAGTCTTCCCAAGATGACAATCAGAACAGGCGACTGCATGTAATGCCATCAAATAGTTTAAGACTAATTAAAAAAATAAAAAGTTGCTATATTAAAAAAACATAACTCTCTAGGCCACAACTTTTTAACATATTTATGACCCTATCTAATAACATCGTAACGATAACACCTGCAACAATGATCCATTTTCTGTTCATCACGCAAAGAGAGGCTCATGAGTTACTAAAGTTCATGAAAAATCCTACAAAAATTTCCCCCATCATTTTGTGTCAGATATCCTAGTTATTAGCATTAAAGACATAAATATTCTACGAAAATTAATCGATTCAAATGAAATATCCAATTTCATTAGAATTTATTTATTTATTTTTAATTCGAATGTTACAATAATCAAAGCGCGCCAATAATATTTGGACGCTGACGAATCATTGAAGTTGACCTAAAACAATCATAATATTCCTTTTGTTTGTAGTTATAATTATGCTTATAACTCTTTAGTGCGGTCAAATCGGAAAGTCACACCATCATTTGGGGGAAAAAAAGAAGTATGCAATTCAATCGAGTAATTTTATGTGATTCTTCCTCTTTGGGTGGTGCAAATAGCTCGACAAATTGATTGACATCTGAACATTAGTGTACGGATCCATCACAGAAAGAACCAAAAAAAAAAGAGGCCTCCATAGAAACTATCTAAAGATTCTCAACCACATGGAACAGTAGTTAAATTCGTATCCTTTCTCAGGATGTTCACCTGATTAGATCCATTCAATGAACTCAATTATTCGACGCGATTTCAATGCAATGAGAGTTCCGGTCGAATGAGATTCTTCATCATTGTGTTATTTAATTTTAGTCATGTACTTGATTTAAAAATTTAAAATATTAAAATAAATAATTTAAATATGGAAATAATATTTAAATATTAAATATTTTTTCTATTTAAATAAAATATCAAATAATATTTTTCTATTTAAATAATATAAGAAATAAGAAAAAAAATAGAAAAAAAGGTGGTTAGGTGTCCAACCTAGGGTGTTCATCGGGTCGGGTCGACCCGTGAACCCGATGATCCGATCCGACCCGAACCGATTTGGGTTGAGTCAAATCGGTGATCGGTCGGACTCAACCCGACCCAAACTCGACCCGATCGGGTCGGGTATGGGTTGGATTTGTCCAACCCGAGTCGACCCGATCAACCCGACCTTTTTATTTTTTCCTTTTTTATTCAATTTTAATATTATATTAGATTTAAAAAATTTATAAAAAACTAAAATAAATATTTTAAGTGTAAAAATAATATTAAATAGTTAGAAAACTTTTTGTATACTTTAAAATAATATTAAATAAAAATAGTAAGGAAAATTTTAAAAAAAAGAAAATTTGGTGGTCGGATAATCCGACCCGAACCGAACCGGGTTGGGTTGGGTCGAATTCAATCCTCCCCCAACCCCTTGACTCGAGGTCGGATTTGTTCATGGGTCGAGTCCAACCCGACCCGTGAACACCCCTAGTCCAATCCGACCTGGGTCAAATTTGACCCGATCTAATCTCACCGCTCCACATGCAAACAAATTCGACCCGATTCATTTAATTTGATCGGATTATATTTGTTCACGGATTGAGTCTAACTAGACGGGCAAATAACTTTATCCTTGGACAAAATGAGGCATTAAACATTTTATTTCTTTTAGATAGTATTTGATTGCATAGCTATCCATGAAATAAAAACAATTATTTTAATAAATTAGCTATTTTTTAAAGTTCAAAATAGCATTGTACTACAATGTTAGCTTTTTAAAAAATAAAATTTATTTTCTTTTAGGTGAATAATTATTTTATTTGGGAGAATAAAAGAACAACAACTTATTCTGCCATTTATTCACGGAGCAAATAGGAGAGGAACAACATTCTTTGACTTAAACATATCTCAAATTGAAAGCTCACTAAATTATATCCTCCCAAATTAGGAGGATTAGCCTCCTACTTATGTGTAAATTTATCAACTCTTTTAGTTAATTTAGGAATGTGAGTACTAGAAGAATTTTTAGGTCAAAATTTTAGGAATATTACCTTTTTTTCATATATGATATATATGTGTCTCTTTACTTTTTAACTTATATTTTTTTAATAATTTAAAGTCACACATGTAGGATTCCAAAGGGCACCAAAAGGAGGATGAATTGGTGTTCAATTCGAAAATATCGATTTCACAAAAATTATCATAAAAGCTTAAAATTGATTCTTAAAATCTTTTAAATAAATGCAATTCAGATCATAAACATAATATGTTAGTGAGTTAGAGAGAGAGAGAGAAAATCAAATACAAACACCAGTGATTGTTGGCAAGGTTCGATCACATCTTGGTCTACATCCTCGCTTCGACTTTTCGACTTCAAGACCGTTAGAGATTCTATTAAAATCACTTCCTTTGTTTTAAATGGGGCAAGGAAAAAACCCTTTACACAATCACCTTTTCTTCGCTTCGAGAGGTAAGACAAACTCCTTCTCCTAGGAAGTTAATCTTTTCTCTTGCTCAAGAGGTAAAATTTAGAATCCCTTTCACACAGGAGCTCTTACGATCTTTCTGAGAAATGATTTCTCTCTTTTATAATAGAACACTCACAAGAAGAGAAAAGAGAAAAAAAGAGAAAGCTAAAAAATGATAACTTCAAGGAAAAAGTTTTTTTTTATTTTTTGAAGTTTTACTTCAATGCATGAATGAATGCATTTGCTTCTGGCTTTGACAGTCCTTTTATAAATTTTAATATGTGAAAAATTCATCCAAAATTAATTATACATTTTCTCATTCAAAAGTAACCGTTACTATTCATTGGACCAATGAACCAGTCGACCGTATTTATGGATCGGTCAATCAGTCTTTATGACCATTGCGCTTATTCGCTGGCTGACCGTAGTTGGTCGGTCGATCGGTTCATCGATCAGTATGTCGACCGATATCATCTCGATATCAATCGAAAAAGCTTATGTATTAGTCGGTCGACCGGTATATCTTCAATCGACCTTCTTTGCTTTGATCGGCAGTTGACCGACCTACACTATTTTGAGCATAACTTTTTACACAGTTATTCAAATAAGATAATTTTAGATTCTATGAATAGGTAATATGATTATCTACAATGTTGATGTTCAGGATCCATTCAGAATTTAATAAGATTATAGTTAATTATTTAATTAAAGTGTAATATATAAAGTTATTTTTTTAATATTTTAATTTTAATTTTTCGAGATGTCATTAAAATATAATTTTATATCTCATTAAAACTCAGATGCAACAACACCCCCATATATATATATATACTTTTTTACTTATTTTTTAAAAAAATCAAAGTCGTTTTTAATGAATAAAACTTATGCAGATCGTGGAGTAGCCTGGATAAATGACATGTCAACATCGGCCGTGGTCCTCATGTACTTTGGAAAAAAGGAGCAGAGAGGCACAAAACTTTTTCCCCCTTCCTTTTCTTCAGAGTTTGCTCACATTCCACAATCTTTAAGCATTAATTAATCTGAGTGGGAGGAGGAAAACAAAATGGATGATGAGAAAGGAGAAGGAAAAAAAATATTATGTGGACCACATTAATCAAACAATGACATAACAGTTGACATACACCAAGATCAGATTCAGCAAAGAAGAAAAAAATCAGAAAGAACAGAAAAATAAGAAAAAAAATGTCAGAATCCCAGCAGCAGCCTGCATTTCCTCATGATTCTTCCAATTCATGGTGGGATCCCCATACTTGGCACAAGTTTCTTTCTTAATGTCCACTGCATATAAATATCTGTGTTTTGGAATCTTTTTTTATTGGTTGGAACAGCATCAGCATAATCAATTCTTGAACTATATGTCATGGAGGTTAAGATGAATCTTCATGAAGCAACTTGTAACATAGAAAATTTAAGATGAAGCAGCTTACAAACATTATGAAGAAAAAAAAATGATGCAACTGCAACCTTCCAAAATAGTGCAAAGAGTTTTTTTTGTTGTTATATTATTTTGGGGCTTCTTTCATATATCCAAACAATTATTACGAGAGCTATAATGCCTTTAATGTAAACCAGTTGCAATTCTATATGGTCCATCTTTTTAGTCAGGCGTTTCAATAAATTTTTTTTCAAAAATTTTATAGGGATATTTTGTATACGATTCAGAATTGATTTATTTCTTTATCACGAGATATGTGCCTTACTTTAGGTGGATTAATTCAGAGTCTCAGTCGGTCTGTAATTCTTATCTTTTGTAGAAATGAGTGTATGTATAAACTTTTTAGGGGTCCAAATAAAAAATAATCCGTCTTGTAATCTCTCTATTCTCCATCAAATAAAATTCTACGTCTTCTTAAATTTCTCGAATTTTCTTCCGATGCATAATTTTTTTCATGCAAAAATTTTAACACATTACATTTCAGAGGATAAGATTCCATAAAAAGAAAACAATGAGATAAATAACTTTCAATTAATCATTGCAAAAGAAGGTTTCATATTTAAATCTCTCGAAAGAGTTTCCAAAATGATTGCGATGAGCAGAGATTAATTTAAAGAATGGATCATCATGAGTCTTAAAAGGATTAACTAGCCCCCCTTATATGATAATGATGATATTTTTTTTTCTTATTTGAACCTATACATTAATACTCACAATTCATGTTTGATTTTTAACAAAAAAATCAAGTAATTAAGTTACCTTATAAAACTATTGGATAATATCCAAGATATCGGAATGACTTGACTCGGTTGAATGATAGTAACATGGTCTGATTTTGTAAACATGGTTGACAATTGTTCTAACGTTATAGTTTTACCATTTTTAATATTAAGACTAGTTTTCTAATATGATGATCGAGATGCATTTTTAAATATGCTCGGACCAATGGCTGAATCTATACTATCTGAAAATAAAAATCATTATTTTCTATGTTTTTTAAAAAATATTTTTTAGTTGAGAAAATCATTTGTAATTTTATTTTATGATGACTAATTGGCCGTTGGCATCAAAAGATATAAGTGTTTCAGCGGATCCGGTCGACCCACAAATCCAATAATCCGACCATATTCAAATTAGTTGGGTCAGTGACCGGGTCGGACCCGACCCCAAGTGTTGGGTACGAGTCAAACTTTTTCGACCCGAGTCGATTCAATCAAACTTTTTTTAAATTGTAGCTTATATTTTGTATAAAAATAAAATATTTTAAATGTGTAAAATAATATTTAAATGGTTAAGAGATTATTTTATGAATTTTTTAAATAAAATATTATATAATATTTTTATATTAAAATAATAGAAAAGATAAAAAATTAAAGAAAAAATAGTGATAAGGTAATCCGACCCTATTCGAATTGAGTTGAGTCAAATCCAAATCCCACGGATTGATCCGACCTTATCAGATGGGTCGGATCAAGTCGAGTTGGATATGGTGGATAAACTTAAAATATGCGATACTTAATTTCACTGAGAAAAAAGATGGGGTACTTATCCCAAAGATTCCCAACGGTCTTAAATGCATTGAGCTTTTCAAAAATGAAAGGCTGCCTCTCCATTCTCATATAAATGCTCCTCATCCTTTTCCATTTCATTGTAATAACTTCCATATAAATAGTATAGATAAAAAAAATCATTTAAAAAATAATAGCATAACAATATTACTGGAGAAAATTAATAGCATAATACAATCCAGAAAAAAAGGTATGAATCGTGCAAAAAAAATTCTTACCTTTTTGAAGGTTTGGAAATAAGAAATATGTACATAGCACTTTTATGCAATAAATCATTCCAATAATTTTCTAAAAAATATTTAAACAATTTTGGTTCTCATAAAAATCTCTCGTAATGTACATACGAAGCACGAAGATATATTTCCTAATTTTGGAATTGTAATATGAACTTCTTTCGACGAAATAAGCATAGCCCTTAGAAAGAGAACATATACTACAAAAATAAGATTAACAAATGCTTGCTTTAAATTAGTAATAGTGAAAAAAAAGTTAAAAAAATGTAAAAGGAGAACGGTGGACAGCTTGATGGCCCAGTCATATGAGTTGGGCTAACTTCCCGGTTCGGCCTGCGACTTTGGGTTGGTTTGTACGACCCGGGCGGTTCGACTTCTCTAACTCCTCGCCCTCGGGTTAGAAGATGTTGGAACGCTAAGGACAAGCCTCGTAACTAATTTGCTTTCTTTTCACTAATTTATATTTTCGCGCTTGGATCACCTTTTCCTTCTTTATATATTTCTCGATACAATCCAAAAGACGACTCCCTCGCCGTCGCTCTCCCCTTTTTCCATCGCCATTAGATTCTATCCATGGCGGCCAGCGAGAGCTCGAGTTCCACGCTCCCTTCCCTCCCGCTGCTGCTACTCCCCTCAGCGCAGTAGTGGCCCTCGTCCTTGGCTGTTTCGTTCACGGGAATCTGCGGGCGTCGGCACCACCAATGGAGGGTTTTCCACGGGAGGACTAGGCGTCGCGTGGCTTCTTCGAATTCGAAGGGGTTCTCATTCTTCTGTTTCTTATTATCGGTTAAAGCCTTTCCACTTCTCTTCCTCCTGCTGCATCAAGGAGCGACGTAGAGAGGGGGGCCAGAGTAGGCGGCGGAGATGATCTCGACCGGGACCAATCTGGTGATGACGGTGTTCGGGTTCGCGGTCAGCACCATGTTCATCGTCTTCGTCTGCACGCGCCTCATCTGCGCCCGAATCCAGCTTAGGAATTCGCGCAGGGCGTTCCCGACCGCCTTCAGATCCGATCTCGGCATTGTACTATTCTCTCCTTTCTCTTATTCGCTTTGTTTTCCGGTGACAAGTAGTTGTTCGTGATTCAGTGGAAGAGTTAGGTTAGATTGCGCTGATGAGTAGTCGACTGTATCTTTGTCTAATCTTCTATAGATTAGACAAAGACGACTTTTCCGTGTGTTATTTGGTTTTGTCCCCGTCCCAAAGTTGTGCTAGTATTTTCTTTTTCCTTTTGCTTGTAAATTTTGATGATTGATAGCTTTTACTTGCTTCCTGTAGTTAAAGATGGGAGCCGGAGCCTTTTTATTCTCTAGCGATGGTAGTGTAGTTGTTAACTTAATTGACAATCCATGGTACTATCAGAAATAATCTTGGCTATTTGGGTCTGTAGCCGCCCTTTCAATACTAGACGGTACTCCTGTGATCTGCGCCTAATTGTTTAAACTTTTTTAACATGTGAAAATTGGAACTGTAGTATGATGTTATGGTTTTGGTTGTTTCTATCTGTTATTTCTTTATTGCTACTTCATGCTATTGAGAACATGATAGGAAATTTGCTTTCTTTTTTCCTTGGAATCGTTTGCTGCATATCTTTTGGATGTTATTGCTGTAAAGTTGTGTGTTTCCGTCATTTATTCTCATGATAAATTAGTGTTAGGTTGGAATCTGTCTATATATTCAAACCCATTAGTTACTTATTTTTCTTAAAATGTTCCTTGATTTTCTGTTCGATACAGCTGGAGCGTGGGATCCATGGATTGGAACCAGTAGTAGTAGCTAGCATCCCAACAAAGAAGTTTGGCGATCAGTTCCTTTCACCTGAGCAGGACACCCAGTAAGTTTCTCGGTTACAGGTTACTGGCTTTCTCTATGATTCCCTCATCTGTGTTTCTTCCTTTTCTTAACACAACCTGCTGATCTATATCTTGTATGATCTATATCTCAAATCAACTCTATTAGAAAATCCTGTCAATTCGTTATTTTTTGACGTCTTTATGTAGCATACCTTTGCTACTTAAACATTTAATATTACGGTAGATGCACATTTTTTCATCATTAAGAAAATGCAACCAATCCCCTTGCTTTTCTGTTATTCTGTGCTGCAAGTTTCTGCTGCACTACAAATGATGATTCTTTTTTCATGGTTAGACTCATACATGAGACAACATATAAATGGCTCTGGTTCTTGGATTTTCTCTTTTACAAGCTAATTAGTTGCCTCTTGATCTTATTTCAGCTGAAACATTGCTTTTGTCTTGTTAGCAAGTAGCAACAAAATATTTATTTCCCTAACTGCAATACTTTGGCTTATCACAATCATTAAGTAACTTCATTGTGTTTGTTCATTGGTTTTATCAAAAATCAAGCTTGGTTATGGTAGTGCTCATTCACAATCTTGCATCTGTTGTTGTTCTCATCTTTAGGAACTATTTTGATACTAACATGTAAATTATCTCTATCTCAAGAAAAAAGGTGCACGGATTACATCTCAATTTTGTTTTGAAGAGATCGATTTGTATATTCGTACTTTCATCATAAGTGATGTTAACTCTTGTTATCTTCAAAGTTCACGATTTTGTGTATGAGATCTGAATGTACTTTTGGGAAGGAAGATAGCTACACCGAAAGTAGTGATATCTGCAACTGAGGAAAGGTAGTGGTTTTCTTGGTTCAAGATAAGTAGTGGTATTTGATTGTCTTTAAAAGACGATCTGAAAGGTCTCACCACTATTTTGGTCCTACTTTGATCATTTTGTTGCTTTGGACTATTTTTTGCATGATGAGTAAATATATCTCCTCTTTGTTGAAGCGTGAGTTCTAACAAAATGCCTTCTCTTGAATGGCCTTCGGGCATCACCTTATCAATGTTATCCTTTGTATGTTTTTTTTTCTTGTTTTGCATTTTTTTCTGTTCCTTAATAGCATGTAATCTCATATTCTTAACACCACCACATTATTTTATTTTTATTTTTTTCGTTATGTTTGTTTCCTTTCTCTAATTTCCTTCTGCCATGTTAGTGTTCTTTTTTATCTTCTGTTTATTGTAAACTTCATGAATCAAATCATCTGGTATTATCTGAAGGTTTGACTTGTTTTGGTAGGTGTATAGTGTGTCTGACAGAATATCAAGAAAAGGATGTTTTGCGGGTTCTCCCATTATGTGGGCATACATTCCATGTTTCCTGCATAGACATATGGTTGAAACAGCAATCGACATGCCCTGTCTGCAGAATTTCATTACGGGATTCTCCCGATAGAAAGCGTGCACTGCCACCTCTTTACAGTCCAGCAATTAGATCTGTCGCAGCTCCGGAAACTTTTATTTCAGATCCTCTTCACTTTCAATTGACAAATACTGACTATTCTCTAAGACCAGCAGAAACCCACATAATGGTGCCTCCTCAGCAAGATAAGTTGATTTCTGAGTCATCCGATGCCCAAGTGACGAATTCTTGTCCAGATATCATGAATTCCACCATGGAAAATGGTTGCAACCATCAAGGAAAAGGAAAGCACCTTGAAAGTCCATCAAACAGGGCTGCTTCAGATTGATTTTTTATGCAAGTAGGGGACAATGAAATTAGAAAAACTAACATCTGCCCCTTTCGAGTTGGGCATAATGTATATATAATGGCTGTTAATGGTTATGCAATAACCAGCTTCTGGGCAAAACATTGCCCACCCATTTGTGGAAATCATATTTCACTCAGGCTCGGTTGTTTTCCATTAGGCCATGATTGCCATGATTTCACCGAATTCCCCGAATGATGGTCTGCCATGTTGTTGCATAAAAGATTCATTTTTAGTTGTTTGGGCAGTCTCAGATTGTTCTTAATGTCAATTTGATGAGATAGCAGACAGCTTTGCGTGGCTTTTGGATCTACCACCATTAGCAGTTGGAAGGGAATCATGATAACTCTCCATCATGTCGCGAGACGAATTCGCCATCGATGATCGTGATGCAACCACCAAAAAGGAGGCGTCATCCTCCTTTTTACTCCTTGTTTCATTTGTTGGCTTTCTGTACTGCCTATTCCAATGTCCATGTTCATGATATGGTAGTCCAGAATAATGTTTACACCATATGCGGTACACACCGTAATAGTATGTTTCCGAAACTTGACTGCCATTTTTGTGCACAGGTGCTAACTATGGGAAATTATCTTCATAATTATTTAAATTCAAATTTTAATTGTATTTGAATGGATGCTACGAGATTGGAGTTCATGTAGCATATGTATTCTAATCTTAAACATACTGCTCTTTTCTTCAGTTTTTCTTAACAATATTAGAACTATTAGAGCTTCGATTAATGCAGTTCCAATGTAAATGCTTAAACTTTAGAAATTTGAAATTAATCAACTGTTCATAATTGTTTTTTTATTTCTTTTGGGTAGCGTCTTTGCGGTATAGAGAGAGGAATTTCTCATTATTCTGCAAATATGTAGAACTCAGAGTTCTAGGAATTTGAATGTGTCCTTTAGGCAGCTCTTTTTGCTTGTCACTTAAATTTAAAATAGTCAACAATTATACTATTTTGACTATATTTTATTACAAAAGCATATTGATTGTTATAATATTTCTTTTTCAATACTTCTTATTGTGTATTCTTTTTTATTTAACCTTGAATTAACATCATATGATTACCATATTTTTACGATAATAATAATAATAACAATTATTTTTTTCTTAATAAATTGAACATGATTTAGAATAACAACTTTCTAATTCAGTAAACTGTGCAATACTCATCCATCAAACCAATACACCCGTACATTATTGTGACATGCTAATACTAATTTCCAACCTTCTAATACCACAAAAGAAATGGCCCCATGGCTCTTTTTTGGGAACAACTCCGTCCAAATTTGCATTTTTTCAATGGAGACTCACAAATGTATAAGACTATTATTAAAATCGAATTCAATTGTGTCAATCATCCTTCATTTTTTGCATTTTTTTAATCTCCTAATTTGCACATTTGCACCTCGTACATCCACATCTGATATACTTTTCTTTTTCATCTCACGTAGTAATTGGATAATTGTTATTTTAATTTCAGTTGAAATGCTTTAATATGATCATGAACGATAACAAAGCAAGCGTACGTAGTTATAAAAAGGCATGCATGACCGGTGCCGGTGGTGTATAAATATAAAACTATGCATGGTCTTAATTAATTCCACCATGATTAGTAGTAGAACCGTGCATATACATATATGATAAGTTGATAACAATACGTCACTGGTTCGACCTTGGCTCGACCACGGCTAGGAGCCTCTGCTTCATGACGACCGTGAACTCGAAATTGTCCGTGAAGTCCAACTTCGGCGCATGCGACGGATGCAGCCGCCACTCGAAGGCTTGAACCATCCTCGCTAGCATCATGCTGATGTGGGTCGTCCCCATGGCCAGTCCCGGGCATATCCTCCTCCCCGCCCCGAAGGGTATCATCCTGATCCCTGCCGACCCCGTCACGTCCGCAGCCTCGCCGCCGGTGATGAACCGATCGGGGTCGAACTCCGCCGGGTTCTTCCACAGCCTCGGGTCGCGGCCAATGGTCGGCAGGTAGAACTCCAAGTTGGCGTCCTGGGGGACGTCGTAGCCCCCCAGCTTTGCACCCGGCTCGATGGCCGTGTGGGTCAGCAAGAAGTAGGTGGGCGGGTGGAGACGCAGGACCTCTTTCACGAAGGCTTGCAGGTACGGCATCCTCTCGACGTCGAGGTCGTCTACGGGGCGGCTGCCGCCGGTCACCGTGACGATCTCCTCGTGAAGTTTGGACTGGATTTTTGGGTTGTCGATGAGGTGGGCCATTCCCCACTCGATGGACGTGGAGGTCGTGTCCGTTCCACCGTTGATGAACTCGGAGCACAGCGATACGAGCTCCAGGTCGGTGGGCGGGGCGTCGCGACCGTCGACTCTGAGTTCGAGGAGGGAGTCCAAGTAGGAGAATGGCGCCGCATCCGGCTCAAGTTCAGGGTTCCGGAGGATGTGTCGTCGTCGGTTGATGAGCGGGAGGATGGTCTCCATCTGCTGGCGCCGGATGCCCAACAGCTCCTTATGTTCCTTGGCGAAAAGCGGCCGGAGGAACGGCAGGTAGTCGTCAATGCGTGGGACGACGTTGACGAGCACGAGCTTCATCACCTCGTCGATGCGCACGATGGCGTCATCGTCGAAGCGGAGGCCGAACGTCATGGACAGAAGGATGTGGAAGGCGGCAAAGCGGGTGTTCTGGATGACCCGGACGGCGCCCCCGGAGGCTTCGGCCTCGGCACGGAGACGGCCAACGAAGAGGTCCATGGCGGCGGCGCGGACGGGGCGGAGCTCACGGAGGCGGGGGGCGCTGAGCATGCCGGAGACCATGTTACGGCGGAGGCATCGCCAACGGGGGCCGTACACGGCGGAGTTGACGGAGAACTTGTCGCAGCTGAAGATGGCGCGGGAGGGGGTCTCGGGAGGGCGGGAGGCGAAGAGCTGACCCTTCTCGATCAGCGCCTCGTGCGCGAGCTCCGGGCTGGCGACGACGATGACGGTGCGCTCCCCCATGCGCAGGGTGAAGATGGGTCCGTATCGCTCGCGGATGTCGGGGATCATGTGGATGAAGTGTTTGCCGGAGAAGGCCACCTGTAAGAGATTGCCGACGATCGGCCATCCCGGCGGACCCGGCGGAAGATTCAGTGAACGCCCGCGCTTCCCCTTGTTGTAAACGAACAGCAGCACGAGGAGAAGCGAGGCCGCAGCGACCAGTGCATTGAACGATACGTCGAGAGTGTTCAAGTTCATGCGCACACCATTCCACATTGTGGACACAAATGAAGAAGAAGAGTAGAGAAGCAGCGGTGCCATGACAAGGGCGTTAGCGAGGCTTGCATATATACGCGCGCGCGCGCGAGACAGAGAGAGAGAGCAGACGCGGGAAGAGGAGTAAATAAGAGAGTTGGTCAGCGGAATTAAAGTCCCATGCTGAACCATGCAGATGACTCATGACAAGTGGAAACAAGCACAGCACAGGCACTGTTTTGGCAGACAAGGGCGGATGAAGCTTTCTGAGGCATGCAGTTGATCAGCCAGCTGAGGCCCATGAGGCTGTTTTGTTGAGTTCGATGGACGCAATGTTGTGGGCTATCTAATTCCTCCATGGAAGAATCTGTGTGTTGCAGAACCGGAACAGTAACAGGCCTATCTAATAAACGTGATAATTAGGCGCAATTTATTCTCCACTGAGATGTGCCATTATTTTCTTGAAAATCTCACTCGTTACAATTCGTTATAACGAGATGTGAATTTTCATAAAGTTTGTACGAAGTTTAATCTAGTTGACAGATGACGGGTGATAAGAGTTAGTAGTCTGAGTTTTATTCCACAAATTTCTAGTTTGATCAAGGTTCGATTCCTAATAGGATTAACCATGTTTTAATAATGTCACGAACCTTAAAAGATGGAATAAGTTTTTTTAATTTTTGCTACATATGACCATGTTTCAAGATCCACATTGAATGAAGCTGAATAAGTAGATGTTGGTTGAGAACTTGGGATTGAATGCATGAGGGGAAGACATTAAATTGCTGCACTCTGGCCGGGTGAGAGAAAAATGTGCCCGTGTTGAAGTCCCCTAGACATCATTGCAGAAAAAGTACATTTTGGGAGCAGAAAAAAATTACTTCCTAACTTAATTCTACTCTCTCTCTCTCTCTCAAACACACGCGTACTAATGCAATTCGAGATCGAAAGTATACAAGAAATCTCTTTGACTTCACAACTGATATATCCATATTGAGTTCAATTCACTTTAGACAAAGAAAAAAGACATAGAACAATTCATATAGGCAGTATTTGGATTGAAATTTTGGGGTCCCACAATAATTTTGATTCCGGTCAACGATAACAGTTCCGTAGATTTCTGTCAAGAAAGTTCTCACCGCGAAAACTTTGCAAATTCCCCAACGACGTTGGAATTTTTCTCGTCCAATCAAGCACTCACGTTTCCATCTAGAATTTTTACCCGAACACAAAACTACAATTTATTTATAACATCGTCAAATTCTCGGAACAAAGTGGAACTTATGTATAATTAACTTCAGTTCCAAACAGTGCCCTAACGTAACAACCCTGAAGAAGATTAAAAACCATTAATATAAAATCTCTGAAATCGGAGCCATTGATTTAATTAAATGGGCAATTATAACGAGAATTTCCCAACTTCTTTTTACTAGGCTGCACTTTCTGCCCTCTCCCCCTTTTCCACATGAAGGTGAACAAACAGAAGAGACGTTGGCGACTAGTTGCAAGAATGTTGCAGTTGCAGCAGCAAAAATAGGACTGCAGCCAAGGGTGTAACATTTCGAGACTCACGTGACTTTCACGTGCTCAGAGTCGTCCCGGAGGCGCTACTCAATTTTCTATAAAATATTTTTGCGGAATAAAATCTATAAAGTGCATAATATAAAATATAAATGCGGAAGACTTTTCAAAAATAATAATTAATAATCCATAATAATCGAAATGCTAAAACATCCATGAGTTTACAATTCTAATAAGTGCGGAAATAATAAAACTAAATCACTAGATCTAATGCCATGTGCAACATCTGTCTGTCACTGAGCGTAGCCATCTGCAGGACCATCATCTATAGCTCTCTCACCTGCACGGATCCAGGTACAGGGAAATATACATGAGTATAAAAATACTCAGTACGTAGGGTCTAAAAGACAATCAATATGCTCAATCGAAAATAAGATAAAATCAATAATGAGTCGATTGAGCAGTCAATACAATTAATCAATTAACAATTTATCAATATGAACAATATATCAGGCTATAGTCAACAGACCAATGTAAATCAATAATAATTTTTTTTTTCAATTAATAATTATCAATTACCTTATTAATAGATCAATATTCAATTGACAATTTTCAATTCGATAATCAATGGTCATTGACCAATAACAATTCAATTCAATAGGGCAATAATAATTGCCAACTCCATGCCAGTATATCCAAATGATCATGATTTAATTCCATTCACTTCAATTCCAATTTCAATTCAATTCGATTCGATTCGACTTTCAATGTTCGGAGTTATCCAATTCAATGAGGAGCGCTCAGTCAATTAAGGGACACCATGCCACTTTTATGCAGGCCAGTGGGGGATCAGTGCCACGGCAAGCCCGATACGATTCAATGGGTTCGTGTATGGTGGGGGACGAGTGACCATACACATGACAGCCATAGCTTTTACACTATCTGCCCCATTCAATTCAATTCAATTCAATTAGTCCCGGCTCAGTGGCAATCAATGAACATGTGCCCAATAGCTTTCGGCTTTTATCTTGTTTACCTAAAATGTCTATCTTTAAATAAATTATCAATTATGTTAGACAAGACCTGAACAAAAAAAAGCCAACAATACAATCATCAATAATATAATCGATGCAACCAATAATAATAATAGCAACAAACTAAAGGTAAATTCCTTCTTGAAAAAAAAATGAAGAAATAAAATTAGAATTTTTTCCCTTTTTTTTATTGGCCGAGAGAATTTCCTTGTCGTAAAATACAAATAATTAAAATAAGAAGAATATCTTCTCTCTCTATAATTCCAACCTATTTTCTTTTTCCTTCCTTTTTTTTCTAATTCTCTCTCCAAATTTACCCCCTATCCGTTAAGGCCGTAAACTCCATCCCCCTTTTTTTACCCTTTCTCTCTCTAATACTCTCTCTCCCAACTTCTAGACTATAATACGCAGATGATTCCTCTTTCTCTCTTTATTTTTCTCTCTCCATCTTCTCTGATTTGGCGGCCGTAAATTCTCTTCTCTTTTTTTTTCATCTTTCTCTCTCTACCCTTTTCTCGGCCGTAAATTCACTTCCTTCCTTTTTTTTCATCTTTCTCTCTCTACCCTTTTCTCGGCCGTAAATTCACTTCCTTCTTTTTTTTCATCTTTCTCTCTCTACCCTTTTCTCGGCCGTAAATTCACTTCCCCTTTTTTTTTGCATCTTTCTCTCTCTACCTCTTTACTACCGTAAGACTCTACTCTTCTCTCTCTTGATGGCCGAAATAGAAAATTACGGCCAAAAAAATTACGGCCGTAATACTCTTCCAACCTTTTTCTCTCGGCGGCTGAGTCACAATATCGAACAAGAAATTACGTTCATAATAAATCCAATTTAAAATTAGATTGCGCACATAATAGATCTAATTTAAAATTGTGTCGTAAAACCTTACGATGCAATAGCAAACAAAATCCCCCCCTACGTACCTGCGCGCCTTGTTCTATAACGTCGCCGAAGACGAAGTCGAAAATAACGAGGACGAAGCCAAAACGTTCATACCCCCTATTCTTATTTATAGTGCTTATAGATTTTTAATTATTCTCTAATCATATTATCTAATCTCATTCAAATTTAATCCTCTAATTTATCCCTTTAACCACTCCCTATTTATTCTAATATTTGATTAGATAAATTATGAAATTAATTGAATAATCCTATCACTAATCAAACTCTTCTCAATTTTATTTTATTTTCAAAATTATTAAATATAGTAATATTAATAACAATATTTTTCAAAATAAAATAATAAAATATCCATTTATTAAATCCTGAAAAATCAGGGTCGTTACATCATAACCTCCTTAAAAATAAATTCGTCCTCGAATTTGAATAAAAGAAATTATATTATCTTATCTAAATAATTTTGAAAAATCTCTTCTCATTTCTTCTTCCAGTTCCCATGTGGCATCTTCATGTCTATGATGTGACCAAGCCACCCTCACCATGGGTACCATTTTATTCTTCATATGCTTAGTTTGATACTCCAAGACTTCTATAGGCTGCTCAGCATATGTCAAATCTACATTCAAATTTGGTTTCTTCATATTCACCACATTAGCATCATCATGTTGGTACTTGCGCAACATTAACACGTGAAAGACATTATGCACGTGTCCATATGATGGAGGCAACGCCAACCTGCAAGCTGCATCTCCGATCAATGCAAGTACTTCGAAGGGGCCAACATATCTTGGACTCAACTTACCCTTCTTGTTGAATCTCATTATCCCTTTCATTGGAGAAATTTTTAACATAACTCGATCTCCTACTTTAAAAATTTGTTCTCTTTTCTTCTTGTCAGCATATATTTTCTGTCTTGTGAATGCTGTTTTCAACCTCTCGCTAATAAAGCGAACTTTTTCAGCATCTTCCTTGGTTTGCTTCATTAACTCCTCTGATAAGAATTGTCGTACTCCCACCTCACTCCAACAGATAGGGGAGCGACAAGGCCTTCCATACATGGCTGCAAATGGTGCCATGCCTATGCTGGAGTGGTAATTGTTATTGTATGCGAACTCGATCAGTGGGAGGTGCGTGTCCCAACTGCCACTCCAGTTCAATGCACATGCACGGAGCATGTCTTTTAATGCCTGAATCGTCTGTTCAGATTGTCCGTCTGTCTGAGGATGGAACGCAGTATTGAAATTTAATTTTATTCCAAAAGCACTCTGGATGCTCCGCCAAAATTTGGCCGTAAATCGTGGATCTCTATCCGACACAATGGAGACTGGCACTCCATGTAGTCAGATAACCTCCTTAATATAAATGTCCATCAGACTTTCGACAAACTGTTTTCATTTGATGGGGATGAAATGGGTTGCCTTGCTAAACCGGTCCACCACCACCCATATTGCATCGTGGCCTTGTTGAGTTCTTGGAAGCCCAGTGACGAAATCCATAGTCACCTTTTCCCATTTCCATTGTGGGATTCCAAGTTCTTGTAGTACACCGTAAGGTCTCTGATGTTCCACTTTCACTTGTTGGCATACTAGGCATCTTGCAACGGACTCAGCCACATCCTTCTTCATATTATTCTGACTTGTGGCACTCATCCAACACTTGTCTTCTCAATGCTTCATACTCATGAACCCACAATTGTCCCCTATATATGATCACTCCATCTGTGACCGAAAAATCTGTAGGAATCTTTTCGCACAACTTGAGTAGGTGATTGTACTCGTTATCGTTTGGTTGTGCTTTGCCTATCTTCAATAGTAGCTCGGGTTGCATGCCGAGGTGTGCCATAATTCGTATACCATCGCTACTGGTCACTGGACTGACCTGGATAATGCAGTCAATCATGTTCCAACGATTCACTCTCAGGCATGCGAGTGATCCTCCCCATTTTCTACTAAGTGCGTCAGCAACTGAGTTTGCCTTCCCTGGATGATAGCTGATAGCAAACTCATAATCCTTCTGAAACTCAATCCACCTCCGCTGACGCATATTCAAGTCTTTTTGAGAGAAGATGTATTTCAAGCTCTTATGGTCTGTGGAGATTTTGAACTCTTCGCCATATAAATAATGTCGCCAAATTTTGAGGACGAAGACCACAACTGCTAATTCGAGATCATGCGTCGGATAATTCTTCTCATGCTTCTTTAATTGTCTTGATGCATATGCAATGACCTTCCCGTGTTGCATCAAGACGCATCCCAAATCAGTACCGCATGTGTCGCTATATATGACATAACCTCCTTGGCATGAAGGTATGGTTAGAATGGACGTCGTTGTTAGTCTCTTATTTAACTCTTGAAAGCTATCTTCACACATCTGTGACCATTCATACTTGATGCCTTTCTTAGTGAGGTTTGTTAGTGGCGATGCAATTTTGGAAAAGTCCTGAATGAATCTCCTGTAATATCCAGCAAGTCCAAGAAAGATTCTAATCTCTGACGCATTTTTCAGTTGTGCCCAGTTGGCAACTGCTTCCACCTTTGCAGGATCTATCGATATTCTATTTTCACTGATAATATGCCCGAGGAACATAATCTCTTTCAACCAAAACTCACATTTTGAGAATTTGGCGTACAATTTGTGCTCCCGTAAGGTCTGTAGCACAACTCTTAGATGTTCCTCGTGTTCTTCTGGGCTCGACGAATATATAAGAATGTCGTCGACGAAGACGATTACGAACTTGTCCAAGTATGGCCTGAACACTCTATTCATCAGGTCCATGAAAGCTGCGGGGGCATTGGTCAGCCCAAATGGCATCACTAAGAACTCATAATGCTCGTATCTTGTTCTGAAAGCGATCTTCGACACATCATCATCAGTGATTCGTAGCTGATGATAGCCACTTCTCAGATCAATCTTCGAGAATACCTTTGCCGAAGACAATTGGTCGAACAGGTCATCGATTCTTGATAGTGGATACTTATTCTTGATTGTGACCTTGTTCAACATCCGATAGTCTATGCACAGTCTCATCGACCCGTCCTTCTTCTTTACAAACAATATCGGAGCGCCCCATGGAGAAACGCTCGGTCGAATGAATCCCTTATCCAGCAACTCCTGGATTTGGGTCTTCAAATTTAGCATTTCCGCTGGAGCCATTCGATAAGGAGCCTTTGATATAAGTGCCGTGCCCGGCACCAAGTCAATGCGGAAGTCAATCTCCCGTCGTGGTGGCAATCCTGAAACGTCATATGGAAAGATGTCTGGAAACTCCTTCACCACAACAATGCTATCTCGATGTACTTCAACTCTGTCTGTCTTGATCACACTTGCCAGGAAACTTCGGCATCCTTTCTTCAGCATCTTTTGTGCCTTTAAAGCTAACACTAGGATCTTGCCCCTCTCTAGTGGTGTACCTCTGACAACAGTCTGAGGTCCTCCTGGCGTTCCGATCAGTATCTTCTTTGCTCGGTAATGTAGGTAGGCGTCATGGTAGGACAACCAGTCCATACCCAACACCGCATCGTAGTCCCTGATCGGAATGATGATAAGGTCTGCAGAGAAGTTCTTGTCTTCCACTTCGACCGGCACCATGGGGATGTACTTCTGGGTAACGATGGACCTCAGAGGTGTGCCAATGTCAAGTGGAAAACTAGTCGCTTGTGGCTTTATGCTCAATAACGGAGCAAATTTCTCCGAAATGAATGAATGTGTAGCACCTGAATCAAAGAGAATATTAGCATGAACACCATCAATTTTTAGCGTACCTTGGATGGTGTCATTCGCCCTTTGCTCGTCTGCAGGCTTCATGTTGTATACTCGGCCTTGCACCATTCTAGGTGGTCCGTCGTTACGTTGCGGAGGAGGTCCAGCACGCCTCGGCTCTTTGCATTCTCTAGCGAAATGGCCCACCTTACCATAGTTCAAGCACGCTCCAGTTCTCCGGTAGCACTCACCGGGATGCATTCTGTGGCAGTAGTTGCACGGTGTTCTAGGCGGTTGAGGCTCATTCCTAGCTGGATATGGTTTTTCCCGATTGCGATCATCTCTGCGGCGGGGATCTCGCCTAGCCTGCCTTCTATTTCTGTTTTCATATCTGTTCTGATACTGATTGGCCGGTGCTTAGCTTTGTTGCTTGTCAGCTGTCTTATCATCATCTTCTAGATAAATGGCGAATTCTTCAGCAAATTGGAGGGTCTGGCAGTTACCCCCCTTTACCCTTTCTCTGAGGTTGAGTTTCAGGCCATCCACCCAATGCTTCACTCGATCAAGTTCCGACTGCTGTAAGGTGGAGTACTTCTCTAGGCTTAGAAACTTGGAAAGGTACTGCTTTATAGTCATAGTACCCTGTTGGAGTGTCAGGTACTCCTTCTGCTTCCTGTCCTTTTCATAGGCTGGTATGTAGTGATTCTCGAACGCCTTCTTGAATTCTCCCCAGGTGATGTTGTCCTGGCCGGAGAACGTAGTGAGTTTGGTGGCCTTCCACCAATCTCTGACATCTGCTGTCAGTTTTCTTATGGCGTAGATCATCTTGCGGTCCTCGCCGCAATCCATCTCAAGAAATATCTGTTCTATCTCCTCAATCCATTCCTCTGCATCCTCAAAGTCACCTTCCCGCTGAACCGAGGGGGCTGCAACCTGAGGAACCTCTCAATGGTATCTTTACGATCATGATGTGGTGGCACATTGGGACTCGAGTACTCAATGTGCACAGAGTGGAACTCCGATGGTAGTAGTCCCTGTCTCAGTTGTTCCTCTCGGTACCCATTAGCCTGGGCCTGATTCACTTGGAAGCCATGTACTTGTTGTCTATTCATTTCTTGGCTCAGAGCACATTGATTATTAGGTTGAGAACCTTGGGCCTTCTGACCGGCCCGCTGTGACCCACTTCTGGGAGCTCGTGGTATTTGATTCGGAAATACCATGTTAGGAGGAATCTGTTCTCACACAACAATAACAATAAAATTTCATAAGTGTGAGCTCAATAATATATAGCACAATTCAATACTTACTTGACCCTACTGGATGGCTGCAGTGGTTGCTCGTGACAGTTGCACATGGACTCAATTCTACCTATTTAGAGACAGCTAAGAAGCGTCTCTCTTTAGGCTCTGATACCTTCTGTAACACCCCGAGACCCACGTGATTTTCACGTGCTCAGAGTCATCCCGGAGGCGCTACTCAATTTTCTATAAAATATTTTTACGGAATAAAATCTATAAAGTGCAGAATATAAAATATAAATGCGGAAGACTTTTCAAAAATAATAATTAATAATCCATAATAATCGAAATGCTAAAACATCCATGAGTTTACAATTCTAATAAGTGCGGAAATAATAAAACTAAATCACTAGATCTAATGCCATGTGCAACATCTGTCTGTCACTGAGCGTAGCCATCTACAGGACCATCATCTATAGCTCTCTCACCTGCACGGATCCAGGTACAGGGAAATATACATGAGTATAAAAATACTCAATACGTAGGGTCTAAAAGACAATCAATATGCTCAATCGAAAATAAGATAAAATTAATAATGAGTCGATTGAGCAGTCAATACAATTAATCAATTAATAATTTATCAATATGAACAATATATCAAGCTATAGTCAACAGACCAATGTAAATCAATAATAATTTTTTTCAATTAATAATTATCAATTGCCTTATTAATAGATCAATATTCAATTGACAATTTCCAATTCGATAATCAATGGTCATTGGCCAATAACAATTCAATTCAATAAGGCAATAATAATTGCCAACTCCATGCCAATATATCCAAATGACCATGATTTAATTTCATTCACTTCAATTCAATTCGATTCGATTTTCAGTGTTCGAAGTTATTCAATTCAACGAGGAGCGCTCAGTCAATTAAGGGACACCATGCCACTTTCATGCAGGTCAATGGGGGATCAATGCCACGGCAAGCCCGATACGATTCAATGGGTTCGTGTATGGTGGGGGACGAGTGACCATACACATGACAGCCATAGCTTTTACACTATCTGCCCCATTCAATTCAATTCAATTCAATTGGTCCCAGCTTAGTGACAATCAGTGAACATGAGCCCAATAGCTTTCGGCTTTTATCTTGTTTACCTAAAATGTCTATCTTTAAATAAATTATCAATTACGGCAAAAAAAAAATTACGGCCGTAATACTCTTCCAACCTTTTTCTCTCGGCGGCTGAGTCATAATATCGAACAAGAAATTACGTTCATAATAAATCCAATTTAAAATTAGATTGCGCCCATAATAGATCTAATTTAAAATTGCGTCGTAAAACCTTACAATGCAATAGCAAACAAAATCCCCCCTACGTACCTGCGCGCCTTGTTCTATGACGTCGCCGAAGACGAAGTCGAAAATAACGAGGACGAAGTCAAAACGTTCGTACCCCCTATTCTTATTTATAGTATTTATAGATTTTTAATTATTCTCTAACCATATTATCTAATCTCATTCAAATTTAATCCTCTAATTTATCCCTTTAACCACTCCTTATTTATTCTAATATTTGATTAGATAAATTACGAAATTAATTGAATAATCCTATCACTAATCAAACTCCTCTCAATTTTATTTTATTTTCGAAATTATTAAATATAGTAATATTAATAATAATATTTTTCAAAATAAAATAATAAAATATTTATTTATTAAATTCTGAAAAATCAGGGTCGTTACAAAGGGTATATCTGGAAATGACACAAAGATATCTAATTGAAACTTTAATGAGATTGGTACAACGGGATCGAGCATATTCTACTTCTTCCCATTAGATTAAATGAGATGAAAACCTGATCGAATCAAGTATAGTTAAAGTGTTCATCTTGATAAGTGGTGGGACCGTATAGATAGGTGTTCTGAAATTATTTTCCTATACTTCTGTGTTGTGTTTTTGCTGCATATATCATTATCTAAGTATTGGTTATTAGATAAATCTTATCGACGTTCACCACGAGGATTTCACCATCTCATTGTAATTTTTTTTATTATTTTTTAAAAGAAAAGGCTTCGATTACGTATTATAGTAATACATAAGATGAAGTGCCTCGTTTAATTATAGTCATGTTTTATTACTTCATGAAGTAATTGGTTCAAGGCAAATGATCTACACTATTGATTTCCTAGTTTAATATTATGATAAAACTAGTTTTCTAACCGTTTGGTACAAGATAATCTAGATACATTATTTTACAGGGCCCATCGTATCATCTCGTTTGATGATAATTTAATTATTTTTATAATCTTAATTATCATCTCACTTATCATTTGCTTGGAATGCATTTTGATAAAAATATCATTTCAATTAAAATTTTTAATTTTAATATTTTATTAATAAATACATATAATATAACTTCGAAATATTTTACAAGTAACTCTTAATTTTACCTCATCTTCTTTTATCCATATTCACTTTTTTATTTTTAGTTTTGTTTATTTATAATAATATGCAAAATTTAAAACACTTTTTAGGGATATTTTGGTAATTCTTTTTCTAACTATTTTGACTATTATTTATATTATCAGTATTTGTCAAATATTATAATGTGATATTATCAATAATCTATTTAAGCGACGATCTAAATTAACATCAAACAACTCCTAAAGGATTGTTAAGAACTCTAGACTAAGGTTATGATCTCATAGTTATATGTGGATTCAAATTTATTTTCAAAGTCTCAATGTACCTATGTCTCTATATATAATGTATGTGTGTGTGATCACTAAAATTAATAGCATATAACTGTGATTTTACCTTATACTATGCAGGATCATTGTAATTCAAATTAGGTATGCAACTTGTTGAGTTACCATGTAGGTCATTATTTCAACACACTATAAGAAAAATTATCATTTTTTTACGGACAATTTTTGACGGATAGAAATCCATCATAATTTGTGACGAATTTTGCGACGAAAATATTTCCGACAAAATTTTTGACGATTACAATCATCGAAAATAAAAATAATAAATTATGTAATTTGTAATATTATTTTTTTTTTGATGATTAGGAACGTCGATATTTTCGACGGATATCCATCCGTCGTAATTTTCGACGAAATTTCCAACGATTACAACCGTCAGAAATGAAAATAATAAATTATATAATTTGTTATATTATTTTATTTTTTGACAATTAGGGACGTCGATATTTCCAATGGATATTCATCCGCCGTAATTTTCGACGGAATTTCCGATGGTTACAACGATCAGAAATGAAAATAATAATAATTTATTATATTATTATTTTATTTTTTGATGATTAGGAACGTCGATATTTCCGACGATCGTAACCGTTGATAAATGTATAATAATATAATATGAGGAGTATTTTATTAATATAATTAGCGACAGTCCAAACCGTCGTAATTTCCGACGATTTTGACCGTCGATAATAATTAGCGACAGATTAAACCGTTAGTAAAATAAAAAATAAATATTATATATAACTAAATATAGTATTTTATTTTTATAATTAAATAATTTTTGACGGTCACAACCATCAGTAATTTTAAAAATATTTCATATTTGCTTTTCCGACGGTCAGAGCCGTCGGTAATTAAAATTTCATTATCTCACTTTTTTTTTCTGTTTTCCTGCTTTCTCATCTGTTCACCTATATATATATATATATATATATATATATATATATATATATATATATATACATATATATATATACACACACACACAATCCCTTTATTTCTGTCCCCTCTCCTCTCTCTCTCCCCCTCTCCCTCTCCCTGCCGACGAGCCTCCTGTCCGGACGTCAAGCGTCGACCGCCGGCGACCCTCTCCCGTTGGCGTCCCTCTCCCCTTCTCTCTCTCTCTCCCTGGCCCGAATTGGCCACCTGGCGACTGGATTCGGCTGTGCCGGATCCAGCCCGAGCAGCCGGCCAGTCTCTGGCGGCTGGATCCGACCGCTCGACTGCTGGCCGTTGGCCTTCGAATTGGCCGCCTGGCGGCCGAATCTGGTCATCGGCCGGCTAATTTTTTTATATTATAAAAATTCGTTGCGACGGTTTTGACCGTCGAAAGTTTTGACGGTCACGCGACGACCGCCAAAGTTTCGACGATTTCGTCGACCGTCGGAAATATTGGCGGTCGTGACCGCCGGACTTCCGTCAAAATTTTTGGTGTTTTTTTCAACCGTCAAAAATTGATTTGCGACCATCATTTTTCGGATGAATCGATTCCGTCGCAAAAACCATCGTTTCCGATGTTTTTGACAATTTTCGAGGGGAGACCGTCTGTAATACTCATATTTCTTGTAGTGACAATCATTATCAACTCTGTTAAACCATACAATTGACACCTAAATTCAAGTAGGAGTTTTTTTCTTTAATCATTTGTCTTTTAATAAGACACAGATTCATCCCAAAATTGGGCCAAGTTGTCCACAACCTAACCTAAGTTCATTGGCCCAGTTATTTGACTTTCAAAACCCAATATGAGTTTTATGAGGCTCGACCCATGTCAACTTTTGATAAAAAATGTATATAATTGGGATAAATTTCACTAAATGTCCTTCAACTTTATTTTGTAATTAGACTACTTTTCAACTATAACTTATTTTACAAAGGATCCATTTGATCGGTATAGTCAAATACCAAATTATTTTAGCACATTTTTTAAAAATGAAATAAATATAAAATATTAAAATAGTATTAAGTAATAATATAATAGTTACAATTGAAAAAAAAGAGAGGAGAGGGGGGTGTGGTGCCACCCCCCTCCCCCTCTCCCTCTAGGGGCCTCATCTGTGCCGAAGGTAAGGGATGGCTCCCGCTCCTACCGTCACCGGTGCGGACACCGAAAGGAGGGGGCACCTCTAGCCAACATTGCAAGAGAGGGGGCATCGCCCCCTTCTCTCACTGATGATGTGAGCGGGAGGAGTCACCCCTCGTCTCCATCCCGAGCGGTGGGGGCGGGGGCGCCCCTTGCATGCATCGAGAGTGATGGGGTGGCAGACTCCACATGCATCGCCAATGCTGGGGGCAACCCTTGCCTGCATCGCTAGCATTGCAGGTGGAGGGTAAGGGCGTCACCTCCCCTGCGTGCTTCGTCATTGCACGTGAGGGGGCGTTGCCTCCCCTATGCACATCACGAGCTTCATCGCACGCGAGGGGGCTTTTTTTGATCGCGAGGAGGCGACACACCCTACGTCGTCGATGTCATGTGTGAGGGGAGGGCCCACTCCCTCGTGCACGACATTGTCGATGACGCAAGGGGTGGCGATACCCCTCCTCGCACGTGATGTCGAGAACCCGCGTCGACGACGCAGAGGGGTGGGCGATGCATGCCCGTCTAGCATCGTTGGCAAGAGAGGTGGTGCCACCCACCTCCTCTTTCCCTTCGGCACTTGCACTGTCGATGGCAGGAGCGAGAGCCGCCCACCCCTACCTCCGGCGCACTGGAGGGAGAGGGGGAGGGGCCCCCTTCCTTTTTATTTTTATTCTTTTAACTATTATTATATTATTTTAATATTATTTATTATTTTATATATATTTTTTTAAAATGTGCCACATGCGTAAAATAATTTGATAATTGGCTACTCGGTCAAAAGGATAGTTGGTGACATAAGTCAATAGTTGGAGGATAATTTAATTATAAAGTAAAATTAGAGAAGATAATTGGGAAAGAAGATAAAGCTGGAGAATATTTACTCAAATTTATCCTATATAATTGACATGACAGAATTCATCCTAAGTTCCCTACACATAGGGGTGGTCACCAAGGTAACCCAGGCCCAAAGTTAAAGATATAAGAAAAAAAGTTTTTAATATAATTTTAATAGGAATGTTCCCTACTCATAGGCTTTAATATGATTTAAAATTGAAAATATAAGAAAAAATGTACTATAAATATAGGAAAATAACTAAATATTTAAAAACTATTTTGTCACTTAAAATATTAAGTATATTTTTATATTAAAATATAAAAATGAAAAAAATGATGGTTAAGTAATTTTCTAAACATGGAACAACTCAACATTTGATCTTAAAATTATGGTTATCTAAATCTCACTCATGGTAAAAATAATTGTTTATGATAGAGACCTTTCAAAGGTCTGTAAATCATAGTACATTGATCATAAGTTGTACACATTCGAGTAATGTGCAATTTTATAAATGAGTACAAATATGATGAATAATTTAATAAGATAAAAAATATAATTTCATCATGCTAAGCTAAATCATCAGTCTCATTATTTATTGCTAAGGGTTCGACCTAAAGAGGCACATTTCCCTTTTAGAAAGCTATTATCATCGTCTGATCAAACCATCAACCATTGTAATGGACCTGAATTATTCCCTTGATGCATCATATAATTAAATAAAGAACACTTCTCATGATAATGAAGAGATGAAAATTTTAAAAAGTCATAGTTATCACAATAATTGAGTCTTACCGAAGATAACTTGTAGGCATATTTCTTGCTTAATATCTTTCATATATAATTGCTACCATTTATTTTGGTCTCATGAAAACTACTCATCCTTGATAATGATTTAGTTATTTATTCTAATATAAAGTTGTTTTCAATGTTATAGTTAGTATTTATCTAAATATAAGTTGCAAAGCTAACGGAAAATTTGTTTACTATGACTCTAATTTCTGTAGGACAAAAGTAGTTTGTGGTTTAAGTGGCTTGCGAGGATGATGCTAGGACCATTGATATGCATGCACATGAGCTTACGAATCTTTGTGTCTTTTAATTTGAACTTTTGATGCAATAAGAATGGTATTTGCCATGGAGTATATATATTGAGACTTTGTAATATTTTTTTTTGCTTTCAAAATTCATTATATTTTTTTGGTCATTTCATATTACGTAATTAGTTTTCTCGATGTGTTTTGATTGTTGATAAGTTTTATTTTGTATTAGTCAATTTTATAGTATTTGTCACGTGACAGAGATTACCATTTAGGGATCATTTGACAACGGAAACTAGAATTCCACCGAGTTCTCGTGAATAGTTGAAGTGATAAATTAGTTCGGGTGGTATTTGGTTAGAGTGAAATTTAATGATGAGAAATAAAATAGTTGATGTGATAGAAAAAAAAAGTAGATATAATTTATTAAATTTAGTGGAAAATATGTATTATAAATATTGATTATAATATGTTAAAAAATTAAAATATATAATATAAAGTAAAAAAAATGTCAAAAATTTTGTCAAAAATTATTATTTAAATATAAAAATCAAATTTAATAATTTATATTTAATGAAAATATTTAAAAATTATAATGAAATAATAAATAATATTATATTAATCTTTTAATATTTATATTTTATATATAATAAAATAAATTAACTTATATAAAAAAAGTTAAAAAAGAAAATGATAAAGAAAAAAGTTTGAAAAAAAAGTCAAAACGTCATTTCAAAAAAGAAAAGTCAAAAAGTCAAAGAGAAAAAACAACAGCAGGTTCTACCAAAATTGTGGAACCGAGTCAAGTGATCCTGATTTCAAGTTGGAATCACGAGGTGATTGGCGGAATCGAGTGAAAGTTGTCAAACACTCCCTTAGGGCACTACCAAAAAATTATTATTTATAAATATTAAATAAATATATTTATTTCGAACTTATAAGTTTTAGATTATACAATGTTGATACTGTAATAAAATAATTTTGTTAAAGATGTGTATTTTCTTATAAACAAACATAATGATTTTAATTGTTAAATAAATCATTTGTGCATAGTAACAGAGGTAATTCATATTATTAGTAATTTAATAAATGACAATATTTTTTGTAAACATGGATAATTGGACAATGTTGAGTGGTAATGTAATAAGGGCAAATGATCTGACATATCTTTCAAATCAAGTATATGCATGTTGTTTTTCAAAAAAAAATAATAATAAATCACGTTCACCAATTGAATAATATATTGAATTGCATACTGTGGTTGAATAAAGTATCTCTCCTCATTGTTCCTTTTTATCTTTGCCCTTTCAATATTTTAGAGATTCAGACCAAATACTCATTAAGCCGAAAGAGGGAAATGACCTTCACGTACTTCTTTTCTCTCATCATTTTTTTTTCTTTTATTTATTTATTTTTTTGCATGTTCTCTGACTTATTTTATAAATGAGAGTGGAAGCAAGGTTTCATATTCTGGCTTCTAATAAACCAATGATTAGTTATCGTAGTGAGTAATAGTTCTCCCTTCACCAATATCATATAATTCGAATAGTCTCGTTATTCTGAAAAAATCTATTTCTATTATCTCAAAAGAAAATAAAAAAACTATCTTGATTCTTATATGTCTGAATGGGAATTTTTAATAAAACTAGGCTTGTTTGATAGTTTATGCCTGTGAGAAAGAAAAGTAAATCTGTATTAAGTATAAAAACAATTCTTTTTCTTGTTCCGATGCGACAATGATCAGAACTTAAAAACCTGATTAATTCAATCGAGAACTAGATAACTCAATTCACTTATCAATTAAACTAGAATTTTCATACTATTTTTATTTCGTCCACTAATGTGATATCCAACGCCAAATGTTGTACTTTAATTTCAAGGTACGATCCGCTAACCAATTGTTTCAAACAATATTAATTGAATTTTTATGTTACTTTAATACTGATTTAGGAATCACTTTTTTCGTCTCTTTTTCATGTGCCACTCCTAACTATGAGCATTATCTGAGGGGATTCATGGAACAGATATGAAGATTGAATAATTAAAGAAGACAAATGAGCTCAAAATAGAGAGGCCATCTCTTGTTGCTTTTGTTCGCTCCGGGTGAAGGACTGCAGAGATCAGCCTTGCATTTTTCATGCCATTAAGATTCCATTTGGATTCTCTGCTTTTTGGGCAACAGCTTGAATAATTCTTCTTTTGGTTTTGCCTGGAGATGGTGTCCTGATAAGTATCCAAACACTTTACCCTTTGGTTGGATCACATGGATCTATCGGCGCATGCTTCTGTAAATCAAATCACCAGAACGAAGACAACTTTCTTAGGTGATGACATGATTCCATCAGCTTGATGCTACTCAGGAAACCTTCTTTGATACCCACCTAATCTTCACCAAATTCAAAAACCGAGCTCATCAAACTCCACCAGGAGCAAGAAAGATAACAAATCCATTATAGATTTGGTGTTGTTATTGTTAAATCTATCAACGTACAACTAATCCCCAATAGCACTGTCTCAGACTACACATGTCCATTGGGGCACAGTGTCAAGTTCATACACGTAGACATCAAACCTTCTGACCACAGAACTAAAGTTTGAGATGACCGCAGTGCAGGCAGCATCACATGAACCCTATAAAAAGATACTTGAATGCTATAGAACACAAAAGGAGAAAGTACAAAAAGACGCCAACCTACGTGATAAAAGAAAGAGGGGCAAAACAACGTGGTGGTTTGATATGGTCCCTTCCACTGTTCCATATTTGGCCTTCTGTACTTATGTTTTTTTTTCTTTATTTCTTCTGAATCTAAATTCAATCATGCCGCATTTTTTATTCATTTAAAATAACTATTACTAAATCAATAGGTTTAAAATCACACAAAATTTTGTTGAATTATCCATGGCTTTCTTAATGAAGTATTTATAGTTTTGTCATGCTGAGAAATATTCAGAAACCTGCAGAAAAGCTGTGAAACAAGAAGAAGATACAGTCAACTTTATACAATTCACATTTCTGCAAACGCATATCAACAAGAGTCATGTCACTAAGCTTCAGAGAAGAATAACGATTACTGCAGAAGCAGCAGCAAATAGGAAGAATAGAGAGAGAGAGGACGTATGAAACCAATCACCAGCGTATAACTGTGTATATGTATATGAGGATTACTTCATGTACTCTTGAAGGTTTGAATCAAGAGGGTGAACCCGGACGCGCCCTTCTCCTTGTGCAGGCTCTCCTCCTCCAGCCACAGCCTGCTCTCCAGCGCGCTCCTCGTCCGCAGCATGAACGTGGCGTAACCCAAAGGGTCGCCCTCGCCGTGCAGCCAACCGTGCACGTCCCACATCATGTCCACCGGCGAACCATCGACGAACAATATCTGGTTCCCCCTGAAGTTCCACCTGAGCCGCCTCGCGTACACCACCCTCTTCTTGTCGATGTACACGGACAATTCCAAGTCCTTTGCCTCCCATAAGTCCGCCGCGCAACGGATCGTGATGTCGTGGTCGTTCCCGCCGTCGCAGAACCGCGTCCTGGTGGAGTACTCAGCGTGGCCCAGAACCTGCTCTTTTCGACTGATCATGGAGAATTCTGCGGTCGGAATCCTCTGCTCGAGCTTGGCGACGTAGTCCTTGCTCATGTCCCCTAGCAGAAGCCCGAACTCGGCGTCCATGGCGACCACGATGTAGAAGTCGCCGAGGGGCTCGGGGCTCGAGCTGCTGTACTTAGCGGAGGATATGTCCCAGTATAGGCCGACGACAGTGCTCCCGGCGACGTACGTTCGGACGCCTACCTTCTTCCGCAGCAGCTGGCAACTCGTTGGATTCCAGCAGTGAAGCGAGGGCTCGTCGTCCACGTCAATGGACAGCACTGGGCCGGCTTGGCTCCTGGACCAGATGACCCTGACGAGGAGCTCCTTCTTCGTGGAGAGCCTGGTGCGATACAGACAAGTGACAGAGCTGAGAACAGAAGCGTGGCTGCTGGTGCTGTCCACAACCGACGAACTGCCGCCGCTGCTGCTGCCGGAACAAGACGTGTCGGATACCTTGATGGCGTGCTCACTGAAGCAAGATGCAAAATCCCTCATGAGCAGGTGGTGATGATGGTGGCTCTTCTTTACTTTGCTCATGACAATGTTTGTGCTTCGAGCTACAGCAATGCAGCGCTCGCTGTGCACCAATTCAGAACAGTTCAAGAGGAATCCGCAGACTGAGGGAACATGAGAGAGGTGAAGCAGAGGGGGTGGGGAAGAATATAATCTTGCCTTGGCTTGGTTGGCTTTTGGTGCCTTGCTACCGCTCGGATGCCATTTCCATGTGTGCCCGAAATAAAACAAATAAAAAAAAAGGGCTTCAACTGTTTGAAGTCTTTTTCTGTGAACAGTAGCTCTCTCCCATTGCTGACAGAAAGAATGTGGAATTATGCTTTGCTTAGAAGAAGAAGAAAGTTCTGAAATATGATTCCCCTTTTTTTTTCCTCTTCTTTGTCTGTGTTAAGGATGTGATTGTGAATGATGAGGGATCAGAAAATTAAAAGAAAGTGAAGATAAGGTTTCAGAATTTGTCTCAAGTTTATATAGGCGAAGATGCGGCTGTATATCATGGGTTAAATTGATTGTGTGCTAAAATATTTGACACGACAATAAAAAAAGTTTCCAGGATTTGTCATGTCGATGCCTTGCTGATGGGATTTACTGTTGAGCTTAAATCCAACGGTTGAAGTGTAAGACTAGGATCACAATAAAGCCCTTGATACTGCCTCGTTTTAATAATGTGTCTTTAACAAAAGTCAAGATTTCCATGGATCTATTCCTGCTCCATTTCTGCTTTCAATTCTCTTTTAATTGATATTACAGTTGTGGCATTCATTAACAAGAATCAAAAAAAGATGCAGTCTAGCCACCATCCCTCGTGGGTAGCACCTTGTCACTACAGTTTTATTGTGGTCATAAATGGTAGCATTGCATGTACTTGTCATACTGTGGTTCTGGGACATTACAACTCATACTAAGCTCAAGGCCAAAACACATGGTGTGCCTGCCTCAGAGTTAAGAGGGACAGGAAACTAACTATGGTCAACTGTGGTAATCAGTACAGACGCAGAACCATTGTTTCCTGTGCTCTTGCATGAACTCAGTTTCTGAATATACATCTTTAATAAAGACTTGAAAATACATTAAGCCTGAAAATGCTTATTCTACATAAATTAGAAGCGTTCGACATCTAAAACGTCCTCGCATAATTTTCTAATTATATGGATGAGGTGTAACTCAAGAAGGTGTTTGTTCAACAGTGAGATCGTTGGGGAGTTGGAGACTGATTCAACTATATAATTTCAATGTATGATTGTTCCTTTCTGCTCAAAGGCATGAAAATCTAAAGCTTTCTCTCTCTATATTGTTTTATGGGAGTGTACCAATAGAATCTAAACCAAATAGCTTTAGTCAAGACTTAGTTCAACATCTTGTAAACTACCGAACGTCGACGTCGGAATGGAGGTAAAATTTCTCATTTCTTCCTGCTGATGAGTTGTAGACAGAAAGAAAAAAAAAAGAAAAAAGAAAACTGAGTTGTGACACAGTTAGGAGAGAGGTAGTTCACCAAACTGTCATTGCTCAGAAATGCCATCACAGGACCAATAGGGCACATCAACTGCGATCATTCTATCTTTTGGTCCCCACCAAGAGGAACTCAAACTCGAGTGTCTTATTTAATCAAGGACAAGGTCAATAAATTTTCAGCTAACTTGAAGCATGGGCCAGTGACAAGTTGCAGTAGGAGAGTGTGCTTTCTCAGGGTAATGATTCAATAGCAGCTGCAGTAAAGACAAGGGCAGCAGATTTTTGCAACCTAAGCTGAATGATACCAAAAACTGAAGCCAACCTGAGAAAACAAAGTATCGCAGACACCTTAAACAAACACAGGATTTAGCAAACAATTGTTAGTGAGTGAAGCAAAAGGAAATGGGGAAAAAAATCAGAAATCATTATGTGAAACAAGCACATGCTAATTCAAGACTAATATTTATTTAGGATACTATCTGATTGACGATATCAGTCGTGATACACATTACGTGCGTCATGAGCATGTGAAGCTGCCAGAATAATACCCTGTTTTGGAATTTTGCTTTGAGACATGCAAAGTGGACATAAAGTATTACTCATGCATGCTGCATAGTTTAATCAAATGCAGAATTAGGTAGATTTAGATGTTGTTGACATACTGAAAGATTTTTCTATTTCTCATTATTGAAGTGCGTTGCACCATCTACGTACACCTTCTCTCGCCCTCTCTCCACCGCCAACCCACCCAGCCTATTGACTAATCTCGCATTCCTCATTGCGTTTACTTAATAACTATTGCATATTGGTCGGCAAATGCTCTTCTTGTTAGATAGAACACTGTGCTCAATGTGCTGCACACAAAAAAAATTAAACTAATAACACACGACACCAAAGAGAGATCACTGATCGACCGAATACATGTGCAACACAGCATGACTGGGTACACGAGAACCTTAAAATATTGCAGCAGACAACGGTTGTTAATGATAAGTCGATCAGCTGAACTTACCAACAGCTTCTGTTAATTAATCCAGGATTCCTGCGGCATCCTCTAACTAATGTGCAGTAGTTAGATTGTTAAGAATGTTAAAAAGGACGATCCAAATGGGACCTCTGCGATGCATACATGTCACTAATGTTGATGGCACAATTCGGATGAACAAGGGAGTTGCGATGACAAGTTGGACTTTGTTTCTTGGCCGTTCATCTGCATTCCCAACCAGAACATCGAGTTTTAATTGGATTTGACTCGGGTACGTCGCTGTTTAGCCACTTTTGTTCTCAGTTTCATGCCTCAATCATGGTTGAAAAGGAAAAGAGGTTCAGGAGCTTTATGAAATGAGTTTATAGATGGCAGATGATCTGAATTTGATTACTAGTTACTGTATATGGCTGTTTGGTTTATGATACTAAAAAAAATATCTTTGTTAATGGAGGCTTCGAAGAACTTTAAACTTATGTTTGGTACGAGAATTTTGAGAGAAAGTTAGTTCTAGAGAATTAATCGATTTGATAGAAAAATTTGAATTGGTGTTTGAATGAAAAATATAATGATGATGATTTAAAAAGTTGATTTGATAGATAAATTTTAGTGATTGTTTGAATAAAAAATAAGAATTAAGAATATAATTTATTATTTTATGAGATATAAAATTATAGTAAATAAAATATATAATTAATATTATAATTTACGTAAATCATTATAGTATTAATATTATTTTTATTTATTTTGATTAAGTCTTTTAAATGTTATTAATATTATCATTTACGTGAATCTTAAAATTCAAATATAACTTTTTAATAAAAATAATTGAATAGTTTAATTAATAAAATATTTATTAATTATTATAACTAAATATTTTTATAATTTTTGATTAAGAACATTTAATTAATTATTTATAAGATGACTAATAATGTATTAATAAATAACTAAGTAATATATAGTTATATTATAAAATAATTAAAAAATAAATGAAGTTAGGGAGTTGAAAAAAAAAGTAAAAACATTACGTCGGAAAAGACAAAAAGTAAAAAAAAAGAAATAAATTCTTGTCTTTGGTCAGAACTTTTCATTAAAAGTTTTCGTCACGGAAACTTTTTCCGTTACACAGATTGTTTGACAGAATTTGGGCAAGTTATGCCAATCAAACACAGCCTAAAATAAAAATGTTTGAGAAAAACTTCTACTGATATCATTGTACTCGTAGCATATATCGTGAGAAGCAAGAGAAAACTTTTATTTTTGTTGTGTTGCTTTAGAAATGTAAGCATGCCGCTGAATGAATTAGTGGACTATTTTTTAAGTAACTAACAGAGATTCAGAGGCTTGTATTGATAAGAGCAAGCAAAGCAGCCAAGATCAAAAGGTAGCAGGTGCATTCGTCTCATCTCAAACACCTGGTCGTGACCAGATGTTTGGTATTCTGCCTATTTGTGATCCTACTTTGGCATTTTTATCTGAATCAATGAACATACTAATCATCATGAGAATTGCAGAATAAAAATGCCTCAATCCATATCAGTTGTTGAGAAGGACACAACAACCAAATCTGAAAGCGCCTGAGACTTGTTATAAAACTTAATTTCATTTTTTTCTTATATCAACATAGATGATCTCATATGTTATCTGAGGAATGACTTCCATTTATGTGGCAGTTAGAAGTCTTCTTTTCTTAAAACTTGGTTCCGTTTGCTTCTGGCTGGGGTTCCATTTTTGTACCCTCTCTGCCAGAGACCGACACTAGTCTCATTCTGGAGAAGATGTTATATGTCTCAAAACATGTCTTAGTTTCTTCAATTACAATGATGAGAAGTTCAAACCAGCAGATTTCCTGTAGTTTCTAAAATAACGTATACTGTGAAAAAAGAAAAGGAAGCTGAAAAAATGTATACAATAGAACTAAAAGACTACTATTTTCATTTTCTCATCAATAACACGTTTCAAGTTTCGTTCAAGTGCAACACAAATACTGTTCTTTTTTTTCTTTGGATTGAGAAGGAATCGATGGATCTCAAATCCAATATTTTGTACCAGGACATTTCTAATTCTTACATCAGAATAATTGTCTTTCTTTAAGTAAAAGATGCCATTCAAGCAATGATCAGTGAAGAAGCTTGTAAACTGAGCACACACCCCCTCTTATATGTGACCTCGGACTCAAATATGATTTATACAAAATGCTGCAGGTTCAATTTAGGTTAAAAAAAATTTGAACTTGTTTAAACTCTTTAGCTTCTGTTGTGTAAAACTATCATCCATAAATTTAATGAAATTAATCCAGTTCTAATATTTTTAAAATTACTACCCAATGAAATTAATTTACTTATGTGAAAGTTATATATTTAGCTGTCTATTTTAGTTCAAATTGATACAAGCTAGTTTCGTTCCTTTTTTTTAATGGAAAGCATAAAATTAACTTAGAAACTGATAATCGTGGTACATCAATTGGGTGAGATCACTATGTGGATCATCTACCCATAAAAACTCGCTCAAAGTGATACGAGCTCTGTTAGCCAAAAATTGACAGCCAAATTATGGTTTCTGCCAATGATAGTAGGAACAAAAATGGTGAGGTTCTTGACTAAAAATAAGATGTCAGTAATGAGAGTCTTGATTCGCTAGGGGCAGCAGCTTTGGTTCCTCAAAAGTGCGATGAGGGTAGTAGAATCTGATCGAAATTGAATGCATTTGTGGTTCTATTTCAGACACCGTAGTAAGGCCCTCTTCAACGCCTATGCCTCAGCCTCTGGTGCAAAGAAAAATCTTTTGTGAACAATACCTGCAAAAATCATATGATCATGAGAATCAAGCAGTGTGCAGCCTGCACCTCCCATTTCTCTTAGCACCGTAAAGAAACCGTCAGTGTTCGGGAAAGATGGGAGCTCCCGCCTTGGCCGAGGTGGACACAATGGGGGGGGGGGGGGGGGGGTCCCTCAGAAGTGTGGAAGACATCATAACTATTGAAGTATGTCAGGAACCTTACCCATATGGCACTGATAGAAAGCCCGAGAGAATCAAAGTGTATATCATTCATGTGCTTCCAGATATTCCACAAGGTAAGAGCTATGAGGGAGAGAAGATTATTTTTCGACTGGAAAGTGAGATGATCACCCTTATCAAGCCAAGAACCAGAGGCCCAATATTGAAAATGAAGGAAGGATATAATGTATGGTGTTGTAGAAGATGCCAAAGTTGGATGCAACAATGACAATTGAAAAATAAGTGACTGATTGTTTCAACTTCTCTACCATAGAGTGAGCATAATGGGGAGATAGAGTTATCAAAGGAGCACAACATGGATCTAGTAGATAGTTTGCCATGAAGAAGTTTTCAAAAAAAAATTCAGGACTTTAGGGGGCTTTGATGTTCCACAATCTCCTCCATCTCAGATTTAAATCAATGCCATGGATCAGAACCATCCCTTCAATATATCTGTATACTGACCTAGCATGAAAAATGCCATGAAGGTTCGGCTCCCATATCCAAGTATCATCACAGGAACATGCAAGCAAATAAATGAAAATAATCTTATCAATTAGAACCGGAGCAAAGAAGACATGTGGTGTTTGAAGATTCCAAGTACTAGAGGATAATAAATCAGATACCATCAATTGTTGTGAATCAAAGTCAGTGGTAATGTAAGTCGGTTTCCAAGTCAAGGGAATATTGAAGAGCCATGGATCAAAATACCAATTAGTGGTTGTTCCATTACCTATGAGTTTTCTAAAGCCAGTTTTGATTTTTTTCTAAGGAGCTAAGGATGATTTTCCATGACTAGGCAACATGTGTCCCAGAATTGGAGCAGGACCCAGGGTGAAGTGACACATACTTATTCATGCACAATTGAACCCAAACGCCCTGAGTTTCATTCAGGATAGCAAGAATCTTCTTAGCCATGAGGGAGGTTTTGAGGCTATTCAGGTTTTTGATATCTAGACTACCAGAGAGTTTGGGCATTCTAATTGTCCCAATTTATGAGGTGTAAACCTTTCTTTTTGCCATATTGAAACCAAAGGAAAATTTGGTCTCTTTATCCATTAACTTAATGAGATTGTTTGATATGTAAGTGGAGCTCATCAGGTAGATAGGGATCGAATGGATAACAGATCGAATTAAGGTGATCCTACTAGCTTGGGATAGAAATTTAGCCTTACAATCAGATAGTCTATTTGAGATTTTATGCATCAAAGCCCGCTGATTCTTTGTAGTGATGTATTTATAAGAGATGAGAGTTTCAAAATAATTGAATGGAAAAGAGCCATATTTTATGCTCAGGACATGAAGAATTTTGTGTTTCCTAGTATGATTAAACATTGGTGGGAAGTATGTCTCGGATTTAAATGTGTTGATTTTTTTTATTAGTTAGTTGGTAATAAGTTTGAAAAATGTTCTTGAGGGTTTTGCAATTCTTCAATATTGTTGCCATGGAGATTAAGATGTCATCAGCAAAAAGCAGGTGACTAGTTGAGAAATGGCTAATGGAGAAGGAGGTTAAGGAGCCAAGCTGCTCAGCCTGACTAATGAGGGTAGAGAAAATTTGAGAGACAATAATAAATAAGTAGGGAGAGATGGGGTCTCCCTATCTAATACCACAAGAGGCTAGGAAAGGTGGTGAGAGTGTGTCATTTATATTACAGGAGAAAGTAGAAGTGGTAATGCAAGTGGCAATCCAATTGATAACTTGGGAAGGGGGGGAGTTCATGAGTCCGAGGCAATTAGGATAGCTTGCCAAGAAATTCTGTCAAAAGCCTTTTTCATATCGATTTTGATCAATTAGTTTTTCCTCCTACCAGATCTCATGGAGTGAGCAAGCTCATGGACAATCAAAATATTGTCCTAGATAGATCTGTTTGCCACATAGGTAGATTGAGCTAGGTCAATAATGTGTATCAACATTTGTTTAATTCTATTAGCAATGATTTTAGAGATGACTCTATAAAGCACGTTGCAGAGAGCTATGTGTCTATAGTCAAAGACAGTGATGGAATTAGGCTTTTTAGGAATGAAGATGAGAGAAGTGTGATTCTACCCCGGTGGTAATGAGTTAATCTGGAAAAAGGAGGAGATATATTAAGTAATCTAAGGGCCAACAGTGCTCCAGTTATGCTTATAAAATTCTATGATGAAGCCATATGGTCCAAGGGCCTTACCCTAGGCCATGTTCCATATAGTGTCTTTAATTTCCTTATCAGTGATTGAACTTGTGAGAGAGGGATGCCATTCAAATTATAGAGAGGGAAGGATTGGCCAGGAACTAATATCAGAATGAATATTGTTACCAGGATTCCATAAGGTTATGTAGTGATTGATAAAATAATTTATAATTGTATGGTCTCGTGTAACTTTGTTACCCTCATGATCCTTAATAGAGGCAATGAGATTCCTCTTTTGTCTGATGAGTGTAGTTAGGTGGAAGAATCTGGTATTTTTATCTTTATCTCGTTGCTATAATACCTGAGCTTTACTCCACCATTTGATATTAATTTTCCTAAGCAGAGCTGCATGTAGCCCATAGAGAGATCTAAGCTTATCAAGATCATGGTCACAAAGAGGACTAATAGAGTCTTTAAATTCAAGTATATTGATTTATTCTTTTGTTGTTTTCCCCTTAACTCCAACCTACCAAGTTCCTCTTTATTCCATTTTAGGGTTTTATGTTTGATATCTCGCAGGGTTTTGTTGAGGGACCAAGAGCCCTCAGCCAGTTTAGACTATGATTGTTGTACGATAATGCTAACTTTAGAGTATTTTAGCTAGAAGTGCTCATATCTAAATGGTTTTTGTTTGAGGGGCATTGAAGGTTTGCAAAAAATAGAAGTGGGGCATGATCTGATGCACACCTCTCCAAAGTTTTTAGAGAGATGTCAAGGTATTTAGTTAACCAATGTTGAGTGATTAAGACACGATCAAGTCGACATTAAATTCTAGCAGGACCCTTTCTATTATTACACTAGGTGAATTGGAGACCTAGAGCCCCAAGTCAACTAACCCCTGCATGAAGATAAGGTGCTTTAGTGATCTGACTAAATTAGTTAAGGTGAATGGTCTATCCCCACGCTTCTCAATGGGTCCAGTATGGTGTTAAAGTCACATAATGATCCAAGGGATGTCATTAAAATTAAGGTCTGATAGGGAGTTTCATAAAGATGAGCGGAGGGAGGGACTGATACTAGCATAAATACATGTAAGCAGAAAAGAATAGTCATACCAAGAGATTAGTAAATGTAAAGCTTGCGAGTCAGAGTGGATGTGTGTTACCTTCATGTCGCTATTACACCATGCAATGAGGATTCCACCGGATGAGTCAGAATCCCCAATGTTGAAACTACTCCATGTATTGCTCAATTTCTTAACTACTTTGCTAGCACTAGCTGCATTCGTATGAGATTCTACCAAAGCAATGATATCAAGATTATGAGTTCTTATGAGGTCTTTAAGCCTATCACGTACCTTGCTCCTCAAAGCGCCTCGGCAGTTTCAGGAGATTATATGCATGGTGAGGTGTCGGAGGAAAGGCAAAGCTTTGAAATAAGAGAAGAGGCGAGAGTATCAATAATTTTTTAAGGGTGGATTTTTTTTATTTTACATTGTTTGGCTTTTCTCGTAGTCTTCCGGGGCTGAAGGATTGGGGGGACGGTGAGAAGCGCCTAATAGCTTTCCTACTTCTCTCCGTGCGCGGATGTGGGAGAAGATCGGGGTCTTCCTCTTCAAGGCCTTCCTCATCTGGATCTTCAGATATGCTATGACTCTCGAGAGGATTATCTAAACTCTGTGGGACCTCACCAAACTTCTGGAGCACATGAAGCATTAGATCATCGTGTGGTCGGGAGGAAGAAGGCTTTGGGGGAGGAGAGAGTTTGGAGAGGGAAATGTTCGGGGGTGGAGAGTGAGAGAAGGCCATGGAGGACGAGGGCTTAGGGTTAAAGGTGGGTGGTGTAGATGAGGAGTGGGTTAGAGTGGGGGGTACACCTAGGAGTGACATAGTTGAAGGATCGAGCTAGGCTGATGTGTGAGACAGTTGTAATAGATGGTGACTGATGCATGCAAAATATAACATATAATTAGTCATGCATTTAATCACATTTCGATTCCTTTTCATATAGCATGCATCAATTTATGGCCTTATTTGCTTTAATTTTATAAAAATGGAAATCTACCCAAATTGTATATTTTATTGCATAAAATTAAAGAGAATCGAGTCAGGAATTCACAAAAACAAACGACACTTAAATCGAAGTTAAAACGGAGTCAAAAAGTCAAATTAGTGAAGGCTGTCAGTGCTGAGTGGAATATAATGGGCCGTTATATGACCGTAACGGCCGTAACAGTGGGGGTATGAACAGCCTATTACGGCCCATAAAAGGTTCAGTTTTAAGTCAGAATCCGATTTAGACACTATAAGAGCTGTTACAGAACTGTTGTGGGTCGTAACGAAGGCTATTTTCGAGATTTCTTTGACTTTTTTTGAAAATTTTAAGTCTAGATCGAACTCAAACTTTATCCTAAGCTTCAGGGATGATTAGGAAATATATTTACTCAGATTTGAAGGAGTTTTTGATAGTTTTAAAGACCTATCAAAGTCAATTCCGTATTTATTTTTTTTAACATGAAAAAACTTCGAATCAAATCGAAAATCTACCAAAACTCTTGGGACCCCTGGAGGCTATATATAGAGGACCTAGAAGACAGAAAAACATGTGCTTGAGACCTGGAAGCCATGCTACATTCCAGAGGCAAATTTTAGAGTTTTTTCGATGTTTGTTCGGGAAAAACTGCGGAGCAACTCAGCGCGTGTACTCTGCAACAATCCATAGATTATCGAAGGCGAAGAATTATGTCTTCTATTCATTGTTTGAATGCTCTTTCTTCATATTTTATTATTTCTATGTTTTCTGTAATAGATATTTTTATTCTTTACGAGAAAACTACATGAACCGTTGTGAAATTTGAATTAATATAATATTTCGATTTCTTTTGATTATGATTATTGTGCTTAATGCTTTTTACTGATATTATTATATTCTGAGATAAGACTACAAACCAGATTTGGGATGATTAGTTTTATAATTTAATAATTTAAGCGAATCGATTCTTAACTTAAAGTTGAAGCAATCATAACACGAAACTAGTAACTCAGTGTTTGTGCGGTCTATCAATTTTTACCCAGCGAGGATAACTGTTAGTTTAGGAATTACAACTTAATGCATCTTAATATCTTTCTTAACTAAATATTAACTCATCGTTTATGATCTTGAGTTTTACGAGAATTAAAATAGTTTGACTTAATCAGCGTAGAGGTCATTAATTTAAGTAATCATAATCCATCTCAAGAACTGAATCTATTCATCATCATTATAATTCAATCATCATTGTGATTCATGCTAGTTGATCGTTATCTTTAATCATCCATAATCCTTAGGCTCAACACCAATTTATTTTATTTTTTGTTATTTAATTTTCTGCATCTTTATTTTTTATTTTTATATCACAACACCATTCTCTTCTCTAGTAGATTATTAATATAGATTAGATTTAATTAGTTCCTCGTGGGTTCGACACTCTACTCTCTACTTTATTACTTGATACAACTAGTGCACTTGCTAGCAAATTTATTTGTTACAAATTTTACCGCAACAGTGACCTTACGATGTGTGAGGTTAGATCTGGATCGTTGACTTGATAAAAAAAATCTGCCCGTTGGGATGGTGGGTCACGTGAGGTGGGTCACGTGAGGGGGAATTAGGGCAGATCTGTTGAGTCGACAAATCTGGGCCGTCCATCTGGCAGAGAGCATCCAAAGAGTTGCTCGGCCTTGCCGAACGATCATATTGTCGACCCGGCGGCGGCCTTCGAGCACGACTACAGCCACGGACGTCCGTTGTTACCATGCCATCCTGCCACTAGTTCGGGTGCGCCCACATCCATGAACTATAAAGTAGGACACTAGTGGGGGTGGCAGGGGAGGCACCGGCTGACGACGGTGTCTTAGGCTGGGATGAGCATGCCTCAAGCCGGCGTCCACATCTCAAGCAAAATAGAGGAAGATTGTCATAGAGGACCTGTTGAAAAATCGCGTACCATTCAGCACTTGGATCCAAACGCCCTGCTTGATGGGTTTGGAGATGTCAATTTCCACACATATGCGAACTTCATCCGAAGTGGGAAGGCCTTCAATCTTCAAAACTTGGCCAAAGTTCTCAGCAACTCGTTAAATCGAAATGGTGTTGCAAAGCCCCAAGCCAGGCCGGGAAAATGCATCCAGACTAGGAGCTTCTGAAGCTGCTCCTCACGGAGGAGGGGGGTTGGAAGAAAGGAGAGGTTTGGGATAGCAGTAGAGTAGTGTCATTTATCATACACAGATCCTGCGAGAGGATATGCAAGCGCTCCACAAGATCAGTGAAGAGAAATAGAAAGTAACAATTACCTCTGTCAACCAGCCAGACGGGATGAGAGAGGGCCCAGGAATTCGTGATGTAAGCCTGGAGATGCTCCAATGAGATGCTACGACCCAGAGCGCGGCCCGTTAGACTGCACTCAACCTCCATACCACGATCAACAATGTCGAAGGCCGGAATGGAGATGACATCGGATGTCACGGACGTGCTCCACAAATATCATTTTAACATAATATTACTTTTAATTAGCATTTTAAGTAAGTTTAGATGCTTATATAGTCATGGTTGCGTGTAGCAACTAACCCTTGGATTAAAGTATAATCATAATTAAATTATTGATAAGCGTTATAAAGAAATTATATAAGATTATTAAGAATAAATTATAATAATTGCAAATATTATAATAAATATATTTAACTATGATTAAATATGATTGATCAGGGGTTTAACATTAATTTTTAATAAAATAATATGATTGGACCTTTATTTCAACCAATAAGTTTCAAGCAGTTCAAGCAGGCAGCTCACCAGCTGCTAAGTAATGAATTTTTCGAACCACCATACGACGTGTTAAAAATCTGGAAAAAAATATATAAATCACTTATTTTTATCCCTCATCTTCATACGATTATATCTTCCTGATTAGTTCTTCATAAACTCTGAAATTTTATATGCTTCATCCTATCGAAGTTAGCTTTCCATGACCACAAGAATCATATAAAAAGGCCTTTTGTAGAGAAAGTTATGAACCCAACATCGTGGGTCGCTCATCTTGTCCTGAGTCTGATATAGGTTCAACTTGTAAATTAGGGCTTGGTTCGAATATAATGAATTAGGGTTTGGAATTTTGGTATGAGTAATTTTGTCATTTCATAGCGAGTCTTCTGTCAGATTCCAGGACATTGACAGATTGCGACCCGAATTAACTATTTTTGTTATAAGTTTATATAGCGAGTTAAATTCTATAATTTTTATGACAAAATACTAATGAAGTCTAGTTTTCAGAAAAATTATACCCTAGTTAAATGGACAAGTATAAAGAAATATATAAATCAATATTTCAGTGACACACAGTCTGACATGGCACAAACCTTAGGACAGATTGCTTGGGATGTCCTAACTTATTCAGTTGGAATTTGATAATGATATTGGGAGGTTGGAAACCTTTTTATATGTCTAGTTTCTAATTAATCCAGAATCATAAGATTTTCCCATGTGGTTAAGAAGTTATGAATTATTGATTGACATGCACTCAGTCTGAAACCCTGAAACAGCACCTAGTTAAGCTTTGGAGAATTAAAAAATTTTAAGTGTGGAATGGCTTATGAATATAAATGCCTGAAGTTAGAAATTGGTATTAGAGGAGATTATATACATTTTAGGGTGCATAAGCATTCATATATCATGAGCATGCATTGCATATTACCTTACTAGTATTGGGAAGTAAGAAGACATTATTGTTTGTAGGAAAACCTCAAGTTGCAAGTGAAAGGGAGAAAATCTAATAAACCTCCTTGAAGTGATAAAGTACAAGGTGAGTGAGTAAATTTATAACATAGTAAAATGTTATATGTTAGTTCTTTTATTTATGATATTACCTCAAGCAAATATTATTATTGTTATTATTGAAACATATCTTGCGCTATGAAAAATATTTATGATATGTTTCAAGGATTTCATATGAGATGGAGTAATATCTTATACAAAAATATTTTCAGGGAACAATGCTTGTGAAGTGAAAATAAGTTTTATTTGATAATGATATGAGATTATGACATGTGTATTTTGATATTGTTAAACTCCATGTGTTCATTAGCTATGCTGTTTGAAAAAGGTCTTTGGGACCACATTCGATATACATGAAGCCTTTGGGGCGTATATCGGGTGTTTTTGCCCTTTGGGGGCTGCTCTGCATGCACGTATTGACCCATGATCGTTCTACGTATCTGAGAATCATGATTAGGTGGCACACAATCATAATTGGGATACGTATTGACCCATGATTTGCTCTGCGTATCTGAGACTCTTGATTGTGAAGCTCTGCTTAACTGTATGACACACAATCATAGAGAGATATGTATTGACCCATGATTTGCTCTGCGTATCTGATACTCTTGATTATGAAACTCTGCTTAACTGTATGACACATGATCATAAAGAGATACGTATTGATCCATGATGAGTATGTGCAATGATATATGTGTGGAGTTTAATTATGAATATGATGATATCTTGAATAATTTGTATTTATGTAAAAGTTCATATGATTTGAAAAGTTATGTGAAATGAGTTATGCTTTAAATTTTTCTCATATGAAAGAAATATGATTATTTAAATGTTATATGCACTCGTATTGTTCTCCTATGTTGTACATTTATTCCACTCATTGAGCAAATGATTGTTGCTCATAGTACTCATTTTAAATTTTTCAGATACTATAAGTTCTCGAGTTGAATCGACTCAGAGTTTGTTTTACTGCATATAAAAGAGGTCGAGCCGTTGGAGCAATTTTATTTTCCCCCTTCACTTTTGTTTTTGGAAGCATGCGTGTAATAGATAATTCTAAATGTTGTAGTTAAGGTTGTGAGAAACTTTTGTAAGGTTGTATAAAACTTGATCCCATGGGGTTATATGTGAAATGGTTTGTGAAAAAAAAAATATAATGACCATATGCGAATGTCATATCTTATAGTTTTTTTATTAAACTTTGATGAATATATATCCATCTTTTGCATGTGTTGGCTAATAACACAAGAAAGTAAGGGAGGAAGGTTTTGTCGATTTTATTTTTGGAATGATTAAATGTAATTAAGATTTATGATAATTGGGATTAGCACTTAGTCACGGAGTTGGGTGTGACAGAGTTTGGAATCAGAGCATAGGTTATAAGATTCTGTAGACAGTATGAGTTAAGTTTATGATTAGATGACATTATGTGCATTAGATTGATAGTGCATGCTTTTGATTATTTTTCTTATTTTACATTTTGAAAGGGTAAGGATATCACCACATGAGTAATGTGGTGATGTTCAATTTGATATTATTGGCATTTATAAATTTGCTCCGTCTGACAGCCGACCTATTAGGAGTGCATTTTCATCTCATGCATTATGCATCGTTACATGGTGTAGCATTTGATGCCGACAATGATCCTCCTTATGTAATGATGTTATCATATTGGGTCCATCAATAATGTTTCATGATGGCAATGTTAGGAATCAAACTATCATAGTTAATTTCTTGCGAAAGATGTAAATGAATATGGAGTGAAGTAGCTGAGTGGGAAATGATGATAGAGTTCATTTATTTAAATATTCAAGACTGCGGTGTCTTACCTGAAGTGGGTTGATTAGTTCGTCATCATGCCACTTCACATTGTTTTAAGAAAGAAACTTATTTTGGGCTATTAGGAAAATCAAGAGTTACATTTTCTAATAAATGTTATAATTTTCTCCTCTTGCATTATTTATATAGTAATGACATAGAAGTGGATTAGGAAGGAATGAGAAATTAAGATAAAGGTAAAAAGATCACGATTGGAAAATATTCCAATCATATCTGAATTTGTTAAAATATTAAGATCTTCTTAGATTATGTACCAAGGAGATAAAGGGAATTATTTATGGATATAGTTCATAGAACTATTCTTACTTCTAAGACTCCTTATTGTATGACACATGTAAGATTAAAAAGAACCATGAGAGCATTCCGATGAGGTATGCATTCAGTCAAAATTTTGAGCTTTGAATTTATTCTTCAAGAAGAAAGATAAGTTCCTTAGTTGGACATAAATTATATACATTTTAAGTGATTGTGAAGAATAGTTTATCAAGAATGAGTTACTTGCTTGATGAAGTACAAGTACTACTAGATTCTCAAAAATGACTTTAAGAGATGGATATCATTAGCTAAAGTTAAAATAATGGTATATCTCAATCTCTATATACATGAAACTCGATATGATCATTGTGAATTTTTTACCATCAAACCATTCATAAACTTATGATCTCTCAATTCCGAAGGTCGTGCACATCATGAGAGATATTTAAACACTATTTTATAAAATTATTATGGGAAAAATAAAAGTAAGAGTCAAATTATGAGTAAGTTTTGGGTTGACCTCAAAGTATTAGATCATGTCAATTCTAAGAAAAACAAATCATATTCTTGATATGTATGAACATTTGATATATTTGAATGACTTTGATCAATTATTTATCATGCAACATTTCTCCTTAATATGGAAAGGAAGTATGATGTGTTCTCTTGTCTCCAATCTAAAAAAATATAAAGTAATCATTTTATGATTGAGTACGAATAAGCTTGTTGATTGAAACAAGAACTTATCATCTAAGAGCAACTAGTTTATATTTTACATTGTAAGGAAATGCAAAATAAAAGAAAAGTCACATCCTAAGATATTGTGTTATAAAAGTTTTGTAATGAGACATTGTGTTTTGAAATAAATACATTTGAACCTTATGAAGGTGTGAGGAGAGGATATTTACAAACTACCATTCATAGTTTTGTATTTAACATACATTGGACCATATGTATGAGAATCAGATAATAGATATGCATTACATCATTGTTATTCTAATTTTAACACTCAAGTGTTTGGGTTTGAATACTATATTTGTTCACTCTCTCAAATGATTATGGTTATTCTAAATTTATAAATAATGTTGACTTTGAAGCTTAATTCTACAAGATTGTGATTGATCCAAATAAAATATGTTGATAGAAAGATTAAAAAAAAGAATAAAATATAGTTATGTTATTTTGAATAGTCAAAATCAATTTGCAAATGTGCTACAAATAACATAAATGATATATGAATATGATTGTGAAAACTTTATAGATATATATATATATATATGTATATATATATATATGAATGATCCTTATTATGAAATTATAAATTACTTGTGTTGGATGTGTAGATAGTAAAGTATGAGTTTGTTCTTCGAATTTGATAACATCAAATCTTAACAAGATTATACGAGATATTGAAGGTTCTATAAGGACAATCAGTAAGAGAATATATGCTTGTAATCATATGAAGACATTATGAGATGTCTATATTATATTAATAAGAAATGATAAACATTTTATAGAAATGAATAATAATATTAAACTACGCATAAAGTATGGAGAACCAATCATCAAATCAGTTTAGTGTTAAAAATTGATACATATTTGATGTAATTCAAATTATATGATGATCATTACATTATCATCGTCTAATGGGAATTATTATAAGTGATTTTGAAATCACTATGAAACCTTGAATTGCTATTATTGATATCAGAATTATTGTCAACTTTCAACACATAGGTGTCAAATAACATTCATTGTTATGCATTCTGAATCATTGACAATTCTTGATTAATTGTTATTGATTACAATTTCTCATATTTGGGAAGTGAATTTTTACTCATCCTTACCTATGACATCTCATATAGGGTGATTGATTAAATCACCATTGTCACTTCTTTATGGGTGATAAATGATTTTCCATTTCGAACTTTAGTACGTTCATCAATTTCGAAAGTTTCGCGAATGAGTGATTGGAGGGAGACGCCTCTCTGATCCTCGATCACAAACTCAAATCGACTCACAAAATGTTATTTTGAAGTTTAACGAATGAGCGATTGGAGGGGGATGCCTTTCTGATCCTCGATCGTGAACTCGAATTGACATTTCACTATTGTAAATCAAATAGAGAGGAAAAGTCTTATTCACAAAACTCATTGTTGCTTATACTCTAACCATCATTCTTATGAATAATAGTGATCATATTTGACTTATGGATACATAATAATCGATGGTTATTCTGTCGTTCCCTTTATTCGATGTGTCATCTTCTTTTGCTTGTCATGATAGGCTCATATAATTGTTGAAGTACTAACCATTGTTCTTGTTATCCATAAAATTTGTCTTATATTTGGAAATTTCCTTGCAATTAGTTTTCCACTCATAACATTAGTACTTATCTTTATGGGAACTTTGTATAAAATTAACCATAGTAACAAGACTAGATGAAAGAATTAATTTTTTTATGGAATTTTAAATATGCACATTAGGAAAATGTTATAGACAAAAGAATATAATAAATGCAGGATTATTGTGAAATATCAAGAAAAAAATAAAAAGTAATTGGAATAGTGAATTTACAAGGACACATTACCTATAAAAAAGAATGAAAGAAAGTTATGTCCATGATACATAGTACCATATGAGATTTTGACATGTATTAGGTCAATTGTTTATTTGTTAAGTTCCACCATCAAAGATATTATATATTTACAATATCTTCAATGTTTCTATGTTCAATGATATTGATCAAATCCTTTGTAGACAAGCTCATCAATCAACAAGTCATCAACAAAAGTTTTTGTCTATGTCCATCTCTGGACAACTGGATCAAGATCTTTTTCCTTTCCTTATCTAAAGTATCTAAATTGCAATAAGTCACTCGATGCTATAACTATGATGACCAGGAATATGCTAAGTAAGATTCCTAAACCATCGTATGTATCCTTGGGCTAATATTCAGTTAGAAGTCCAACAACTGCAGATATCAAAGCTCAAATCATAAGAATGATCAATGCCAAATCATGTAAAATATTCTAAACAAACATCCAAAAGCTTCTTGTTGGTTTTTCGACATACTTGTTGACACAAAAAATATTTTACTTGTCAATATGCCATCAGCAAGTGAAATAGAGATCTTCCTTGCTATTTCACATAGCCCTTCATTGGTTGACAAACTCTTGTTATTATGTCATCGTGAAATGGATGCTAACTCATCTAGGTTAATGCAATAATCAATTTTTCTTATCTCTATTGTGATATGATGTTTTTGTGTGCTATGCCTTAAAGCAAAAACCAAAGAGAGCAGAACATCAATAGAGAACCAAAGAGAGCAGAACATCAACAGAGAATAATACATACAATTACCTTCTCCTCATATAGAATCAAATATTGCACCATCAATAAATTGAAGAGCAGCCTTCTGCATATAAAGAAAAACTCAATCTATTCTAGTATAAGAATGTTTGTTTCGAAAAGAAAATATAGTATAAATTATAAGGGTCAAGGAAAATGATTTTTGGAAAAGAAAATTTTCCTTATTGTTAGCGTGATACGGAAAAAAATCATTAGTGAGAATGACCAAATAAGAATGAAGTATTCATTCTTATCCTTCACAACATACACTTAAATTTTGAGGATGAATTTTTTTTTAAGGAGGGAAGAATTGTTACGGACTTGCTCCACAAATATCATTTTAACATAATATTACTTTTAATTAGCATTTTAAGTAAGTTTAGATGCTTATATAGTCATGGTTGCGTGTAGCAACTAACCCTTGGATTAAAGTATAATCATAATTAAATTATCGATAAGAGTTATAAAGAAATTATATAAGATTATTAAGAATAAATTATAATAATTGTAAATATTATAATAAATATGTTTAAATATGATTAATTAGGGGTTTAATATTAATTTTTAATAAAATAATATGATTGGACCTTTATTTCAACCAATAGGTTTCAAGCAGCTCAAGCAGGCAGCTTACCAGCTGCTAAGTAATGAAATTTTCGAACTGTCATACGATGTGTTAAAAATCTGGAAAAAATATATAAATCACTTATTTTTATCCTCCACCAATAGAAAAATTTGCAAGATGAAACCCCTAGCCGAACGTCCTCAAGAAATTCGGCAAGTTTGCTGAGTTAAGGTCAATTTACGGATCCGAAATCAACCCTCTTCTTCATACGATTATATCTTCTTGATTAGGTCTTCATAAACTCTGAAATTTTATATGCTTCATCCTATCGAAGTTAGCTTTCCATGACCATAAGAATCATATAAAAAGGATTTTTGTAGAGAAAGTTATGAACCCAATATCGTGGGTCGCTCATCCTGTCCCGAGTCTGATACAGGTTCAACTTGTAAATTAGGGATTGGTTCGAATATAATGAATTAGGGTTTGGAATTTTGGTATGAGTAATTTTGTCATTTCATAGCGAGTCTTCTGTCAGATTTCAGGACATTGACATATTGCGACCCGAATTAATTATTTTTGTTATAAGTCTATATAGCGAGTTAAATTCTATAATTTTTATGACAAAATACTAATGAAGTCTAGATTTCAGAAAAATTATGCCCTAGTTAACTGGACAAGTATGAAAAAATATATAAATCAATATTTTAGTGACACACACTCTGCCAGGGCACAAATCTTAGGTCAAATTGCTTGGGATGTCCTAACTTACTCGGTTGGAATTTGATAATGATATTGGGGGGTTGGAAACCTTTTTATATGTCTAGTTTCTAATTAATCCAGAATCATAAGATTTTTCTATGTGGTTAAGAAGTTATGAATTATTGATTGACATATACTCGGTCTGAAACCCTGAAACAATACCTAGTTAAGCTTTGGAGAATTAAAAAATTTTAAGTGTGGAATAGCTTATGAATATAAATGCCTGAAATTATCAATTGGTATTAGAGAAGATTATATGCATTTTAGGGTGCATAAGCATTCATACATCATGAACATGCATTGCATATTACTTTACTAGTATTGAGAAGTAAGAAGACATTATTATTTGTAGGAAAACCTAAGGGAGAAAATCTAATAACCTCCTTGAAGTGATAAAGTACAAGCTGAGTGGGTAAATTTACAACATAGCAAAATGTTTTATGTTAGTTCTTTTATTTATGATATTACCTCAAGCAAAGATTATTGTTGTTATTATTGAAACATATCTTGCGCTATGAAAAGTATTTATGATATGATTCAATGATTTCATATGAGATGGAGTAATATCTTATACAAAAATATTTTTAGAGAATAATGCTTGTGAAGTGAAAATAAGTTTTATTTGATAATGATATAAGATTATGACATGTGTATTTTGATATTGTTAAACTCCATGTGTTCATTAGACATGCTGTTTGAAAAAAGTCTTTGGGACCGCATTCGATATACATGAAGTCTTTGGGGCGTATATCGAATGTTTTTGCTCTTTGGGGGCTGCTCTGCGTGCACGTATTGACCCATGATCGCTCTGTGTATCTGAGAATCATGATTGGGTGACACACAATCATGATTGGGATACGTATTGACCCATGATTTGCTCTGCGTATCTGAGACTCTTGATTGTGAAGCTCTGCTTAACTGTATGACACACAATCATAGAGAGATATGTATTGACCCATGATTTGCTCTGCGTATCTGATACTCTTGATTATGAAACTCTGCTTAACTGTATGACACATGATCATAAAGAGATACGTATTGATCCATGATGAGTATGTGCAATGATATATGTGTGGAGTTTAATTATGAATATGATGATATCTTGAATAATTTGTATTTATGTAAAAGTTCATATGATTTGAAAAGTTATGTGAAATGAGTTATGCTTTAAATTTTTCTCATATGAAAGAAATATGATTATTTAAATGTTATATGCACTCGTATTGTTCTCCTATGTTGTACATTTATTCCACTCATTGAGCAAATGATTGTTGCTCATAGTACTCATTTTAAATTTTTCAGATACTATAAGTTCTCGAGTTGAATCGACTCAGAGTTTATTTTACTGCATATAAAAGAGGTCGAGCCGTTGGAGCAATTTTATTTTCCCCCTTCACTTTTGTTTTTGGAAGCATGCGTGTAATAGATAATTCTAAATGTTGTAGTTAAGGTTGTGAGAAACTTTTGTAAGGTTGTATAAAACTTGATCCCATGGGGTTATATGTGAAATGGTTTGTGAAAAAAAAAATATAATGACCATATGCGAATGTCATATCTTATAGTTTTTTTTATTAAACTTTGATGAATATATATCCATCTTTTGTATGCGTTGGCTAATAACACAAGAAAGTAAAGGAGGAAGGTTTTGCCGATTTTATTTTTTGAATGGCTAAACATAATTAAGATTTATGATAATTGGGATTAGCACTTAATCACGGAGTTGAATGTGACATCGGAGATGCTCTTTTTAAGTACTTTAATTGGTTAGCGAAGATTCTAGCTGGGTAGGGAGAGACCTAGGGTTACCCCGAACCACATTGACCTAGTTACTGGGGGTGAGGAAGAAGGGGCAAGAGAGAAGGAAGGTGAGAGAAAATGATAGAGAATGACGAAGGTGTGGGGGGATGGGTGGACGGGGGTGGGGGAGGGGAGGTGACAACGGAAGAGGGATTTAGGACAGAGGAAAGAGAAGGAGGGGTCAGGAGGTTTCGCAGCCTCCATTCTCGTCTCGCTCTGAGCTAGTTTCGTTCTTAAGCATTCAATTGTACATAAGTGAGAAAAAAAATACATGTTCAGAATAACTAGTAATTGGATTATATTCAGACGAAAGTAAAACTCAAATTCGATCTAATCTGACTTGATCGCTCAAGTTGGATTATCAACTCTATTATAACTTTTCAAAAAGAAATATATATATATATGTATATATAACTTTGAAGATAATAGAATACAAAAAGGCATGGAATATCAATGAATGATGCAAAATATTTATTAAAAAAAATACATAAAAGAGATGAAAGGTTAAATAGCATAAAAGTGGTAAGCAGTTCGGCAGGACCTGTCTTCAGTTACTTTAATTCAGATCAAGATCGTTATGATCAAAATGGATCTGAGGGTCTGAAGACTCTGAACCAGCCGGGCCATCAAGTCTACTGACCCAACTATAATCCGATCGGGTAGGATTTACACGGTTGGATCAGATCCTGAACCCATGAACGCTGCATACATATCAACCACTGTACAATGAGAATAATTGACATTTCAATGTTCTTGACTCAAGAAATGTGTCAAAAGCTTTGACGAAGTGGAGCTGGGCCTGAATGAGGCATGTATTAGTGAGAATTCACAAATAGTTTATTCGTGTCAATTCATAATTGGATCGCTATTGTAACATCGGACGCGTAAAACTATTTTATCTTTTCACCATCAAATTATTAGTTCAGCGGTCATACATCTTTCCCATACTGAATGCCCTAAAAACAGGTAGTCTAACGCAATTTTCTCGAATCAGCTGCATCTTAATGGAGATTGGTTTAGTTTCCGAATAGATTATGATATACTGCAACTTTTAAATTGACGAAAGGTTTCAATAATATATAAGCAAGAGCATCACATAAGCCTTTTTTTAAAAAAAAACATTTTTCTGCATGATTAATTTGGCTCATTTCACTAAAGCAAAATAAAAAAAAAGAAGCTTTTCGTTCTCTTCATCCATTACGAGTCCAAAAGTTTACATCTATTTCAATCACATTATAATGACATGCATCCATATAAAGAACACATTTATGTAGCTATCTTGCACTCTCCAAAAGTAAACTCGATATGCCCTTATCTGTTCGTCACAGCATTATGCAGCCAAAATTGACTTGGAGACGCAGATGTCCACTAGTTGACGTGTGAAAACCACGATCATACGTATATGAAAGAAAAATCTAACACAATAATAAAATACTCCTCAATTTACTATATATATATATATATATATATATATATATATAAACATATAAAAAATTTATGAAACGTACAGTTACTGCCTGTGTCTTTCAAATGACTCAGTGGAAGGTGGTTTAAGAACAAACAAACAGAAATCGTGATTCTGAATATTCGAGATATATTATTTTTTTCATAAGATTGGTGAGTTCAAACTAGAAAATAAAAAAGAAATAAAAAGGAAGAAAAATCGAGCATGAAGGTTGGTAAAGTCCGGATGTCTGTTTCGGTATACTTACTATAACTGGTCATCCAACTTGTTCACTCTTGTTTCATCTTTATTATGAAACTGCTACACGAAAAAAAGGAATAAGAAAATAATGATAAGAATATTGATTTTTACACAAACCAAAATTCTGGAAAATAAAAGGATTACATATTAATGGAAATATTTATAACATCTCTGCCTTAGGCGGAAATGGACTTTTTTTTCTTAGTTGGGCTTAAAATAAAGAATCCAGTCGCCCCCCAGCCCATTCCGAGCACCGGCCAGTCCCTGCTCCGCGGTACGATTACCGCCACGATTAAGGCGTAGGTCTCATCTCCGCCATGGCCGACCGCCGAAGCGCCAGTGGAGCCGTCCACCTTTTTCTCATCCTCCTCCGTGCGACGTTCCCATGGATTCACTTCTTGAAGGAGTCAGAGAGCTCAATGGACCGGAACGACGCCGACCCTAGATTCTTATACGGTCCCTGCGCAAGCCCCTCGTCCGCCGTCGCCATTTCGACGCCGCGTCCTCCTGACAGCTTCCTCCATTTCCACGCCCTCAACACCGCAAACAGAGCTGCCCCCAAGAGGACCGATAAGCCGGCGATCAGCAACCCCACCTTCGTCTTCCTTCGCTTGCTGTCGTCTTTCTCCAGTGCTTTGTTGCTCACCTTGAAGTAGCCCAGCTTCCTCTCGTCGCCCTCCACCAGCGTCTGGATGGGGTAGTCTAGCCGGTAGCAGTAGCCGGAGGCGTTGTTGTAGACCACGCCCCAACAGGTGCAGTTCTTTTCGCAGGACCGCTCGCACTCCTCCAAAGATCCCACCTTTGCGAAGGGAACCAGCTCCTTGTTCGCCAAGTCGACGCCTTTCGGCCTCAGCACCTGGAAGCCGTCGGTCCCTTCGCCGCAGATATCACCGGCTTCCTCCGCCAAATTGCACGTCCCCACCTTCCCGTCTTCCAGGCATCGACAACGGGGCTCTCCCTCCGGGCTGCAGAGGCCGTACGCGCCACAGATGGTGGGGAGTTCGCAGGGATCGGTGATGGCTGTGTAGTCGTCCTTCCAGGTCGAGTTGTACCAGTAGTACGCTCGGAGGTTGCCGTCCGACTCCAACGTCATGCGCCGGAACTCCTGGATGCCTCGGTTGAAACTGTCGAAGGAAAGGACATCGGCTGGCGTCGTCTCGTTGCCCTGGTACATCCCCAGGAACCCGTGCGAGTCGACCAGGGCGTAGACGGCGCCTTGGCCTTCCACGATCCGGGTCTTGGCCTGCAAGGCTGTGTGCTTCCAGTACATAAACGTGGCCCCTCCGCTCAGCTCCATGTACAAGGCAAAGTAGTCCTCGCCCAACCGCATGGAGAAGCGCTGGTTACTGGAGAACAGAGCGGCCGACGACGTAAAGTTCTGCCCTTGGACGAGAGTGTCCGACGGGAAGTCGAAGCTCTGCCACAGCACTGTCCTCGATTCCCCCTCGAGCTTCTGGACTTGGAGGTCGGACGAGTTGAGGAGGACTACGCCGTCTCCGCTACCTCCTGAGGTCGACCAGAGCACCCCTTTCTCAGCGTTTGACAGGACGAGACTACCATTGAAGGAGAGGGACGCAGAACCGGTCCAGTCCAGCGAGCGCGCCGGGATCGCGCGCCACACGGGGAACGAGGAAGGGAGGTGGATGACAGCGAGGTCGAGCTTAGAGGACTCCACCCGGAGGAAGCCGAGGGAGAAGACGCCGGTGGGATCTGTGAGGAGAGATTGGAACCAGGAGACGGATGCGTCGTGCTTCACGGAGAAGCCTAGTCGGATTTCCTCTGTCGCGAGGACGCTCTGGGCCGAAGCCACCACACAAAGCAGGATGAAGCGTACTGCTGCGCAGAGCTTCTGCTGCGGCAGCCGCTTCTGATCTTGTGCTCTCATAGTAGTGAGGTGTTCCGATGGCAGTCTTCCTCAGCGGCAGTCGAAGATAACAAGAGAGTGAAACTGTGGAACAAAGAGATTCACCCAAAAAAGACAGAGAGAGAGAGAGAGAGCAGACGGAAAGAGCCGGGGCCCCGGGCACTTCTTTTTTTATTTTCCCGGTGGTTTCGCGCCGCCTTATTTTATATTGCTCCACTTTGGACAAAACATTAATAAAATTCACAAGTGATCTATCCGTTGACTTTGAAAAAAAACTCTAGGTACCAATTGATAGAGAAATTGAAACGGATGTTTGGAGTTCCAGCTCAAGTCTTATCGTAGCATGACAAAGAGAGCGGGTAAATTTCAATTATTAATTTGTTTTACTGTGCTGTTGATCAGATATTAATGGGTACGTTCTTTCTTATATAACAATACAATTAATATACAATAATAACATTAATAATTACAAAAAAATTTCAATCCATTCACAATCCTTTTATTATTATATTTAAACTTAAATTATTTTTTTTATTGTGTTGAAAACTTTCTAAAACTCGATGACTTTGTCTCGAACTGAAACTCTAATTTGTTTGATCGATCAATAATATATTTATTTATCAATAATGAAAAAAATATTTATCACCACAGGTTAAATATTTGAGTAAGACTGTCCCAATTTCAAACTCGATAAATCGATCGAATAATATATGTATTTATCCTGTCAAATAAGGTATATGAGTTATCATACTAATCATAAAAAAATAAAATATAACAAGGGAGTATCATATTATTTTTATTGTTATTTTAAAAAAAATATTCATAATTCCTTAAACATATGAAGTACGATAATTTTTCGCGTCTAATCTTAATATATGAACTTATCGTAGTCGTCCCTAAATTATATCGTGATTTTTATTTTAATCCATCCATTTAATTCTATTATTTTTTTATATTTTAAAACTTTTTTATTTATGAAATGACTAAATTATCATTATATACTCTCTTCTAATATTTTAAAATTTTAAAATAATATATTATAAAAATATAAAAAATAGGGCGTTGTCCCCTCCCCTCATCGGTTGCGGGGAGATCCCCTTTTTAGAGATCATAGTGGGCAGGTGCCTCTCTCAGGCAGTGCCCTCCTCTTTTATTTTTTTATTTTATAGTATTTTAAATTTTTAAATATTAAAAGAGAGCACAAAAAAGTAGTTTAGTCATTTAAATTGTGAAAATAAAAATTTAACAAAATCAAACTGATGGATTAATGTACGCACTATGATAAGTTCATATAATAAAATTATACATGAAAATCATTATAGTTCATAGGAAGTTTAAGGAATTAACGCTTTGTATTATGTCGAGTGTCGAATAGATAGCCCTCCAATGAACCAATCATGATTGGAATTTGGAACAACTAAATAGTAAGATTTTGTTATAGAATCATTGGATGCTATTAATATCAAGTTCAATTCTTAAAGTCATCACGTAAGTTAAAGTTTATCTACATCGTTCTCGTCCAAATATTAAAATAGTCAAATGTTAAAGAACCTAAACACAAATGAATCTCGATCGATAAAAGGGATCCCAATGAAAATCATCAATCTCAAAGTTCAAATTTAAGCATCCAAAGCATGTGCATTTGATCATGGCCATCATTCCACGTGCATTCCTCGATTAAGTTAAAATGTGCTTCACCAACTAAGCTTGGTTGATACAATTGGTTTTGAAATGCTGGGAGTTAATAATGTCATATTAGATTTTTAAAAATTAGACCCAATTCCATTAAGTTTGATCGAATTAGGTTGGGTGGAATTTTAATTTTTTTAAGACATGTTGAGTCAGGTGGGATTGAGTGTCCAGTTGCCTTACTATCCCTTTTTTTATTTATTTTTAATTTCTTAATATAGAAATGCATATTTTATTTTAAATATAGAAAACATGGTTTTAAATATATGGATATTCTATACATTAGAAAGTAATTTTATTTTATTAATGAGTGAGCAGTCATGCGACTCCCCCAATGCATGCAATTTATTGATTTATCACATATCTAATAAACTTATATATGTATCATATATATTACTGTCACATAGTAGTTTGTCTTCTCTTGTCAAGATGGACTTTCCAAAGCTTTAAAACTTCGAAATTGTCAACAGCCACAAGTACACGGGATCACTCGGATTTGGATGCATCCATCTAAATACGCGAACCATTGTCTATACTATATAGGCTTCGCTTAATTGTACGTATGGCCATGATTGATTTTATCAGATTCGCCATGAACTATTTGACTTATTTGACAGTTTGAGCCGACACGGGCGCACCATGTCATGTGCCGACCTTCTTTTAGAGGTAGTTGCCAATGCAGTAAATGCGACGGCAGCAAATTTTGGGCAGCGGTCACATTTTGATTACTAGATTTGGTCCGAGAGATGGAAGTGCATCTCCATCAATTGGTCCGTTGACTTCTCAATGGCGTTTAACTAAAAACAAAAAAGGAAACAAATGCGATGCATGCTGGTGACGCAAATTTAAAAGCAAAAAAGTTGCAATTTTTTTTTCCTGTCAGTTGCATGCGCGCTTTTGACTCTTGAATCCAGCATTAAATTCGGCCTCCAGAAGAGTAGTTGGAACTCAAACTCTTGTTGGACTTTTACTATGGGCATCAAGACATAATTATATATAAAGTACCTTTATACCGCTATGTTTCTAGAAAAATTTTAAGGGCGTTTTTTTAACTTTTTTTAATTCCTCTGTTTTGTTTTCTACTTTATAATATTTTCTCTCTCTCTCTTCATGAAAGTCATCAAATTTTAATAATTATTATATCTCAAAAAATTAATAGCAATAGAACTATAAATTATATTATTTCTTAAGAATATTACTGGGCGACAAACTCCTAATATAAATTATACTGCGCAGAGGGATCTCATCTCGTCGTCAGCAAATCTCGTCGTCGTGCGAGGGGCAGGAGTAGTAACGCCGGATCTTGGCGAGGGAGAGGAGGGATCTCATCTCGACAATTGACCGCTGAGCGTAGAGGGATCTCGTCTCATTGTTGGCAAATCTCATCATCCCACGAGGAGGAAGAAGAGGAGCGTAAGCGAAGTAGATCTAAAGGAGGAGGAGCTGACCTCCTCCGTCGCAATCGCAAGAAGGGGAGGAGGAGCGCAGGGGAAGTAGATCTAGAGGCGAAATCACTAAGGGGTTTATGAATTGCTAGGGCAGATGTCGCCTGGGAGTAGCTGCCTCGGTCCCCGATTTTTTTTTTTCAGGAGGCACATTATCAGTTCTAAGCTACATAATCGGTTCAAAGCGCTTGCATCATAATCGTAGATTTGCAAAAGGGATGATCGAATTCATATATATAGAGAGAGAGAGACTTTATCTCTTGTTATTTGGGGTAATATTTTTTTCTCATATTTTCACGATGAAGAGAGAGAGAAAATAATAAAGTAAAAACTTTTCATACTTTAAATATTTTTTGTTTGATAAATTGTCATTGTTAAAAAGGGCCTCCCTCTATCTCTCCCCTCTCCTCTCCACTTTAATAATAATAATATGATATATTAATTTTAAAATTTAAAATTTAAAATTTAAATCAAAAAAATTATTTTAAATACTTGTATAATGATATTAAAATATAAGTAATAACTTGTCATATTAATTATATCGTCATTGCGAAATTATGAAAAATGTCTTGGATTCAAATCTTTTTTGCATTACCTCGAGGATTTCATATCCGAATACCTGCTAAGTATAAATGTTTTACTTACGAAATTGTTTAAATTTGAGATCATTTATTTAATTTATAAGTTAGAAGGGGACCATTCGGCCCAGCCAATTGAGTGTTGGTCGGCTCCGTATTCTCCCAACCGCTCGCTGGTCAATTTCTGGACCGCCAAATAAGTTGACACCGCAGCTGAAAAATGTTTTTTTTTCTTTTCCGATATTGACTTTAATGTGCATCGCATTCGTACGTCTAATTTTCATAAATAAAACATTTCAATCAATTCTACTATTCGAAAATCTCTCCTAAAGCATGGTCGATCCATCAATTTGGAATGAAAAATATGGTTCAGTTTTTTTTCTCCAATTTCGAATTTGTACGATGTTAAAGAGTTTTGTACAAGGAGAATCCATAAGAGCAAAGTAGTTAATATCGTAAAATTTTACTTATTAATAAAAATATTTTAATATTAATAAATACATTTTTTATGAATTTTTTGTATTTAAATATTAAATTGTACCTCACTAAATTATTTTTATCAATTTTTAAGAAAAATTGTATGAAAATACATTAAAAATATGTTAAACTTCACCTAAATTAATTTTTATTATAATGAAAATATTTTTAATTAATATTTAATGAATATATTAAACCTATCACATGAGTTCGAATAAGATTATAAGAACGTGCGATCAAAATCAAAATCATATTAAGATCTTGTACATAAAATTTTCGAAATAAGATCGAGATCGGTAAGGAATAATAAGATCATAAAATCGTAATATTTAAAAATTTAAATCGAGATTTTCACATTGTAAGTAAAAAAAGTGTGAAACAACACTTGGAATGTGATTTTTATTTTCCGAGCGAATTTTTTTACCTCAGTTCATTGAGGACTTTCTTAGCTAGGGATATCTATGCCCAAATAACGTAAAAATATTAACCTTTTCTTTTATATAATCTTGATTATAAATTGTGTTTTCCATTTAAGAAAGCGTACAGGGAAAACAAAAACAGGATCTGAGTCTAAAAAAATGAAAAAAAAAATAGAAAAATGGTGACGGACAATCTGTGAAGTTTAAATCTCATCGTTTAAAGGTTGTAGAATTCAGTAGATAAATGATATCATATAAACAAGTAGAGCTTATTTTTATTAATATTTCGAATGAAAAAATTTAAACAAAAATTTTAACTATCATTTGATTATCAGATATTAAAAGTTTATAGTTTTTTTTATTTTACCCTTATTCAAATTATTATTTATTATCAACTTAATTTATTATTTTCTCAATTTTATTTTATCATCACTCAACTATATTTGTATTTATATTCATATTTAATTAATTACAAATTATATTTATTAACAATGAATTTAAAAAGTTTCTTGGAATAAAATTTTTATGCTATATCTAAATAATACAAATATCGAGTAATCAAAGTCAATTAAATTATTTAAAGTGCGAGAAATGGTTCATTCGGAATAGAATTTTTTATGCACTGAACTTGAAGTTAATATTCAAATATATTTCATTTATATCTGGACTAACACGTGGATATGAAAATTATAGATAATCTTGTTAGCTTTCCAACGAATAAAAAATCACAACATTTCGATATCGGTGCAAAATTAGTGCAAAGTGATCGACGAGTGGCGAATTGGCAGGTGAACCGGTCGATTGATTTGAATAAACTTAAAAATCGCATGAGATGAAGTTAAAATATGGACTGATCGACCTGCTAGAGGTACCAATCGATTGGACCGCACGCAGAATGACCTATAACGACTAATTTTTTTATCAAACAAAAGAGCAACGATCATATTATTCAAAGTGGACTATAAAAGACGTCCAAAGGGTGCAGAATCAATTAAGTATTGAAGAAAAATATCAAGTATCAAAGGAAAAATTATTTTCTTGTAGTTATTAAAACATATTGTTGAATCTTCTCCCCTTTCTCTCTTCTCTTCATATGAGTTCGATGTTGTAAAAGAGAGAAATATTTGCTTAAATATTTGGATGTGAGATCGTGTGTATAAAAGGTTTGATCTTATTACTCGGATTAGAGAAAAGATTAAGAGTGCTCCTTTGTAAAAGATGTGTGTTTACTTTTTGAGAAAAGAATTAAGGGTAAAAACTTTCTAAGATGAGATGTGTGCCTTACCTTTCAAAGTAGAGAAAATGTGGTGTATTGTAAAGAATTTCTTCTGTGTCCCATTTGGAACTAAGGAAGGTTAGTAAAATCTTTAACAGTCTCGAAGTCAAGAAGTCGGAATGAAGACGTAGGTTAGTGTGGCTGAACCTCGTCAACAAATTCCGTGCATCTTTGTCTTTTTTCTCTCTCCTTTCAACCTTATTATGTATGTGATTTGATTGTTACAATATTAATTTAAAGTTTAACGAATCGATTAAACTTTCGCAACGTATTTCGTGAAATCGATATTTTCTGTAAAACATTAATTCACCCCCTCTTGGTGTCTTGTGATTCAACAAATTAAATATTTAATATTTTTATATCATGTATGCATTATATACAGTTTATCGTTAATATGTTTTTTGTATGTCTTAATAACGAATTTAATTGTGGAATTATTTTATTTCATTGAAACATAAATGATTTATTTATTTGTTATCATTAAATTTGTATAGTATTTAAATTGAATAATTTATCATATGTTTAATTATATTATTTTATATTCTTCGACTAATTCTACCTCTGAGTTTATCAAATATTTAATTATTAATATGTTAAATCAATCTTTAATTATTAATCATCATTCGTTATTCACTAATTAAATTATTACTCACTATTAAATCATTATCTGCTTATCAGTCATTGATAATGTCAAATAAAAACACAATCTATCAATTAGCGATAAACAAATAATGTTAATGTCTACTCTATCGACAGTTTATATGTATTGATATGATTAAAGCACATAGTCCTTTGCAAGAAGCTAAAAAGTAACTTGGAAATAAAAAAAATACATTATAAATCTCAATGCTACTACACAGACTCTTGCACTACGTCCTAGTGCTAGTTTCACATGAATTGTCTTTTATTTTTGTGCATATATATAAAAAATTTAATGGGGGAGTTGGGAGTATCCCCTACCAATAGTTTTGAGCTGCACAATTGATCTCCGATCTCAATGAGCGCGGATTACATCGAGCAGGCGCGGTTCAAAGGTAATTTTGTAAGCTCGGTTCTCCCTAAACGTTGCCCTAAAACTTTAATATAACATTTTACTACCTTATATTTCAATTAATTTTATTGGGTGATTGAATTAAAAATGTATATAATAAATATAGATTATAAAATTGTTAAAAAATTAAAATAAGTAATATATATGAAAAAAAAGTATGTCAAAATTTTGTTAAGAAATATATTATTTAAATATAAAAAATTACTTTTTTAATAATTTATAATTAATGAAATATTAAACTTTTATAATGAAATACTAAATGATATTATATTAATCCTTTATTACATATATTTTTATATATAATAAATAAATTAACTTATATAAGAAAGATTATAAAAGAAAATGATAATAGAAAAAGGTTTGAAAAAAAAGAAAGAAAAACGTCAACTAAAAAAAGTGAAAATAAAAAAAAAACGTAACACATTCTGTGGAACCAACACTTTGAAATCAAAGTCATGTAACCCAGTTCAGGAGTAATTAGTGCGGCCTAATTTTTCTTCGGAAACCAACCCTCGAAATTTCAATTAATTCTACTTATCAAACACCCCCTAAAAGCAATTGAGTTTTCACCAAACTAGTGTTATCACGATCCAATCGTATCCACCGGACAACTAAGACGATGTATTATCAACTTCAAAATCGAACCCCTAATCAAATCGAATTGAACAATCAAGACTCTGAATTTCAAAGGTTCCAAAACGTGCCTAATATATTAAATATGTATCAATTAAAAAAGCTCCTATTTGTGTTGATATACTGTGAAATATTTATCTGGTAGGGGGTGGGGGCGGTTTGCACTACCTGGTCTAGCTTGCTCGGGTAGGCATGAAAATTAACTATGCGAAATAACAATAATTAAAGTGAAAGAATAAAAGATAGCATGTCAATCTAATAAAACAATTAAAAATGTATGATGTAATATATATTTGGAGTATGTAAGATTTTTACATACTATATTCCATGATAGAAAAAAAAAAAACAAAGTAGAAATAAATTTAGGCTGTGTTTGGCGTGTAGTTCTCGATTTGATAGAAAAGTTTAGGTTTGATGTTTGGATGAAAAATGTAATGATGAGAATTTAAAAAGTTAATTTGATAGATAAAATTTAATAAGTGTTTGGATAAAAAAATAAGAATATAATGTATTATTTTATTGAATATAAAAGTATAGTAAATTAAAATATTATACCTTTATTTAGTTAAAATAATAATTTATGAAAATATCTATATTAATATTGTAATTTATAATTTACAAAAAATATTTATATTTATATTATAATTTATAACTTGTGAAAATAGTAATATTATATTTATTATTTTCATATATTATTAATATTATAATTTATGAAAATATTATATTAAGTTAAAAAAAGTTATTTTATAGCAAAATGATAATATATTAATAAATAATAATATTAATTAATTGGTAATTAAAATATAATAAATATTGAAAACAAAAAAGTAAAAAAATTATAGAAGTGAGAACTTTTTGTTCTCTGAATTGGAGAACTCGTCACATTGACTGTTTGGAAAAAAATTTTAAAATTTTGATGAATTCTTGTCCAATATTCAAACACAATCTAAGAATTTCAAATATAGAGTTGGTAATTAAAATCGAAGACTAATTAAATGTTATTAGACTAAAGTTCAAATACTTGTCACCAACAAAAGTTCAACAAACTCTAACATCATCTAACCTTTCAATATTATTTTATCTTTTCATTATTATAATTTCTTCCAAACATTAGGCTAACTATTGAGTAGGGGTGAACACGAGGCAACGGTGCAATTTTTTTTCCCGGCCCGGTGCGTAATGGGTTCAAAATTAGGTCTCGTTCGAAGCTTTTGATCCTGTGCCAACCTGATCATGTCAATTATATAAATATAAATATATTTAATTATTTAAAATGTTGTATTTATATTTATATTAGTTAAGATTTTATATTATATTATATATCATAAGTATGCATTATATTATAGTATTATTTATGCAATTGAATTGATAATAATTATATTTGTATCATAATATTTAATTTTTATTATTATATTTTTTGAAATGATCGAACCTGGATAGGGATTGGAACTCGGAATAATTTAAAAAAAACTAGTGCAAACTGGGTTAGTATTTGGAGGCTGTTTACTCCGAATTATTTTTCCCCCATAACAATCCACTATTTTAAATAATTGAATTAATCAACATAGGCTCTAGTAAGGCCCTCTCATAATATTTTTTACTACAAAGATATCATTAATCGAAAATAAGAAATTACAAAGTAAATTTTTATCTCGTTGTGATTGCAAGAAGAACAAAACCTAAAACAAGTGATCTGACGCGATGTGAAAGCCTAGAAGTGTTAAAAGTCGAAAAAGTAACTAGACGATTTTAAAATTTAATAAATCATCTGAACAGCTTGACAAAGGTATACTAGATATCATCATTTATAAAGCCACAAAATGGTGATATTAACAAAAAAAAAGATGTGATTGTAGCCTGAAACATTATTGCAAATACATAAATTATAAAATAGAATACGGTTTAAAAAATACTCGGAATTTTGATGAAGTTTTCAAAAAAAATCCACTAAAAATAAAAATATTTTTTATAATATTTTAAATTGATGGAATCACCCGAAAGATATGCAACATTTTTCTAACGTTATGAAAAAAAAAAAACTATCCACCACTTTATCTATTGATTTCACTCCCATATTCAAAATTTCAGCACTAGAGTGGGCTTAATATCTAATTCAGAATTTTGAAGCGGAATCAAGGCCTGCAACTTGGACAAAAGCCCACTAGTACTAAGAGTGGGCTAATTATGTTTTATTTTTTTTTTCTTTTCCCTGTAATGTAAAATTTTATTTTAAAGGAGATCAACGAACAAATTAATTTACTATTTCATGGATCAACAGTTTAAAGTACAAAATCTCATTTTCTTGTTGTAACCCATGGCGTGGCTTAATGTATCCGTACGAAAACTTAAAGGCACACAAGCCAATCCCTCATGCTCCTTGATAGGGCCAAGGACGATTATTGGATTCACCGTAACCGTTCATTAACCGATTAAATTTTTAACCGATTAACTAAGTGAATTATCCAATTTCATTTAGGTTCAATTTATGGATAAAAAATTATTAACCGAAATCAATTGGTCAATTATGATTAATTAATCAAAATTTTGGTTAAAAATTGAATCAATCGATAATTATTATATTTATTTTTTGTATTACTTTTTTTTTGTAAAAACATGTTATCTGTATATGAATTTATATTTTTATTGTTTAATTTGATTTGTATCCTAGTTATTGAATTATTTGTATCTCATTATCATGTTCAAAATTGATCTTTACCTTTTATTTCCAATACATATTTAATTTTCTCTTTAATATATTTTTCATATTTTGTAAATTTTATAATAATATGTTTATTTTTTATTAAAATGGTGAATTCATCTAATCGAACCGAATTTTTTGTTAACCGAAATCAATTAACCAATTTTTTCATTGGAATAATAGTTAATTTTTTTATCGATTCGATGAATTAATCGAATAATCCGATCGATTAATTAATCGAACCAATCGTTTCTCTCCCTAACTCTTTGAAGTAATTGATTCATTAGGCTTTGTGTTTTATGTATCATCGTTCGTTCGCATTGTCATCGAGCATGCACCTGAAACTGAAAGCAATTATAATTTGCACCCTCAATTAATTCCATTATCATTTTTTGCTTTGGCTATATATACGATGGACAAATTATTTTTCTCGAAATGGATATAATATCCTGACAAGATTCCATGATTGCCGCTCCAATTAATCAAACGATTTAAAGACTTTAGCTTGGATTTTTGCAGTTGTATAGAGAGAGAAAGCCATTTTTAACCGCCCTAAAGTTTCTATTGTCGGCACTACTTTAAATTAGAACTATGAATTTATCTTGGGACCCCTCTAAATTTTATCTCAATTTTTGCATAATTTTTTCGTAAAATCTGTTAACTTTATTATCATTATAATAAAATAACTAAAATATCTTTTCATGAATTATCATCTTTTTTAATGTTTAAAAATAAATAAAATATTTTGTCCGGTCGACAATATCGAAGACTCTCTTTTTATATATATTTTTAGTTTTTAGTGTTTATTATTATTTATCTTTTAAAACATTAAAAGAGAGGATGATTTTTTAAAAAATATTTTAATATTTTTATAAATAAAAATAATATAAAATTAACAAATTAAAATAAAATTACTTAAGTGAAAATTAAGATAAAATTTAGATACGTGTAAATTCATAGTTAGATGCATAAAATTATTATAATTTAATGGATGTTTAAAAGAATAACTCTTGGAATTAACAGCAATACCTTAAATCTCAGAAGCACTGAAGATTTACAGTTCTATGCCTACAGGTGCAAGGTGCCAAATAAATCTTATTCACGCATTTGTCCTTTTCCCTTTGTTCCTTTGTTCTTTTATTTCACCAAATAATATAATAAAATACCGATTAATGTTAACAAATATGTCACCTATCTTTTACTCAAAATTTTAAAAAGTTAAGTTTGCTCAAGCGATAATTAGGTCTCTTTTATTTTTCTCTTTCTGATACGCCTGCAACTACTTATAAAACAATTTCCTATATAGCTACAATAACGAGTATATATACACACGCTATATACACATGTATCAGTGTAAAACGAGTGCACTATTCTTTACTGTTTTGATTGATTCAATAATTAATGTTTTAATTTATCTTACAAGTTAAATAACAACTTTAATATGTTTTCTTAATTGAACGGTGACATATTTTATTATGACATGCACAATAGTTCATTAACTGTGCATCAATCTCTTTTGTAACTAATATGATTATTACTTTAGTTATGATTAAAAGTTATCAAATGAATTCAACAATAGAATATAAATATTCTTGTGGTACACTAATTGGTGCGGCAGTTCATGCGACGTGTTGATGATTCATGATTGCGCCGAGCCGAAGAATACATAGCCATCGCCAATGCAGCTGCCTCCACGAGCTCTCCTTCACATTTTCAATATTTACAGGAAATTTATGATATTAACATTTGACTAAGATAAAATTGAAAATAGTAATAATATTTTAAAAGTCAAACCCAAAGATACTAATATTCATCAAACACTTGGGATTCAATTCTATTATTAAATGAGTCAACCAACTTTCATGACATTTTTAATAACTTGATAAGTGAATAATATGACAAAAGTTCATTAAATATCTTTCAACTTAAATTTTTTTTTTCATCACTATCCTCAAACTTCACTTTATAAGAAGATTATGCTCCATCTTTTAACTTATTTCACTAACTATTCTTTTGATCTTTGATAGACGATTTTTTAGTCACATATCGACGTGCGCAAGCAATCGTCCGACGTGATATCATTAAAAAAAATTAAAAATAGGGAAGAAAAGGAAGGAGGGTGCCCCCCTCTCTTTGCGACAGCCCCCTTCCCTACGTCGATCGACGAGAGGTGTGTGTGTGGTGGGGGGGGGGGGGGGGGGGTGGGGGGATCCCCCTTTCTCCGTGTCGGCAAGCGTAGGGAAGAAGGGGGGTCCCCCCTCCCCCCTCCTTTACGAGCGAAGTCATCGGTGTTCACAACCCCCTCCCCCCTCGACGTAGGGAAAGGGGGTCTCCCTGCCTTCACTCTTTTTTATTTTATTATTATTATTTTATTTTTTTAATAATATCACATCGAACGACTGCTTGCGTAGATGAGAGAGAAACTCTATCTCGTCGACGTAGGGAAAGGGAGGTCTTCCTACATTCTCTATTTTTTATTTTTTATTATTATTTTAATTTTTTAATGATGCCACGTCGAACGACTGCTTACGTAAAGGAGGGAGGAACTCTACCACATCGACATGCGATCAAAAAATTGCCTATCAAAGATCGTGGTAAAATAAGTTAAAAGATGGATGACAATCTTATTATAAAATGAAGTTTGAGGATAACGTTAGAAACAACCCAAAATTGAAGGATATTTGGTGAAATTTATCCGTGAATAATAGTTAGATAACAAATAGTATTAAGCAATTAGAAATTTATTTACGATATTAATAAATAAATATTTGATAAACTTAACAATAAAATTAGTTGACAAATGTAAAATAACATAATTGAACATACCATAAATTGAAACACACTATACAAACTTTATTGTTATAAACAATTTATGTCTCAATTAAATAAAATAAAACCACACAAATAATATTTTTAATTAAAAATATATAAAGTTTATACTGACAATAAATTTTATATAGTTCATACAGAGTATAACAGTAATTATTAAATTCAATTTTTATCCATTAATAATAAATACTTAATTATAATTAATTAAGCATGAAGATATTAAATAAATATAGTTGAATGATGATAAGATAAAAATGATAAATATAAATATATTGAAAAAAATAATACATTTGAATAAGTATAAAATTGAAAAAAAATATAGACCTCTAATATCTAGTCACGAAATGCTAATATAAGTACCTTTTTAATATTTTTGTTTGAAAAATTAAATTTTACTTATTTTATATTATTTTTCAAATAAAAAATTTATTGTTTGAATCGCTAAATTACTCTAAACATTTTTTTATGGTGTTGCCAAATAAAACCTCAACAATATTCTAAAGTTTTGGTAACTTTTTTCCCACTGCCAAAAGTGGGTGATGTGGGAGTGGGGAGTACAAAGAAAGAGATTAAATTGAAAAATAAAAGGCGCATAATTTTTTTTTCAATAAGATTTGAATATGAGACTAATTGATCTGAGTAAAAATATATACCACTATATCATGGCCTCATTCTCGAGCACATGCATGTTCTAAAAAGAATCTTTTCTATTTTGAATACAAAATCATCCTGTTACGCGCTGCATAAAAAAAAATAATATATATGAGAATATTACATAACTTGAATTACTCAAATAATAAATAATTAAATATTTTACCTATCTAGATAGTTGATGAGAGAATTTATGATTAAAATTATATTACAGATAAATCATACTTATAACCTAAATTAGCGGCTTTGAAATTTAAAAAAATGGACGTTACTACTTCCCAGCAAATCCTTGTCGATTAATTGTGTTCATTCGGTAACTTTCTTTGAATATCAATCCATTACACGGGATTTACTCGTGCGTACGTCAGCTGAGAAGATGTAAGCAAGAAATAAAAAAATAAAAAGGGATGAAGAGGACCCACAGAAATGAGAGCTTATCCATGGAAGAAATTGACCCCTCATTCCTCTTGCATGGCTTCAGGAAGCACTGGAATCTGGATCCCATTCTTTTCTGGCCACGTTGAAACCAAAGGGCTTACTTACAAGCATTCAATTACAGTGGAAAATGGGCTCACGATCACCCTTTTGATAGATGGGTAATCCTGAGTTTAACATTAAATAAAATACCTTTAAGATCCATCCGAAAATTTTGTATTATGGTATGTTTTCCCTCATCAATTAACATGATATATAAGTTGACAGCACAAAAGAATTCATAATATAGCAAACTTTTTTTCTTAATTGGATGACAACACAAAGGAACCCGACATTTTATTGAAAACAGGGAGTAAAATGGAAAAGACTACATTCCCTTCAAAATAAAATAATAAATCACTCACTTTTCTATGTGTTTCCTTCTATTTTTCAACAAGCATTGCAAAGGAACGTTAGATGATGATTTCAAGATCAGACAAAAAATATTACCTCTAAACAAAAAAATGCGTATTTCAATATATATATATATATAGGAAATATGATATCTTAATTAATACATAGAAAATATAACATTCCAACGGACTTGAGATATGCTAGCATTGTAACAATGATAAGTATGACCATGACGCGAGACAACTCTCAAGTCGCGAATAATAAGAGAATATCTCACCGTTGAAGTCAATGCGAGCGAACGATAAAAAAATGGATACATGATGATCGGAATATCTATACAACACTACATTATTTGTCACTTCTAAGTAATTTTGAAATATTCTTCTCAATTAAAGTATCATAATATTTCATCATTAGGATCGGGATTCAACTATGTGAAAAGAAAATTTCAGATTTTCGAAAACAAAGATTAGATCACAACCACCTCAGCTGTTGATCTGCTTCATGGGCAATCTTCACGATGGGGAAGCCAATTGATCATGACTCATATCAGATAGCCAGGTGAACCATCCGTAATCTCTCTCACACAAATATAAATTAGATGTCAGGATTATGTGGTTGTGTAGCAATATGTGACAACTATCTATTTTTCGATTTCCACACGAAGACTACAAACATTTGAAAATTTTAATAATTCAATTAAAAATGAAAATCTTAATTGAATCAAAGATGCCTAAAATCTCAATTGGTTTTACTGACTCATTGTTCAGACAAACTTTGTTTTTTTCCTTTTTTTTTTTTCAATTTCTCTTCATCCGGTCGGCAGTTTCCAAGTGGGGAAATGGGGCCCCCAATTCGGTCTATTAGTGGAGAAGTCCTTCATTAATCTGAGCAAAAAGCTGCAAAACAAATATGCTTGCAGCCTTAAGAAATAATGGACATATAAATGGATACTATACTCATACGATTATTATTATTATTATTATTATTATTATTATTATTATTATTATTATTATTATTATTATTATTAACTCGAACAGGAAAAAAAATGTCAGTGGCCATTTAAAAGTAATGTCAATGGCTAAAAAAGCGAATACACAATGATGTAATAAAAAATCCACATCAGTTAATAAATTAAGACTTGAAGTACTTTTGACTCCTATATAACTTTCTTGTAACTTTTTCATCTTTCAGTGTTGGATTAATTACCATTACGATCAACATAGTAATCACTGTCACTAGATTATAACAACAACAAAGTCTTATCCCACTAGGTGAGGTCGACTACATGGATCATACGACACCATTTCGCTTTATTAGTAACCAAACTTTTCGGTATATTATTCACCAATAGATCTTACTCTATTAGTTCATCAAGTGTCCGTCTTGACCTCCGTCTCACTCTTTTAATCATTGTCATTAGATTACTGGAAAAAAAATATAAACGGAAGGTAACAAGTAACAACAAAGTTAATATCAGGCATGCTTCCAAATATAATAGGAACAACAAAAACTGATCAATTTATGGCATCTATATATTTCTCAGGACAAATTTACCGTTAACAATAAGCAATATTGAAAAAGTAGACATTCGTCGTCTCAAATCGAGTTCACAAAGACATGAAGCAATGAGGAAATGTGCAAAATAGACTGATCATTCATTGTTTCAAATCGAGTTCACAAAGACGCGCAGCAATGAGCAAATGTGCAAAATATTAAGTTCCAGATATTTTTTTTTGTCCTCGTTTCCATTTCCTAGATTCTTTTGGCACAAATGCGCGGAACAGGAAAAGTGGCCCCAGCAAAAGCACCAATCACCTCCATGAGCACACATAATTAAGGGCATCTAGCAATTAATTAGCTCATACATATCCAAAATCTACGCTAATTATTTCAATATATAAATATTTATGTTTATGGGACAGCATATTAAAGAAAAAAAAAGAAACTCCTACTGGATGGTAACTGGTAACCTAACTCGTGAGCATTGAGTTGGGGATGCGGTAACGGCACCGGAACGGTAATCCTATTTCTGCAGCTTCGACGCGCCTCATGGCTTCGTCGTGCTGCGGCCATGGCGGGGGACCGCCGGCGGCTTCCTCCACGGCTCTATGACGGAGTCGCGGAACCTGGACGGAAGCGCCTGGTTGCGCCCGCGCTTCGACCGGACGATCGGCGCCGCATCCTCGTAGAGATCGAACGGCGACCACTCCGCCGCTTCCTTCCCCCGCTTCGCCGCCCCAGAGCTCTTCGTCGACCTCTCGCCTACCGCCAACGCATCGTCCGTGGCCGCCGGCTGGGAGACGTCGGTCTTGACTACCGCTCGTTCGTCGTCAGCTTCGTCGTGGAAGAACCCGCCGGAGACCTGCCGAACAGCCTCCAGGAGCAGGTCCAAGTGACCCCCCTGGCTTCTGTTGGAGTCCGCCATAGACGCTCCCGCTGCTGCTCCGCCACCGCCGCATCGCGCTTTCTTTCCTTTTGTTTCATCTGCTACGACTATGACCCCCTTGACGTCCTCATCCGCTTTGCTCTCACCTTCCGCCTCCTCCTCGGGGTCGCATTCCCCTTCCGAACTCCTCGCCGCTGCCAGGGCGTCGCCCCCCGCGACGGAAGCCGCAGGCGAAACGTAGACGTCCGCTCCCTCCGCCATCGCTGCCGGCGGCAGGATCACAGAGCTCTTTTCAGCCGTGCCGGCGTCACCGGACAGGGAGGAACCACCGCCACCGCCGCAGCGCGAATCCTCGTGCGCACTCCCAAATGCTCCGACGATCTCCTGACGCTGCGTCGGCGGGGGCCCCAATCTCAGGCCCAGATCGACGGCGCGGAACCCAGTCGGCCCCTTCTCATGCGCGATGACGTGGCGCTCGACGACAGGGGGAGGCGGCGGCGGCGTGTTCCGGGTTGGGGCCGCCGAGATGACGGCGATGATCCGAGCCAGGGCTGCCTGAGCTTTTGAGGCGCCAGTGCGAGGCGGACGACTGGCGAGAGGAGACGACGTTGAGGATGCCATCACTTCGAGGCGGGACGCGCTCGCTGCCCTACTCTTCCACCACCGCCATCGCCGCCGGTACAACTTGGAGGGTTCACCTGGACGCCTACCTACTTCGTTCCGCCGCCTCCTGCAGCAGGAGATGGCATGATCTCTGTCCGATGAGTGGCGACAGAGGAGGAGGGGGAGGAGAGAGCTTTTATTCGCCGCTGCTTCTTCCGTATGGAGGAGAAGAACAAAATAAATAATAATTTTAATGATGTTTTTAGCAGAGGACGATAACTTTTTAACGCTGCAGCCTGCAGGGGAAAGAAATTATTAAAACAAACCAAAAGAAGGATAAAAAAAGAGCAAGAAAAGGAAGGGCGACAAGTGGAGACCATTGAAATAATAAAATAGAACAAAAAATAACGAAAGGCTAAACCATTTGGCAACGCAGATACTTCTTAGTTCACATAATAATACATTAATATATATATATATATGTGAAGTATGAGTATCTATTATAATTTCATTTATTGGGAATTGAGTGCCAATTTTTATTTGGAAAATAAATAATTATTTAGCATAGTTTTCTTTATTATGTAAGTACTTTAAACCAAAGTGCATTGCTATAATGATAGGTTAATATAAAGAAAACGATGCATATAACAAAGAGAAAGTCTCGGGTTTAAATATCTATACGGAAATATAATATATCCATAAATAAAAATTCTAGGATCAAATTCAATTTGACCGTGGACCCATACGTGATTGAATTTGGACGATAATTTTGTAGGACTTTTAAATTCAAAAGATAAAGAAAGGTTCGTCTCCATGGTGTCGAAATGAAAAAAAAAAAAAGGAGATGCAATAATTTGGCCGAATCGAACATATGAATATTCAAATAAAAGCATAGCATTAGTTGACCACCCGGAGATAACTTGATCAACTGTGGCTTTGTACTTATTTTTTCTTTACCCTCCTGGGAAAGTTAGAAAAAAGAAATACACTTGGGATACTTATAGATAATTAAATTTTGGTAGAAGGATAAATGAAACACATTTAACTGAAAGAATGTTTAGTTTTATGTAGTGCGACCTCGGAGTGATGGTGCTGCCCTTTTAACTTGGTCGCCTCACAAATTTGGTAAGGTGGAGAGTTGGAGTTATGTTCTCGACCTCCGTGGCTCATCCCAAAAAATGTACTCTTTATCACATGGTAAGATGCACATCTGAAGAGGCGACGAGCATTCACACCATAAATAATATTATATTGGCCAAAAAAAAGAAAGGATATAATTTGATTAATTAAAAAATAAAATATGTGAATAATATCTGTAACTATATATTAAAGAAAGCAATAAAAAGACATAAGTCGCATGAAGTCAGTATCTCATTTAATTATTACTAAACTTCTAAAAAAAGTTCAATAAACAGATGCAATTCAAATGAAAGAAAACAATAAAATGAGACTCTAATATCCATGAATTCTATGCTACTATAATAATTTATTTTATCTAATATCTAATTATTACTGAACCTCCTCACCATGTAATAATAATAGTATGAAAATTGAAGAGTAAATCAATATAATAAAAATAGGAATTAAGCGTAATAACAAAAGTGATAATTTAGATGATAATAAATGGTGTTGCGCAAAATATTGTTATATAAAATCATTATTGCCACTCATCATAGTTAGAGACATTATAATTAAGTATCATTTTTCTCATTATGTGTCATATTTATATGTATAATATCGTCTTTCAACTCTCTGAATGATCAGTGAATTATTTCAACTTTTGGTGCCGATGAAGTGTAGATTTTTTGTGATGTCTCCTAAAATAAATTATCTTATTACTTGACCAAGGTATGGATTTACTATTTTGATATTGACAATGAATTAATGAATATAAATAAACGAACTAGAATTTGATAGATGTGAAAATACTTCCTTAAAGATAAGTAAAGTGATGACTAGAAAAATTTCACATTGAAAAAAAAAATAAAAGGATACAAAGACTAAACATATGTGCAATACAACAGCCACACGAGCATTAGCCTCCTGGACATGTTCACATATCATGATCAATTCCCTATAAGATCTAAATGTAGGGAAGATAATTTTCTCCTGAATTTTTGCATCCACGTAATAAAAGGCAATAAAAATCATGCACAGTCACTTTATCATTGCTCATGTTAGACATCTAACCTGAAAAGCAATAAAAATGAACATTAAATTAATAATAGAATAAATCATACACAATCAATGTTCAATAATCAAACACAAGTATCGAAATTACAACTATGATCAACAAAGTCATTTTAGGTCAGTAAAAATATTAACAATATAATATTTTGCTTTGTGTTGGCTTGCATTATACTTTAATGCATTGCACCACATATTTTGTTTAAATACAATATTTTGATTGTAAGCAACTTTTCAAATTCATCCAACTTTATGTTTCTTTTCTTAAGAAGAATTATTCATTTTTTAGAAAATGCAAGGCACTTTCATGTATAATGATCAATTGTGGATCAAATAAGGATATATCTTCTTTTATGAGAGGATTGCACCCATTTCCTCAAACTCCTTTAGTTGTACAAGAGGAGCAATGACCTGAATATTTCTAATTTCATTATCTCCTATGCTACCGTATTTTCTCATTCAATACAATCAATGAATTTGACAAGCTTGGATTTTTTAAAATTTTATCTGATTAATTCACTTAACTATATTTGAATTTAACTATTTGGTCAACTACTTTATAATCAAACAAGGTTAGATTAGTCATGAACCAATTCTCACAATCATGAAAAGTCGTCAAGTGTCATGATCAAGGTCGTTAAAACTGTGTCTTGCTACTTAAACTTAGTCAATTCTACATATCTAGGGTCCAAAGATGGTTTGAATTGGTGTAAAAATGTAAATAGGGTTCAAGTGCATTTTAGTTCGACAGAATTGCATTAGCTCGTTCAATCGGACGAGTTGAATCGTGGAATTGTTGAATCAAGTTTTGTGCTTAGGATATGACTTTTTTTATTGCCAAAAGGGTAGTCATGGGCAAAGAAACTAAGATGTTAGTGCTTCTCCTTAGATGGCTGTGTCGCTGCAATATTTGTCTCTTCGCCTCTCCCCTTGGATGATTGTTGTCTTAGACTCTCCAAGTCCTCAGCGGTTTGACGAGGTGACATCACAATGAGTTTTTCTCTACGACATACTTGGACTCCTTAGATGATTGAAATAATTTTTAAATATCAAATTATATTCGAATCTAATCGTATTTTTTTTCTAGTTTCTTTGGGATTGTTACATTATTAATGTCTTTCAACTGTCTTCAAGTTAGATGAAATGTCATCCAACTCCCTTAATGTTAATTTAAAATGGATAAGTTATCCATTTGCAGTTTTTCTTTATTTCTTAACTTATAATCAATATTTGTTTTCAATTATAAAAAGAACCCATGGAGTTAGTATGACCGATAAACAAAATTAAAGTCAAAATGAAGTCACATAATAAGAAATCAGGTAATAAGAAATGAATTAAAATATCATAAAAATCACTCATGTAAAACTTCTTAGTTCACAATCCCAAACTAAATTCGTAAAAAAAAGGGCATCAAATGAGTTTCACAATCGTGCAAAACACTTTTCATGGCCTGTGAGTTTGGCCAGCTGCGATTGGACGTTCATTCAAGGTCATGAACTCATGTTTACACTCGTGAGGATCCAATTCATTAGGGGTACAAGAAAAAACCTATCCATCAGAAAAACTTAATCAAACCAAAAAAATCGTAAACTCGAACTTCAATTAAAAATTATGTTAATTTTTTAGAATAATTAAAAGTACCTGTTTAAATTAGGACTCCTAACCAAAAAATCTGGAGGGCCCGACTTGGACTAAATATATATTTTATAAAATATTGTAATTAAAATATTTTCTCAACTTTCAAATAATATTTCAAAGTTTTATACTTTTTTACCCATATTTATTAGATTAAGTATATTGTTGACTTATTATGTTATAGTTAAACTTGAATATCATCAAGTCATTAATATATTTTAATAAAATTTGTATAAAATTGACTATAATATTTTAAATTATAATGTGATAATATGATATTTTAATTTCTTTATGGAGTTAGAGTTAAATATTACATTCTTTAAACCTAGCTTCCGATGTAATGTCTATTAAATTTTTTTAAAAAAATATTATTTTAAGTAAGTCCTCGATCCGAAAAAATCGAGACCGTCTAAGTCGATTTTTTTCTTCGAAAAAAAATTTAGGATGATCTTTTACGCTTTAAAAAATCACCCGAAATTTAAAGATCGATTTTTTTTCGACGTAAAAAGCACCCGACCCGAATCACTTTCACTCCTGTAATTCATGAACAAATGTGAAACCTATTTTAGGGCCAATAAATCATTGAGAGGTAAAACATTAATTAAAGATAGTATGATATTAAATTTTGGAAATGTTACCATTAAAATTCATGCACTATACAAATTGTTTTAAGGCTCGAAATCTTATACAAATTTAAAAATATCAAAATATTAAGTTGTATAAAAAATCATCTTATTTTATGTTTCCTGTAGTTATTAACAATTTTGATATAAATTCAACTGGCCATGCAAACTATTAAGATGAGATAACGATATTATTCTAATAATAGTTCCATAAGGGTGCGTTTGGATGGGAACATTTCGCGAGAACTTCGCGAAATATTTTCAAACGCACCCCGTGACACGTGACGTTGGACGAGAACATTCGGGTGAATGTTCTCGTCCAATGTTCTCGCCCATTTGCTTTTATTTTTTTTGTCGAGCCGCAAATTATTTTTTTAATTTCATCTATTTTTTAAATTATTTTGATTTTATATGTATATATAATTTATAATATATTAATACATTATTAAGGATATTATAAAAAAATTTATTAATTAAAAAATATAAAATAATTAGTTCTAATAATTAATAAATATTTTTTAATTAAACTATTCAATTATTTTTTAAAAAATAAATTATATTTGGATTTTAAAATTTACGTAAATTATAATATTAATAATATTTAAAATGTTTAATCAAAATAAATAAAAATAATATTAACAATATAACAATTTACGTAAATTATAATATTAATAATATATTCTTATTTACTATAATTTTATACTTCATAAAATAATAAATTATATTCTTAGTTCTTACTTTTTATCCAAACACTCACTAAAACTTATCCATCACATCAACTTTTTAAATCTCCATCATTACACTTTTTCATCCAAACACCAACTTAAACTTTTTTATCACATCAAGTAGTTCTTAAGAACAAATATTCTACTAATGTTTTCATACCAAACGTAACCTAAGAGTTAGTTCGTGTAATTGAATAAATAAGACCCAAAATCCGTCACATATTTATAATTTTTTTATATTTTTTAATATATGTAGACCGCATAATTGATTCAATTATAATCAAAATGATATTTTTATTGTCACTTTAGCGATCCGGTTTTTTTTCATATGGCAACCTTAAATAAAAGATTAAAACGATTTAGTTTATAAGTGTAAATATAAAAAAATATTATCCAGCCAAACCTAATAGAGGCCAAGAATGTGAACGTGTAAGAGGAGAGAAATACAAGGGTACGCAACTTGATGCGACATAAATAATTGTACTCCCAAAGCCATGAACGCGGAAACAATGACCTTTTTCATAATAATCTTCTAAGTGATATCTTGCCAATTTTTTAATTCATATACTTAAGTAAGGACATTTTATTTTCACTTTTTTTTTTCTTCCAATTATTGTTCTCTGTGCTAATGTTAGTGTCTGGAACACTATTATACGATTTGGATATTAAAACATTAATTATTTCCCCTCCTATCCAAATTAAATTTGTTACCAATTAAATCAATAATTATTAATCATATCTATAAATCGAGCTGATGGTTGTTTAGCAAGAGGAAGTTAATAGAGGGAAAGATATGGGGAGGGATAGAAAGGCCAATTGAAAGGAGCTTGAGAATACAATCTTATTCGACCCCTATTGGTAAATTAATTTTAGTTGGAAGTAAGAATGGAGATTGATTTTTCAGTTCTCCTTAATAATAATAATAATAATAATAATAATAATAATAATAATAATAATAATAATAATAATAATAATAATAATAATAATAATAATAATAATAATAATAATAATAATAATAATAATAATAATAATAATAATAATAATAATAATAATAATAATAATAATAATAATAATAATAATAATAATATCCAAATAACAAAAAAATACTCAAACTATTAGTTGCAATTTTTATGTAGGATGCAACTACAAAAAAAAACAAACAAGTAAAATGTTGAAATATTTAATTTCAACATCGGCGCAAAGTGATTTATGAGATCTAACCTCCAGTTGCGAATGATCAAATATGACGTGTTGCATGATTTCAATTTAAGGCAGAGATTGGGATTGGGGGGCAAATAGATGGCGAGATGCGGTTGGTTGAAAACTTGGACAAGACATTACATATTATCTTGGAGTCGGTAGCTTTCTTTTAGTGCGTCCCCGAGGTTTCGTTTTCACATTATTAACACTTAATTAATTTAAAATCGAAAAAAAAAAATAAAATAGAAACGATTTATTCTACTCGATGCTTTATCAATCCTTAAAACGTTCCGTGCTTTCCAATGCGCTAAAATGTGTTTTCCATCGATGTTCTCATGTTCTAAGAGTTTAGGTAAATTCAATTTTTTTCGATTGGTAAATTCGTAAAGTTTACATATCAAACATATTTAAATATTTAAATAATTTTATGCACTTTTAAACAAATATGTATGATATAAATTGAAAATAACTAATATATTATACTCAAATAAAATAAATATGAAAGTAATAAAAAAAATAAGTACTATGACTTATAATTAATAAATATTAACTAATAATTAATAAATATTAACTAACTTTCAATTGTTGTGTTTATTGAGATAAAAAACTTATACAAAATTAAAATGAGTAAAATTATTACACTATAATTTTTAATAATTTCATTCTAATAACAAACACATTAATAAATAGAATAATTAAGATTTTACAATCTTTTTATTGTGCAAAACAAATAATTATACTAATTGTATAGAATCGTATAAATTTACTCTACAAATTTATTTAAATTAATTTTTATGTAAAATTTAAGAATCTAAATTATTTAAAAATTTATGTCGATTTGATTTATTTTGCTTACTTAAACTCTTAAACTCATAAACTCGAGAGTTTAACAACATTGTTTTCCATATTTACAACTCATATTTGCATATTATTATTTCTATTATTTATTATTCTTGTTATTCATAAAATTTGTATAATTTATTTGATATATTTTAAAACTACATCTTACTCATAATATTAAATATATCATACTGAATTTTATTATTTACTTTTTTTTATTAAAATTGAATACTCCCACTTTTACTATGCTTTTCTAATTTTTTCCTTCTAAAGTATGTTATGGTATAAGAAATTAGACTGGTAAAAATGGCGAAGAATTTCAAAAATTAATTTAATAGATAACTTGATGGAAGGTGATACAAGGATTTAAATGCAAACGTGAATAATTTTTTTAGTAAATAATTATTATAGGTTAACAGAAGCAACAATCCTTAAAATAATTTTGGTGAACAAATTTCTTTAACTATCTTATCTCTTGTTCAAATTTGCTCCAACTTTATTTTAAACTGAAACGCCCTTCATTTTCAGATATCATCTTTCTTTTTTCCTTACGATTTCAATATACAAGTGTTAAAAAGATTAAAGTAAAATAATAAAGGACGCTGCTGGGACGTCACCACGACCACCTCTTTATTTTATTTATCTTTTATGTCGTCACCATATTGACACATTAGTTAAGAAAATTAGCAGAACAATATTATTTATAAAAGACGATAAATGAGAGAAATTTATATAATTACAAAATAACACTATAGTACATTACGAAATAATGTTTCTTTATTTTTTTTATCTTTTTGGATTGCATATTTCTCTTTTTATTTTTATCTTTTTATCTTTACGAAATAACATTATAGTACATTGCGACAAATAATACACAAAAATCGAATTTATAAGTCCACTTCAACTTTGTTAATACAAAATATCATTTGCCGGCATGTGAAAAAAATTATAGACCTTTTTTTCTGGATTCGAAGGGGAAAAAGACATGCATATAAATATCTGAGGTGAGGGAGAGTGGAAGGGCGGCAGCTCGCAGCACCGCCCCAAGCGCCACCGCCTTCCCGAAACAGTGGAAAGATAAAGGTCGCCAATCGCATCCGCTTCCTTCGCCCCGAAGACCAAAGCAGGAAGCAGAGCCCTCGCAGAAGCTACTGACCTACTCGACAAGGCTAAAAAGATCTCAATAAGATCTCGCGTGCCTCGCGTCGAATGCTTATTGGCCCGGCCACGACGCCGTGTGCGCACAAAGATCCATCGCCTCGCGACCCGTAAGGTATATATATAGGCGGCACCGCGTTCCGACGCTGCCACTCGCGTCCCTCTTCTCTCAGGTCACGCAACGAACAGTTCGCCTTCAGTCTACTAAGCCTTAGCTCGGCAATGGCTTCTCCCCACCGGCCTCCGGTTCCTTCTTCCACCTCGTCCTCTGCTCCTCTACTGCCTGGGCGTCGTCTCCCTTTCGACTACTTGTCCCATTCACTCTCGATGCCGTCGGAGCCCAAAGTCGAGCCGCCGCCTTCGCCGTCGGGGCCTTCCTCTGCCTACTTTGCGTCGTCTGGCTGCGGAGGGAGTGGTGAGAAGGGGGAAGGCGTTCCTCAGCCGCTGGATTCCCTTCGTGGCCCTGCCGTCCCGCCCTTCCTCTCCAAGACCTACGACCTGGTGGATGAACCCGCGCTCGACCCCGTCATCTCCTGGGGGCCGACAGGCGGAAGCTTTGTGGTCTGGGACCCCGTGGAGTTCTCCAAAGTCGTGCTTCCTCGCCATTTTAAGCACAATAACTTCTCGAGCTTCGTCCGTCAGCTCAACACCTATGTGGGTATCTTTGTGTAATTCTATACCTTTTTCTTCTTTATTCCCTTCCTCCTTTTGCATTTCCATCAATTCATTGTGTACGTTATTGATGGCCATGGGATGGTTGGATTTTGATCTGTGACTGTTACCATGTAGATTGCAGCCGAGGAATTTTTCTCTAGGATTTCACTTGTAAACTTCAAACTCGATGTCTGTAAATTTTATCTTTTGTTTGCATATAATCATGTGGAAACTGTAAAAAGTTCACTCCATGTCCGGTAGTAGTGAGAGATCTCTGTTAGAAGTTGTGAATGTGTTCGTCTGAGGCATGTAAGATGTTTAGATATACGCAATTGTATCCCTGTAATTGTCTCTATGAATACACGGATTATCAAGGCTAAGCGATATTCTGAAGCTGCAACCTTCACAAATTCAGAAAATGATTTAATATGTTGATTACAACGAGTGCTGGATCGGAGATGACCTCTCAGAGTAAATACTAACTCATCACGGGTAAGCTTGAGATATTGCGATATTAACTTTTGGCATACATATCAAATTACCTTTTTGGTTGCATTTCTACTTAGTGTTAAGGTCCAGTTGATATTATGACATGTTTATTACACTTTTGAATGTTGCTTCTGTCAGCGTATGTTTCTCAATGTTCTTTCGGCTCTGACTTATTTATTTGTCTCTCCATATGCATCAATGCATGTACTTCTCTTCAGTTCCCAATGGTTCTACACAATATTAGGGCGTGCATAGAGCTTAGGTGAAATCTGTAAGGTATTGTGCTGGAACTTCTTTGTGCAATTGCAAAGTGAAATTCAATTGAACTCTTAGTTGACAGATCTTCTGAAAGTAAATGATAATGATTGGAGGACAATAGATTATGATGAACGAGAGGTGAGCACACTTATGTTCAATTTAGCATGACAATAAGTTTGGGTATGCAGTAGTTTACTGGTAATTTGATCGGCAAGGATATGAAACCTCAAATCATATGAGGTTAGAAAAAAAGGATTGAAGGCCTTGTGAATGATTACTGGAATGTCCTGATATACCTTGATTTTATTTCGACTTCGTCAAAACCCTTATGAAGATGAGGAAAAGGAATTTAAAAAATGAAATCAGTGTTGTGAAGGGAAGCTTGATGTTCTAACTGGGATATTAAGAAGTTTTGAAAGTACTATCCCACAATCCTTGAGAGCACAATGGGGAATGTAAGAAATTGATGCATGTTGGAATTGGTTTAGATTTAGCAAGATAGATTTTTGTTTAGTCTATAAATAAACTTGATAATCAAATGGCATAATTATGATGAGACTTAAGGTATCACTAATTATCTGGCATACGAAGTCATTGAATCATTTATGCTTCTACAATGAGCAATATCTTTTAGTTGTCTTCTAAGGCACAAAATTACATGAAGTAAGAAGTCATAAATGTTACAGCACAGAACAAAACTGTAGCAGTTGTGAATAGCAGAGCCTTATTATTCTAAGAAAAGTGAAGATTGTGTTATTTAGATAAGTAGCAGTTAGAAGATGGAACAATATACATTGACATTGATATAGCTGAATTTGTTCATACTGCTGTTTAGTACATATCTCCATATTCTAATTTACAGTTCTGGATTGATTTCCAAAATGGCATAATGGATTTTGGATCAGGATAATATGGTCTAAGGAGTATTATGCTCTTTTCCACAGAGCAATGAAACGGAACTTTAATCATTACTGAACACTTCAGATGTGATGAGATATATGTTTTTAGAGACCCTGAGGCTACCTATTTAGGTCATATTCAAATTTCCTATTTTTGTTGTTAAGATTGTTGGACAGTATTCATGAGTTCTCTGTGTATACTGGAAGTATATACATGTTTAGACAATCTACATATTTGTCTTCTATATGCATGCCCATTAGGTACTTTAGCTTGATGATATGACCTTTATGTCGTTGTGTCTTTGCCCGATCAGCTAATTAACCCATCAAGTTGTATTGCATGAAACATCTCATTCAAATCACCAAAAAGTTCATTTTTTTTTATTTTCTTATCTTGTCAGGGTTTCCACAAGATTGATTCAGATAGATGGGAATTTGCCAATGAAGATTTTGCACGAGGACGGAAGCTTCTATTAAGAAAAATAAACAGGCGCAGGTCATATCAGGATCAACAATTGGCTATTGGAGGAGGCTTGCATACTGAGAAGGAAATGTCTGGATTAAAGGGTGAAATTGACATGCTCAAAAGTGAAAAATCTGCATTGCTGAAGGAAATTATGAATCTGCAGCAGGAGCACCTCGCATCGGTTCAACAGATGGATGCATTGAACCAGCAGATGCAATCAGCAGAGCAGAGGCAGAAACAGATGGTTTCATTCTTGGCAAAGGTACTCCAGCGTCCTGAGTTCTTGAAACACCTGAGGGAGCATAAGGAAAAGAGAAGAATTGCTTCTACAAGGATTCATAGGAAGTTTCTTAAGCAAGAATTCCACGGGAAAACTGATTCAGGTACTTGCATGCAACAAGGTACACTAGATATGCTTGGTTCTACTTGCACATCATCATCTTTTAAATCAAAAGATGTTAACAGTGTCCCAAACCTAGAACCTTCTAAGATGCATATGCCAGTTTCGGCTGACAGTCTTGAAGCAAACCAAGAAGAAATTGGTGAAGTCTTAATTCAAAATGAAGGCAGGGCACTGTCTCCAACAGTTATAGATACCCTCTTAATTGAAAAATACCAAGAGAGTTCTCAGATTGATGTGGGCGTTCTCGATTCTGAATTATTTGCATCATCTCTTGGCGAATTCGATGCAGACATAAATGTTCCTTCAGATGCTGTCGACCTTTTCCTTGGAAGTAGAACACCAGAAAGGGTGAGCTTCGAAGGGAAGAGTGTCATTGATTCTGATGCTGGAATTGCTGCTGCTGCTGCAGCTTCTGCTTCCAACTGTCTCATATCTTTCCCTGAACAAATGTTTGCAAGAGGCCCTGTAAATGAAATCATGACTGAAAGAGAGCTTCCTTGTATAGATCCTGAAGTTGCACCTCGATATTTCGATGCTGGGTTGGTGGATAGCCCTACGCCTTCATGTCTTCTTGATGCTGCAACCGGACTTGATTCGCTGTGGGATCTTGATTTGCCCTCAATTGCTGAAGAGTTAGAGCTCGGCAAATGTTGATTTGTCGATGGCCGGCTGAAAAAATATGGAGTTGCAGAATTAATGAACTCGGTCATGTCCTTGCGTTTGGCTTCCGTGCTGCACTATCGTTAAGAATCACGAGAACCTCTGCCTGAAGTCAATTATTATTATTATTACTGTCATCGTGGATAGAATTTAAATTAATTTGCTCGTTTGCCAAATGGATTTCTATTTTCTTTTCCTTTGATAGTTTGATGGAGCATGGCATAATAGTTTGTGACATTTTTATAAGAGCTGACACTTTTTCGTTTGTAGAAGTTTAACTTATTCTGGCCCCTGAGATATTGTAAACACTAGAATACACGTACGTCGAGGAATGCCATAGGAATTTGTTTTTCGCCCTTCCTGAAGTGCAGGGGTGATGAGAAACAAAATTAAACATGGTTGAGGTTAAAAACCAAAGTGGAGTTTAACATGAAAAGCTTATAACAGGAAACAGGAACTTGTGTGTCAATTGGATGGACTTTGCAGCTACAATTGGGAGCTTATTTTTTCTAATTCTTCCAGTCGATCAGTTGTTTTATCAATCTCATTTGTTTGTTTTTCTTGATCCATTTTGTCAGTGGAATAAAGTGGTACACCTCTCCAGAGGTTTCAAATTCCATTTTTGTGAAAGTTCAGTACTTGTATTGGACCTTTAGATCTTTCGTAGGTTCTTTCGATCTTCATTTGTAACAGAAAAATATTTACGATGTAAAATATGGCACAAGGCATATTTTTGTTTGGTTACAGGCATCAACAATAATTGAACTTACATCTTACAGTTTAACGTCAATCAAACACATGTGATCATCACCAAAGTTGCTCATTCAGATCGAGGCGGTGTAGATCTTAAATAAACTTTTTTAGATCTCTCTCTCTCTCTCTCTCTCTCTCTATATATATATATATATATATATATATATTATGTATATCACGAACATTGCTGCAATGTGAACCATGAGGCTTCGGATTGAAAAAGAAAGTGAATTATGTGACATAGATCTGGTAGTAGCTCCGAAACGAATTGAATAACTGAGCCTATGGGAGCACGTGAATATTTTAAACAGGGCATTGGAAAGACGAGTTTGTGGTTGCTGATTAATGGCGGTGATGCTTGTAGTGAATATATTAAAATAACTATGGGAGTGAAGTGTTGCTGGCGTTGCTCCACGGGGTCATGTCCACTGGGTAGCTGCCGAGGACGCGGAGGAAGGACGTGAATTCCTGGATCTCCGCTAAGGCCTTCTGCGCCCGGGTCTCCGCCAGGGACGCCTGGAAGTCCACGTAGAACATGTACTCGAAGTGCTTGGCCGTGCCCGAGTTCGCGTCGTCCACCAGCCGCAGCGGCCTGCGCCGGTGCGGCCGGCTCTCGATCTTGGTCAGGTTGATGTCCCGGAACGCGAACGCCGAGAGCACCTTGAACAGCACCGACGTGCCCCCGTCCCGGCCGTCGTCCCTGTGGGCGAACACGATGCTCGTCTTGAACGGCCGGTCCGTCCGGGGCACCACGGGCTCCCGCGCGAGCATCACGAACCGCGTGACGTTGCCCCGGTCGTCCTGGATCCCCTCCGCCAGCACTTGCATCCCGTACAGCTCCGCCGCCCGGGCTGAGGCGATGGCCGCCGTGTCCCGCAGCCCGTTCGCCTTCACGTACTCGGCGGCGCCGGCCGTGTCGTGGAAGGCCTCGCGGACGACGCCGGCGCTAAGGCCAAGCTTGTTGGTGAGCGTGAGTTCGCACTGCGCCAGGGCCTGCGGGTGACTCATGACCCGGGTGAGCTGCTCCATGCGGACGCCCGGGAGGGCGAGCAAGCAATGGTGGACGGGAAGTTGCACCTCACCGACGATATGGAGGCGATGGCGGAGGAGGAGGTCGTAGTTGCGGTGGATGCTACCGCCGAGGGAGTTCTCGACGGGGAGCACCGCCCGATCGGCGATCCAGAGCTCCACAGCCTGAAAGGCCACCTCGAACTGGTCGCAGGGGATGGCCTCGCAGCCCGGGTACGCCTTGCCCGCGGCCGCCTCGCTGTACGCCCCAGGGACGCCCTGGTAGGCCACCCGGAGCACGGACCCATGCATGGGGGCAGGGGCCAGGTCCGATATGGACATCGACCGGTGCTGCACGAGCTGCTCGTCGCCGCTGTTGGCGTTGTTGACCGGGACCAGATCCAATGTCGAGGCGCCGGCGGCCGAGGACTCGTAGCCATTGACCTGGCTAGAGAGGATGGCGCAGGTGCTCAGCCAGTCCGACCGGGAGACACCAACGGCGTTGTGGAAGAAAGACGAGCTCCCGCCGGCGTTGTAGATGCATCGTACCACGCGGTCAGGCGACGATGGCGATTTAATCTTAAGCTTCGTGTCATTAATCAATTGGCCCTGAAGACGATTGTGCATCGCGGTCGCCGCGGACGACACATGTTGGCTGGTGACAGCCGGAGACCTTAAGACCATGGCGGCGGCAGCTGGCGTACGTTGGTGCTCGAACGTGTCAACTTTCTTCGCACTTGGAAATGAACATTTGTTGCATTGGATCACTCACACACACACACTCTCTCTCTCCAGTTGGAAGGCGAATGGAGCTGGTAGAGTCTCCTCATTTATACAGTGGAGGTCCTGTCCTGGGGGGAGGGGCGTCGTGACTGGTGTGTAGTTTTTAGTTTGGTAGGTGAAGTGAGGAGACGTAGAACAGAGCGAAGGTGTGGAAGTGCGTATATGCACGTTGTGGTCAAGAATTTAAACTGTCCACCTGGCTCTTTTTACAAAGTGCTTTCTAAATCCATGTGCGTGTGACATGAATGACTAAGTAAAAAAAAATAACCTGCTTTTTTAAACAAAAAAAGAAGAAGAAGAGATACATAGAGGGGATTCATTATTTTAAAAAAACGAAAAGGCACTATCCCCAATCGTTTCCTTAATTTCCCTTATTAAACTTACTTTTTTTCTTTCACATCTTTTATATATCGAAGTTGATGTTACTTTCTTTGCTTCAAAATGAGCAATTTTACTTTTGTTGTTTCGTAATTCTCTAGAAAGTTCTGTCCATCAAAGTAACTTCACTTTTTTCTTTCAAACGTGCCACTACTTCTGCGCATTTATTTCAACAACTAAATAATGAATTAAACTATAGTTGTGCAATAATACGAGAAAATATCAGTGACAAAGAAAGAAAAGATGCTGCAGAATGAAAATAATTTGGACCACTTTATTTTACATCCAATAGAGCATCTGACTAATTCGAAATCCGATAAAGAACATAACCTAACCATGCAATGAAAATAATTTCAACCATTTATGATCGATTTAAAATGATATTTAAGTTAGCCTTGTAGCACAAACAATTATTAAATTATGAATCGTCTAATCACACACGCACACGTATTAATGTCAACATCAAAAGCTCATGCTACCTAACCCACCCAAATAGATGTATTCCTACATAACACCCCGCGTGGCCAACAACCTCCCAATGTGGGCCCTCCGGCAATGGATGGTCGGTTCAATGAACAAACGCAAGACATATGGTCATTGGCGGATCTACATGTGCATTAACGGAGTCAATTGACCCACTAAAATTTAAGAGTTTGTTATATAAGTATTAACTCAAGTAATAAATAATATAACCTAGATATTGTACAAGTAATCTACTTTTAAATTTATGTTTGGAAATAAAAGTTGATAAAAATGGACAGCAACAAATGGTTGAATACATTAAAACTTTTCAGATGAATTATGCTTTAAATATATTTTAAAACATAATAATTTTCATATTAATATATTGTAGAGAAATAAAAAATTTGCACCCATATGATTAAGGGTCCTGGTCCGCCCTTGCATATGATAGAATTTTTTTTTATCAAAATTCAAATTGCGGACGAGTAACATTCGTGTTCTAATTCCAAATTGGTATACTTAAAGATCTACAAAACTTAAAAATTATGGCTCAATATTTGTACAATAATTGAAGAATTTATCCCTCTACCAATTGTTATACTTTCGACATTCTAACTTCAAACCCGCTTATTAGCTGAACCATTTCAGCAATTTCAGATTTTTAATTTGGATCCGCTCAAGTCATTGGGATTCTTGCACATCTCAAATTAATTGGTCATTTAATTGTAATCAAAGTAGTGCATTAATTCTTGATGGTTGGCTCGAAGGTTGTTGCCTCGTGCTTTCTGTTCTCTTTTTTTTTCGTCTATGAAATAATTCATATATATTTTAATTTTATGGCGTAGGTGGCCATGACATTTGCTAGTAGGAATCTTATTATATACGTAGCCCGAGGGTAGTGGAGAATTGCAACACACTTATCACGAGGCCTGTTTTTTTTTTCGATTTAATCTCACCGTCTGAATAATTATTCTTTTTTTTATTGCACAAGTATAATCATCCACTAATTTTTGCTTCATTATTATTTTTAATACATGGAGATGTAAGATGTTTGATCGACTATGCACTTCATCTTTACTAAAAAGAAAAGAAAAAGTATACAAATAATTCAAACATTTGAATCTGCCAACAATTAAAACTTAAACCTTGCGATTTGATCAATGATAAAAATGCAAAATCACCAATGATGAACCGAAAATAAAGATGACGAAGAAAAGTATATGTCAAGTCAAAATGTAAATTTATTACTATAAGAAAGAACGGTAGTTGTATTTTTTTTGGGTCAAATTTTAGAATTATTCATGAGATCCTTTTATCATTTTATAAAAATTTCACTAAATGTTATTCAACTTTGTCAATTTTTTCAACTCTATCTACTAATTTTATTGTGTCCTACAACAATAAAATTATTTCATCAACGGCCATTTTTACTTGGGATCGTTTGTTTTTTGATTGCGCGATTTACGTGATGTCCATGCATTATATTTCTCTATCCTTCAACCGTGCAGATGACCCACGTGATAATATATTAAAAAAGTAAAACATATAAAAGAATATTAAAAGATAATATATATATAAGAGAATATATATATATATATATATATATATATATATATATATATATATATAAGAGAATGGACGTCACCCTCCCTCCGTCTGTTGTAGTATATCTTATATTTGATATACTGATCAATTTTCTAAAAGCCATTAAGAAGAATTGATAACTTTTAATCTAGTTCAAGACTGAAGGAAGGAAATTATTTTTTTAATAAAAGCTTAACGAGATTTGAAATCAGGACTTTTGACTCTGGTACCATGTTAAATTTGATGTGCTGACTAATTTTTTTTTAAAACTTAAGCTGCTAGAAAGAATAACATCATTAATTTTATATTCTTAATAGTGTCTTCTAGAGTTTGTTTGAACAGTGTAACATAATATCGTAATTATTAATTATTTTGTGTGAACTAATAATTGAAATTTTAAAAATATAAAATATTTTTTATTAATTTATCAGGTCTTAGTTACATTAGAAACTTGATAATAGTGTCTTGAGTGAGTAACATCCTCTTCCTGAAATGTGTACAAATATATATATATATATATATATATATATATATATATATATATATATATATATATATTAAAAGATGGGCCAGATTGGCGACAAATATTGCGGTTGGTTTCATGAACGGATCGATTTGGGCAGCGGAGATAACCGACGAAGGTGATCATGTCATGCCTAGTTGCACCAACCACCGGCCAGCCGACACCATTCCAAAAATCAACTAAGTCTGAATAAGTGTATAGTACATCATCATTCAAAAGCCAATTGGTCACGAATTTAAATTTCATTGTGTCCTTCTTTATTTTTAATTTCTAATTTATCTCTCTACCAAAAAAAAAATCTCTACTTTGTTTTCGATATTGATTCTCGCATCCAACTTGTAACACCCCCGGCTCAAGTGGCTATCACGTGTTCAGAGTCATCCCAAAGACGCTACATAATTTTATGTAAATAATTTTTACAGAAAATAAACTTTATAAAATGCAGAAGTAACGGTAAGATCGTCTAACAATATCTAATGTCAAGGAGTTGAAAACGTCCATGATTCCATCATCCTAAATATGCGAAAAATAAAAACTAAACTAATAATCTATTAGGACTAAATTCTACACCATGTGCAACATCTCTGTCACTGAGCCTGACCACATGTATCACCATCTTCTATCATCTCACCTGCATGAATCCAAATGCAGAAAAAAATCCATGAGTATAAAATCAGTACGTAGGATCTAACCATAATAATAAGTAAATCAACAGTGCTCAAAAATCAATAATCAATAATGAACAATAATCAATAAAGCACATGATAGAACAATATAGGAAGAGCTCAATAATAACAATATATCAATAAGGCCATGAATCAATAAAGGGGATCAGATAAGAGATCAAGGGATCAGATAAATCAATATCAATTATTAATAATGCCTTATCAGTATGACACCTATCCAATTTAATAATTTTCTATTATCAATATAAGTGGTCATTGGTCAATTATCAATTTTTATTCTATTCAATAGGTGGAGGTAAAGTCGGTCAACGCCAAAATCTAAATGACCAACAATTCAGTTCAATTTTAATTCAATTCAATTTAATTTAATTAGAGAGCGCTCAGTCAATTATGAGAAACTCCATATTTCTTTCATGTAGGCCAGTGAGAGATCAAGCCACGGCAAGTCGCCCTTCAGTGATAGCGCTAACAATAACTTCGTGATGGTAGAGGACCATGGCTAACACAGGACAGTCATAGTTTCCTTAAAGGATGACGTCTCAAACCTCTAAGTACACTATCTGTCACATACAATACTATAGCAATAATGGCCCAAGAGGCTTACATGCAATCAGAGAACATGGAGACCCAACAGTTTTAATCTTTTATCTTGTTTAACCTAAAGACCTATATTTAACAATTTACTTTAGGTTAGACACGGACCCAATCAGGGGAAAATTACTGGATCGACATCATAATGGATCACACGATATGACATGATAACAATGATATAAATCTCAAATCAAATATGAAAGATATGATGAGGTCAAATCTATGTGAGATATGTTTAGGGACGATCAAGAATAATAAACTATGATAACTATTCAATTATCTATATCAATTTACCCAAAATTACAATTTATGTCCCCAGAACTCGACCTGTGTTTGGTGAAACCCGGGCCGTGTTCGGGAACGACCGATATCACCTCGGTCAGGGCAAACTCAGGCCGGGTCGACCAGTTCACGGTCAATCCAATTCGCACTGCAACCCGAGTCGAGCCGAAGCTAGAATCCGGGTCGGGTCAATAGAAATCCGGGTCAGGTTATACAACCCGATCCGGTTCCGAATCCGACTCGGTCCGAATTCAACTAAATTCGGGCCGGGTTCTACCACCGACGGAGAAGTGCGTTTCGACGTGACTTTCCGACCTTCATAACTATGTCATACGATGTCTACACTATGCATATAATATATCAATGAAATCTTGGTATAAAGGAGAAGAGATTAGGATTCCATGTCGTGAAAAAACAACGACATAGGGATTCCCCCTACGTATCTAAAGTTGGCTGAAAAACCAACTGGATTTCTTTCTCTGTAAATCTGCACGAACGTCGAACTTTGGTCGGCGATTGCTCTCTATCCTCGCTCTGGAACTCACGGCCACCACATAAAACTTCTTCTCCTACGTGCAAACTTTGAAACCAACTGCCACACATTCTCGAGGGTGCCTCAGTTCACGTGCAAACGAGAGGAAAAAAGGACTTGTGGGCGGAATTTTATTTCGCAGAAAAAGGAGTTTTCAGTCACCCTTTAATGTATATTTATAAGTGCAGACTTGAGTTATCAATTCTATTAGGTCTTGAACTCTTTTTTAGAATTAATCTTGGTCATCCATTACTAATTTATCACATCATAATTTTTCAGATTTAATTAAATTCGAGATTAATTAATTTCCTATCATAACAACTCAATTAAATCCAATCCCTATCAAATTCCTTCTTATCTCTTTAATCATCTTTTCCAATTTTCCTTGAATTTCGAAACTAAATAATTCTCGAATATTAGATAATAATTTTCTAGATATTATAAATGAATAAATATTCATTTATTTATTTAACAAAAAACTGGATTGTTACATCATAATCTCTTTAAAAATAAATTCGTCCTTGAATTTGCTTAAGAGAAATTACATCAATCTATTTAAACAATTCTGGAAAATTCTTCCTCATTTCATCTTCAAATTCTCATGTAGCATCTTCATCTCTATGATGTGTCTATGCCACTTTCACCATAGGTACCATATTATTCTTCAAATATTTAGTCTGGTACTCCAATATCTCTATAGGCTGTTCTGCGTATGTTAGGTCCACATTCAAGTTTGGTTCTTCCATATTCACTATATTAGCATCATCATGCTGATACTTGCGCAACATTGACACATGAAAAATATTATGCATGTGTCTATATGATGGCTGTAGCGCCAACCTGTAGACTGCATCTCCAATCAATGCAAGTATCTCGAATGGACCAACATACCTAGAGCTCAGCTTGCTCTTCGTGCTGAACCTCATTACTCCCTTCATCGGGGACACTTTCAGCATCACATGATCTCCAATCTTGAAGATCTATTCTCTTCGTTTCTTGTAAGCATACGTCTTATGTCTGGTGAATGCTGCTTTCAATCTTTCTTTAATGAGACGAACCTTTTCAGCATCCTCCATGGTTTGCAACATTTTCTCTGACAAGAACTGTCATCCTCCTACCTCACTCCAACAAATAGGGAAGCGGCATGATCTTTCGTACATTGCTGCAAAGGGTGTCATGCCAATACTAGAGTGGTGGCTGTTATTATATGCGAATTCAATCAGTGGAAGGTGAGTGTCCCAACTGCCACTCCAGTCTAACGCACATGCTCGAAGCGTATCTTCCAATGTCTGTATGGTGCGCTCAGACTGCCCGTTTGTCTGAGGATGGAACGTTGTGCTGAAGTTCAATTTCGTTTCAAAGACACTCTGAATGCTCCGCCAAAATTTCGCATTAAATCGTGGATCTTTATCCGACACAATGGAGACTGGCACTACATGTAGTCGGATAACCTCCTTAATATAAATGTTCATCAGGCTTTCGACGGACTGCTTCCATTTGATGGGAATGAAGTGGGCAGCTTTGCTAAATCAGTACACCACTACTCATATCGCATCGTGGCCCTGCTGTGTTCTTGGAAGCCCTGTAATGAAGTCCATCGTTATCTTTTCTCATTTTCATTGTGGGATTCCAAGTTCGTCAATACTCCATATGGCCTTTGATGCTCAACCTTCACTTACTGACATACTATGCACTTTGCAACGTACTCTGCTACGTCCTTCTTCATATTGTATCACCAGAAGGTCCGTTGCAAATCCTTATACATTTTCGTGCTTCTGGAATGAATGGCGAATTTCGATTTGTGACATTCATCAAGCACCTATCTTCTTAGTCCATCATGGTCAGGGACTCACAAACATCCCATGTATCTGATGACTCCATCTGAGACCGTAAAGTTGGCATGAATCTTTTCGCACAACTTGAGTAGGTGGTCGTACTCATTGTCAATCTGTTGTGCCTTCTTAATCTTTAACATCAATTCAGGTTGCATGTGGAGGTGTGCCATAAACCATACACCATCACTGCTAGTCACTGGACTCACCTGTATAATGCAGTCGATCATATTCCAATGACTCACTCTCAGGCATGCGAGTGACCCTACCCACTCGCAGGCATGCGAGTGACCCTATCCACTTCTTGCTAAGTGCGTCAGCAATTGAGTTTGCCTTTTCCAGGTGGTAGCTGATGATAAATTCGTAATCCTTTAAAAATTATATCCATCTCCTCTGACGCATGTTCAGATCACGTTGAGAAAAGATGTACTTCAGACTTTTGTGATCTGTGAAAATCTCGAACTTTTCGTCATAGAGGTAGTGCCTCCAAATCTTGAGGGCGAAGACTACCGCTGCCAGTTCGAGATCGTGCGTCGGATAGTTCTTCTCATGTTTCTTCAATTGCCTTGATGTGTAGGCAATGACCTTCCCACGTTACATCAAGACGCACCCCAAGCCGATGCCACATGTGTCGCTATATATCACATAACCTCATTGGTCTGAATGTATGGTCAGAATAGGCGCCGTCGTCAATCTTTTCTTCAATTCCTGGAAGCTATCTTCACACTTCCGTGACCATCATATTTGACGCCTTTCTTTGTGAGATTTGTCAGTGGCGACACGATCTTGGAGAAATCCTGTATAAATCTCCGGTAGTATCCTGCCAGTCCGAGAAAGCTCCTAATCTTCGATATGTTCTTTGGTTGCTCTCAGTTGGCAACTACTTCCACTTTGGCAGAATCCACTGATATCCCATCCTTGCTGATGATAAGTCCAAGGAACATTATCTCTTTCAGTCAAAATTCACACTTCAAAAATTTGGCGTACAACTTGTGCTCTCGAAGGGTGTGTAGCACAACTCGTATATGCTCCTCATGTTCCTCTGGACTCGACGAATAAATCAGAATGTCATCGATGAAAACGATCACATACTTGTCCATATATAGCCTGATACCCAGTTCATCACATCCATAAAGCCTGCCGGAGAATTGGTCAGCCCAAATGGCATCACAAAAACTCATAGTGGTCATATCTTATCCTGAATGCTGTCTTTGGCACGTCATCATCAGCTATCCTAAGCTGATGGTAATCACTTCTTAAGTCAATCTTCGAGAACACCTTTGCCGAAGACAACTGGTCGAACATATCATCATTTCTCGGTAGTGGATACTTATTCTTTATGGTGACCTTGTTCAACATCCGATAGTCTATGCACAATCGCATAGATCCGTCCTTCTTCACAAATAGTACCGGAGCGCCCCATGGGGAGACACTCGGTTGGATGAATCCCTTATCCAACAGCTCTTGGATTTGGGTCCTCAATTTCAGCATTTCTACTGGAGTCGTTCTATATGATGCCTTCGATATGGGTGCAGTACCCGGCACCAAGTCGATGCGAAAGTCGATTTCCCGACGTGGTGGTAGTCCTGATACATCGTCCGGAAAAACGTCCAAAAATTTCTTCACCACCTCGATGCTATCTCGATCTATCTCAGTCCGGTCCGTTTTGACTACGCTTGCCAAGAATCCTCGACATCCTTTTTTCAGTAGTCTCTGGGCCTTGATAGCTGATACCAGGACCTTATCCAATTTTAGTGGCATGCCTCTGACAATAGTCTGAGATCCTTCTGGTGCTCCGATCATGATCTTCTTTGCTCGGCATATAGGTAGGCATTGTGATAGGACAACCAGTCCATACCCAACGCTAGTCGTACTCTCTGATCGGGATGACGATCAGGTCTGCCAAAAAGTCCTTACCCTTTATCAATCCATTAACTATTTATTGCGTGACGATAATTTTTTTTTCATTCAATGAAGTCCTAAATAATTTCTTATAAGTCACATGTACAACATGACTTGTGGACTATCTCTATATCATCATCATTAAGGCATAATGTTATGTATCCTTTCTATTATCTTAGGTAGCGTTCTCAACTAATCTCGAGATCAACTTTTCAATTTGAATTCATAATCTTTCCTAATCTTATGATTAGAAATCTATTAAGGTCTTCTTTAATTCACTATTTGATAATAGATATCATGATTTACTCGTTGTGTTGACCTCACTTTTATCTCAATTTATGGTGCCTTAAGGATAACGTGAAGATAACATCCTTAGGGCTTTGATTATTCAACTTTAGAATAACCTTCTTAGAACATTGATTGTTCCTTTCGAAATAATCTCCTCAGGCGTTGCCTTATACCATCAATCTTATTTCTATTATTTAAGGATTTATGTTATCCCTTACTTTATCCATGGCTTCACCAACCGGTTTCTAATTCACATAGATGAACTTGTAGTCCTCGCCGCAATCTGTCTCGATGGAGATCTATTCAACCTCCTCAATTTATCTTTTTGCATCCTCGAAGTCGTCCTTCTCGTCGAGCTGAGGGGCTGCAACTTCATAACATCTATAATGTCTCTACAATCATGCCAAACTACCATACAAGACTCATGGGTGGATGTGCTCAGTGTGAGCTAAGTGGGATCCATAAAGATCCTCGCCTCAATCTCGCTCAATTGGGATATCGGGTCTGCTGCCTATTTCCTATTGGGCTCTAAGCCTACGCTCATTGGTCTGTGAGCCTAGGGCCTACTGAATGACCCGATATAATCCGCTTTTGGAAGCTCGTGGAATATGGCTCGAAAAAGTCATAGCAGATGTTCCAATCATCACAATAGCAATAACAATTCTATTAGTGTGAACTTCATAATCCATATAACAATACAATACTAACTTGACCATACTTGATGGCTGTAGTGGTTGCTCGTGACAGTTGCACATGGACTCAATTCTATCTATTAGAGACAGCTAAGAAGTGTCTCTCCTTAGGCTCCGATACCTTTTGTAACACCCCCGGCCCGAGTGACTATCATGTGCTCAGAGTCATACCAAAGGCGCTACACAATTCTACGTAAATAATTTTTTTCGAAAAATGAACTCTATAAAATGTGAAAGTAACAGTAAGATCGACTAACAATATCTAATATCAAGGAGCTGAAAACGTTCATGACTCCATCATCATAAATATGCAGAAAATAAAAACTAAACTAATAATCTAATATGACTAAATCCTATACCATGTGCAATATTTCTGTCACTGAGCCTGGCCACCTGCATCACCATCTTCTATTATCTCACCTGCATGAATCCAGATGCAGGAAAAAATTCATGAGTATAAAAATACACAGTACATAGGGTCTAACCATAATAATAAGTAAATCAATAGTGCTCAAGAATCAATAATCAATAATGAATAATAATCAATAGAGCACATGATAGAATAATATAGGAAGAGCTCAATAATAACAATATATCAATAAAGCTATGAATCAATAAAAGGGATCATGTAAGAGATCAAGGGATCAGATCAATCAATATCAATTATCAATTATGCCTGATCACTATGGCACCTATTTAATTTAATAATTTTCTATTATCAATATCTGTGGTCATTGGTCAATTACCAATTTCTATTCTATCCATTAAGCGGAGGTAAAGTCAGTCAACGCCAAAATCTAAATGACTAAGGTTTAATTTAATTCAGTTCAATTCTATTTAATTTTGAATTCAATTCAATTCAATTAGGGAGCACTCAACCAATTATGAGAAACTTCATGTCTCTTTCATGCAGGCCAGTGGGAGATCAAGCCACGACAAGCCGCCCTCCAATGATAACGCTAATAATAACTTCGTGATGGCGGAGGACCATGACCATCACAGGACAGCCATAACTTTCCTAAAAGATGATGTCTCAAACCTCTGGATATACTATCTGCCCCATATAATACTATAACAATAATGACTCAGGGGGCTTAGAGACAATCGAAGAACATGAAGACCCAGCAGTTTCCATCTTTTATCTTGTTTAATCTAAAGATCCATCTTTAATAATTTACTTTAGGTTAGACAAGGACCCAATTAGGGGAAAACTACTGGATTGACATCATAAGGGATCACACGGTATGATAGGATAACAATGATATAAATCTCAAATCAAATCTGAAAGATATGATAAGGTCAGCTCTGTGTGAGATATGATTAGGGACGATCAAGAATAATAAACTATGATAACTATTCAATTATCTATATCAATTTACCCAAAATTACAATTTCTTTCCCCAAAACTCAGCTCGCATCGGATGAAACTCGGGCCGTGTTCGGGAACGACCAATATCACCTTGGCCAGGGCAAACTCGAGTCGGGTGCATGGTGAACTCGGGTCAGGTTGGTCGGTTCACAGTCAATCCAATTGGCACCGCAACCCGAGTCGAGCCGAAGCTAGAACCTGGGTCGGGTCAATAGGAATTCGGACCGGGTTGGACAACCCGATTTGGTTCCGAATCCGACTCAGTCCGGATTCAACTAATTCCACTATAATATTGTTCGATTCCGGTGCCTCCAATTCATTTACATATGAAGAATGTGTCAATACATTAGGGTTAACTGCAATGAGAGTATAAAATGAATATCTTGACCCCACAAGGAACCTAATTATCACAAAAAATCTCCCTAATGTACCCATAGAGATAGAGAAAAAGAACTTTCCTATAAATCTTATCATTAACTCTATGAGAGATTATGATATGATTTTGGGCATGAATTAACTAATCTCCCATGATGCTTCTATATTGTGTAAGTAAAAGAAAGTGATTATATGTACACAGATTACAGACAAAGTCATTACATATATTACAGATAAAGTCATTGTCAGAGGCATTGCATAGAAGGAACCGAAAATCATAGTCTATGTCATGAAGGCACATAAACTATTCCAAAAGGGGTGTAGAGGTTATCTAGCAAGTGTTACCAAGATATCAGAGCTAATCAAGACCCCTCAAGACATAAAAGTTGTGAGGGAATTTTTTGATGTATTCCCTGATGACGTTAATAGTCTACCGCCCAGAAGAGAGATAGACTTTCATATTGAAGTAGCACTCGGCAGAGCACTAATCTCCAAAACTCCATACCGCATGGCCCTAGTAGAGATGAAGAAATTAAAGAATCAGATTCAAGAGCTCCTGGACAAAGGCTTCATCAGGCCTAATGTTTCACCATGGGGTGCATCAGTCCTCTTTACCAAAAAGAAGGACGGATCGTTAAGACTTTATATCGATTACAGAATATTGAATAAAGTCATAATAAAGAATAAGTACCCGTTGTTGGATCTAAGTTTTAATGACATATCAAATTATAATTTGATGATACAAATCTCGAATGATTAAAGATAAAATGCTAAAAAGTTTAAAGAAAAAGAGATAATTTTATGCACTACGCTTTGATTAAGTAATTATCACTGATCTCATTAGTTTTGGATGAATGTAAACATCAAAGTTGTAGAGAACCTATTAGCTTTCCATAGACTCTAAGATCATCTAATTTGGATAACTATGTAGAAAGTTATGCTCAAAATAGTGTAGGTCGGTCAACCTGCCGATCGAAGTTATGAAGGCCGGTCGAGACAATTCGGTCGACCGATCGGAGATAGCGGTCGTCCGATTAAGGTATAAGCTGCTCAAATGAAAACTGCGAAACTGCACCGGTCGAGATATCGGTCGACAGCCCGATCGACCGACCAAGTGTTGAAGCTGCTCATATAAACCGGTCGACCGGCCCATAAATGCGATCGATCGGTCCATTATTGAAATGAACAGTAACGGCTATATTTTAAGGAGAAAATTATGGAATTAATTCTGGACGAATTTTTCACATACCAGAGCCTATAAAAGGAGTGTCAAGGCCAAAAGCAAAGACATCCAATCCAAGCATTGAAGCAAAACTTCAAGAAATCAAAAGGAGATCATTTCTCTTGAAGTTATCATTTTAGAGCCTTCTTTCCTTCTCTCTTCTCTTCTTGTGAGTGTTCTATTGTAAAATAGAGAAATAATTTTTCAAAAAAATTGTGAGAGCTCTTGTGTAAAAGATGTTCCAAATCTTACCTCTTGAGCGAGAGAAAATATTAGCTTCCTAGGAGGAGAGGTTGCATTGCCTCTCGAAGCGGAGAAAATGTGGTTGGTGTAAAGGACTTTCTTCCTTGCTCCATTTGGAATAAAGGAAGATATTAGTGGAATCTCTGACGGCCTCGAGGTCGAGAAGTCGGAGCGGGGACGTAGGCCAAGGTGGTCGAACCTTGTCAACAACCACCCGTGTCTTCGCGTTTGATTTCTCTCACACTCTCTCTCCCTCTAATTTGTGTTTATAATCTAAAATTTCGTGAAATCGATAATTTTGGATAAACACCAATTCACCCCCTCTCTTGGTGCCTTTTGGGATCCTACACCCGCTACTTGCATCGCCGACTTATTTGATCAGCTGTCCAGCTAAGGGTAGCAGAAGAAGACATTCCAAAGACAACATTCTGATCAAGATATGGACACTACGAGTTCCTTGTAATGTTGTTTGGATTAACCAATGCCCCCGACAGCATTTATGGACCTCATGAATCGAACTTTCCATGAACATCTGGATAAATTCATAACTATTTTCGCCGACGACATCCTCATCTACTCGTCAAGCATAGAGCAACACATGGAACATCTGAGGATCGTATTAAAGACTTTGCGAACAAAGAAATTATACGCAAAGTTTTTCAAATGTGAATTCTGGCTAGAACAAATGATATTTTTTTGTCACATCGTCTCCAAAAATGGAATTGCAGTGGATCCGGCGAAGGTAGAAGCAGTATCCAATTGCACTCAATCAAATAATGTCTCCGAGATTATGAACTTCCTTGGTCTAGCAGGCTACTATAGGCGCTTCATTAAGGATTTCTCCATAATAGCATTACCATTGACCAAGCTTACAAAAAAATGAGAAAAGTTTATCTGGTCGTCCAAGTGTGGAGAAAGCTTTCAAGGGTTAAAGAAGCAGCTAACTTCAGCATTAATCCTGACGTTATCGTAGGGCAACAGTGGTTACGTAGTTTACAGTGATGTTAGTGGTACAGGATTGGGGTTCGTATTAATGCAACATGGGAAAGTAATAGCATACGCATCCAAACAACTGAAGAAACTTGAGGTCAATTATCCAACTCATGACTTTGAATTGGCAGCAGTAGTGTTTACTCTCGAGCTTTGACGCCATTACCTGTATGGAAAAAAATTCGTTGTCTACACTAACCACAAGAGCTTAAAGTACGTCTTCACACAGAAGGATCTGAATATGCGCCAAAGATGATGGATGGAGTTCTTAAAGGATTACGAGTTCACTATCAATTACCATCCTGGTAAAGCAAACTCAGTGGCAGATGCTCTTAGTCGAAAGCGAGAAGGATCTGTCGCCTTCATGCGCCTTCGATAATTTAAAATGTTGGAGGAACTTTTCAAGTGGACACCAAGGGTAAGACATGACGGATCATGGATGATGATGCAACGTATAGGACCAGACATCATTAAGAGAGTCATTGAAGCACATGTCGAAGATCCAGAATATCAAACTATGATGATAAAGACTAACCGTAGACTACAAACTTCAATGTCTCTTCAGATGGTGGCATCAGGTACCGTGATCGTCTATGGGTATCAAATAATCTGGAACTACGAATAGAAGTCCTAGATGAGTGCCACATGTCTGAATTTGCAATCCACCTAGGAAGTAACAAAATTATAAAGATGTAGAAAGGAGATTTTGGTGGCCATATATGAAGAAGCAAATAGTGAAATATGTCTTCAAGTGTATAGTGTGTCAACAAGTCAAGGTGGAGTATCAGAAACTCCAAAGATCCTTGAAGAGTCTGAGCATCCCATAGTGGAAGTGGGAAGAAATAACAATGGACTTCATTACGGGTCTGCCTTGGACTCAGAAGGAGTATGATGCCATCTGGGTAATAGTGGACCGACTTACTAAATCGGCTCACTTCCTACCCATTAAGGTAAAATAATTTCTTGAAAGTCTAATGGACTTATATGTGCAGGAGATCGTTAGACTATATGGGATCCCGTCAGTTATTGTGTCTGATAGAGATTCCAGATTCACGTCAAGATTTTGGAAGAGTCTCCATAATGCTTTTGGGACTAGTCTTCGCTATAGTACAACTTTTCATTCCCAGAATGACGGTCAATCAGAGAGGAGATCCAGACGCTGGAAGATATGCTTAGAGCATGTGCGTTGGATTGACATGGCAACTGGGACAGACATCTTCCTCTCATAAAGTTCTCCTACAATAACAATTTTCATGCTAGCATAGAGATGCCCCCATTTGAAACATTGTATGGTCGACCATGTCGCTGCCCGACATGTTGGGGCGAAGTGGGCGAAAGAAAGATCTTGAGTGTTGAATTACAGAAGCAGACTCAAGAGTACACAGACAGAGTTGAATTGATAAAGAAGAGGATAAAATCTGCTCAAAATCGTCAGAAGGCCTATGCAAACAAGAAACGCCGAGAACATACCTTCAAGACAGGAGATCAAGTTCTGCTTTAGGTCTCCCCCACCAAAGGAGTGATGCGTTTTAGTAAGCGTGAGAAATTGAGCCCAAGGTATATAGACCCTTTCGAGATATTAGACATAGTTGGAGACTCAGCATGCAAGTTGGCCCTACTTCCGGCGTATTCAGAGTGCACAATGTTTTCCATATTTCCTTACTCCGGATGTACAAGCATGACTACGCCAACGTGATCCAAATTGAGGAACCAAACCTCAAGGAGGATCTGACATTTGAAAAATAACCCACATAGATATTAGAATATCAAGAACACTAACAAGGAAAGAAAAGAGTATCGCTGGTTAAAGTGGTTTGGAAGCATCACCAAGGAAAAGAGGCAACCTAGGAAGTAGAAGCAGAGATGCGAAAAAAAATTTCCTAACTATTCAGTAAGTTCTAACTCCTATCTAAATTCGAGAACGAATTTTCTTTTAAGGGGGTAATAATGTAATGTATCCAATTTTCACGTAAGAAAAGGAATTCAAAAATCAAAGAAAAATGGTTCAAATAGGAATTTAATTACCATTAATGGATGGAATTCAAATCGAAGTTGGATTAAAAAAAGGAAAGAAGAACGGCCGAGAGGGGAGGAAAATCCTCCCCTGATTTTCGCTCGAAAATGGCCGGTCACCTTGGCCGGCCGAGACTATAAGAAGGGACGCGAGGGCAACCCTCGCGCCCCCTTGGAACCTTGCTGCCGGCTGCCACCTCTGTCGCATCTCCTCTCCTTCCGCAACTCCGACGAACGACACGTACGTGAGACGAAGCAAAGCACGACTTCGACGACAAACAGCAGACGTTTCGACAGACTTCCTCCACACGGCGACCACCTTCGACGTTTGCAAGGATCAAACGCTCCTTCCTATTGGTCAAGGGCGGTCGATGATCAAACGAACGACGCGTAATTCGCCGACGAATTTCGAACGAAAAGGTACTTTAGTGTTTGAAATCCCTAGACGAAGAAATATGGATTATTTGATGTGTAAAGTTGATCCATTATGGTCCTGAGATAGTTAGCAATGTTTTTTGTATACAAATTATTGCAATTTAATGGCCGGAAGGCCGTCAGAATCGGGAAAGATGACCGGCGGCCCTGTTTTATTGCAGGGGTCGGTCGACCGGTTCAATGAATGGTCAACCGATCCTGCAATGACATTGTAGCGTTTCTTCTTTCGATCGGTCAACCGATCTCACTAGAGCGGTCGATCGGTCCATTGTTACTTGACAGTCAATGGTGGTCGATCGATTCGACTCATGGCGCGTTCCGTGATCATCAGATCGATCGACCGGCCCCTAAAAATGATCGACCGATCCAAGAACATACAGAAGGAAATCGACCGACCGACCACATGTGCATGATCGACCGGTCCGACGGACCTCCGATAGAGAGGATCGGTCGACCAATATTCTAGAACGGTCGACTGGTCCATAGTGGACGATCGATCGGTCCATAGTGGATGGTCGACCGATTCAAGTCCACCAGTTCGGCTCGGCCGAACCAAGAAGAACGGTCGATCGGTCCAGAAATGGTGTACCGATTCAGATAGTGAATCAATTTTGACTTTTGAATTTTAACCGGAGACTCTGCCCAGTTCACCTATAACTGACTGAGTTATATTGTACAGACATTGATACTCATTTGGGTCATAATTCACAGACTACATAATAAGCAAAGATAAATAAAGTAAAAATAAAGACACGAGATTGTTATGTGCCATCCTTTTATATGGAACAAGGATTACAGTACGGCATAGAGTGGGGCAAGTAGTTAGTTGAGGAGATAGCGGAGCTCCTGGTCTTCAATGACCATTATTTCTGAGATTTCAGGTCCTCTCCCACCTGGGTCTCGAAGAAGGGTGATGCAATGATCACACTCATTTCCCAAATATTTCATAGTACTGGGCCAGAGGGACATGTAGCTAACTGAGGAGGCAGTGAACTTATAAATTCTTAAATGACCATTGTTCATGAGGTACAGGTATTCTCCCACCTACATTCCGAATTGGGTGACGCATTGTCACACCCCTTTTCCTTTATAGGCTTACTGACTTTACAGATTCATAGAGGTACCTCTAACAATCTAATCTAATAAAGTCGAGCTCGCATAGGACAACTAACTTTAAGGATATCATAGTAATATAAAAGACGTAGTGCAACTCATAGTAATGTAAATGCAAAGCAAAGTTGTACAGTACGGAATATGATATAGTAAAACATGAAATATGGTATGATAAAGATAATAGTAAAGACAAAGTATGGCCATAGTAAAGAACAAAGCACATATATTGATATTGTCAAAGAATGACATATTGATCCATTATAGTCAATGCATAGAAATCATAGTACAGTATTGTTCATCATTGATACATTGGTTATATGATTATCATTGATCCCTATTTCACCGTCTATATTGCTATTGTACTGGGCTTTTTGCTCATGGGTATTCCATTCCCTTGCATTTGTATTTTGCAGGTGGGAATGCTTCTCAATGAGGTGATGGAGGGCACAGAGCTTGGAGAACATTGCACATGACACAAACTACTGCTACAAGCTCTTAAATTATACATTTACATTTCAGCATGTTTTCTTCTATTGATAGACATCATTTTCTTCCGCATATCGAACCTTTCTTCCCGATGAACTTGTTAAGTGGTGATTTTCTCTACTTTATTATAGACTACATTAACTATCAATGTCTCTTGACATTCCAACGTTTAAACTTCCGCATTAATGTCACGGACGTGCTCCACAAATATCATTTTAACATAATCTTACTTTTAATTATCATTTTAAGTAAGTTTAAATACTTATATAGTCATGGTTGCATGTAGAAACTAGTCCTTAGATTAAAGCATAATCAAAATCAAATTATCGATAAGCGTTATAAAGAAATTATATAAGGTTATTAGGAATAAATTCTAATATTTGTAAATATTATAATAAACATATTTAATTATAATTAACTAATGTTAATTAGAAGTTTAACATTAATTTTTAATCAAATAATATGATTGGACCTCCATTTCAACCAATAGGATTTCAAGTAGCTGAAAAAGGCAGCTCACCAGATGCTTAGAAAAAGATTTTTCCAAACAGTTATATAACGTGTTAAAATTCTGAAAAACATATATAGATCATTTATTCGTATTATCTGCAATTTGAAAAATTTTCAAGATTAGATCAATTGCCGAACAGCCTGAGGAAATTCGACAAGTTTGCTGGGTTAGGATGAATCTGCGGATACGAAATCGACCTTCAACTTCATATGATCATATCTTTGTAAGTTGTTCTTCATAAATCCTGAAAATGTGCATGGTTCATACCCTAGATGTTAGCTTGCTATGACCACAAGAGTCATGTAAAAAGGACTTCTGTAGAGAAAGTTATGAACCGCGCACCGTAGGTCGCTCACTCTGTCCCAAGTCAAAGATAAGTCCGTTTTGTAGATTAGGGTAAATAGAATTATGATTTGAAATTTGTACATTTTAAATTATATTTCACAAAGGTTCGGTGAAAAGTGGAATCATCCAATTTGGATGTGTAGATGTGAAGAAATGAAATTTTCATTTCATAGTGAGTTTCCTATCAGGTTCCAGGAAATTAATAGAACACGACTCGAATTGACTATTTTTGTTATACAAGGAATTAAATCCTCTAATTTTTGTGATAAAATACTAAGGAAGTTTAGTTTTCAGAAAAATTATTATCTAGTTAAATGGAGAAGTGTGAATAAACATATAAATAAATCTTTCTATGACACACAGTCTGACAGGGCACAAACCCTAGGTAAGGTTGTTTTAGATGTTATGACTTACTCACTTGGATTTAGTTAATGATATTTGGGAGTTGAAAACATTAGTAAGTGCAGTTACTAATTTATCCAGAATTATGAGATTTGCCTTTGTGGTTAAGAAGTTATGAATTATTCGTCGACAAATACTCAATCTGAAATCCTAAGACAGCACCTAGTTAAATTTTGGAAAATTGAATAGTTGAGAGTGTGAAGTAGCATATGAACATAAACACCTGAAATTACACATTAGTATTAGAAGTGATTATATGTATTTTAAGATTGAGCATGCATTGCATATTGTTATTATTAGTAATTAAAAAATAAAATAACATAATTGCCTATAGGAAACCAACAAGCTACAAGTGAAAGGAGTAAAATCTAGTAAACCTCTTTAAAAACATAAAGTACAAGGTGAGTGGATAAATTTACAACATAGCAATTATGTTAGTTCTTTTATTTATGGTATTACCTCAAGCAAATATTATTATTGTATTATTGAAACATATCTTGAGTTATGAAAAGTATTTATGTTATGTTTCAAGAATTTCATATGAGATGGAGTAACATCTTATACAAAAATATTTTCGAAGAATAATGCTTGTAAAGTGAAAATAAGTTTATTTGATAATGATATGCGATTATGACATGTGTATTTTGATACTATTAAACTCCATGTGTTCATTAGTCATACTGTTTGAAAAGGTCTTTGGGACCGCATTCGATATACATGAAGTCTTTGGGGCGTATATCAAGTGTCTTTACCCTTTAGGGCTGCTCTGCGTGCATGTATTGATCCATGATCGCTCTGCGTATCTGAAAATTATGATTGAGTGACACACAATCATGATTGAGATACGTATTGACCCATGATATGCTCTACGCATCCGACAACGGATACGTATTGACCCATGATTTGCTCTACGTATCTGAGAATCCATGATTGTGAAGCTCTGCTTAATTGCATGACACACAATCATAGAGGAATACGTATTGACCCATGATGAGTATGTATAATGACACATGTATGGAATTTAATTATGAAAATGATAATATCTTGAGTTACTTTTACTTATGTGAAAGCTCATATGATCTGACAAGTTATGTTATATGTGTTATACTTTAAATATTTTCTCATATGAAATAAATGTGGTTTATTTAAATATTATATGCACTCGTATTATTCCCCTATGTTGTACATTTATTTCGCTCACTAAGCAAACGATTATTGCTCATATTACCCTAAAATTTTCAGATGATTCTCAGTTCTCGAGTTGAGTTGACTTGAAGCTTGATTTGATGCATATAGAAAAGGTCGAACCGTCAGAGCATTGCTATTTTTATTTTACTTTTATTTTTCCCTTCACTTTTGTTCTTGAAACATGTATGTAATAGATAATCCTAGATGTTATAATTAGGTTTGTGAGAGATTTTTTGTAATGTTGTATAAAACTTGATCATGTGAGATGTTATATGTGAGGTGGTTAGTGGAAAAAATTATAATGATAATATGTGAATGATATATCTTATAACTGTTTATTTGACCTTAATGATTAGATATGCATCTTTTGTATGTATTGACAAACGACATAAGATAATTAAGGAAAAAAGTTTTGTCGATTTTATTTTTACAATTGCTAAATAAGATTAAAAAAATAATAATTAAGATTAGAATTTAGTCATGGAGTGAGATGTGACATTAAAGTCTTTGATTATATTTTGTATTATATTGATGTCATGTATGTCATTTTGTTGAATGGCAATGGTCAATAGTGTAGTAGGCAGTGTAACGCTCCTGAAGTCAACCTGACTGTCTACGTAACAGGAGGGACGATTTTGAAAGTATTACAATATATATATATATATATTCTTTATTTAGTGTTGGCACATACATATTCTTAAAATTTGAAACATGAACTTAGACCTGGACATCGTGATGCAAAACGAAGAATAATCAAATTATTTAAAATTTTCTTTTCAATGTGGTGGGGAAGGTGTGTGAGGGTGGCCAAGTCTTAATAACATGTAATTGGTTTGCTTTACTAGCACCAAAAGATGAAGGGGCAAAGCACAATTCATTTTTCATCCTTGGTTTAAGGTAAAACGAAATTATTGGCATTTTTTCTATCGAAGCTTAACTTATTCCTAATTAGTAATTAGTTGTACCTACATGTTCTATTTGATTAATCATGCAATTGAGAGCCACGTTGAAAAGGGAAAAAATAATATACTCGTGTGAGATATGATAAAGTCGACGATTTTAAATGCTAAGACCCAAAGAATTGAACCTGATCAAAGCGATTGGCTATTAAAATTATTAGTTTTGAAATAAACTATTATATAATTATTATTAAATTTACATCTCAATATAGAAATATTATTAAGCTTATACTTGCATCCTAACCAGGTCCCTCTTGAAAAGGGTGACATCATATACCCAAATCAGGCAAAAGTCGAATAGGGGTCGGAGCCGAGCCCCCTCACGCCACACTGATGAACTTGTCAATGTATTCCGATGGCGGTGGCAATGTGAAATGCCTAAAATGTAAATGTCTGTGCAATGCCCCCGGGCAACAATTCACCCAATGTCGAATCCCGACTCGACATGCGACGACGCTAGTCAGGAACGCCACAATGCTTGCAAACAATAAGACTATCCAAACACAACGAATAGCTATACTCAATGATATGATGAACTAACAACCACATAATAATAAACATAATATCAATAAAATCCATAAAACGTGCATGATCAGCATCATACATAATCTTCATGATAATTTAAACATTCAAGTACATTCAAAAGTCACAAAGATAATAAACCCAACATGGGCAGCATACTACAAATACTCTAAACTGAACTCAAAAGGACACATTAAGGCTTACAAATTGATAATGAACAAGGTAATATAAACCTAAACAAACTGAACCATAGGCAATCATTCTTCGTCATGAGCAACAGGCAACAGAGGTTCACCAATATTCAACATGAACAATACAATGGATATAACATTATTGTACCTAATATGATCCAAGGTCTAATAATATTCATGCTTAATCAATTAAAATTATTATCTTAAATGACGCAAATTTCAAAGCTGAATTTTCATCATCAGCATAAGAAAGGTTAATGCACAACATAGTAGTTAACGAAGGAAATTAAGAAACCTCTTCAGTCAAATGCCAGATTGTTCTTCTTTCGCCATAGAGTCGAGATACTCATCAACTGTGGTGTGCTTCACATGTGGGTAGAGCTTGTTTCCATCTAAGCCAGATGATTCAATGTCGAAGTAGGTATGATCTCCCTTTATCAGTGAAGAATATATAAAGATCACGTCCATGTTGCTCGGAAATGGTGTCTCTGCAATTATACGAAGGACAAATCAATGTTAAATTACTAGCAAAACTTCTCTCAAGACAAAGAACAAGAGAATCTGTTATATCCAAAATCGAAAACACTGTTGCATGCGTAGTTCCATGTTTTTCAGGTAACTATTATAGCTGAATTTCATGTATAGACATTGTAAATGCTTTCTTCTACTTACGTTTTGGATTCAGTCAACTCCCAGAAACTTAGGATCTCCTTGGTTTTAAGGAAATACAGAAGGATTTCCTAAGAACACTAATTGTTTATTCAAGAACGCAAGTTCAATATTTGGTTCTTTTGATGTTCATCTATAATAGCTATTCCTGCTTACAATTGTTTGGTAAGAGATATTTGGGAAATGCATTTTTCTTCCTCTAATATTCATGTCGTATTTAACCTCCTATTGATAAGTTACACAATTGGGAAATGAAATACCTGAAATCATTCTTAAAAAGGCTGAAAATTAAAATAATTAACATTGAAGTGCTAAACAACTATACCTTGAATGCTCTTGAGGAGCTGCTCCTCTGTTACATAAACTTTTGCAAGCTTCTTTCCAGTTTTTATCTCCCAGCTCTCAACTATCTGATTCTGTGTACAGACATTGCCAGGGGACCTTAAATACAACACTTTATTTAATGTCCTCGGGTCATCCATTGCACAGATTGTGAATGAAGCTACATCACACTCCTTGACAAAGACAGCTACACAGAAACAAAGTGCCATGGATAAAACCAAGAGTGAGGTATTAACTATCATTAAAAAAAAGAGCTGCCATTTCAGGCTATTAAAAAATTGAGATTAGATACTCAGAATCACATTTCTTTTAAAAAAAAAATGGACTTAAAAAATTTTATACGGACCTTTACCATCTCCACCACCGAAAATTTTTATTTCATCTTTAGGAGGAGAACTTAGGCCTGGTTGCATAAGCGAGGGAAGTAAATATCTCATGAAAAAATTGCATGAAATATATGTGTAGGGAATCCCTTCTTTCTCTATGCAGCGTCGAATGTCAGCTTTCCTCTTATAAAATTCATAAGCCATATTAAGAACTTGAACCTTATCAGAGTCAGCACCAAACTCAGATGGTAAGAACCTCTTCACACAGAGAAACAAATAAAATGATTTAAGAGTTGAGATAGTGTTCAGCTAGTTGTTATGAGAACAAGATGTAGCATTGGGTCACCCTCCTAGTCTAACAAGTTAATACAAGCATAAAAGGAGAATAGTGAATAAGTGGAATAAGAATTTAATACTCGAACCTAAATCAAATTCATACAGACAATAGTAATCCATAACGAGTTCCACTTTGCTGGAGAATGCCATCCAAACTCTTCTTAGAAGAAATGCACATTACAAATTGTTATGGCTATGGATAATGCCCATAGCATAAGATGGTGAATTTTTCTTTGACATAGAACAATGAGGATTTATAGCAAGATATGCGAGGCAAAAATAGTTCTATTGCCTTATCATAAGATTACACGGGGGAACCATTCACTGTTGGACGTAGTGCCCACAATGGACTGGCTCAATCCATGATGAGCAGTTGGAAAAACTGGACATGAAACTGTCTAATCGCAATTCATGGTGCACTATAAAGAGAGTCAAGTAGTAACTTCAGAGTGGTGCGTGCACAAGTTCACCAGGCAGTCCAACTTAAGCCAAATGGCTGCTGTCCAATGAACTCCACCAAGAAAAGAAAAAAAAATGAACTCCACCAAGGCTGACACAGAATTTGGACGTCGGATCTTGGATTGTGAAACATGCCGTCCTTTTTCATACATTATTAGGATCCCCATAATGATGCAGAAATAAAATAAAAAAAATTTTGACAAATTATTGTTCCGTTGTGAGGTATTTTAATAATATCCTTATATTTATTATTACTAATTCATGCAATTGATGTCAGAGTCAATTTGACTTTTCTCGTTTTTAATTTTGGACTCTGCAGAATAATGGAATATATTGTTTTCTTTCTGTACAAATTCGCTTAAAATTATTGTACACTCATTTGTTTTATCCATTTTTTTTTAAAAAGAAAATGAACTGTTAAAAAACGTTGCTACAGTATCCAGCAGCACTGTAGCTCACTACAATGTGCGCCCGGGCCCATGGCCCGCTACGCGGTGCTGCACGCGCAAGTGCGCAGGCCAGTGGCCCGCCACGAGGTGCGTCTCGCGCGTGAGCAGACTAGCGGCCCACTGCCGCTGCGCGCCATGCGCCAGTGCAGGTCGGAGGCCTCCAGCTTTTTTTAATGAAATCAGACTTAGAAACCCGGAAAATTAGCAGAAAATGAGAAATATATATTTTTGGACTCAGAAAATTTCTAAAAAAAATTCTGAATAATGTATGATTTATTTTAGACATAAATTAATGCATTTTATGTTATAGTGCACTTTATGTGTGTTATTATAGCATGATAAATATATATGTGAGAAATTATATTATTTCTAATTTTATGCACATTATTGAGTTAATATTATGAATACTATTCTGAAAGTTTAAAATCCCAAAATATTTAAATATGCATATTTATTATTCATTCACATTAATTTGGCATATTATGCCATGCATGTGTAATTGATATTTATATAAATTATCATGTCACATTTTAAAGCATAAATGAAATGCACTTAAATTAAGAAGTAATACAAAAATGAGCGTATTGTGATATATTATAAAATTTTATATTTTTAATAATTATGTGATAAATTGATATGGAAATTAAAATTTTGTTTAAAAAATAATCATGTAATGTAAACTAAAAAAAATACATGGATATTTTTTCTGAAATTTGTATGACATGATTTATGCATATTAGTATTATTATAATGCATATTTATTAGTACATGAAGTGTCATATTATTTGGAATAAAATTCATTAACATATATTATTACATGATATATTTCTTAAGTGCAGAACGTCATACTTCAATTAAATCTTCATATGAATTAGAAATTCATGCATATAAATATGTGAGATTTGCTTAACTATGTGCATGAATTTGTTAATACCATCATCTGAAAATTCCCTTATTTTTATTATTACCGATTCCTTCATTAACCACATTACACAAAAGAGAGAGGTAAAGTACAGTTTCTCGTTTAGACACCTTGATGCAACCGGCTTCTTTTATGGCTTGAATCAGAAGCTTCTGTTCAAGGGCTTGGCCTGAAGGAACTGCAGAGATAACCACATCGACCAGTCGAACGGCCTTTAGAAGGCTTGTAAAATCTTGCAAAGAACCCTGAACAATTACAATGGATAGCCAAGAAGATTAATGAAAGTGTCTTTACACTGACATAAGAACAAAGCAACTGCCACAGACGAGTTCAATGTAGTTTACACTTTACACAATAAAAAGTTGTACCTCCTTCTCAGAAAAGAAAAAAACAGAAGTTGTACCTCCTTCTCAAAAAAGATAAAAACAGAAGTTGTACCTCCTCCTCAAAAAAGACAACAAAAACAGAAGTTGTACCTCTGTACCTTCCTAAGCTACAGATCCTACCTAATTCAGTTTGAAAGGTTTTCTGGTGTAACGTGACACAAAGAAACACTTCTGATAAAACAATACGTGTTGAACAACTATAAGCAACAAAAAAAAAAGTATTCCACTTAAAGGACCATGGAAAATATGCGACATTGATGGAATCAGTTGATTATGGAAGCATAATCAAAGACAGAAAGATTATCAAAAGATGCAAGTAATCTTTTTCTTCAATAAGAATCAAAGACACGATTTCAAGAGAGTGTAGGTCTCCAGATGGGCATCCCTGCTTGAATTTGAACCTTCGATTGGGAATGGGGAAAAGGCAAACCTTGAGAAGGGTGACCCCTCGGGCAGCGAAGGACCGGAGGAGTTGCGCCTTGGGGCCATCGTCGACGTGAGAAGCGTCGGCGCCGAGGTCTCTGACGAGGGCGAGGGTGGGATGTCCAGCCGCGACACTTGCCCACACGAGCTCTCGCCCCAGACGCCCCGTCGCCCCCGACCACCAGCACTTTGCTTCTCTGCTGGTGTGGCGCCTCCTCCGCGCCCGCCGTCAGTACCATTTTGCCCAATCACCACAGACAAATGACGCAGGATGGGCGCCCCCGTTTAGCGGCTTTAGCCCTTTATTTGGATGGAGGGAATAGAAGGTGAAGGGAGGGGAAAAAAATCGGTGGAGGGATACCCAAAGTTAAAAAGAAGGCAAGGGATGGAAATATAAAAAAATTTCTAAGTGCTCGTAATGCCTCTTTTGAAAAATTTAATGTCACTTCAAAATAACAATTTTATCCTTCGTTCATACTTTCTTGTCTTTTCATCTTCTATTCTCCGTTTAGCAGCTTTAGCCCTTTATTTGAATGGAGGGAATAGAAGGTGAAGGGAGGGGAAAAAAAATCGGTAAAGGGATAACTAAAGTTAAAAAGAAGGCAAGGGATGGAAATACAAAAATTTTTAGGTGCTCGTAATGTCACTTAATGTGACTCTAAAATGACAACTTTATCCTTCATTCATATTCTCTTGCCTTTTCATCTTCTATTTATTTTTTAATATTTTTTTCTTCTCCGACCAATTTTTACCTCCTTTTTTATTTAAATATTATCAATATATTATCTTGTCTCTTCATCTTTCATTTAATTTATATTAATTTAATATCATTTTTTATGTATTACTCTCTTTTTTTATATATCTCGTGGACACCCAACCAACTTATTAAACATAATAATATTGTACATATAAATATTAAATAATATAATATACATATAAAGTTATTTTGAAAATAAAAATAAATTAGCTCGTAAAAAATTGTGAAAAATTGACCAATAATCAATATATGTAATTATTTTGTAATTAAACTTTCACCTTTTTATCTATGATAATTTATTTCCATTTTCACTATCTTTATTCTTAAATAATTATTTCTTTGAACCATTACTAAGTGTACTTTTTTTTATTTTTTTAAGAAAAATACTAATGATCAAGTTGATGTCAAACCTCTCATTAATTAATTAGTTTCTTGATCCAATCCAATTCTTCTCCATATCTTAATAAAATATTTGCTTAACAGCAAATAATTGATTGTTCAAAACACTATTCAGAAACTTAATTATTTTAAAAAATATTTTTCTAATGTTTGTTCGCTCTTCTTATTTTTACTTATCTTGTATATACCTATTTTTTGTGATTTTCATATTAATTAAATTAATATATTTGTCTAGTAATTTAACTTTTATTAACTAAATAATTAATAGTATCAGGAGAGAGAGTGTGTGGGGGATGATTAAACAGGGACGGTGGAAATAGATGAGACTCAAAGAGAATAAAGAATAAAGTAAGATGAAATGAAAGGTAAAATGGTGAGTTTGAAGTGGCGTTGAGCATTTGAGGAGTGGCATTATGAGCACCCAAATTTTTAAGGGTTAATGAGTATGTAGAACACCCCGCTCTACACCTCCGTGTAGAACGCTTATTTCTTATCATTTAATTAATTTAATAATTCTAATTCATCATCAAATTGATTATATACTTCTTAGATAAAATAATATATATTTATTTGGGTAATTTGATAATAAAAATATATCATCTAAGGCTAAATAAATTACAACCGTTGAATTATCATATTTGTTAATATGGCTTGATCATGATGATCGGATAATCCGATGATCTTGATCTTAATTATCTTTACTACTTAACATATATTAAAAATTAATATATAATTATTTTATTAGTTTAATAAGGAAAACTAATGTTCTACACCCGTTCTACATCAAATGCTCTACACCCGTTCTACATCACTCTTTTGAAGTCAACGGCATCGGGATCGAGAGCTCGAGGTTTTTTTATGTTAAATTTTTAATAATTTTTTAGTTAATATAAGCATTTTATATCATTTTTTTTAAAAAATATGAAATAAAATATTTTACATGTAAAAGAATATCTACATATTTAAGACGATATTATATATATATATAATAAAATATTAAATACAATTTCTTTACTAAAAAAGAAAATGATCGACCCTACCGACTTGATCGAGTCAGGTTGAACTGAGTTTTAGCTTAAAAATAATGAAACCCAGTCTAATTCCGACAGAACCGAACTTGATCGGATTAAGTCGAATTTATTCACGAGTCGAGTCAAATTCGACTCGTGAACGCTCCGGTGAAAAGAGAAAGGGCCTCCATTCGATTTCTTGAAGGAAAAAATCAAAATTATTTTTTATTGCATTATATATTTACCTTTGGTTTTATCATTTTTTTGCATCCATAAAATAAATTTATAATTAAATCATTTTGAAAATATGTTGATACCTTTAAAATGTGATTAATAAGGAGATATCAAATTTAATTAAAAAAATGGGAGTGTTATTTTTTTTATAAAGAAATAAGTTACTTATTTTAAAAAATAAATGATAAATTTAAATGTTGCTAAGTAATGTATTAATTAAAATATTTACAAAATAAATAATTATACATTTGAATAAAATTACAAAATTAATAATAACTAGTTACTTATGAAAGTGATAAGTCCTAATAAAATAATAATTATTAATTTTAGTACTTTTATTCAAATGCTGAACTATTTATTTTTTAAAAAAACTTTTAATTAATAAATTACTTATTAGTATTCAAATTTATTAATTATATTTCATTTAATTAAGGATTATTTCCTCTAACCACCCTTAAACTATCGCGATTTTCCACATTTAACCCCAAACTAATAACTTTATTTTTTGGGTATCTAAACTATCGTGATTTTTCTAATTTGATCATTCCGTCCAATTCCATCGACTTCTTCATTATTTATTTTTTTTGAATTTATGAGAAGTCCATTATACCCTGTTACAAGTGTTGTCTACTTTTCTTAAAATAATATATAATAAAAATAATTGAAAAAAAAAAGAAACACGAGGGATGAAGGCCCTTCCTCCTCCTCCTCGACCGCCGCCGCCACCGCACCTGCTTCGTCGTCACTGTCATCTCCTCAGCAACAGCCACCACCGGCACCACACCACTAGCATCTGTCGTAGAAGCGGTGGGACTCGAACACGTTCCTACAGTACCTCAAGAATCACAAACCCCCTGACCCTGGCGCGATGCAGCGGCACACACGTCATCGAGTCCCTCAAGTACCTGGACCAGTTCGGCAAGACCAAGGTGCACGCCGAGGGGTGCGCCCCCTTCGGCGACCCGAATCCCCCGGCGGCCTGTGCGTGCTCCCTCAGGCATGCCTGGGGCTCCCTCGATGCCCTCATCGGCCGCCTCCGCGCCGCCTACGAGGAGAACGGCGGCCGCCCGGAGTCCAATTCCTTCGACAATGAGATAACTGAAGTGAAGTAACCTTTTTTAATGTTGCCAAATGTAAAGATACCTGGAAAATTGGATGTTGCATCAGCAGCCCAAGTCTTCTTCTTGTTCTTCTCCTCATTCTATGACAACTTATCTTTGCTAAATACCTTCATTATCTAAAACTATAAACCAAGCAAAAAAGATCTAGTTTTGATAGATAAAGAAGCATCACAGTTCAATTTCACATCTTTCGCTGCATCCAAGGTTGTCAAGATTGAGATCTTATATAAGATCGGAGGTGGGTTATAAGATCGAAGATCGTAAGATCCTACCTATTAATAAATTAGTATATTTTCAAAATAATAAATATATTTTTGACAAATTTTTCGTATTGAAATATTAAATTATACCTCACAAAAACATTTTTTATGGATTCATGAGTCAAATTATATAAAAACATATTAAAGATGAACAAAAATATGTTTAACTTCATATAAATTAATTCTTATTATCATAAATATATTTTTATTAATTCTTATTATCATAAATATATTTTTACTTAATATTTAAATGATTATTTTAATCATATGAGATTGTATAGGATCGAAAAAGATCGTAAGATCGTGTGACCAAAATTAAGATCTTACACATAAGATCCTCAAGATAAATCGAGATCGGAAGGGTCTATAAGATCATAAAATCGTAAGATCTAAATCGAGATCTTGACAACCTTGGCTGCATCTGCTCGTAGTTCTTCTTGATGAAGTCATCGAATCGTTGCTTCAGCTCCTCGTGGCTCGTAATCGATGGCTCCCGCCCTCTGATCCGCACTCGACAACTACGCCAGCAAATGCTGTGTCCAGTCGGAGACTTCCAGATGGCGAAGATGATGATGTTGAGCGCGACGAACATGAAAGGATGCCCGAGCGACGATCGGAAAGCCGCCCAGAAGCGCAGGACGCCGGTGGACAGCGCGCCATGGACGACGGCAACCGCCACGCGCACCACGAATCTGCAGGAGAGGACGCCGAGCAGGACGATGACAATCTTCACGGCGGCCAAGGTAGCCGCGCCGAATGCCGTGCCCTGGTGCCCACTCCGCCGCGGATCCATCGACGTATCTTCCTGTGCAGCGACGAGAGAAGCAGACAACAACACAAAGATCGAAGTTTTGAAACCAAAGAAAGATCTCAAAGAAGGCCATCAGGATTTACCTAAGAGAGGTGAGGGAGAGTCAAGTCAAGGCTTGCGACATCCCATACGAAAAGAAGAAGCGAAAGCGACGGCCTTCCTCAGCGGCCGCCACCATCGCCGTAGCGGTGCGCGGCGGCGAAGGAAGTTCAGGAGGTGGCAGGAAGTCGTCTTTTGCTCCCACTGGCCTGTAGACGCCGGTGTGGGACCAACAGCTATTGTCGACAGCGGGGACGGCTGTGGCACCAGTAGATCGACAGCGAGGATGGCTGTGGCACCAGTAGATCGGCAGCTGGGGAGGACAGGGATGTGCTGGCGGCGGTCGACTGTTCAGCGTCGGGTTCCTGAGCAAGCTCACTGCGTGCGAGGGAGATAAGGGGGCCGGCGCCCCCTTGTAGCCCCCACCCCTCGCGTGGGGTCTTTTTCCTTTTTTCTTTTTTATTATTTTTAATTATATATTATTTTAAGCAAAAATATATTAACATTAATATGGGTATAATGGACTTTTCATAAACACAAAAAATAAAAAATAACGAAGAAGTCAATGGAAGGATCAAATTGGAAAAATCGCGATAATTTAGGTACCAAAAAAATGAAGCTCATAATTTGGAAGTGGTTAGAGGAAATAACCTTTCAATTAAACTAAATGTTAAGTGTGGATAAGAAAAAGAATGAGAAATAAGAGTTAACACTATAATTAACGAAATAGTTAATTTAGCTAACAAAAGAGTTGATGTAACACCCCAAGATTTTAATAGGGGCAATAAAGTAATTTGTAAATTAAAAGAAAGAAATAAAGATTTAATCCTATTGAAAGTGAAAATTGTGATTAGTATTTTAATTTGATTTGAGATATAAAAGAATGTTTAATGATTTTAGAACTCTCAAATAGGATAAGAGTCCTATGACTTAAAAATATTTTAGCCATTAAAATAATATTTATCATTATTCTAATTCGAAAATTAGATGATAAATATTATTATATTAATTAATTTCGAAAATTAAATAGATGAAGAAAATAAAAATTTAAAATAAAGGTATAATTTGGTTAACCTAAGTTATTAACAAAAGATAGAGATAGAGTTTGATTGAGAGAAGTTATGAAAAGGATAAAAAGAAATTTGAAAAAAAGATGAATTTTGCTAAGCACGGTTATGAAACAAATTAGTGAAATTAGGATTTAATTAAATCTGAGTATTTAAGATATGATAATTAATGATGAATGATCCTAATTGATGAAAAAATAATTCAGGGCCTAATAGGAGTAAAAAATATTACTCGAGAGCTATTTATAGATCATAAAGGATGGCAACAAAGCATTATTTGAGTTCACACAATTTTTATATGAGAGCCCCTCTTTCTCTTTCATTTTTTCACAAATCGAGACTTTTGAAAGCGCGGGTGATATACCGAATCGAAGGTTTCTGAACGTCAATAAGGAGGAATCGTCGGTCAAAGTCATGACATCTGTGCAGTCAACGGACAACATGAACACATTCAACGACTTGGACCCTAGGACTTTTTTCCACTATGACTGATTGGGTCTTCGGACTAATTGCGTCTTCAAACTAATATTGCACCTTAGGGTTGATAGTGCCTTGGGGCTAATATTATGCATTCGGACTGATAGATAACTGAATTGAATTGAACAGATAGTGTAAAAGAAAATATGACTGTCCTAGGTGTGGTTCTTCGTCCGTCATCATATTCAAACTTATTAATTAATATGAAGTGGCATAGTGTCTCATAATAATAGAGAACTCTTGTATTGCACTCGAAAGGATTGATTGTAACTTTCAAGATTGAATTGATAATTGAAAGCACATTAGTGACCGATGGACAATTAATTTTGTCCTAGTGGTTGATAAACTATTGTTTTCACTTTCGTGTCCGATGAATAATCGAATTGTGCCTTTATGGTTGATGGATAATAAATTGTGATCTTTGTGTCTGATAGATAATTGTTAAATTATTAATAGAATTAAATTGGTAATTATTATTGTGACCTTCATTGATCTCTAACCAATTGATAATTGATCAATTGTTAATTGAATTATTAATTGTCGAACTGTAACTTTCATTAACATCTAGTAAATTGGTGATTGATTAAAGGTAATTGATATTAAATTGATAATTTTTATTGAATAGAATTGAGATAATCAAACTAAATTGAATTGTTAATCGAATTGCGTCATAGTGGTAGATAGATAATTGGTTTCGTCCTAATGGTTGATTGATAATTGAATTACTTCATAATAAATGATGGATAATTGAATTGACAAATTGTTCATAAAATTAATAATTGATAATTATTGATTATGACCTTCGTGAACTTATGATCAATTGATAATTGATTTAAGATATTAAATTAAATTGAATGGATATTGGTCATCAATAATTGATGGTATAAATATTTATTTTGATTGATAAATTGATTATTGTTAATTAATATATAGTTATCCCGATCAATTATAGATTATTTATAGATAATTATTTATTAATAGAATTGATATTAGTGATGATATTGTTTAATGGTTCATATTGATAAATTGTTATGAATGTCCCTACGTACTGAATTATCTCGTTGAGATTTTTCCTTATTTGGATCTGTACATATGATGATGATGATGAAATAGTTGGTGACTTCTCTGACGGGTGATATAGATATGAATATAGAGTATATTATTATATAGACGTGAGCCATAATTCATAGATTTTGAATGTTGTACAAATGATTTTTACATATTGTATAAATTATTGTCTTCTACTATTGTAAACTAGCATGTTAGTTGATCACAGTAAGTCATAGAATTAAGTGACGTCGTCGAGATAATTTTTTGAACAAGTAAAAGAAAAAAACCTCGAGACGCTGTTGCTTAAATATACGAAACAAAAATATAAAAGTACATGCATTATTAAACCCAAAAACGAGGAAAAGATAAAAAAGAGAAATTCTAATGACAACATGACTAATCATAAATTTGCCATTATGCCTTCAGAGTTATGTATATAGATTAGGATTATGCATATAGATTACATTATTATAACATGAAGATGTGCAGCTTCTGGAATGATTCCCTAAACTCACGACTAGGCACGGTGTCCTTTGAGAGGGCCAGGAGTCGTAAAGCGGCCCAATAAAACCATTCGATAATTACGAGGCTCCAAATTGTTGGGCCACTCAACGGTTACCGATATTATTTGTGATAGCTGACGACCACTGAGCTGCCTCACCGCTCAGTTTCACCTCAACGATGGCGACGGCCGCTGCAGCAGCCGCTTCCCTCGCCACAGCAGCCAAGCTCGTCTCCCCCATCTCGTCCTCATCCTCCGTCGTCCGCCTCCTTCGCCCGTCCGCCGCTCGCTTCCCTTTTCGCCTCTCCCGCCGCCTCCCGGCCGCCGCCGTCGCGTACCCCAGGTTCTTCGCCTCCGCGACCTCTGCCCCCGTGTCCACCGCCTCCGCCACCATCTCCGTAGGTGACAAGCTCCCCAACGCCACCCTCTCCTACTTCGACCCCGATGGAGAGCTCAAGACCGTCGCCGTCGCCGACCTCACGGCCGGAAAGAAGGCTATCATCTTCGCGGTGCCGGGTGCCTTCACCCCGACCTGCTCTCAGAAGCACCTCCCCGGCTTCGTGGAGAAGGCCGCCGAGCTCAGGTCCAAGGGCGTCGACACGATCGCCTGCGTCTCCGTCAACGACGCCTTCGTCATGCGCGCCTGGAAGGAAAACCTCAATATCAGTGACGACAGCGTGTTGCTGCTCTCGGACGGCAACGGTGAGTTCACCAAAGCTCTTGGTGTCGAGCTCGACCTGCGCGACAAGCCCGTGGGGCTTGGCGTGCGGTCCCGGCGCTACGCCATGCTGGCGGATGACGGCGTCGTCAAGGTCCTGAACCTTGAGGAGGGCGGATCGTTCACCTTCAGCAGCGCCGAAGACATGCTTAAGGCCCTCTGAGTTCTTCTCGAAGATGAATGGCTGGTAGATAGAAGGATAGATAAACTTCAGGCTTTTGTTTAGTTCATCGTTTTGCCTTCGTCTCCAGGTTCACGCTGCTTTTAATCAATCACCTTACTAAGTAATAAAATGCTGTTGTTTGCCTTCCTGAGATGTAGTCCTGTTGACAGTACTCTTATTTTCTTTTCATTCTCATGTTCCGTTCATCAGTGGCAAATGACGTTTGTGGAAATGCCTAAGAGGGGACAATCTTAAATTTAGCCGAGTGCTTTAAAGTTAAAAATGGATGTTTGTGGCCCCATTTGTTCTACTTTTGCAGGTAGATAGAGTCATCTTTTCACTTTGCTTAATCGTATGAGGTAGGACATGTATTATTCTGGTGGTGCAAGAAACTAGATTGTCAATTTCTGCATTTAATTGTGAGTATTGCTTTCTTGTTCATGGATGTTCCTGGCTGGCAACGAAATTTGATTAAAACACAGGTATTTGAACGAAAAAACTACAAATAGAAAAGCAACAGAAGTATCTCCACATTCTTTGATTCAGCAGTCATAGAAAACAATTTACAAATAACAAAAAATGGATGCTAGTCAGCACTCTTTTTATCTAGATCTGTCAATCTAGCAATGTCTTGTATTGGCCAAATCATTGGGCCTGTATAATATGAGATCTCAAATTGAATGATATTCTAATACTTTTATACAATTTCTGTACATTCATGATATTTAAACTTGCTTACCTGCAATTTGATTGCTGTTGCAAGATCACAATGATGAACAGTATGTGAGATACTATTGAATGATAAGGTGTCTCAGAACCATGATATGTTGTCTGAGTTTGTGGTTTGAACTCCTGTATATTATAGTAGTGACAACTTTCTAGTTCTAGTCATTTCAGGTTATCAACTGAAGCTCTCAATTAACTGCCAAATTGGAAATTTTGAATCAACTTAGTGGCTTGAAAGTGTATCATTAATAGCTAAATGCGCAGTGTGCCTTCGTTTAATTTTTGGATGCTACAATTTCTAGCTCTTTGTTCTTAAACCAATATTGATACATGAGAATGAGCTGGATGCTGAAAATTGCCATGATAATTTCAAGTTGACTTGATATTTACATGTAGTGCAAAATGTATTTATATATGTTGGATCAAAGCCATTTTGATGTTGACATATGTCTGCGTGTACTATCAGGTAGAAATTCCGAATGCATGCGGTGACCTTTTTTATCTGTTATAGAAAATCCATAAAATTCTCTTGAATGGAGACTGGAGCAGCTTGACATTTGTGTCCGGGAAGTTAGCCTGTTTGAGGGTGTTTGCCTCTTTTTGAATTCTGTAAATTCTGGATGATGCAGTGGACTCTTTTATGAGTAATTTGATTCACAATTTGTTATCAGTAAAAATATCCTTTGTCCTTCGGCGGATAAATTACACGATTAGTCTCTCAATTTTGAGTCATTTTCAAATTGATTCCTCGACTTCAATTTGTAATCAGAACGTCTTTCATCTTTTATTTTCTTGCACGATTAGTCCTCTTGACTGGTGATAGTAAATTTTTCAGTTGCCTTGCGTACATGACCGACACGTGAGCCGTTTTTCTCTCATTCACGTCATTTAAGTCATTCACGTCATTTAACGCTCAAAACTAGGTAAATTATACGAATCGTCCTCCAACTTTGAGTCGTTTTCTAAACAGTCTCTCAACTTTGATATTATTGCACGAGTCATCTACTTGATCGGTAAGTCTTACGATTATTTTGCTGACGTGACGTAATAAAATATAATAAAATTTTTTTAACTAGTTGACACCACATAATAAAAAATATTATAAAATTTTAAGGGCACGGGCGAACTGGCAGGAGGGGTGTGTGCCGACCCCCATCTCCAAGCTTGCCCTTTGGCGAGCTAGCATAGGGGGGTGTCGACCCCCTCTCCAAGCTCTCCCATTGGCGAGCTTCGCACAAGGAGTGCCAAAGCCCCCTCGCGAGCTCGTCGACATTCCTATCATTTTTTATTAATTTTTATAATATTTTATTATTATTTATTATGTCATGTTAATAAGTTAATTTTTTTATTAAATTTTATTACACCATGTCAACAAATTAATCATGAGACTGTTTCTTACCAGTCAAATAGATGAATCATACAATAATATCAAAGTTAGGGGACGATTCGTGTAATTTATCCTTTTTTAGCGTTAAATGACGTGGATGATTTAAATGATGTGGATGAGAGAAAAATGGCTCAAGTGTCGACCACGTACGCAAGGCAATCGAAAAATTCACTATCATCGTTCAAGATGATTAATCGTGCAAGAAAATAAAAGATGATGGACGTTCTAATTACAAATTAAAATTGGAAGATCAGTTTGAAAATGACTTAAAGTTGGGGGGACTAATCGTGTAATTCACCCGCCCTTCTGCTTTTTCACATGTTTGTGTGCATAGATTATGAACCTTTTTGCCATGTATCATCATATTTATTTTGTGCAACTGGATGTTATGAACCCTGGTAACTTTGTTATTTCATTAATACACCATCAATTGCAAACTCGGCATGTGTTCAAATGAATGCAACTTCCGGTCTCTAATACAGATTTTGCAAAAGAAATTTCAGTATATTTGGAGCATCAAGAACCTTATTGAAGAATGTTAATGTACAACCCAACCCTCTAAAAAAATACTATACAATTCAAATTTATGTGGTGTGTGAACCTATGCATACATATACGGAGACAATTTAGCAAGCCTTGATGGAACTAGAATATTGTATCTTAGTATGTTAATCAAAGCAGCGCGAAGAAGGTGGCGATGGTGATTGTGGACTTCCAAGAGGTGTTGACGATAGTCATTCTCGATCTCAATTTATAGCGCTCATCCACGATCGTTCTACCTCAATTTTTGGCACAATCATCCACTTTCTGGAGGTAACACAATCGTCATGTCTGTGCCCCTATAACATTTGGTTACGGATTGAATAGATAAGGGGAGAAGCAGTTCACCGGTGGGAGTTCCTCACCGTTGTAGACCGATTTTACTGAAAGTTGCCATTGCACTCCAATACCAATGAAGCAGCACGAGAAGGTGGTGATGGTGATTGGGGACGGTTGATGACAGTCGTTCTCGACCTCAATTTATAGTGTTCATCCATAATCCTTCATCCTCAATATTCAGCACCAATTTTGTTTGTCGACAACGTTTGATTTCGCGATACATGCCTCCGTAATGTTCGATGACGTGTCCATCGATTTTTCATGATTCGTAGTTGGCTTTAATGACAAATTCTTCTGCCCATCGATGTCAACGCTAGTGATCGTGCACACATTTGTTTCGGGTGTGCGTTGTCGTCGAGTCGCGACCGTGAATAGTAGTCGCAGCCCATGATTGCGGTAGTCACCATTTAACATTAATTGCTAGTGTTACTTCAATATGAATGGTCAGTCGGGAGCAGGGACGGATTACATATGGTTGTGGGGTGGTGGGCCCCCCCCCCCCCCCCCCCCAATATTTTGATATTAGTTATAATGTTACCTTATATATACTTGGCCCCCCTCAAATAATCAAATGAGCAATGTTAGGCTGGTGGAATGTATCATGTTTCATACCCTTCTAATTTTCTTTTCTAGCTCCGTCCCTGATCGGGGAGAAGGGTTTTGTGATTGATTCCTTGAGTGCACTGTTAGTCGCATGGTGATGTCTTTCGACTCATCTCTAATTTAATTTTCATGGATCAAATAGATAAAGATAAATCGGTGAAGATCACTTGACTAATTCTACATTTGGATGACAATAAAAGAGTAAACCTTCGATCAAATTCAGAAATAAAATCAGCAATTCCACACAACTCATAGTCGAATTAAAATGAAAAAAAAACCATTTTTTTATTTTTAAGTTCACCAACTTTTTCCTCTTTTATGATATTTAACTCTTCTTTTATAAATTTTGTAAACAAAACATAATTTGCATTGTGGAGATGGGAATCAATTTAGGCGAATTCTTATCTCATGGATAGTTGATTTTTGTTTCTCTTTCATCGGGAAAATGCATTACTTTTTTAATATACAAAAAGAGCCTTTTGACGGTTAAATATTTTCATGAGATTGTCTTGTTAAGGTTTTTCAATAATGGCATGCTTCTGGTATTCAAATTTGTATTATTTATCTATTTTTGTTTCGTTTATTCTAAGGTAGCATGGCAATGCCATCCGGAAGGCCCTACTGCCGTTGGTCCAGAGAGCCCGTCAAATCCAGCTCGATTCGTTTAGGTATATAAAATCCTAATAAATGGGCCGACCAAGCCCGTTATGTTTTTAGGTATTCACTTTTAAATATGTCTTACGTTTTTTTTTATTTTTTTATTTTTTTTAGTTTTTGTATTTGCTTTGAAACGAAGGATCGGGATATACTACCAAAATGTATGTGTCGTCGTATTACTGCAGGACAGGTGGCATGTTAAAAAAAGTGGTACATGACCAAATCAAGTGAGATGAGAACACGACCATTTCAAAATAAATAAGTCATTCTAGTCTATTGTAAGCCACTGTTAGTATTTGCATAACCTAGAAGACCAATTTTGGACAATTAAAATGATCACTTATTGGCTACGTTGACAGAACAATCGGAACATTCCGATTATTCTGCCAAACGCCTTTCGTGAAATGTTCCCGTCACGTGATGTTGGACGAGAACATTTTTCGAAATGTTCTCGTCCAATGTTCTCGCCTTCGAATGTTCTCGTCGAAGGCGAGAACATTAGGCCTTTTTTTTGTCGAGTTGCAATTTTTTTTAAAAAATTTCATCTATTCTTTTAATTATTTTGGTTTATATGTATATATAATTTATACTATATTAATACATTATTTAGGATATTATAAAATAATTTATTAAAAACTATAAAATAATTAGTTCTAATAATTAATAAATATTTTATTAATTAAACTATCCAATGATTTTTTTTAAAAAATAAATTATATTTGAATTTTAAAATCTACGTAAATTATAATATTAATAATATTTAAATGTTTAATCAAAGTAAATAAAAATAATATTAACAATATAATAATTTACGTAATTATAATATTAATAATATATTCTTATTTACTATAATTTTATATCTCATAAAATAATAAAGTATATTCTTAGTTTTTACTTTTTATCCAAACACCCATTAAAATGTTTTCATCACATCAACTTTTTAAATTCCCATCATTACACTTTTTCATCCAAACACCAATCCAAACTTTTCTATTACATCAATTAGTTCTCGAGAATAAATATTTCAAAATGTTCGGGTGCCAAACGCAGCCATTGTAAATATTTGACCAAAAGGATCTTTAATTTAAGATTTGTGTAACCTTCCATCTGCAAGCGAAAGCACACATCAATTGGAACTGAGCTTGTTTCTTTCTTTCTTTAATTTCATCAATAATACAGCGGTAGAACTGTCATGAAGGATTAGTATCCGACATAGCTTCTTGATCAAAGGAATGGTTTTTATCATACTCTTGGACATCAGTGGTCATTGCCAGACCTGCTTGGACCTCAGCAATCAATCATTCTCCTTTATGAAGTATGGGGAAAGAGTAGCAGTATGTACAGGGTTTTAAATGTGTATTTTATTCTCTATCACACTGTAACTAAGAGGACAGATCATTATTTTTTTCCTTCATCTACTATATCTCACATAATTTTTTAAAATTTTTAATACTTGCTTTCCATTTTTAACTTTTTCTCTTTCTCTGTTGCACAAATAACAAAACACATCATTTTTAAGCAATCATGATTAACAAAACACATCATTAAAAGGCTCATTGAAATTAATTTATCACATCAACTTTTTTTTATTTCTTATTATTATATTCTATTACATCTAAACACATCCAAAAACTAATCTCTCCATTTAATTCTTAAAAATTATTATTCTACATTCCAACCGTTACTTAATATGTTTTCTTTTATACGATGTTTAGATATTTTACCTCAGAACTTGGGCCAGTTGCTCAAGTTCTCCAACCACCAACTAAAAGAAAAAAAAATATAAAACTTGAATTTCGGCTCGTGTTTTATTTCCTACTTTTAGCAAGAACATTGGTTCTTGCTAGAAGTAAGACTTTAAACTTGCCTAAAAAAGTAGGGCCACATACTTTTGACCCTATTTTTATGCCTATTTATTAGTTAGTTTAATATTATATTATTATATATAAATATTTAGGCATAGTATTAAATAAGTATTTTATTAATTACTTTAATACTAAATATTATATAAATTTATTATTTCTATTATATAATAAATATTCATACTTAATATTGAATAAGTATGATATTAGGTAGTATGCAATTAACTTTTGCACAATTAATATGTAACTAATAAATCAGGATCGTTAGATCATGATTATATGGTTCAGATTCAACCTCTATTAAATTTAATGTTAAACTATTAAATTTAATCTCAACCATAAAATTATCATCCAATAGTTAAGATTTATTGGATTATAATGAAATAAGAATTCAATATTGGTTAAGTAAATACTAAATAAATGTTTTGTATCTAATCAATTAATTTGTAAGAACTAACAATTTTTTAGACTTTTTACCCAAACATAATACAAGTTTTTGATAGGTTAATTATCAAACATAATATAAGTTTAGATTTAAATATATGATTCATAATTTTATAGAAAAGGTATTTAAATAAATAACCCAAAACCTAAAACAACCACCAAAAACAACAATACTCATCTCATAATAATTCATCATTTGCAATATTCATTTTTGTTGGACTCATACTTTAAAAAATAAAATTCCCTATTAATTACTCCTTAGTCCTTACAAAGAAAAAAAAGTAAAACATTTTTCGTTGGAAATTCTATAAATAAGTCGACCTTAATTGTGGATTTAAGTGTTTATCCTATCACTTCGAATATTATTCGAATATTATGATGATATCGAAAAAAATAAAAATGCAACAATATATATATATATATATATATATATATATATCCCTAGCCTGCAGGAGATAGTTGATGATAATTTAATGCAACATATATTTCTGGTTTTATTAATTAATAATTATGTGGCAGCTGGGTCAACTATATCGAGCCATATAAGGAGAGTGGCCATGCGTCCACCGACTTAAATGACGACAGCCCTACAAGGTCAGCTTTCCCAAAGCAAGGTGGCCCACTTTGGTCATTATTGAGTAATTGTCCGTCACTACAAAAAAATAACATTTGTTTTATGTTTGGTCAAAGAAAGGTCAATGAAAAATATAAACTACGGCGACTTATGGGTAAAAATATTTCATTTTATCTCGTGAATTTTTTCATAATATAATATTTCAAATATTTTCTTTCACAAAAATATCAAGTAAATTTATCCACTTTCAATAAATAAATAAAATTTAATTTTTTTTCATTGCAAATCAAAGCTAACTCAGATTGAATGATCTTCTTTACATTTCAACACTTCTTCTTCAATATTGATCAGCAATTTTCGAATCAAAACCTTTTCATATTTTAAATTCTGGAACATATGAAATAATAATCCTCTTTTGGAATTTTAAATCATTTCCAAAGAAGAAATTGAGGTCTTTTATAAATTTTTAGGTCAAAATTTTTATTTTAAATAGCTGGGCTCAGAAAAAATAACTTAAAACTATAAGATATGTAATTTTCTTCGGGATGAAAGGCGTGCCAATAACATCTACGCTGTCAAATTTTTTTTTCAAAAGTGACAAATAATTGTCTACACGTATACACAGTAGGCTGAAATGGTCCAAATGGGGTCGGTTCAAAAAAAAAATCACTCAAAATTTTTGGATCATTTTTTAAAATTATTCTAAAATAATTCTCTACAGGTATACACGGATCAATTTTTTCGAGTGATCTTTTGAATCCCTATTTTAATAAGATAGTATTCTTAAATATATAATAAATTAAAATTAATGTAAATATATTTAATTAAAACATAGGATATAGTATTAGAACAATTAAATTAAAAATTCTTAATATGATAAGAGCATACTAATTTTTATAAAAAATTATTATACTAATAATAAAAATTTCTTACTTACGAATTAATTTTATAAATAAATTTTAATAAATAAAAATAAACTCCATGTGTCTTTACGATTTTTTGGACATGGACCTAATTTTATCATGTCTATTTCATTCCATTAAAAAGTTGAATTAAATCATATTCGATCTTTTATTTTTTTTCATTTTCGGATTAAATAATTTTTTTGGATCCGTGGAGTTTTTCTTACACCTCTAATACACATAAAAAATTATCGATCATTTTTAAGTATTACAATATATTTTTTGTTTAATAAAATTCATTAATATTTTTATATTTACACATGAGCGAACTCCTCTATAACTATAAGATGACATTATTCTCTCCGCCATCTTAATTTTGGATCGTGTTAAATATTTGAAACATCAAACAGCCCATGTGGAACTCGCTCTCGGCAATTAATGACCAAAAGTAGAGCCTATTAAATAAAACAAATGTGGGCATTCACCGCAAGACCAATCAAAGATTGATTGGCGCATGGTGGGAGACAATTTAGTGGCTTGGTTGCATGCACCACATTGTTTGGGTTGGGACTTGGGGCGTTGTCTTGCTTGTTTCCATTGCGAAGACATGACATGGCCGAATTCAATTGTGGTCACTGACCAACCTCCGTGTCTTCATCTCCTACTTCTTTTTCTTCTTCTTCCTTTTTTTTTCTTCTCTAACCGAAGGAATAAAATGTACATGTCTTTTCTACTTTGAAATGCCAAGGGAAAAAAGGAGAACAATCTCTTGTACATATAACGAATCGAATCAAATGCCACCTACTTTCATATTTACATATTTCAATTAAAAATTCTGATTTTTTAGCTTTTAATTAACATATTCTTTGAGATTACAACTAGAGGTGTGGTGGGCCTTGGCACCTTCATCATCACTCTAGGTTGGAAGGTTCAACTTGTATAATTACACTACTTTCTTTTATTATATTTTTTATTTTCCCCTAATTTTTCGTGTGGACGAAAGTCTTTCTGATGTTACATCCTAAATTTTAATGATAAAAAGTAATCAAAGTTGGAAAAAGGATGTGAAGGATAATAAAGTTTGTGTCAAAGAAAGAGGAAACATTGTTAAGAATAGTTTTCCTTTTGCTGATATGCTTTTCTTGTGGATTGATGCTCATATTCCTGTCAGGATATTGTTTTAATAATAGATAAAAGAAGAATGCAAATTCTTTCTTTTTCTTTTTATTTAGTTTTTTAATGAATTTAATGAGTGTCCACCCCTTTAAATACCCTTATATCATCCGTCGTTGGATGATAGTTCGACGGCCCATGCACAAAGTTCTTTTCTGCGTGATTCAACAATAGTTCAATGGTGGTTTGGCGAGCAATAGTTGGCGGTTCACAGCAATGACGGCGAGCCACAATGGGCGATTCACAACGATGGCAGTGGCGAGGGCAGTGAAGGCAACGATGATGGTGAGGGTTGAGAGCGGCGATGTCATTTTTGTGCCCTAGGATGTAACGATGACGATGACAGGGCATTGGTGAGTGAGGTTGACTCCGGCCACAAGGAGATCGGGGGGCTACGATGGCAAGCAAGGTCGAGTGCGAGTGAGTTCGATGGCGTCAAGCGAGGTCCACGATCGAGGGTTGCGAGCAAGATTGACGACCGAAGGTGAGACGATGAGGTCGAGGACGGTGATAGCTAGGGAGCTTCTCATCATTGTGCCTGCTCGACGTTTGTCATCATTCCTTCTCATCTTGTTCGTCGCCGGCAACATCGAGTTGTAATGACCCCTAAGAGCCCATGTGTCGTCAAGATCACAACCGATGATGCAAATGGTGGCAGAGCGACATCAAGATCGGCGATAAGAGCTTCTCTACTTTAGCCCGCTTCATCAATGATCAGTGCACCAAGTCGTTCTTTCTCCATTCTCTATTTTCCCTCTAGTTTCCCACGTCTCTTTCTTTTCTCTTCCAATTCTTGGTACCACATTTGTTGGCCGATCGTCATTCTTCATGTTTGCCTTTGTTTCATCATTTTTTGTTTTCAGTTTTTTCTCGAGTGACTGTTATGGACATTTAGTTTTCTTCGATATGAGCTGCATCTCCATTATGGGTGGTGTCTTTTGACATCATTTAATGGCAATCGAATCAGAGTTTTTTCAACTCCTTTAGGTCAAGGATGGGAGAAGTTTAGCCTTCGTTCATCCTTCGATGCCCTTGCATTCTTTTGTGTTGAGTATGGAAATGTTAGGTTCGACAGTTCTTTTCTAAGATCGTGATTCTCGGAGCATTTTCCTCTAAAATGTTCTTCATTTTTTGGTCCTTCTTCTAGTCTAAATTTGTTTTATGTCATATTAGTTTTTTCCTCTTGGTTCATTTCTTCCCTTTTGCGTTCCTCTTCCTGTGTTCAAGCTTCCTTTCTTCGAGCATCTCTTTCTTCTTATTCTTTTGTCGTTCTTTCTCATCTTTTGTATCTCTGGTGGCCAGTAAGTGTTAGGCGGATATTCTATCGCCACCTCGCGTCTTCCTCTCTCTCAAGTATTCGACGGATCTGCATGGCCGAAGAGCATGTCATCCATTTTTGTGTTGGCAACCGCAGTGTTGGCCGCAACTGCACCGTCTTGTTGCTTTGCTACTTTTATCGCTGCCTCTTAGTAAGGAGACGACTCCGGCATCTTTATTTTTTTCTAGTTTGTTTTGCTTCCAGTGCACTGACTTGTAGAGTTAATCATGAAAGCTTGGACATCTTCCTCTCCAAGCGTGACCAGTAGATGTTTGATGAATTACCCTCGTTCTATCTTCTTCACAGCCTCAACAACGCTAAGTCAGAACTTCAAGTTGTCGTTGTCTAGTTTCTTCTAGGCATCAACTTGAGAGGGGTTGTTGGAGTTTGTCATCGCCATTAGTTGTAGGTGTTATTAGTTGCAGAGTCTTCGTGCTGTAGCATTTAGACTATAATACTAGTATAATTCCTTTTGTATCAGCTTTAATTTTAGTATAAATAGATGTACAAATGGTTGTAATCAATTGCTCCATTAGTTTGTAATTCATCTTCTTTCTTGAATAGAAGTATACTTCGTCATTTTGCTCCTGCGAGTTCTGTGCATTCCATTTTTCTTCTTTGGCTTATCAATCTTCTCCTCAGATCAACCTCCGACGAAATAGTGGAGCTCAACTTTTGACAGTCCCCATCAAGAACACATACTCACTTATTACTACACGCATAATTATTCATTTATAATTGTACTTAAAGTTTCAAAGTTACTCGACTCAAGTTATAGGAACACATACTCACTTATTACTACACGCATAATTATTCATTTATAATTGTACTTAAAGTAAAAAGTGTAGCACAACACACCAAATAAGAGGAAAACAAATGTACTTGATAGAGAAGAAAAAAATTATTTAGCTATGATGAAGATATTTGTTCCTTGCAATTGATTCACTTGATAGTTGATCATTTGTTCATTCGAGTAGTTGATTATTTGTCAAATGTTATTTTATAGTTATTTATTTAATAAGTATAATTAATTATTATTATAAAAAAGTATTGATATATATCATTTTATGTACTAGACATCATAATTCACGAGAATTCTACTCCTCCACATTATAACCCTACAGGTAATTGATCATAATGCTGATTTGCACATGATACAAAGTCTTATGACGTTTTTTATTTTTCTTAATTACCCACTTGTATTAAATATTTCAAAATTAGTTATTTTATTAGGCATGTGAGACTCAATTAAACATTGTTACTTGGATTTTGCACGTTAGTACGATATATTATTTGTAGTTGAACAAGTTAATCTTTCAAAGTTTTTCGACAAAACATCTAGTCAAAAAAGAGATAACTATGTAGCACCCAGAATAGCCTAATTATCACGTTGTAATTGGATAAATTTTGAAAGAATTGCAAGTTGCGTTGATAATGCTTTCAATTTCAACTTAATTTTATATATTTTCTCTGCTTATGTGATACAAACATTTAAATAATTGGGAAATAAAATCATTCATTTCATATGAGAGTATTGTTATTTAGGCAATAAGAAAAATTAAGGGGATCCCCTTGAAGGGCTCAAGAGTGGAGCCAAATTAAATGATTTAAGAGATTATATATTTTTATTTTGTATTGAGATTTCCTATCTCAATTATTTTGCATATTGCGATCACTTATTATTTCTTTGACATCAAAGAAGAACTCGGTCATCATATGAGAAAGTAATCCAATCGAGAACGAACTATAATAAATCTCATGTTGGGGATAGAGCACTCTGATCGATGAATAATTAAAGCAACGAAATAGAGAAATAGAAGAGAAGATGAACACTGTTATTTAACAAGGTAAAACTTTTTGATCATTGTAAATAAGAGAGAAACAACCACGTGTAAAGGATGTCGCCACAAAAAAAGATCCACTATGAATAAAAAAGTGCATATCATGATAAAATCATAACCCTCATATATAAAGATCCATATCGCGAGGGGCTTCATCTCCGCACCACCCACGACAATCAATGGCAAGTTACAGGATTGTGCCTAACGACCCAAGCCCACCGCTTCCGCTCTAGATCCTCATTTTTCCTTTTTCTTATTTTTTTTCATAATTTTAAGTACATGGTACATAATTCAAGACACATAAAAAACTCTCCAACTTGATTTGAATTTTACAAACTCTCAAACGATAAATGCTCAACATGCTCTTCTTTATCGAAGAGCACATGTGGGCCTAGCTTGATCTTTGCAGAATGTCTGCCAAGTTTGAACATTCGAACTTGACAATAAGTAAATTCTTTATCATCATATCTGCTAGATTGTCATGGGTGCTAATATTCTGAACTTGAACATATTGCTTTTCCACAATATCACGAATAAAATTGTAACGACCCAGATTTTTTTAGGTTTAATAAATAGGTATTTTATTATTTTATTTTGAAGAAATATTGTTATTACTATATTTAATAATTCCGAAAATAAAAATAAAATAATTGAGAGGAGTTTGATTAGGGATAGGATTATTCAATTAATTTCGTAATTTATCTAATTAAATATTAGAATAAAATAGGGAGTGGTTAAAAGGATAAATTAGAGGATTTAATTTGATTGAGATTAGATAATATGGTTAGAGAATAATTAAAAATCTATAAACACTATAAATAAGAGCAGGGGGGTACGAACGACTCCGTCTGCGTGATTTTCGGCTTCGTCTTCGGCGACCTCAGAGGACAAGGCTCGCAGGTACGTAGAGGGGATCCGTAGGTTTATTAGATTATGATAGTTTTTTTTGTAAAGCCTATTCATATCGACTTTGTCGAAAGAAAAAAAAAAATAATGTTACGGCCGAAGAGTTAGGTTTCGGCCGTAATGAAATAATAGAGAGAGGAGAGTAGGGTTTTTACGGCCAAAGAGTTAGGTTTCGGCCGTAATGAAATAATAGAGAGAGGAGAGTAGGGTTTTTACGGCCGAGGAATTTGGTTTCGGCCGTAATGAAATAATAGAGAGAGAAAAGGAAGAAAGAGAAAAGGGGAGATAGATTGGCCGTAAAGGAAATAAAAAAAAAAAGTGTTACGGCCGAAGAGTAGAGTTTTACGGCCGTAATGGATAGGCCGTAACGGGATGGCCGTAACGGAAAGGGAGTAAAAGTTGAAAGCCGTAATGGAATAGGGGTAAAAGAATTTCGGCCGTAATAGAATAGAAAAGGGATTGGCCGTAATGGATTGGCCGTAATGGAATTAAAAGAAAAAAAAAATTGGAGATTAGGTTTTACGGCCGAGAAGTTGGGAGAGAGAAAAGAAGAGAGAGAAAAGGGGGTAACAGAAAGGGGTAATAGAATAGGGTGTAACAGGAAGGCCGTAACAGAAAGGGGGTAATAGAATAGGGTGTAACAGAAAGGGGGTAATAGAATAGGGTGTAACAGGAAGGCCGTAACAGAAAGGGGGTAATAGAATAGGGTGTAACAGGAAGGCCGTAACAGAAAGGGGGTAATAGAATAGGGTGTAACAGGAAGGCCGTAACAGAAAGGGGTAATAGAATAGGGTGTAACAGGAAGGCCGTAACAGAAAGGGGGTAATAGAATAGGGTGTAAAAGTTTATGGCAGTAATGAAATAGGGGATAAAAATTTGGAGAGAGAATTTACGGCCGTAAAAATCAGAGAAGATGGAGAGAAAGAAAAATGATGTTACGGCCGTAATGAACAGAGAGTACTACCTAGAGTTATTATTTATTTTTGAGTAAATTTTAATTACTGATTATTATTGTTGTTATTAATTAATTTGATGTATTAATGATATTGTTGGTGATTGATTTGTTTATACTATGATGAACTTTGATTTTGATTGTATTGTTGACCTACTTAGTTTGGAGTTCAGAATTTATCTCATTGATAATTTATTTAAAGATAGACATTTTAGGTAAACAAGATAAAAGCCGAAAGCTACTGGGCCCATGTTCACTGATTGCCACTAAGCCGGGACCAATTGAATTGAATTGAATTGAATGGGGCAGATAGTGTAAAAACTATGGCTGTCCTGTGTATGGTCACTCGTCCCCCACCATACACGAACCCATTGAATCGTATTGGGCTTGCCGTGGCACTGATCCCCCACTGGCCTGCATGAAAGTGGCATGGTGTCCCTTAATTGACTGAGCGCTCCTCATTGAATTGGATAACTCCGAACATTGAAAATCGAATTGAATTGAATTGAATTGAAATTGGAATTGCAGTAAAAAGAATTAAATCATGGTCATTTGGATATATTGGCATGGAGTTGGCAATTACTATTGCCCTATTGAATTGAATCGTTATTGGCCAATGACCATTGATTATTGAATTGGAAATTGTTAATTGAATATTGATTTATTAATCAGGCAATTGATAATTATTAATTGGAACAATTGTTATTGATTTACATTGGTCTGTTGACCATAGCCTGATATATTGTTCATATTGATAAATTGTTAATTGATTATTGTATTGACTGCTCAATTGACTCATCATTGATTATATCTTATTTTTTTTATTGAGCATATGGATTGTTTAGTAGACCCTACGTACTGAGTATTTTTATACTCATGGATATTTCCCTGTACCTGGATCCGTGCAGGTGAAAGTACTTTGATAGAGGATGACCCTGCAGGTGGCTATGCTCAGTGATAGACAGATGTTGCACATGTTCTAGATTGAGTTGTCTAGTTTTTATTATTTTCGCATTTATTAGAATTGTGAACTTATTAATATTTTAAATATTTTGAATATAATGGATTATTAGTTGTTATTATTGAAAAAGTCTTCCGCATTTATTGTTTATATTCCGCAAAAATGTTTTATAGAAAATTGAGTAGCGCCTCTGGGACGACTCTGAGCACGTGAAAGACACGTGGGCCTCGGGGCGTTACAGAAGGTATCAGAGCCTAAGGAGAGGCACTTCTTAGCTGTCTCTAATAGATAGAATTGAGTTCATGTGCAACTGTCACGAGCAACCACTGCAGCCATCCAGTAGGGTTAAGTAAGTATTGAATTGTGCTACGTATTATTGAGCTCACACTTATGAATTTTATTGTTATTGTTGTGTGAGAACAGACTCCTCCTAAGATGGTATTTCCGAAGCAGATACCACGAGCTCCCAGAAGTGGGCTACAGCGGGTCGGTCAGGAGGCCCAAGGTTCTCAACCTAATAATCAACGTGCCCTGAACCAAGAAATGAGTAGACAACAAGTACATGGCTTCCAAGTGGATCAGGCCCAGGCTAATGGGTACCGAGAGGAACAACTGAGACAGGGACTACTACAATCGGAGTTCCACTCCGTGCACACTGAGTACTCGAGTCCCAATGTGCCACCACATCATGATCGTAAAGACACCATTGAGCGGTTCCTCAGATTGCAGCCCCCTCAGTTCAGCGGGAAGGGTGACTTCGAGAATGCAGAGGAATGGATTGAGGAGATAGAACAGATATTCCTTGAGATGGATTGCGGCGAGGATCGCAAGATAATTTACGCCACCAGAAAACTGACGGCAGATGCCAGAGATTGGTGGAAGGCCACCAAGCTCACTACGTTCTCCGGCCAGGACAACATCACCTGGGGAGAATTCAAGAAGGCGTTCGAGAATCGCTACATACCAGCCTATGAAAGGGGCAGGAAGCAGAAGGAGTACCTGACACTCCAACAGGGTACTATGACTATAAAGCAGTACCTTTCCAAGTTTCTAAGCCTAGAGAAGTACTCCACCTTACAACAGTCGGAACTTGATCGAGTGAAACGTTGGGTGGATGGCCTGAAACCCAACCTCAGAGAAAGGGTAAAGGGGGGTAACTGCCAGACCCTCCAATTTGCTGAAGAATTTGCCATTTATCTAGAAGATGGTGATAAGACAGTCGACAAGCAACAAAGCCAAGCACCGGCCAATCAGTATCAGAACAGATATGGAAACAAAGGTAGAAGACAGGCTAGGCGAGATCCCCGCCGCAGAGATGATCGCAATCGGGGAAGACCATATCCAGCAAGGAATGAGCCTCAACCGCCTAGAGCACCGTGCAACTACTGCAACAGAATGCATCCCGGTGAGTGCTACCGAAGAACTGGAGCGTGCCTGAACTGTGGTAAGATGGGACATTTCGCTAGAGACTGCAAAGAGCCAAGGCGTGCTGGACCTCCGCCGCAACGTAACGACGGACCACCTAGAATGGTGCAAGGTCGAGTATACAACATGAAGCCTGCAGACGAGCAAAGGGCGAATGACACCATCCAAGGTACGCTAAAAATTGATGGTGTTCATGCTAATATTCTCTTTGATTCTGGTGCTACACATTCGTTCATTTCGGAGCAATTCACTCCGTTATTGAGCATAAAGCCACAAGCGACTAGTTTTCCACTCGACATCGGCACACCTCTGGGGTCCATTGTTACCCAGAAGTACATCCCCATGGTGTCGGTCGAAGTGGAAGGCAAGAACTTCTCCGCAGACCTCATCATCATTCCGATTAGGGACTACGATGCGGTGTTGGGTATGGACTGATTGTCATACCATGACGCCTACCTACATTGTCGAGCAAAGAAGATACTGATCGGAACGCCAGGAGGACCTCAGACTGTTGTCAGAGGTACACCACTAGAGAGGGGCAAGATCCTAGTGTCAGCTTTAAAGGCACAAAAGATGCTGAAGAAAGGATGCCGGGGTTTCCTGGCAAGTGTGATCAAGACAGACAGAGTTGAAGTAGATCGAGATAGCATTGCTGTGGTGAAGGAGTTTCCAGACGTCTTTCCAGATGACGTTTCAGGATTGCCACCACGACGGGAGATTGACTTCCGCATTGACTTGGTGCCGGGCACGGCACCTATATCTAAGGCTCCTTATCGAATGGCTCCAGCGGAAATGCTAGAATTGAAGACCCAAATCCAGGAGTTGCTGGATAAGGGATTCATTCGACCGAGCGTTTCTCCATGGGGCGCTCCGGTATTGTTTGTGAAGAAGAAGGACGGGTCGATGAGGCTGTGCATAGACTATCGAATGTTGAACAAGGTCACGATCAAGAACAAGTATCCACTACCAAGAATCGACGACCTGTTCGACCAATTGTCTTCGGCAAAGGTATTCTCGAAGATTGATCTGAGAAGTGGCTATCATCAACTACGAATCACTGATGATGATGTGCCGAAGACCGCTTTCAGAACAAGATACGGGCATTATGAGTTCTTAGTGATGCCATTTGGGCTGACCAATGCCCCCGCAGCCTTCATGGACTTGATGAATAGAGTATTCAGGCCGTACTTGGACAAGTTCGTAATCGTCTTCGTCGACGACATTCTTATATATTCGTCGAGCCCAGAAGAACACGAGGAACATCTAAGAGTTGTGCTACAAACCTTACGGGAGCACAAATTGTACGCCAAATTCTCGAAATGTGAGTTCTGGTTGAAAGAGATTATGTTCCTCGGGCATATTATCAGTGAAAATGGAATATCGGTAGATCCTACAAAGGTGGAAGCAGTTGCCAACTGGGCACAACCGAAAAATGCGTCAGAGATTAGAAGCTTCCTTGGACTTGCTGGATATTACAGGAGATTCATTCAGGACTTTTCCAAAATTGCATCGCCATTAACAAATCTCATTAAAAAAGGCATCAAGTATGAATGGTCACAGAGATGTGAAGATAGTTTTCAAGAGTTAAAGAAGAGACTGACAACGGCACCCATTCTGACCATACCTTCAGGCCAAGGAGGTTATGTCATATATAGCGACGCATGCGGCACGGGTTTAGGATGCGTCTTGATGCAACACGGGAAGGTAATTGCATATGCATCAAGACAATTAAAGAAGCATGAGAAGAATTATCCGACGCATGATCTCGAATTAGCAGCTGTGGTCTTCGCCCTCAAAATTTGGCGACACTATTTATATGGCGAAGAGTTCGAAATCTTCACAGACCACAAGAGCTTGAAATACATTTTCTCTCAAAAAGACTTGAATATGCGTCAGAGGAGGTGGATTGAGTTTCTAAAGGATTATGAGTTCGCTATCAGCTATCATCCAGGGAAGGCAAACTCAGTTGCTGACGCACTTAGTAGAAAATGGGGAGGATCACTCGCATGCCTGAGAGTGAGTCGTTGGAACATGATTGACTGCATTATCCAGGTCAGTCCAGTGACCAGCAGCGACGGTATACGAATTATGGCACACCTCGGCATGCAACCCGAGCTACTATTGAAGATAGGCAAAGCACAACCAAACGATAACGAGTACAACCACCTACTCAAGTTGTGCGAAAAGATTCCTACAGATTTTACGGTCACAGGTGGAGTGATCAGATATAGGGGACGATTGTGGGTCCCCGAGTATGAAGCATTGAGAAGACAAGTGTTGGATGAGTGTCACAAGTCGGAGTTCGCCATTCATCCTGGAAGCACGAAGATGTTCAAAGACTTGCAACGGACCTTCTGGTGGAATAATATGAAGAAGGATGTGGCTGAGTACGTTGCAAGATGTCTAGTATGCCAACAAGTGAAAGTGGAACATCAGAGACCTTACGGTGTACTACAAGAACTTGGAATCCCACAATGGAAATGGGAAAAGGTGACTATGGATTTCGTCACTGGGCTTCCAAGAACTCAACATGGTCATGATGCGATATGGGTGGTGGTGGACCGGTTTAGCAAGGCAGCCCATTTCATCCCCATCAAATGGAAACAGTCTGTCGAAAGTCTGATGGACGTTTATATTAAGGAGGTTATCCGACTACATGGAGTGCCAGTCTCCATTGTGTCGGATAGAGATCCACGGTTTACAGCCAAATTTTGGCGGAGCATCCAAAGTGCTTTTGGAACAAAATTAAATTTCAGTACTGCGTTCCATCCTCAGACAGACGGGCAATCTGAACGAACGATTCAGACATTAGAAGACATGCTCCGTGCATGTGCGTTGGACTGGAGTGGCAGTTGGGACACGCACCTCCCACTGATCGAGTTCGCATACAATAACAGTTACCACTCCAGCATAGGCATGGCACCATTTGCAGCAATGTATGGAAGGCCTTGTCGCTCCCCCATCTGTTGGAGTGAGGTGGGAGGACGTCAATTCTTATCAGAAGAGTTAATGAAGCAAACCAAGGAAGATGCTGAAAAAGTTCACCTTATTAGAGAGAGATTGAAAACAGCATTCACAAGACAGAAAACATATGCTGACAAGAAGAGAAGAGAACAAATTTTTAAAGTGGGAGATCGAGTTATGTTAAAAGTTTCTCCAATGAAAGGGGTAATGAGATTCAGCAAGAAGGGTAAGTTGAGTCCAAGATATGTTGGCCCCTTCGAAGTACTTGCATTGATCGGAGATGCAGCTTGTAGGTTGGCGTTGCCTCCATCATATGGACACGTGCATAATGTCTTTCACGTGTCCATGTTGCGCAATTACCAACATGATGATGCTAATGTGGTGAATATGGAGGAACCAAATTTGAATGTAGATCTGACATATGCTGAGCAGCCTATAGAAATCTTGGAGTACCAAACTAAGCATATGAAGAATAAAATGGTACCCATGGTGAGGGTGGCTTGGACACATCATAGAGATGAAGATGCCACCTGGGAACTGAAAGAAGAAATGAGAAGAGATTTTCCAGAATTATTTAGGTGAGATAATATAACTTCTTTTATTCAAATTCGAGGACGAATTTATTTTTAAGGAGGTTATGATGTAACGACCCAGATTTTTTTAGGTTTAATAAATAGGTATTTTATTATTTTATTTTGAAGAAATATTGTTATTACTATATTTAATAATTCCGAAAATAAAAATAAAATAATTGAGAGGAGTTTGATTAGGGATAGGATTATTCAATTAATTTCGTAATTTATCTAATTAAATATTAGAATAAAATAGGGAGTGGTTAAAAGGATAAATTAGAGGATTTAATTTGATTGAGATTAGATAATATGGTTAGAGAATAATTAAAAATCTATAAACACTATAAATAAGAGCAGGGGGGTACGAACGACTCCGTCTGCGTGATTTTCGGCTTCGTCTTCGGCGACCTCAGAGGACAAGGCTCGCAGGTACGTAGAGGGGATCCGTAGGTTTATTAGATTATGATAGTTTTTTTTGTAAAGCCTATTCATATCGACTTTGTCGAAAGAAAAAAAAAAATAATGTTACGGCCGAAGAGTTAGGTTTCGGCCGTAATGAAATAATAGAGAGAGGAGAGTAGGGTTTTTACGGCCAAAGAGTTAGGTTTCGGCCGTAATGAAATAATAGAGAGAGGAGAGTAGGGTTTTTACGGCCGAGGAATTTGGTTTCGGCCGTAATGAAATAATAGAGAGAGAAAAGGAAGAAAGAGAAAAGGGGAGATAGATTGGCCGTAAAGGAAATAAAAAAAAAAGTGTTACGGCCGAAGAGTAGAGTTTTACGGCCGTAATGGATAGGCCGTAACGGGATGGCCGTAACGGAAAGGGAGTAAAAGTTGAAAGCCGTAATGGAATAGGGGTAAAAGAATTTCGGCCGTAATAGAATAGAAAAGGGATTGGCCGTAATGGATTGGCCGTAATGGAATTAAAAGAAAAAAAAATTGGAGATTAGGTTTTACGGCCGAGAAGTTGGGAGAGAGAAAAGAAGAGAGAGAAAAGGGGGTAACAGAAAGGGGTAATAGAATAGGGTGTAACAGGAAGGCCGTAACAGAAAGGGGGTAATAGAATAGGGTGTAACAGAAAGGGGGTAATAGAATAGGGTGTAACAGGAAGGCCGTAACAGAAAGGGGGTAATAGAATAGGGTGTAACAGGAAGGCCGTAACAGAAAGGGGGTAATAGAATAGGGTGTAACAGGAAGGCCGTAACAGAAAGGGGTAATAGAATAGGGTGTAACAGGAAGGCCGTAACAGAAAGGGGGTAATAGAATAGGGTGTAAAAGTTTATGGCAGTAATGAAATAGGGGATAAAAATTTGGAGAGAGAATTTACGGCCGTAAAAATCAGAGAAGATGGAGAGAAAGAAAAATGATGTTACGGCCGTAATGAACAGAGAGTACTACCTAGAGTTATTATTTATTTTTGAGTAAATTTTAATTACTGATTATTATTGTTGTTATTAATTAATTTGATGTATTAATGATATTGTTGGTGATTGATTTGTTTATACTATGATGAACTTTGATTTTGATTGTATTGTTGACCTACTTAGTTTGGAGTTCAGAATTTATCTCATTGATAATTTATTTAAAGATAGACATTTTAGGTAAACAAGATAAAAGCCGAAAGCTACTGGGCCCATGTTCACTGATTGCCACTAAGCCGGGACCAATTGAATTGAATTGAATTGAATGGGGCAGATAGTGTAAAAACTATGGCTGTCCTGTGTATGGTCACTCGTCCCCCACCATACACGAACCCATTGAATCGTATTGGGCTTGCCGTGGCACTGATCCCCCACTGGCCTGCATGAAAGTGGCATGGTGTCCCTTAATTGACTGAGCGCTCCTCATTGAATTGGATAACTCCGAACATTGAAAATCGAATTGAATTGAATTGAATTGAAATTGGAATTGCAGTAAAAAGAATTAAATCATGGTCATTTGGATATATTGGCATGGAGTTGGCAATTACTATTGCCCTATTGAATTGAATCGTTATTGGCCAATGACCATTGATTATTGAATTGGAAATTGTTAATTGAATATTGATTTATTAATCAGGCAATTGATAATTATTAATTGGAACAATTGTTATTGATTTACATTGGTCTGTTGACCATAGCCTGATATATTGTTCATATTGATAAATTGTTAATTGATTATTGTATTGACTGCTCAATTGACTCATCATTGATTATATCTTATTTTTTTTATTGAGCATATGGATTGTTTAGTAGACCCTACGTACTGAGTATTTTTATACTCATGGATATTTCCCTGTACCTGGATCCGTGCAGGTGAAAGTACTTTGATAGAGGATGACCCTGCAGGTGGCTATGCTCAGTGATAGACAGATGTTGCACATGTTCTAGATTGAGTTGTCTAGTTTTTATTATTTTCGCATTTATTAGAATTGTGAACTTATTAATATTTTAAATATTTTGAATATAATGGATTATTAGTTGTTATTATTGAAAAAGTCTTCCGCATTTATTGTTTATATTCCGCAAAAATGTTTTATAGAAAATTGAGTAGCGCCTCTGGGACGACTCTGAGCACGTGAAAGACACGTGGGCCTCGGGGCGTTACAAAAATGATATCCAACATCAATATACTTTGTTATAATGTAGTTGAACTTTTCTAAGATGTATTGCACTCTAACTATCATAATATATAATAGTAGCTTCCTCCTTCGTAGTGAGCTTCGACTAATTCTCTCAACCAGATAGTTTTCTTTACAACTTCGGTGAAGGTCATGTATTCAGTTTCATTGGCGGATAATGCTACTGTATCCTGCAAAATAGTTTAACTCACAACAAAATTAATAATAGTAAAGACATAACTAGTTAAGGACATTCTTCTATCGAGATTTCCTACAAAGTCTAAATCGACATATTCAATCAATCCAACTGAATTTCTACCAAATTTAAAACATACATCATAAGTATCTCTTAAATGCCTCAGCATCCACTTAACACTTCCTAATGTTTCTTTCTTGAATTAGGCATATATCTACTAACAACACTGACAACATGAGATATATCTGGACGAGTGCAAATCATTGCGTATATAATACTATCAACTGCACTAAAGTAAGGAACTTTCGATATATACCTTTTATCTTCATCATCATAAAGCTGAGAGTTTAAAGTATGCACCAATTGGTGTACCTACAGTCTTTACATTCTGCATTTCAAATCGTTCCAAGACTTTCTCAATATACTTTTGTTGAGTGAGAAATAGTCTCTTTCTGCGCTTCTATTTTTAGAAATTTTCATTTCCCAAATCTTCTTTGCTACTTCAAAATTCTTTATCTCAAATTAAGAACTTAATTTGTTAATTTTATATATGCCTTTTGCTGCAATTAACATATCATTAATATAGAGCAACAGATTAATGAACCATCATATTTATTTTTGCCAAAATCAATCCTTAACATGAATGAATGAATCAGCAAGTTGATTCAAGTAAACACAACTATCATATTTGTTTTTGACAAAACTAATTCTTAACATGAATGAATCAAACCTTTTATATCCATGTCGATGAGATTATTTAAGTCCATACAAGAACTTCTTCAGATGACAAATTTAACCTTCTCTACCTTCAACATGAAAACCCTTTAATTGCTCTCTCTCTCTCTCTCTCTCTCTATATATATATATATATATATATATATATGAATTATTTCATCTGACCATCCTTAAACTATTGCGATTTATTACATCTAACCCCAAACTACGAACTTCATTTTTTGGATACCTAAACTATCGCGATTTTTCTAGTTTGATCCTTCCATCGACTTCTCCATTATTTTTCATTTTTTACATTTGTGAAAAGTCTATTATGTCCCTGTGTTAGTCCACTTTTACATAAAAAATATAATAATGAATATAAAAATAATTTTAAAAAAACAAGGGGGGGGGGGGGGGGGGGGGGGGAGGTCGCCGCCCCACTTTCTCTTTCCCGAAAGGGAGGGGGTTGCCAGGAAAGAGAGAGAGAGCCCCCCCCCCTTCGTCGACGAGGAAGTGACGACCTCCTCCCCTCTTATTTTTTCTTTTTTTAAATTATTTTTATATTCATTTTTATATTTTTATGTAAAAGTGGTGACGTAAGGGTATAATGGACATTTCACAAATGTGAAAAATGAAAAATAATGGAGAAGTCGACGTAATTAGATGATAGGACCAAACTGAAAAAATTGCGATAGTTTATGTACCCAAAAAATGAAGTTCAGAGTTTGAAGTTAGATGTGGTAAATCGTGATAGTTTAGGGGTGATCAGAGGAAATAACCCTATATATATGTATATATATATATGTGTATATATATATATGTATGTATAAAATCTTCTAGATCGTCATGTAATAATGCGGTCTTAACAGTTTAATTGCTCAAGTTCAAAATTTTACAAAGCAATAGTAGCAAACAAAGTACGAATAGAAATATGTTTCACAACAGGAAAGAACACATTATGAAAATCAACACCGTCCACTTGAGTATAAATTTTTGCCACCAAACTTGCTTCATACTTTATATCTTCATTATTGATCTCTTCATTCTTCTTGAACACCCATTTGGAGCCAACGATTTTCTTATTCACTGATTGTTTTACAAGTTTTCAAGTGTCATTTTTTTTGTAGAGATTTTATCTTCTCTTGCATATACTATTAATCACTTATTGCAATCAGTTCGAATAGCTTCATAATAAGAGGAATGATTAAGTAAATCAATATCTTCAACAACACTTAATGCATATGCCATCAGTTCTTCAAAACCAAGTCTTTGAGGTACTTTTTTTTCCTTCTCTGTCCGTCACGAACTAACATGTATTGTTGTTGCACCTGCGATGATGTATGAACTTTAGGAGAATTGATAGTATCTAGAGCATCATTTTTTTCATCAAAAGGACTAAAAAGTTCTAACTCCACCTTATCAAAAGTCTTTTGTTTTTCTGTATCATCAATAAGAAAGAAATATTTTTCTCGAATGAAACATCACAAATTCATCAAAAGTAGCATCTTTACTTATAATATTTTTTTTGATTTTAGGACACCATAATTTATAACCTTTAACACCAAATATATAACTACTAAATATGCACTTCCTAGCTTTAGCTTCAAGTTTTCCATTATTAACATGTGCATATAGAGGACAATAAAAAACTCTCAAATGTAAGTAATTAGGAGAATTATCTGACCACACTTCTTCAAGAATCTTTAAGTCCAAAGATCGATGAGGAGATCGATTCACTAAGTGACATACCAAGTTGACACTACCCGAAACTCCTTGTCAAGTCCTACATTTGACAACATACACTGAGCTCTCTCAAGTAAAGTTCTATTCATTTTTTTTTGCGACTCCATTCTGTTGTGAAGTTCTCATAACTATATGATATCTTGCAATTCTTTCTTTGTCACAAAATTTATTAAACTTAAAATTATAGAATTCTAGTCAATTATCAGTCATCAACCTCTTCACAACTTTTTCAAATGACTTCTCTAGTAAAGTCAAATTTTTCTAGAGAAGTCATCAATAAATATTAGCAAATATTTATTTCCTCCATTTGAAGGAACCTAAAAAGGACTCCATAAATATGAATGGATGTAATAAAGGGTTCCCTTCGTCTTATAAATGCTGAACCAAAACTAACTCTCTGCTTTCCGAAAATACAATGCTCACACAGTTCTAGTTTTTTAACTTTTGCACTAAGAAGAAGACATATATTATTGAAAACTTACATGCCCTTCTCACTCATATGGCTCAAACACATGTGCCATAACTTTGTGCAATCTTCTTCTAAAGTAGATGAGATTGCTACTTAATCTGTCACAGTCGAATCTTGAAGAATATATAAACTATCGATTTTGAGACCTTTCATAAGCACAAGAGCACCACGAGAATCACGAGAAATCTTCATTCCATTAGACTCAATAACAACTTTGCAATAATTTGAATCTAATACACTGAACGAAATGAGATTTTTCTTCAGATGAGAAACATATCTGACTTCAAATAATGTTCTAACAATTCCATAATATATCTTAATTTGGACGTATCCAATATCAACAATCTTACATGTGCATTGTTATCCGTAAGAATGACTCCACCTTCAACAAATTTATAGATGGAAAACTAATTTCGATTATGACATATGGTATGAACATCTAGAATCAAGAATCTATTCATTTGATGATTTGAATTTATTTGATGTCGTTACCAATAGAACAACGTAATTCTCACTCTCGGCTACACTCGCATATGCAACATCAACCTTCTAATTTTCCTTCTCATTGCTCCCATTCATTCTTTTATTCTTGTTTTGTAATTTGTAACACTTTGCTTTGATATGACCCTTATTCTTACAGTAATTGCAGATTTTGTCTCTATTCTTCGACTTGAATATGTATTTGTTTTGATTTTAATTTCTTGTCTGATGTCTGTCTCTTGCGTTCAGACCTGAGGCTTGATTAGATTTGCTGCTGGATTCCAACTCATTATCCATTTTTTCTTTAATGATAAGTATGTCATTAACATCTTTAAAAGTAAGTTTATCCCTGCTGGATCATAGTTTCTTTAAAGGTCTTATATGAATATGACAAAGAACACAAAAATAATAACGTCTGATCTTCATCATCGAAAGGTCTTATATGAATATGTGATTTGATTGACGTACCTTAGATGCTGCTTCAACACAGGTCGATTTGCTAGGATTTTTGCCAAATATAGAGTTTCTAACTTTGTTCAGAGATCAGTCGTCGTCTTCTTTGTAAGAATTTTCTGAGGAACATCATTCGTCAGGCACAACAAAATCACTGACATGTCTCTCTTATCAAGTTCCTCCCAAACGGACATCTCCATAGCTTCAGGATTTTGACCCAACAATGCCTTCTTCAACTCGTTCTGAATCAAGATGGCAAGCATCCGAACTTGTGACAGACTGAAATTTGTATTCCCGTCAAATTTCTCGATATCGAACTTCATTATAGTCATCTTCGTAAAAAAAACTCGACTTTGATACTAATTTGTTGAGAATAGAACATTCCGAAGATCGATGAATAATCAAAGCAACGAAGTAAAAAAATAAAAGAAAAGATGAACACAGTGATTTAACGTGGTAAACCCCTCTTGATCAACGTGAACAAAAAAGAAACATTCACAGACAAAGGAGATTGTCGTTAGAAAAAATTCATTACGAGAAAAAGAGTGTACATCATGATAAAATTTTAACGATCCAAACCCTTTGCTTTCGCCATATATCCACATTTTCCTTTTTTTCTTATTTTTTCTTTCATATAATTCAATGGCACATCAATGTACGTATGTTTTCCTCTTTTCTTATAACAAGTTAGATGTTATATATCACTACAAGAAATTGTAATTTTTTGACGGACAATTTTCGACGGATAGAAATCCGTCGCAATTTTCGACAGATTTTGTTACGGAAAAGTTTGCGACGGATTTTTCGATGGTTACAACCGTTGAAAATGAAAATAATAAATTATGTAATTTGTTATATTATTATTTTATTTTTTGACGATTAGGAACATCGATATTTTCGACGGATATCCATTCGTCATTATTTTCGACGGATTTTCTGACGGTTACAACAGTAAAAAATGAAAATAATAAATTATGTAATTTATTATATTATTATTTTATTTTTTGATGATTAGGAACGTCGATATTTCCAATGGATATCCATCCATCGTAATTTCCGATGGTTACAACCGTCGAAAATGAAAATAATAAATTATGTAATTTGTTATATTATTATTTTATTTTATTACGGTCACAACCATCGGTAATTTTTAAAATAATTAATATTTACTTTTTCGACGGCCACGGAATAACGAAATTTTAATTGCGCTATGCTTTTCTTTTTGTTTTCCCGCTTTCTCATTTTTTCACCTATATATATATATTACCCCTTATTTCTTTCCTCCTCTCCTCTCCTCTCTCTCTCCCTCTCCCCTCCCTCTTCTGGCCGGCGAGCCTCTGATCGGACGTCAAGCATCGACCATCGACGACCCTCTCCGCCGGCGTCTCTCTCTATCTCTCTCCGGCCCGGACCCCCAGGCGGCCGGATCTGGAGCTGGCGGCCGGATCTGGCCGCTGCTTGCCGGATCTGGCCACCAGCGGCAAGATTTGGCCGTGGCGGCCGGATTTGGCCACGCCCGGATCTGATCGCAGCCCGATCCGGCCGCTAATTTTTTTATTTTTAAAAAATTCTTTGCAACGGTTGCAACCGCCGAAAGATCGACGATTGCAACGTGCTTTGAAAGTTTCGACAGTTGCGGGCATCGAAAACTTTTGACGGTTGGAACTGCCGGACTTTTCAGACGGTTATAACCGTCGAAAACTTTCGACAGTTCGAATCGTCGGGACTTTTCGGACGATTAGAACCGTCGGCCGGGACTTTTTGGACAGTTAGAACGTCGATATTTTCGATGATTTTTTTCGACCGTCGCAAATCGATTTGTGACGACCATTTTTTCGACTGATCGATTCCGTCCGAAAAATTATCGAAAAGTGTATTACCGACGCTTTTTGGGCTAATGAGAGATGATTTTGACTGTCTGTAATTAGCGTTTTTTTGTAGTGTGTGTGGTAAATTAAATAGTCATTTACATACAAGAAGCCTAAAAATGTTGTCACTTTTTAGAAAATTATGCCCCTAAAGTCACATGGCATTAATTTTAACTTAATATATAAATAATATGGTTTTGAATAATGAGATTTAATAAGTCGTTCATCAGTAGAATCGTCCAAATGCATTCAACGTACTTCTAAAGCAAAGGGCGCTCCCAAGATGAATATATATATTTATTGTACAATTAATATGCATTCAATGAATCTAAATCATTGAATGATGATTACATAATTAAGATTAAATTTAATAACTTAATATTTAATTCAATAGAGCTTGAATCTTAATTATATAATCATGATATGACGATTATGCTTTATTAATTATACGAAAGTTAATTGCATGCTACTTAACACATACATATATATATATATATATATATATATATATATATATATATCATTTTATGTGGTTTATTAGCAAATGGACAATTCATGTGATTAAAGAATGACTTATGACTCCTTTGAGTCACGACTTATTGATTTTAAGAGAGAGATAAATACCTTTGTAGATTCCACCGCGTTGGAGAGACATACCGCGAAGGAAAGCATGTGACATACAAGCCGTAGCTTTCAAAGTGACGTGTTGGATCTCTCTCACTGTGTGACCAAGATTTTGCATGCATGGAGATGGAGCCTTGCATGCATGGAGATGGAGCCATGGGTTCTGTTTTCTTAGAAATCAAGATTCAAGACAAGCACCTACCCAAATCTAATCACGAGCCGAAACAAAAGTTGTTAACATCATCATCGGCATCACGATCGAGTGGTCCTTTTCTTTCTTGTATTCGCTCCCTGTTCATAATTTTTCATTGAATGTGTAGATTCCTTCTTCATAGTAATTAATTATAATCAAATAATTATTGTTGTTTTGTGCATATACATGCCTGCAGACTTTAATTACATCTACACTTGTTTATTTTTTCTCATTCGATGAAGAATTTTATGTAAAGTTCTCGAGAGTTGATACAAATCATTCAAAGAAAATCAACTTAAACTCTATGAATTAATTTACAGTACCCAACAAAGATTAAGGATTATAATTTGAAAATCAAGTATTGAGATGTAAGAATTAATTAGTTATGACATCTTAATTAATTATATCACCATCATATTAATTTTTTTCTCAATTAACAAGTACCACCTTTAGCGAATATATTTTACGTAAGTATAATTTTGAATTTGAAATCTTTTAATTAATAAAAAAATATTTATCACTTACTCCTACTTTAATTCTTTTTTTTTTTGTTTAATTTGAAAGACACATTTTGAGACACCTCCTTTGGAAGTGTGCAATTATTCAAATCCTGTGGGATCAGATTTTCATTCTTGGGGAAAAGAGAGCCATTAAGTACCTAATGATCATGTTCAGTCATTCCGTGGATTCCTGGCCAAATATTGGATCATAATCATGAGGACATCCGTGGAGTGGAAGGGAAGACTACAAAAAAAAGGAGAAATTATAAAAAAAGCAGTCGAGTAGAAAATAAAAGGCACAAAAAAAAAAGCTCGATCGGAAATATGCATGGGAAGATGGAGTAGCAGCACGATCCAACAGAAAGAGAGGATGCACGAAGAGTCTTGCAAAGAGAGTGGAGTGCTAATGAAGGTGGAACAATGGAGCTATTTGAAGGCAAACCTCACATATGTATATGAAACATTTTAGACTAGATTTCTGTATGTATTTGAAGGCAAACCTCACATATATATTATTCAATTATATGTTCAATTAATTTGACATTGAATTGGTCAGACTGACTTCCATTCTCCACAAACCCTTTTTCAATAAAAAAAAAAGAAAAAAAGAGAAATATTTGTGCATGGTGTTCAAACCAAGGAATATGCTTCTAATTTGATCATATTAATCATCAGAAGAAGCCACGTTATGCATGGTGACCATTAGTGCGCAATTAATGCATATATGCATGCTGCATGCATCCACCGGTATACAATAATATTCTCTAATATAACAATGTCGCTGATGCAACATATGATTAAAGAGTTCAATTGATTTAATTTCCTTTTATACAAATGACATGTCTTATAATGCAAGCACAGGTAGGGGTCTAATATATTAAGGTATAAAGTTACCTTTTTTTTTTATAAAAGAAGTATTTAGTTAGCTAAAAAGTTTGTTTTAATGTTCAACGTGCATAGTAAACATATCTGAGATTTGGGACGGAATCTCAACTTTGTAAATTTTGTATTTATTTCCTTTTTGATGACATGTGCATTATATATTTTATGAAACAAATTATCATAGTTTTTTTATGCTATTATGTCTGCTAGCAATATGTAAACTTTTCTTCTATAGTAAATATTAAAATTTATTATATATCTACTTTTTTGTTAGTATCGTATATCAATTCCAACAATAGTTAAGATTAGATGCATTATATTAATATATATACTGATAGACACTACAAGAAATTAATCAATTAGCGACACACATATATTGACTCTAATGCGTCACTAATTTGTCGCTAAACAATGTATGACGAATTAGCGTCGCCTACGTGTCATAGTCATGGCGACACCAAAGGTCCGACGCTATTTGCATCGCCGTTACTAGTTCGACGCTAAAATGGCGCTGGAGTGTGCGACGCTAAGGTGACACCGGGTTGACGCTAAAATAACGATAATATGACGTTATTTTGACGCTGGTATGGCGCTAAAACAATGCTTAAGTTTATCCTCGTCGTTGGTTGTGGTGCTATGTAGATGCTATTGTGACTCTAAGTGGACGCTAATGGAGCGCTAATTTGCGACGCTAAAGAGACGCTAAGTACGACATCTTCATCCAATAAAAAAACATGTTTTGTACAATCTAATTTACATCTCACATTTCACATTTCTTTACACAAGTTTAACTACGATACTCGATCATGTACACGTTCTAATTAGGTTCATCAAATTTATCAAATTACACATTATACATCAAGTTCACATATACATTTCAAATTACACACATTCGAAGGGGAGAAGGTGGTGCAGGGAGAAGGCGGCGACGGGGGCAATACCAAACACATGGGGGGCGGCAACGGACACATCAGGGGCAGCAGCGGACACATCGGGGGCAGCAACAAATGACGTCAGGGAGGCAGGCGGTCGCGGCAGCGGACAACGTCAGGAGGCGGCAGCGAACGACATCAGGAGGCAGGCGATGGCGACAGCGGACGGCATCAGGAGGCAAGCGGTGGCGACAGCAGACAACATCACAGAGGCAGGCGGCAGTGGACGCGTCGGCGGGAGAAGGCATCGAAGGGAGAAGGCATGTTGGAGGGGAGAAGGCATGTTGCAGACATTCAAAGAGGGAGAGAAATCATCTTAATCAAACGAGGTGTTACGAATCATCGGATTAAAAGAACGGATGGCCATGATTCGTTCCTTGATGAGCACACGGATCGCTAGTTAGCGACGCCAATGATGCGATGCTATTGAGTCGCTAATATGGCGCCATGTTGTATGCCAAATAGCATCTCAAGTTAGTGACTCAATATATTGTGACGCTAAGTTAGAGTATCACGTCGCATTGGCGCCGTGCATTCGAGACGCTAATTTAGCATCACAGCTTTGCAATGTTATTGTGGCACTAATGTGACGCTAAAATTATAGCGTCGCTATTGTGACGCTTAAGTGACGCCAAACTATATGTATGTATATGTATATGTATATGTATATGTATAGACCATTTTGAATACTTTTTAGATTTGGATACAAAAAAAAATTCTAAGAAAATTGACATTTCTCAGAAAAATTTGAAAACTCTATATCAACTAAATGGGACCGACTTCTAAGCCCTCCCGAAAGTCGATTTTGAAGAATGTGCATTTTTAGATTTCTTAGAGTTGATGGAAGTCTTGAGGAATTTTTATAATTACAAAAAATAAGTATTTTGAGAATCGGAAAAAATGGAAAACACGTGAAACATGATATGTTTGCAATACCCAATCTTCTCGAGCCCTTCGAAATGCCTATTTGTTGGTAGCAATCCGATCTAGGACCGCGGAGAACCGACCGTTTCTATTTCAAAATTTTGTCCATTTTATTGAATTTCTTCTGACCTCCGATTGCCGCGATTCTTGTGCGGGTGGACAGCTTGTGTCAAACTCTACGAGTCCACAATTTTTTTCGACTAACCACTAGACTCACATCAAAGATCGTCGAAAGACTTTTTTTTCTTAGGTTCTTAACTCTACCGTACGACCTCCTAAAATCGTCAAAAAATGCTGAAAAATCTGTGTTGAGTGCTCTATGGGGGACACAAATTTTGTGATGATCCAACGGTCGGATCTCCAGCAATCTCCATTTGAATTTCTTAAAAAATGAAGAAGCACTATTCCTCCAATTTTGAAATTTGGGAATTAAAGTATAATGTATGTATAGCATGGCATATTAACTTTTGTATATTATATAATAGAATAAAGGTAAAATGTAGGTGTTGAGCGCCCTTTGCTCAGCACAGTGTGAAGCGCGATCATAGCCGTCCAATGGAAATCCGTCAGCTCATGCGATTGCGCGCGTCGAACCATCAAGATCCCATCCGATGGTGGTCATCCATCTCGCGAGAAATTGGTGGTCGTCCTCTGTCCTCTGCGAATCCCTCTCCTCTTTGTGAATCCATTAACATCTCCGGCGATGCAACACCGAGCTCCCTCTCTCGTCCAACGAATCTCTCTCTCCCTCTCTCGATCTCTGGCGAGGCAAGGGATGGGGACGAACAGTGGAGCGATGGGGCCATCAACCGCGATGGAGAGCGGGAGGACATTTGTGTCGGATCTTGATCTCCAACAAGGCGACACCAATGGGGCCATCAATCGTGAATCCCTCTCTGTTTGTCTCTCTTTGTTTATCACTTGACTGCAAGTCATTGCTGGCGTCCGATCTCGGAACATGGGGGATGGATTCGCAGAGGCGGCCGGAGGTCGGTGAATCTCGATCGGAGGAGATCAAGAGAGGGGAGATCGAGAGCACCAACCATCGGATCCCTCGATTGTCGGCGTCGTGGCCTCCAGTTTGCCGCCCTCATCATCGCTGCAGCCTCCCACACTCTCTCTCTGTTTATCACTCGACCCGCGCAGGTCAGCACCGATGTTGGAACGATCAGAGGAGATCAAGAGTGGGAGAGAGGGGGAGATCGAGAGCACCAACAATCGAATCCCTCGATTGCCGGCATCGCGGCCTCTTGTTCGTCGCCCTCGCCGTCGCTGCATCATCCTGCACCACCGTTGATCGAAGAGCAGATCATTGAAGTTCGAATGGACGTGAGTGAGAGAGAAGGTTCGAGAGTGATTGATGTCAAAATCTCGCGAGATCTCGTGAGATGATCGTGTGAGCCCACGAATCTCTCATGGACGACTATGATCGCACTTTGCATGGTGCTAAGCAAAGGGCGCTCAACACCTACATTTTACCCATAGAATAATATAGTATAGCATGGTGTATAATATAGTATAATATAGTTTAGTATAGTATATAGTATAGTATCGTATAGTATAGTATAGTATAGTATAGTGTAATATAGTATTGTATAATATAGTATAGTGTAGTTAGTATTATAGATTATATTAAAAAGAGCATAAGAGACTTAGCGTCGACTATACTATATATACATTATATGACATTAGCATCCACTTAGTGTTGATTTAGCATCGCGTTCATAGTGACGCTACGTAGCGTCTCATGCTTGTGACGCCAATGTAACGCAAGAAGCCAGCGCTAATATCGACTCTTACATTCCGTCGATTTAGTGTCACTTCGCTTGTGATACTAACTTAGCGTCGCAGTCCTGCGACGCCAATATAGCGCTACCATCTGCCGCGTGTTTATTAGTTTTCATGCGTGATAATAGCACCGAAATAGTGTCGCTTTGGCATCTCACTTAGCGTCTACTTTTTGTGACGCTAATGAGATGCTATATGGACGCTATAGAGAGACATTTAGCGTTTCCTCTTGTCGACCCAATGATGGCGCTATTGTGACGCTATTAGCGTCAATTTAGAGTCGCGTAATATGGCGACACTAATTTGCGTCGCTATTCAGTAGTTTTCTTATAGTGAGATATACATCCTATAATCAAGAGTAATTAACTAATCTAACAAATTTTATTCATCACTATGCAATCTACCTATGTGATTTGTGTGTGTGTGGGTGGGTGGGTGGGGGGAGGGTATACTTTATAAATAGCTAACAAAACTTGGGAGGCCGAAATTTGTTAATAAAATAATGTAACTCTATATTTGATATGTTCATTAAATACTCACTTATTCAAATTTGTACTAGTACTTATTTCACTAATAATACACGTTATCATGTTTTCTATTTAAAATAATAATATTTTATTAATAGAAAAATATAAAATATCTTCCACACATAACAGCTTATTCATATGAAGATATTAATGTTTAGATAATTATTTGTTTGAAATCTGTATTATGACTTATATAAGTGTCGGTTATCAGTAATATATACTGTAAAATATATGAAGTGCCTCCATCGGCCAGTCACCCTCAGTCCCTCACCCTCACCGTCGTCCCAGTTTCATCAAATCTCGTGAGTTGGCAATAGAGAGAGAGAGAGAGAGAGAGGCAGGCGACTCCATGCGGCAACCACTCGTTCCATGGCTGCATACATTGGATTGGGACCCCCGTGCCATTAAGTAGCTGCATCTACCAACACACAACTCGCAAGGAAGCAAACACGGATTCAGTTAATACTCCCTCCTCCCCCTCCCACTTCCGCCCATAATTAATGGCGCGATTTTGCATATTTTTAGTAGATTTTTTTTTATATTTCAATATATTTAATAGAGAACGAATATGACCTTTTCTATCTTGGTGATTTCAGTTTAGCCACGAGACAAGATATTTAAATCGATTTAGTTGTTTAACGCCGGAATGATTTGAGGTCCACCACCTCGATATCATATATATTTGAGTCCTAATTTAATAACCAAGTTGCATGCATGGAGCTTAAAACAAAGGTTGTCAGTTGTCATTGATCAAACTCGGCTGTACGTAGTTCTACAGTTCTATATACACAAAGACAAATATATTTTTAATCTCATGATAATTAGGTTTAGGTCCCCATTTCTATATCTTTTTGGCATACTAATTACGAAATAAACTATGAAATCTGCTATCAGACGTACATGCATACACACAATTATTATTAATTAGTAGTAGAACAACCTGCAGACTGCCGAGGGACTTGTCAGTGTATATACAAAAATGATTTGGTACTATAAGCAATGTTGACTCATTGGCCACTTGATACATGATTTTTTCTTGTATTCTCTTCTGTTTTGTTAATTTATTCAATATTCTTGTATTACTGCTAGAAATAGAAAATTTTATATAATTCAACAATTCAATACGTGCATTTCTTTATATTTGGAATTCTCCAAATTACTAGCATATAATTAATTTGGTGTCAAATTGAGAAAACAAAAAGATGAGTTAAATATACAATTTTATTAATAAATTATGCTAACCAAAATTAAGTAAATACATATAGAGTTGCACGCGCTTTGAGTACCAAATTAATGTAAAATTAAGCACATTATTCCCAACTGCTAAACTGTCGGCGTTGGGCAAGATGGATCTAGCACATGCTTCCTTGACGCCTCAATTATTTGATGGAAGCTGCAAGTAGTCACTTTATGGTTCAATCATTCCACTCTCCTTGTAATGCCTCGAAATTCACGTGACTTTCGCGTACTCAGAATCGTCCCGATACGCTACACAAATTTATATAAAATTATTTTGCAAAAATTAAATTCTATTAAATATGAAAATAATAATAAGATCATCTAAATATCCATAATGTCGAGGGACTGGAAATGTGATCTCAATATTAAAAGTGCGAAAAATAATAACTAATCAATAAGTATAATAGGACATAATCCTACACCACGTGCAACATCTTTATCATTAAGTCTGACCACCTGCATCACCATCCAGATGCAGATAAAATAAGTATAAAAATACTCAGTATATAGGGTCTAATCATAACAATATATAATGAATCAAAAGTGCTCAATAAATCAATAACGATATGCAATGATAAACAAGATCAATGTGGTAGGAACTCAATCATAAAGAGATCAATATATTAATAAATCAATAAAGCCATGAATTAATAAAAAGGATCAAGTAAAAGGTCAAAGATTAATCACTATTAATTAACGATTATCAATTATCAATTATGTATGATCATTATGACACTATTCGATTTAATAATTTCGATTCAATTATCAATATAAATGGTCATTGTCCAATAACAATATCCATTCGAGTCAATGGGCAGAGGCAAAGCCAGTCAACGTCAATATCCGAATGACTATAATTCAATTCTATTCTATTCTATTCGATCCAATTCAATTTCAATTTAATCTTTGGAATTATCCAATTTAATAGGGAGTGCTTGATCAATTAATAGAAACTCTATGTCTCTTTTATATAAGCCAGTGGAAAATCAAACCATGCAAGTCGCTCTTCAACAATAGCGCTAATAATATCTTCGTGATAGCAGGGGACCATAGCCATCACAGGATAGTTATAGTTTCCTTAAAGAATGACGTCTTAAACCTTTAGATACACTATCTGCCCCATACAATACAATAACAATATGGCCCAGGGGCTTAGAGATAATAGAAAAATATGGAGACCCAGCAGTTTTCATCTTTTATCTTGTTTACTTAATGAACCTATCTTTAATAATTTAATTTAAATTAAACAAGGACCCAACAAAAGAAACTAGTGGATCAATATTATAATGGATCACACGATCTGATAGAATAACGATGACTATAATCTCAAATCAAATTTAAGAGATATGATGATGTCAGATGTGTCTATGATATGATCAGGGATGGTTAGGAATCATAATCTATAATAACTATTCAATTTTCTATTATAAAATATCCATAATTATGTTTTCTATCCTCAGAACTCGGCTCACGTCGTGTGGAACTAGGGTGTTCGGAGATGTTCAAAATCACTTTGTCTAGGGCAAACCCGGACCGGGTGTACAGTGAACCGGGCCGGGTCGGCTGGTTCACCCTTAATCATGATCACGTCGCAACTCGAATCGAGTTGAAGCCTGAACCCGGACCGAGTCAATAAGAACCTGGGCCGAATTGGACAATCTGATCCGGTTCCAAGTCTAACTTGGTCCGAATTCTATAAAATTCGGCCTGGTACAGTAGAACCCGGGCCGAGTTCTGCTGCCGACGGAGAACACATTTCGACGCGACTTTCTGATCATCATAACTATGTCATACGATGTCATATATCAATGAATTCTCGGTACAAAAAAGAAGAGAATAGAGTTTTATGTCACATAAAATCGACGACATAGGGATTTTCTACGTACCTAAAGTTGGCTGAAAAATCAACTGCAGTCCTTTCTCTGGAAATATGCACGAACGCCAATCTTTGGCCGGCGATTTCTCTGTCCCTTCGAAATAAGCCACCGCGTGTTCTCTGAAATACCTTGGTTCGTGTGCAAACGAGAGAAAAGAGAGGCTCGTGGTAAAGAATTATGTTTGGCTGAAAAGATATTTTCAGCCATCTTTTAATGCATATTTATACACGTAGGCTTGAGATTTCAATTCTATTAGGCTTTGGACTCTTTTAAAATCAATCTTGACCATCCATCACAACTTAATCATCCCATAATTTTCAAATTTAGTTAAATCCGAATTTACTTAATAACTCCATACTTATCTCTATAACAATTCTATCTCTATTCAAATTCCATCTTATCTTTCCAACTTATCCCATACTTTTCATCAATTTTGAAATTAAATAATTTCATAATATTATAATAGGGATTTTTAGATCTATTACATTAAAATCAATATCTTTTGTTTATTTCTTGAAAATCCAAGTCGTTACCTAATACATGTATTATAGGATTTAGGATACGTCACGCATAAGATCGCCGTGTCGACTAAGCATTTCAAAATTTCATAGAAGATTAATAATAGTTGTGCCTAATTAATTTTCATTTTGATCACCATTATGTCTACTATTGAGAGGCAAGAGCATCACTTGGACTATGAACCTTTTACTGAAAAACAATGGACTATCAACCTAATTAGTCTACCAATTGAAATGCATTTGTAAGTTGATTGTTACTCAAAGTTTGGTTCTATAAACAATGTATACAAGTTTATTTGGTATGAGGTGAACGCAATTGTGTTGAGGATTGCCTAAGGAAAAATTACACCAAATGCCTTCTAACTTTAGTTTGTAACAACGATGTCCACCATCTTTTAATTTATTTCATCTGATGACCTCTTTATCTGGGATAGGCGGTCTCCCGGTCGTAGAGCTGACGTAGCACAAATATGGTGTTGACATGGCAATATGGTGTGGCAATATTAAAAAAATGTCACGCTTATGCCAACGAGATCATTGGGGACCCCCCGACCTCGTCAGCGTGAGCATGGCATTTTTTATTTTTTTAATTTATTTTTTTATTTTTTAATATTATCATGTCAGCTGGAGAGAAGAAAATATGTCCTGTCAGCGTCATATCTACGCCACGTTGGCTCCACGATCGAGCGACCGCTTATTCCAAGTAAAGAGGGCATCAAGTGAAATGAGTTAAAAGATGAAAAATATTACTGTTACAAAGTGAAGTAAGAGAGCATCGCTGAGTAAACTCGTAAGTTGAAGGACATTTGATGTAATTTTTTCATTGGCTACGTGTAGGTCTAAAAAAACCATCTTACTTTTTTTAAAACAAATTTTCAAACTAAAACTCAAAATCATTTGGAAATCAAGTAGAAAAAATTTCCTGGATCCTACTGCAATACAAGCTAATAAATTTCACAAGTGTAACAAAAAAAGTTTTCACGCTTTTAATTAAATACGTCAAAAATATATACTATAGAAATAAGTCTTAACTAATACCATAGCTAAAATAGATACAAACTTCGACAACTCAATTCAAATTAATCATATTAAACATACATTTACGATGACATAAATTCTGTTGAGAATTTAGCAGGAGAGAGAAATCACACAACAAAAAACAACAAGAAAAATAGTGAGAACAGCAAAATATTATTAGACGAAAAATACAAGAGAATTATGATGTTCCAAATTGGAGATTAGCGTCAGCCCCACTAGTAAGGAATTCATGCAGGTACCCTTTTATATAAGAAAAATTTTTTACCGGAAGTAAAACTCTATAATAATCTCATGCGCACAATATATTTTAATCCTAGAAATTCTAGGCATCTATAACAACACATGAATTAACACACTATTTGGCACATAAATAATTAGAAATAGAGTTTTGACTGAGTCAAAATGCTAGTGTAAGTATTTAATATATATATATATATATAGTTTAAAGTTGTTAGTACAAAACTCTATAAATTGATGAGAGTAGCTTATATAATATAGTGATTCCATATTTTTGTCCTAATATAATCTCATTTTTAATAAACTGTATTTTTAAACATCATATATTATTTTTTAAAATATCTAATTAGATTTACAACATGAATATGTTTTATTTAATGTTTTATTTAAAAATCAATGTTTTATATTTAAAGAATATTTTTAAAAAATATTACTATCGAGAATAAAACATCAGAAATTAATTAATATGAATAAGATACATATAAGGGAAAGTGAAAATTATACTCTTACGTTCACTTTTATCATTTTATAATTATACAGTAATTCAATTGTTATATTTATTCAATACTTTTTATTAAATTTATAAATAAATCAATATTTTGTATCCGATAATATCTAATCCTCAAGTCAAGTCGTTATATTCTAATCCAATAATTATCATTGAATCGCTAGCTTTACCACAAAGAGCCTAAAAACATTTGAATCATAAATAAAATAGAACTCAAAAATTTGTTTCAAGAGGCTTCCTCCATCCTTAGAAAGTTTACGGGTCGCTTGAACTCGAATCGTGAAAAAATCTAACGAACATATTTTGTTGGCTCCAATTGAAATTTTTTTAAGTTCAAACCCAACCCATCCAACCTTTTTTCCTTTTTTCAAAATTTCTTTAACATTTTAAAATATAAAAACATCTATTTTTCAAAGATTAAAACTATTTTTATATATTTTTAAAATTTATTTACATGTAATTCTAAAATTTTAAATTATATAAAAACTTTGTATTAGATAAAAAATAAAAACCTTGAATCATCTAGTTAGATGGGGTCGAGTCAAATCAAATTAAAAAATTTCAATGCATATTCCATCCGAACTGACCCAACATCATTTGAGGCGAGCTGGATTCTCCACTTTAATATATTGACCTGATTAGATGAACATTAATATTACCCTCTCTCCACATTAGGGTTGAGCACGGTCCGGGTCGACCCGGACCGCACCGACCCGGAAAATTGGATAAAAAACTCGGTTCGGACAAGATTCGGTTTAGGCCCTGGTCTAATGGGTGAAAAATCAGGCGGATTTCGGGTCAGAATCGGGTCTACAGTGCAGATACCCGGCCCGTACCCAACCCGATTTATTATTCACTATATAAACCCGCCGGGCATTTAATTCGTTCATTTCACACATGGCTCCGTCTCTCGACACCCTCTCCCTCTCTCTCACGACGGCGGCAACGACGGCGATGAACCTCTCTCCTCCAGCAACCCTCCCCCTCTCTCCTTACTCCCTCTCTCTCTCCTCCGGTCGCTGGCGGTCGATTTGGGCGCTTGGCGGCTGGATCTGGCCGCACTGACAGTCGATCCAACCGCCAGGCGATCGAATCGGTCGCCTGCCCACTGGCGATGATCCGGTCGTAGGTGTTGGGTATGGTGATCCGATTCATTCCCGACTGCAAATCAAGTGACTTTCTCAGATTGCCGGATCTAACCCAGAATCGGATCCGGCCGAGTTCGGGTCCGGTACTGGGTCAAAATTTTTTTGACCCGATATAATTCGAGTCGACAAAGTCTGCTGAGACCCGGACCCGATCCCGAATTTGCTCACCCCTACTCCACATCCTATGCAACTAGGTGAATATGAATATGTGTCTTTCCACACCCTCGACACACGGGATTATGAGTAAGATATTCAGGGACACCTCTATTCCCCTTTGACCCCTCCCGCACTTATTGTTCAATTTTAAAATGAATACTTATCATAATTGACATCTTAAAATCATAAAATATCACTTAAATAATAAGATTTTTTATTTTGGTAATTAGTTTTCATTCCTTTTTTATATAGACATTATTATATTAATATTTTGTATCATTTCAATAATGATAAATTATTAATATATTATGACTAAGCATCTATCAAATATGGCATCCATTGATGTACATAAATGTAATATAATAACTTATTCGTTATTAATCAGCAAAAAATTAGTATTTTGTTTTAGTATGATTATATTATTTAGGATTTAATGTAGGTACTGCCTTCTTAAGGAGGTAGTATCGTGCTACCCATGTTAATTACCGTTGTTTTTTATATTGAGGAATCATGCTATGTTTTTCATTTAACATTATGATTCACTTAATTTTTATATTTACTATTGATATGAGACCCAATGGCACCCGATATAGATAATATAATCCTACTTAAGTAGGTAGTATCTTCATTAGATCCTATTTTTTAGGATTTTTTCCGCTAATCTTCTTCAACTATGAATTTTTTCCGCGTCTACCAATGTCTTTCAAATTTTCTGTAGACCTTCCATGAATTATGCCGCTTTTCCCACTTAGATCTATTCGTCAACCTCTGTTAATTTTTTATTATTTTTTAATTATGAAATGACCAAAATATCCCCAAAACTTAAAAATAAAAAAGTGTGTTTCGTCGCGTCCCCTTCTCCAACGACGAGATCGCGAGGGATGGTGGGGCATCAGTCCCCTTCCCCTGCGGTAGCATCGTCATCAATGAGATTCGCAGAGAGGAGGGGCATCACCCGCCCTACACCGCGATCTCGTCGCCGACGACAAGTTTGCAAGGCGTGGGGGAGAGGGGGATGCCCCCCTCTACAATCTCGATGCCGGCGATCGCATGAAGGTCTTGATAGTGGCAGCGTTGGACGTACAAGGGCAACGATTGCATTATTAACGCCCGATCTCTCATGGAAACAATTGTGGTTGCCGCCCTGCTCCTGCCAACCTGCAAAGCAATGGTTGCCATTTAACTGCAGCGGTCGGCCTCCTAGTGCAACGATCGCACTTGGGTACCGACTGGCAGCGACATGGCTGCTCGAGACAGTGTCTAGCGCCCACCATCGGCGAACGTGATGATGACCACGCTTGCTCGACCATCGCACAGTGGCGGGCTCGTCTCAACATTCACAGAGCAAGGTCGGATATCGATCTCCACCTACGACCTTCATGCAGCAGTGGCAACGTAGTCCGGCATCCCACACCGATGATCGACAACCTGATTGTGCGGTCATTTCATCGTACCGGTAGCGACTGATGCACGCCGGCCGCTGCCGACATCACAGCCACCTGAAGGAGCATCCAACAGCGTTCGCCATACTCCACCGGCAATGCTGATGGCAATGCCTACACGAGCATCACGCGGGGCGGTGCCTCCACTACATCGATGACCGTCATTGAAGATTGAGCGATTGACAAATCTGCATGCACGATGATCACCCGACGATGATAACTGCTCCCAATATGCGAGTGTGATGATCGTGCTTCGATGTCGATTGTCCGGTGGCAGGATCTGCCACGCTTGCGCGACCTTCGCGCAAAGACGGCAATAGTCGTGCGGCGGTGCCCACGCTTGAGCAAACGTCAGTTGTGGGATGAGCGCATCTAGGTCAACAAACAAAAGTGGATCTCACTTTATTTGAACTGTGTGAGGGCATTTTGGTCATTTCATAAATAAATAAAATAAAAATTAATGAAAAAATTAATAGAGGTTGACGGATGGACTTAAGTGAAAAAAATGACATAGTTTAAGAAATGTCAGCGAAATATTTGAAAGTCATTAGTACATGCGGAAAAAGTTCATCTAATTCATCCGACCCGATCCATTTTGGGAAGGTCCAGTGCCAAAGTCACTGAATGGGTAAGTCGTCAATCCCTAAAATGAACTATGTAATGTACTTTATCTGCTGAGTTATAGTACTAGTGGGTATTTTAGTTCAGGAGATTCAGCGGAAAAAACTCTATTATTTATTATCAAAATTGTATGTTAGTTTTTTCACCATAATATTTTATCATATTTTTTAATGAACTTCAAACCAAACAACTTATAACATGTTAAAAAAAAAGCTTTCACACAATATAGATGCATGTGAAACTCAGAACGAATACCAGTTTACCCGAACTTGATGGTATATCAATAGTTAAAATCATGATTATTGTGTAATAATTAATATCATGAGTTAAATTATCTAACACGAGGATGAGTTAAATATTTAAATTCATTATCATTTGACTAATGTGTGTCGCACTGGGTCGCATGCTTGGCTATGACAGGTTAAGTTCCTACGCTACAAGAAAGTGGCCCTTGTTCGACGGGTGATTATCGATGGGCAGGAAATCGTCTAAAGTACAGAAGGTTTTTTCGATGAGTCTCTTCTCCGTCGTAATTAGAGATGGAACGTCTTTCGACAGTTGCGACCATCTTAAATTTTGACGATTTTAAAATCGTCGAAACTTTTCATCGTAAGTTTCGATCCTCGTAACTATCGAAACATGTCAATGAGCGTGTTTAGTTCTCGATAGCATGCTTCGACGGCTTAAGCCGTCTCAATTTTTGACATTTCCCCACCCGTCGAAAATTTTGACGATTCTAACCGTCAGAATATTACTTATATAAAATTTATATATGCAACAATTATTATATTTGTTAATATATTTTTCTTTTTATTTACCGGCGTTTTCGACCGTCTGAAATTGCGACGGTTCACGTAACCGTTGAAACTTTCAGCGTTCAGAACCTCTGAATTGCAAAGTTTTTCGATGGTTCTGAACGTCGAAACGTCAGTTATATCTCTTACATAATGTATACGTTTTGACGGCTAGAACCGTCAAAACTTTTGATGGTTTGTTGGACCGTCGAAAGTTTTAGCGGTTCTGGCTGTCGATATTTGAATCTATATTTTATAGTATTTTTAAATTTCAACAGTCCAGACAATAAAAAATAGAACCATCCTATAAGTACCCGACCCTCCCATCTTTTCTTCGGTTTGGTTCCCTTCTTCCGTGTCGGCCGTCGTCGATCACTGCGCACGTTCTCAAAGTCTGCCAGTCGAGCAGCCGTCACTGCGTCGGCCAGATCTGGCTGACGATCCGATCTGTGTCCACCATCGCCTTCGTTTCCCGTCGCCTCTGTTCAAACGGTCGTCGTTGATTGCCTCCGGCAGCCATTCCTTGCTCCGGCAGCCATTCCTTGCTCTGTTCAAACGGTCGCCGTTGATCGCCCCTGCACGCCACGTCGTCGTTGCAACTTCGCCAGCCATCGCAGGTACGATCAAACCCCGTTTCTCCACTCGCTCTCCTCCGCCCTTCCTGACGTCGGTGTTTGGCCATATATCCGATGAATCCGGCCGGCCGTGGCAGCCAGATTTGGCCATATCCTGCCACATTCAGCCAGTCGCAGATGCGGCGGTCAGATCCGGCCGCGTCAGCTTGAATCGGCTGCAGCTAGATCTGGATGGCGGAGATCCCTCCGTTCGCGTCCAACCGGATCTGGCCACTTTCGCGCCACGGCCACAAATGCAGAAGGCTTTCAATTCTCGGTGCTCAAAGAGATTATCCACGACGCTTTCGGAAGCTCGAGCTATAAGAGAACGACCCAATTGGATCCCTCAGACTGTTTGGATCAAATTGCTATGAAAGTGCTCTACCGAGGAGTACAAATCTAAATGCGAAAAAGCAAAAACAAGTCGTGAGTCCGACCAGGGAGCATACTTGCATTCGGGTGGATGTGTATCCACGAGCACGATTGCGAAGAGAATGGTAAAGTCGTTCAATAGATTATCATATTGCATGGATAAAATATTATACTTTATTTGATATTTTTAACTGCGAAAGAAAGAGACGGGTAGACCACCTACTCGAGATGAAATATTTCTCCGAACTCATTAGAAGAAAAATAAAGGATGTGTTTCATCGTTTGCTCGAGAGACATATGTAAGTAAATCTATTTGACGTTATTTTTTTTATTTCTGGAGAGTTACATGACATAAGATAGTAAATTTGTCATTTTAAATAATATAGTTGATTTGTTTTTTTTTATTTTAGGAGGGTTACAAAAAAAGAGAGGTCGAGCACATTACACAAGCCATGCAGGAGAGGACCACATCGCTGACCTCTCGACAACTTTGGACGGATCACGTCAGAGTCAAGAAGGATCGCATTTACGACCTCGGATCATCTGTTAGTAGTGCAGATATTGGATATGGTTGTAAATCGGTATTAGGTTCCCCGAGTCAAGGTATGCAACAAATATTTGACATGATCAGACAAGAGGTTACATAGGAACTCAGAAATGAATTCAAAGAACGTGAGCGTCGTAATTTATTAGCTCAAAAAAAGGAGATGAAGAAAATGATGCATGACATGATGCGTGGCGAGTTTGACGACGACGTAGTACTGTAACTTCTTTGTGTTGTATTTGACGTTTGGACATTTGATATTTGACGATGTTGTGTTGACATTTGACGTTATGTGTGACATTCAAATACAATTTCATTATAATTTATATAATTTGCTTTTTATTAAATTAATATAATTTATTTGTGTCAATTTTTTAATTTAATTAATTCAATTACAATTGTGTCGAATTTTTATTTAATTTATGTGTCAATCTTTTTAAATTATTTCGACGGTTCAAACTATTGATAGTATCATATTCGACAGTTTAAATCGTCCAAATTTATAGATGGTCGGACCCATCGATAAGCATCAACGGTCTTATTCGTCGAAAGTTAACGACGGTTTGAGCCGTCGAAACTCAACGGTGTCATCGACGGCTCAAACCGTCGATTTAATTTTTTTACGATTGGAACCGTCGATAGTATTGACAGTTCAAACCGTCGATACATATCGACGGTTAAAACCATCTTAACTCTTCATTGGTCGACGGCTGAGCCCGCCAACTCGACCGTCGAAGATTTTTACGATTGTGAGATAATCATCGAAAATAGTTTGTGACGTGTCATTTTCACGTGGATGCTATTAGTCGAAAAATGTCATTTTTGACGGTTCTCGACAAATTACAGATAATCAAAACCGTCTGTAATTGGCTGTTTCTTGTGGTGCTAGTGAAACTATTATGCATACAACAAGTTTCAAACTCAAGATCTTCTTAAGCGAGTGTAAACACTACAAGAAAAAAAATCAATTTTCCAATGGTTGAATCCATTGAGAATTCCAAAAAATTCATTGGAAACATTATTTTCCGATAGAAAGAAACCATTCGTAAATTTTTCATTACAAACACTTTCTGAGAAAAAATCTTGATCCGACAAAACTTCCGACGAGAGATGGTTGTCGAAGGTTTCAACGAGGGTTACCCGTCGGAATCCCTAACTTTTTGGATGGGTTCGTCTATTGGAAAAAATATTTAAAAATATAAAAAATTAGGCCGGTCAGCCAGCTGCTACCGGATCGATCACGAGCGGCCACCTGCGACTGGATGAATTGCAGGCAGCCGGATCCGGACCTTGGATGACCTGGTCGGCCGCGGGCAGCCCAATCCGGCCACCTATGATCTGGCGCCCGCGACTGCCTTTGGCTGAAATCGTGAGAGCGGGAGAGAGAGAGGAAGAGGGCGACCGGAGCTGGAGTTGTGAGAGGTTGTCGAAGTCGAGAGGGGGAGAGGACAACCATCGTCGGACCCATGGGAGTTAGAGAGAGGGAGAGAGAGGGAGGGAATGGAAAGAGAGAGAGGAGAGGGAGAGATAAAGCGTGAGCTCGAGGGAGAGAGTGGAAGATATAAGGAGTGAGGAAAAATGAGGCGACAAGTTAATTATAACTACAAGAAAAAATCAATTTTTTTACGGTTGAATCCGTTGCAAATTCCAAAAAGATCGTTGAAAACGTCATTTTCTGATGGCTTTTCCGACGAAAAGAAACTATTGAAAAAATTTTCGTTCCAAAGACTTTCTGACAAGTATATGATGGGAAGACTTTCTGAAAAATTTCTCGGTCGCAGACTTTTTGACAACTATTCCATTAATTTTCTGACTTTCTCAAAAATTTCTCGTTGCAAAGACTTTCCGACAATTTATGACAAATTGGTGAAATTTTTTTGCTGAAAAGTATATTATTTAGATTTTAAAAATTGGTTTTAAAATAAATTATATTTAATGGAATATTAATTTTTTTAATGAAATAACAAGTAAGAAATAATATTATATTAACCTTTTATATTTCATAAATAAATTATGTTATTAGAGTAACGTGAGAGAGAAAAAATAAGAAAAGAAAAAGAAAATTTAAATTGAAAATATGTCATGTTAAAAACAATTGAAAAAACAAGAAGAACCAACTTGTTCACAGAAAAGGTGGAACCAAGATTAGGGGTGCAGCTTGATTTTCACCTTAGATTTTTTGTGTAATTTCACTACAAGAAAAAGTCGTATTTCCGACGGTCCATTTTCGACGGCCCGAAATCTGTCTTAAATATCGACGGTTTTTCCGGCGGATCTTTCAAACCGTCGATATTTTCGTCAGATAATTTTCGACGGTTTAACCCGTCTAAAATTTCGACGGTGATAAATTCGTCGGAAGATTCCGTCGAAAATATTTATACTTCGACGGTTATGACCGTCGATATTTTCGGCGGTTTATCTAACTGTCGAAACTTCCAGCGGTCTGAACCGTCGAAAAATTTCAAGACTGGTTGCGCATAATTATTGAACTTATCGACGGTTTTGACCGTCGAAATTTGCGACGTTCAAAGCAACCGTCGATATTTAGGCGGTCATAACCGTCGATAGTATTTAAATAAAATATTCCACCTTACTTTTTTTCGACGGCCTCAACCGTCGAAAATGGAAATTTATAATTTACACAACTTATGTATCTGTCGATGTTTTTTAAAAATTATCATTAAGGGAATCGACGGCTAAAACCGTCGATATTTCGACGATTTAAAGAACCGTCAAAATTATCGACGGCTAAAACCGTCGATATTTCGACGGTTTGAATACCGTCAAAACTATCGACGGTTTTTCCAGCGGATTGGAGCCGTTGAAACGCGAATTAATATTATATTATATTTACCTATATTGCGGCGGTTTCGACCGTCGAAAAGTGGTTATATAAAAACCCGATCGCACTCTTACTTAGAACGTTTTGAACGTTCGTCCGCCGCCGCCCGTTTCGACCATCTCCGGCGCAGGTAGGTCCGATCCCCGCCTCCTTTGATATATAATTTTTCTCTCCTTCGACCATCTCCGTGCGGCGGCCAGTTCCGGCCGCCATTCGCACGCGGCGGCCAGATTCGGCCGCCATTCGCATCGTCGGCCAGATCCGGCCGCCATTCGCGCGCGGCGGCCAGATCCGGCCGCCCTTGCACGGCGGCGGCCAGATCCGGCCATCCTTCGCGCGCGGCGGCCAGATCCGGCCGTCCTTGCGCGGCGGCGGCCAGATCCGGCCGCCCTCCGCGCGCGGCGGCCGCCCTCAGAAGGATGTGCAATGTTTGAGGACTCAATGCATGTTGGTTCTGTAACTTTTTTGTTTTTCACAAAGCCCACATTGTGTTATCAACCATATTATATTGAGGTCACTAACCAGATTGTGCACAAGGAACTATAGATTGTCTTTTACGAATGTACATTATCATAATAATTATTGGTAAATGATGGTGAATTCCGATGGTTGTTGAGAGAATCATGACAGCTTGGTGTTGTCCCATATTTTGTTGGTGCATTCAGAAGAAGTGAGCGATTTCTAACCATTCAGTGCTTAGTGCAATTAAGCATAGGTTTATGCATTATATTTTTTTGTAAAATTCTCTTAATATATTTGCTTTTATCTCATATGAAGTACTGTAAAGATGAACTAAAAAATGTCATAGCTCATTCATGTTTTGTTTCTGAGTATATCTAATATTTTCTTTTAAGAGAGGAAAGTAAATGTAATATTCAGCTTTAATTAATCAAAATTCTTCATTCATAATTTTGAAACAATAATTTTGAGCAAACTTACATGTCTCATTTCTTCAAGACTAATTGCCCCATTCTTGTCAACATCAATTGCATCAAATTGGTCTCTAAGATTAGCCAGCTCTTCTTCATTAAGTGTACTCGCCAAAGCCCTCAATGTTAAATTGAAATAATGTTTTTAATATTTTAAATTTTAGATTCAATTAGATTGTGATTACGCTCTTCAAAACTGAATTCATATTTTTTTTGCATTTTATATGTTATAACTTTTACTCTATTTTTAATTTTGTGCAGTGATGTTTTGCGACGAAGATGATATGTGAATTGAACTTCAGCTCTTCGTCGTGACGAAGACGTTATGCCGTTCAATTTGTGAATTAAGCACGACGTTCCATTATCTCGTTCCACTATGGTTGACGTTATTGAATCTGTGAATTATGGATTATGTTTCATGTTTGGATACCATTATCACAACACATGGATTATGTTTTATGTTTGAACTATCTGTGATGTGATGTGATGTGCTTTATATGTGAATTACGATATTTCAATCTGTGATAGATTATATTTCAATATGTGTCGTTCAATTGAACTATCAAATGTGTTGTATTAGCTGAGAATTATCTGTGAATTCAATATTTTTTTTAAAATTTTTTTACGTTTCCGACGGTCCTGACCGTCGGAAACAGCTGAAATATTGTAATTTTCAGCAGATTTTTTCGATACTTACCGACGGTTATATCCGTCGGTACGCAATTATCGACGGTCGTAGCCCACGAGTAAAATCCGTCGATACTAGATTGTCGACGGTTTTAACCGTCGATAAAATCGACGGTTCAAGCCGCCGATATATATCGACGGTTAAAACCGTCGATAGTTTCCACGGTTCAAGCCGCCGATAGATATCGACGGCACGAACCGCCGATATTGTCAACGGTTTAAGCCGCCGATAAATATTGATGGCTCGAACCGTCAATACTATTGTCGGTTCAAACCGTCGATATATATCGGCGATCCTGCCCGTCGATAATATTGACGGTTCGCACCATCGATATTTAACGTTTGACTGTCGCGCCCGCCAGCTAGACCGTCTGTAATACCGACGGTTCAGAAAAAAATTTGTGACGAGCCTTTTTCACACGATCATTGTCCGTCGAAAGAACCGTCGGAAATTGCGATTTCCGACGAATCTGACAAATTTACCGACGGTTAGGACCGTCGGTAAAAGACAATTTTCTTGTAGTGTTTCACCAAACGTCACGTCTTTTGACGAAATTGACCAGAATCAGGCTGTGGTTCTAGATTTCTATAACCAAACAAGTACTTTATGAACTATCATACAACTATACTCTCATCTCAACATAGTTATCAAATTTGAATTTGTAACTGAATGATCATTAAATTTTGATAATCTTACAACCATGATTATCCTAAGTAGTGATAGAAGGTTAATCAGTTAAGGCAGCTCTTCCATATCACATTTGAAATTTTTTTAATAAATTTAAGAAACATGTTAACATTTTTCTCTCCCCTTCTCTCTTAACTTCATTTTATAATCAGTCAACTTTTCAAAAATTTTAATGTGTCCATCATTAAAAAATAAGATAATAAAAATGACAAAATGAAATAGTTAAAATAAAAAATAGTCACTCAACTTTTGTAATTGCTTACTTTTAAAAAAAATAGTCACATCGATATTTTTTCTCCATCTAAAATTTAAAAATAATAAGCAAATTAAATAAACAAAACACGTTACAAAAGATGGTAGCAATCCCTTTTATGTTTTTTTTATTATTTTAAAATTTAAGTGGATATAAAAATGCTAATTAATTTGAATGATCATTATAACACTTTTTTATTTTCATTTTTATTATCCAATGATACATCTTTTTTATTATTTTAAAATTTTTAGATTGAAACTTTTGAAGGCACGTGCAGTTAGAAATGAAATTTTAATGAACGAGAGAAAAAAAATGATTATTTGGTAATTTTTACAGTATCTAATATGAAGAATGAAAGAAAATAACGACGTAGATGTCAAGTCAATATTTTAATGGATTAATATTTTATTATCAGTTAAGATAGTAGCTATGGCCGCAAAATAATAAAAAAAATTACAATCATTTAATTATAAATTTAAAATTAATCGTGTTAAAAAAATAATGGTATAGTTGGATCTCCATTGATTGAAATTTACTCCAATAAATGCACGTGAGAGTTGGGTTGAGTTACTTTAGAAACGGTGCCCATCCTTATCCACGCGACATTAACAAACACTGGTCACAAGTTAAAATCTTAATCTATTATCGAAATTGACTAATATTATGTCACTCCAAAGAATATACCTAATTATAACATAGAGATTTTTAAGAAATTATTTTTACATTTATAAAAGTTCCAATTGATTATCTTCACAGATAATATTGCATTTTGCTTTCTTATGAATTGACATTATTCGAATTTAAAAAAAGGTTTCGACGAGCCCCGTTTTCATGCCAAGTGCATGCCACCGTGCGATTGAGAATCATCAGCCGTTTGATCGAGGCGAGCGAGCTACCAGGTGGATGCGTGAGGTCAGAAGCGTAATACGCTCTCGTGATCCAAGTCCAACCTCTGATGGTCCTCTCACTGCAGGCTCGCCGGCCCTTTGCTAAGAAGCTGCTGCTGCTGCCGCATGCAGCTGCCAACGCCATGCGAGCACTACCTCCCAAAGCTGTGGGTGGGCTCTTTGTATCAGCAAACAACGCGCTAAACAAAAATAGTGGCATACGAACAACACACAGTTCATGCTCCAATACATGGTACAGACTACAGATCACGCAGCGTTGGCAGCTACCGACCTGGGTAATGCATGGCTCACACGTGTGCTATGCGTGCATGCATGCATGCAAGCCCAAAGCTTGGTTCCCTTTCTATTTCTTTTCCTAGCTAGCGTTACGTGGTGCGTCCTGATGGCATATGCTAATTGTTATGTACATGTACATGCCCCTCCCATTTCCTGTGACGACTCCTTAAAGTCCCTCCTTCGTCCCCTCCAACACACCACACGAGCTAAATATATTGGCATCCTGCAGAGCAGTTCTGGTATCACACACCATGCACTTGCTCGATTTGAAGGGTGATGTATATATCTTCTTCGATTACACCATTCAATGCACTTTAATTGCTATATTTGAATCTGTAATAATTTCCTGGGGGGTGTAGTAGAACTTAATTTAGCATCATTTGCGTATAGCTTTGTGTTATCTTAGACTTTAACCATGCGAATTTAAAGCTAAAGAGGACCATTAATATTAAAGTGCAACAGTGTTGGTCTCATGGGTTTGTTTGGAGAAAAAACGAGGCAGGTTGCTTCGTTCCGGGTGCTTTGACCCTAGCTTCTCTCCTGAATGAGGCCCCACCAATTTGATTTAAAATTGTTTATTTTTTTAATCTCATTAAAGGATTTAATTATTTTACTTCACTTCTCTTAATTTTAAAAAATATAATCTAACATAGTGTAACTAATCTTATTCTTTCAAATTCTATCCCACCTCCTTGAAATTTTCAATTCAAAGGAACCCTAAATTTTAACCCTGATTGCTTTAGATAGTATAATATTTTAGCATATATATAATTTTTCAAAATTAATTAAGGTCTTGACCCCCTCTATTAATTACTATGTTATATGATTTCTTATTTATTCCAAATTAAAACCACTATTAATTTTTTCATTAAATTATATTGGCCCGTTTTTTGGCTCCGTCCTAGTCGAGCACAGCCAGAAGTTGTATATTCTGATACATCTCTAGATTTGTTTGGGTGATCTGATCGTATATTTGTTTAGGTTGTTGCATTTAATACAAACGACAACAACAATTATGATATAAAACCTTTATTTGATATGATTGAAGCTTTGATTAGTTTTCTTTATTTTAGAATTACTTTGAATGTGATTTATAGCAGATTAATAAGTAAAGTATGCCTCTTATCAAGGTTATATAAGAGTATCCCTTTTCGAGTTGGGGGATATGGGATTTCAAAAATCAAGAATCGTAATAATGACGTGTGAATAAAAATAATATAATACCCAAAATAATATATATATATTCATTATTATTATATACATATGAGTTAATTAACCATCCAAAATTGGTATTTATTCATGAGGTTTCAAAGTCTTAACATATATATACATATATTATGAAGCACGAATGATATTTTTTTAATATTAGTTGAAAAAAATACTAATTGTACAATAGTTAAAAAAGATAATATTGTATTGTAAATAATTCTACTATCAGTTTACGTGTAAAGATGAAATTCAATTTTAATAAAAGTGTCACAACTATGGTTCTTTAGTTCGTAAATTACGAAATACCCTCCAACTTCGTGCTCAACGATACTGTTGGATTTTTATTTTATAACACAAATGCTATCAATCTTTTAATTCATTTTATCTAGTGCACTCTTTATTTGCACTCTTTATTTGCTATCGATCGTCTCCCGATCAAGAAGTTAGTGTGGCGTGATGTGATGTGGTGCTAACATGACATCTTCTTTTTCCTCCATATAAACATTAGAATGATGTGATAATACTTTAAAAATAATAATTTAAAAAATAAAAAATGTCTGTCCCACCTCCTGTGACCATCAATGGTTGCTAGGGTGACCGTCCTTCTCTACCGCGTCAATAAAGACGTGTGCCGAAGGGCAGTCCTTCTCGTCGGAACTCTTGGGGAAGGCAAAAGGAGGGGGTTGTCCCTGCAAGCTCTCGTCGTGTTAAAAGATACCTTCCAAAATCGGCCATGTCATTAGAAAATATTATGAGTTAAAAGATGAAGGACATTCGTATTACAAAATAAAGTTCGAGAATATCGTTGGCGTGTAAAGTTGGAAGACATTTGACATAATTTATCGTTCTTTAGTGTAATAATGAACTATTTGATGATGTTATAGTGCAAACAAATGAGAATAACGCACAAAAAGATAAAGATAATATAAGCAAGTGGAGGTCTTTTATATACACATATGTGCCCTGTATTACCTCTTGTGACTTCTTTTGTAATTGAAAAAAAAAATCTTACAAAAATCTTAGACCTAATAATATATATAGCAGATCTTGACCATTTTTTATGATTTTATGTGCTAACAACTTTCGGCACGGACTTTAGGGGACGTTTCTTATAATTAATCTTTTAAATTATGGATGAAATTAAATTACTTGGGTCACTACATTATTTTATTTATTTTATTTTAATTTACAGATAATCTAAATTATATGTAGATTGTTTATGATAATTCACATTAACTAAAAGGAGGGTGTCCATTCAGATTACCATCCAAATACTAATTTTTTTTTATTTTTTTCATTCATATCCTTTCTAATCTTAGACAAATAAAAATAATAATCGTATAATAATAATAATAAATAATATTATTTTCATCATAATAAATAATATTAATTTATTTAAAAATTATTTTATTATTATTATTCACATGAATTGCATATTATTATTTTAAATATTATACAGATTAATTGCCATTATTTTCATGTAAAAAGATATGAAATATTTATAATTATATTTATTTAATTTATTAATTTTATTTGAATTTCTAGTTGGATTATATAATATTTAGCTTAATATTAATTATAAAAGATATTTTAGTTAAAATTGTATAATGTCATTTAAATTGTTAGAAAGATTATTTGTAAATAGTAAACAAGGTAATGCACATCGTTCATAATTTAATTGGTGATAATATTTTTGTTAGGTAATGCAGATTATTAAGCAATGTGAGAAGCTAATGCGGTAAAAGTCTATTAGTTCCTACTTTTTGTTTTTTTACACCAATTAATTTTATTTTTTGTGCCTGCAATTTTGTGCTATAATTTTGTTCTAAAAAATTTCTTAATTTTCTCTAGTTATTCGAACTATATAATTAATAGTAAAATATTGTTATTTTCTATTAATATCATTTTTTGTTCGTTGTGTTGATTTTTCCGTTATTGCATGGGTATAATACTAGTTAGATTAAAATTTCAAAAAATGGAATGTGGAAAGTTTTAAAAACTGAACCCAAGTAATATTTTTTCTCATTTGTAGACACTAAACCATTTTAGTATTTCTGAGATAATTTTTTATGTTTCCACAAATATATGAATTGAACACTTTTTTATACCATTCATTATCCACAGTTTTATTCCAAGAAAACAAAAAAAAAACTAGTTCAACATTATAAATATTTAAAAAACAACAATAGTAATTAGAATGGCAATTTAGTAGTTAATCATGACGTACTTATAATTTTAAAAATGAGGTACTTATAGTTGACTAAGGAATGTGAGCTAGTACATGTTGAATTACAATGTTAAATGATATTTTACAATTTGTAACGACCTATTTAATTGGGGTGAAAAGAAGATAAAGAATTGGAAGGGAAAAGAAAAAAAAAAAGCAGAATGTAATTTTTTTGCTTAAATTTAAGTCAGAGGAGAAAAGGAACTTTTCCCTTCTTTCTTTTCTAATATTTTATTTTTATTTCTCCTTTTAAAAGAAAGGAAAGAATATATATTTCCTATTGTGATATACCTAATTTAAATATAATTGTCTAAAAAAATTATTATTAATTTATTACTTCTACTCTTTTTAATTTACTCTTATTATTCTTTTTTTACAATTTCTCTGTCCTTCTATTCCCTTATCTTTCCCTTCATGAAATTTAAAGTTTAAAATCAAATAAAATATTGCAGTATATAAAATATAACATTAATTAATTTTCCAAAATATTTTTAATATAAATCAAACATAAAGTGGATTACTTATTTTTAAAATGATTAAAATTAATAAAAATGACAATTTTAATTGACTTTTTATTATGTAAAAAGTGCTAATTTTTCTAGCAATATACAATATCTTAGCAACTTAGTTTATTCTATAGTATTTTATTGTTATTCTGCTTATTTAAAGGTGTTAATGGCCTTACGGTTTGAGCAGGGGTTTTGCTTCTTACTTCTCTCCTCCTTTCCTCTTCCCTCTCCTCCCCTGTTATCATCTCCTCTCTCCAGTTTCATCTTCTCACTACACTTTGGGAGGACAGAGAAAGGAAAGCCCAGGACGAAGAAATTGGAGGTCAGCTAGCTTCATTCTGATCCATATAGAGGCAACGTTGGCGTTCATGGAAGCTTTCGGGCGGGAATAGAGTACCTTCCATCGCCTCGCCTTCTCTCTGCCTCATTCCCACTAGCATTCCTCTGCTTTTGCTTCCCGTTGGAGGGCGAGATCCAAACTGTAACAGAGTACCAGTTACATCTCCTTCCCTGCGTTGCTCTTTCTTCATTTTTTTTTTTGTCCATTGCCATCAATTTGTGAGAAGGAGAAGCCTGAAAGAAGGCAAAAGGAGCAAAAAGCTTTCACCTCTGAGTTGTGTCGAGAGCTGTCTCCACAGCATCATCCCCCGTCCCACCTACTTGCGTAGCTCCCCAGCAAGTTTTGCGCCAAACCAAAACTTGGAGAAGCCAAAAACCATCATAGCATCAGGAAGCAGAGCTAGAAAAGAAGCAAGAAGCCCCCGTGCTTTATTTATCAAGTCCAATCACGTTCCCTGTTTTTATATGAACAAGTGTATATTTATATAATCCTACCTGCAATCACAAAGAAACATCAAAGACTTCCGTCCCCCGCTTCTCCCAATTCTTTGCTCATTTAGAGAAGCAGAGAGCTTGGCAAGAGGGACGAGCGGCGATGGAGAGACTTTCTTCCACGGCGGTGCTGCCGGCGGTGTCGCTTCAGGGGACGACGGACGACGTCACGGGGCAGACGGGGATGATATGGCGGCAGATTAAGGTGCCGGTGATCGTACCCCTGCTGCGAGTCTGCGTGTTCCTGTGCCTTATCATGTCGGTCATGCTCGTGGTGGAGAAGCTCTACATGGCCGTCGTCGTCCTCGTCATAAAGCTCCTCGGTCGGAGGCCGGAGAAACGCTACAAGTGGGAGCCCATGCGGGACGACGTGGAGCTCGGCAACTCCGCTTACCCCATGGTCCTCGTCCAAATCCCCATGTACAACGAGAGAGAGGTAAGGAAGTTCCATATATCCCATTGTTCCAGCATCTTCCATCTTCTCCATTTTCCCGTCCTCACGCCACCCATCATCATTTCCGCGTCTCATGCAGGTTTACCAGCTCTCCATTGGAGCTGCGTGCGGCCTTTCATGGCCGTCGGACCGCATCATCGTACAAGTGCTCGACGACTCCACGGACGCTGTCGTTAAGGTGATCAGCTGCTGCCTTGCTAGCTAATTGTCCTACTCTTTCTTTATTTGGACCACTGCGAGTTTTAAAAAAAAATCTGCATGCTTCACAAACAAAAGCTTTTTTGCATTCCATCCTCAAAAGTGCTCGCAAAATAATTTAATAGTCTTCCGGTAGGTAGATACGTTGTGTTCTCATGGCATCCAACAAAGATTTGTTTTGTTTCTCATGTATGTTGATGACGATAAGTATACAAATGATAATGACGGGGATCGAGTTGATTAGTTTACATTATATTCATGTTATGTGCATGAGATATGATGGATGATGTTGCAGAATTTGGTGGAGTTGGAGTGTCAGCGTTGGGCGAGCAAAGGGATCAACATAAAGTACGAGGTCAGGGACAACCGGAACGGGTACAAGGCGGGCGCCCTCAAGGAAGGCATGAAGCGCGGCTACGTCAAGGAGTGCGAGTACGTCGTCATCTTCGACGCCGACTTCCAGCCGGAGCCGGACTTCCTCTGGCGCACCATCCCCTTCCTCGTCCACAACCCCCAGCTCGGCCTCGTCCAGGCCCGCTGGAAATACGGTAAAGAACGCATCGAGATTCAGTTCCATTATTTGACTGTCGGTGCACACTGTTTCTCGTAAATTTAACAGCAAGTTTACAAGTTAATATTGTGAATGAGATCCAAAGGTTAAAGTCCTCTGATCAAGCGAAAGTACTACTGTCACCATGAAGCCCCTTGGTCTTGTCCTTGAACTGTTGAACTCCATATGGTCCCTCGTCCCTTCTTTTTTTTTTTTACCTGTTTTTCGGTGTAATTGCATCTTATTTAGCATATCTCTTTTGTTCTGTCACAACTCACAAGGGGGGTAGTGTGTTGTGTGTCCATCGTCCAGTCCAGTGTCTTCGATCCTCTGCACTTCTTGCCATAAATGTCGTGAGCTGCCTTGCTCTCACCTTCCTTAATGCTTTTCACCAACTTCTTCTTTGTGGCCCTCCTGCATGAGGGGTCTAATGATGAGTAGTTCATGCATTTATCCTGACCACGTTATCTTAGTTTCCTCTCCATTCCAATTTTGAGAGCCTGTTTAGCTATTAGCTGGTCCCTAACTCCTTAACCCTTCTACTTTTCGTAAAAATGAAACTATATGTGACAAACAGAAAACGAAGAATATTAGAATAATGTATATGTCGCCTGCACTGCTGACTCAGTACATCATTCTGGCAGCTCCCAGCTTCTAATGATCATTGTCCACTTGTTCTTGCCCACTCAAAGAACTAGAAAAAAAGAGTGGACTTGCTTAAGATCACCTGATTTGTCATGGTTTCTGATTCAAGGGAGTGGCAGCTGCAGTGACCCTTGCCCTTCTATGATGATAAAGCAAGATAAACAGTTGAATCATAAGCAATCTTTTTTTTTCTCTACCTTTTAGCAGTAACCAACCGACACTTATGTGGTCCCAACCTCTCTCCTCCACATGAATGGAGAGAAAGTAGAACCCCACCAAAGATCATCTTCTCTTTCTCTCTCGTGCACCAAAGCAGTACAACATCGATCTTCGATCCCTCCACCCAAAATATAAGTACCTGTAATTTGTTGTCAGAGTTTCTTTTTTCTGTCAGCAGAAAAACGATAAATGTCGCCCCATACACAAGGTGCCGAGCAATTTGCAGTGCTCATGCTCCGAAGATCAGAGACGCCCAGAAAAGGTAGCCATTTGGCGAGCTGAGGAAGAGAGACGTGTTCCTCCTTTGCTTGTCTTGCTCTCACCTTTTTGTGATTGGGGACAAGTTTTCTTGACAAGTGACCACCTCGCGCCACCCACACTCACATGCCTAGATTTCAAGAGACAAGACCTTGTGCAGCAGCTGCTGCTCGTGTCATCGACGACTCCCCGCCCTGTGCTCCACTGCTGCTGCCCACCCACCCAGTAGTTTGCTCTGGATTCACATTTTAATTTTTAACTGTTAGACTCGGATATCTCACGGATGAGTTATTAGCCGTGTGTGGTCTGAGACTTGGTCTTTTGACTGTCTCCATGTCAACTAAACCAGCTGGTTAACCGCAGATATGACAAATCCTAATCCAACCCCACCATTGATTTGTAATCGTCCCCCTCTAATGCATGTTTCCCTGATCTCTGCAAGTGATGCGATAGGGATGGCATACGATGTCTTTGATTCATCTGGTCCCTTTCCCAATCAAAGCTTTTGTCTCCAAACAAATAAAACCATTGCATTGCACCATATCAATTAGCCTTTACCAGCGTTAAAAAAAGGAGGAGAAAATATTAATTAATTTAATTTTGTCACACTGTTTTCTGACACTGCTAGATGTTTTTTTAATTCTTTTTCCTGCTAATATAATCGGTTACCTTTCCATGTGCAATTATTCTGCTGCCTCACAGCATATATAGCGACACTCGAAAGTTTCACTGCTGTCCAGGCCCCAGGCCAAGGCTTTTACTCCAACCGACACTGCCATATGAACTTTGCTACTCCTCTCTTAGTCCACTTTTTGCTTTCCAAACTTCCGACTTACGGTTGCACTATTTTTATAGAGTTATAATTGCTACTTTTCATTCAGCTTCTTAAACAAGTTTTTATCCTATCTCAAATAATTGTGAAACTTTTCTCTTGTCACACATAATATAGTTACTCGTACTAAATTCTGAAGGCAACGACAATTGAGAGTATTTCAATCTTAATTTTCCTTCTGCTTCTTGCTGATCATGTCTGCCCAAAATCATAGTGACCACTATTTTTTTATCAATGTGCTACTTAGACATGTCTTCTTACTAATACTTTCAAATTATCTTGTAGTAAACGCGGACGAATGTTTGATGACTAGGATGCAGGAAATGTCACTGGATTACCACTTCACTGTGGAGCAGGAAGCAGGATCTTTCACCTATGCTTTCTTTGGTTTCAATGGTACTTGGTCCTGAATTCTTACTTTTCACATGCATAATCAGTTAGATTATGGCATCAAAGGGTGCAATTAAAGGATGAAAGGAATTGAAATCTGTGTATAAATTCTTTCACTTAAAGGGACTGCTGGAGTGTGGAGGATTTCGGCTCTCAATGAAGCAGGAGGTTGGAAGGACCGGACCACAGTAGAGGACATGGATTTGGCTGTTCGAGCAAGCCTAAAAGGCTGGAAATTTGTTTTTTTAGGAGATCTTAAGGTACTTGAATCTATGTGGTAATTACAGGTTCTTGAGTAAAAAACTGATCTAAATGCTATCCGGTGTCAACTTTGTTTTATGTGAAAATATCAGTCTCAGCTATTTCATGAAGTTTGGGGTATTTAGAACTTTTAATTTCATGCCATAAGTGAGTGTACAGGAGTTCTAAGGCATCTTTCTCTGAGCACATCAGCTTTCTCTTTTACCCCAGGTGAAAAATGAGCTACCAAGTACATTCAAGGCCTACCGGTATCAGCAACACAGGTGGTCTTGTGGACCAGCAAACTTGTTCAGAAAAATGATCAAGGAGATCATGACGAACAAGGTCAGTTGATCGAAAGAAACGAATAATGGAAGAAATGAAGTATCATCTTCAAGTATCAATTTGGCTAATCAGTGCTTTTTCTCACTGGCAATGCAGAAAGTGACCCTGTGGAAGAAAGTTCATGTGATCTATAATTTCTTCTTCGTTCGGAAAATTGTAGCTCACATCGTGACTTTCGTGTTCTACTGCCTGGTGATCCCTGCTACAGTCTTGGTCCCTGAGGTAGAGATACCCAAGTGGGGAGCAGTCTATATTCCTTCCATCATTACTCTTCTCAATGCTGTTGGAACGCCAAGGTCAGAGTTAATACATGGTGATGTATCAATCCGCTTTTGAACTGCTAGAGGACTTGCATGTCCAGTTGCATTTACTGCTCCCTGATGTCATAGAATACAGTTTCGTTAGTATTCTCATCGCAATTGGAGAAGATAAATAGTGACTGATTCAAAGTAGGATGCATAGTGAATCAACTGAAACATAGCTAACTGGTTTGCTTCCATCAGGTCGCTTCACTTGCTCGTCTTCTGGATACTGTTCGAGAATGTCATGTCTCTGCACAGAACAAAGGCCACTTTCATTGGCTTGCTGGAAGCAACAAGAGTCAATGAGTGGATTGTGACTGAAAAATTAGGAGATGCATTGAAGACAAAGGTGGCCCCGAAAGCAGTAAAGAAACCAAAAATCAGAATTGGTGACAGGTACATAATGATTCTAACTTGAATGTTTCCTTTTAATGTAAAGGGAGAGTAATTCTTCTTCAAGTTCCAAGAATGCACTAGGAACAGAGATACTGTTAATCATCATATGAATTAGGTCCTTGTTGTCAGATCCTGTCAAGATGACCAATTTGATATTCAACTTACTCTCACATTTTGATCAGTTTGCACAAGCTGGAGCTTTGGACTGGAGCATACCTCTTCTTCTGTGGCTGCTATGATATGGCCTTTGGGAAGAATCACTACTTTATATACCTCTTCCTCCAAGCATTTGCTTTCTTCATCGTAGGTTTTGGTTATGTTGGCACCGTGGTCAACCATTAATGGCCTCGTATGCTAGTTGGATGTGAATGGCTTGGATACTTTGTGGTGCTAGACTGTAATTTCCGTCTCAGATTGCTGCAGACGTAGGTGTTTGCTGCCATGAATACAGAACAAAGAAAAGAAAGAAGAATGAGAACAGCAGTCTCGTACACAGGAGGGCTCCTCTGTGCATAGAGGAAAGGCGAGCAAATACTCGAGTTCGTAGTCTATAGAATGGTATTTGATTAGAAATAGCAAATGGAATACAGGAAGTTTTTTATTTATTTTTGTTTGGGTCTTCTTCGAAGCAGCCTTGTCTGCAAATCTGTCCATGAAGAGTGTGCTTTCATTTTGACTCTGTAAACAAGCTAAAGTCTATATGATGTGTTCTTTTAGACATTCTTTATCTTCAAGGCGACGTTTGAGAATAAAATAATAAAGGGTGAATCGAAGAGAATGTTTGATGTCAATTATGTTCTCTTCTCTTCAAGCGCTTGCTCCTCTTTGGGGGCAAGCAACCACTAAATTCTGATAAAATCAATCACCATCTTACGGATCTTTGATAGATTATTTATTATTCACTTCTCTCGGGCTCTAGATGCTGAACTCGTACTGCCTCAGAGTTACAAACTTACAATGCCAAGGACTTTTGAATCGGATGGTAAACTTAGAAAAAAAGTTGCTGAGAGCTCTCAAGAACTGCAACCAGAAAGAAAACAGCAAAGAGACCTGATATAATTCTCTGGTCGGGTCCATCGTGATCGAGTAGAGGGCTTCTGAATCGGATGTTAAAGTTGAGTACAAACTGCATCAATTAATGCACCATGGCCTCAGACGGTAAATTTGCAGCAAGCCTTTATATAGTCTTCTTTGTCAACGAAACATGTCGACGTCAATATTTCATTAGTTCCTCCAAAGAAGCATCACAAGATTCAAAAGATAACTAGGACAGTAGCATCAAAAGATTCAGAACAAAGTCTTTTATACTTTGCATTGTCTCTAATTTATTTGGAGAGGATCATAAGGTGGACCGGACCATGACATTGCAATATACTTCAACACCTGTTCTTCGTTAGAAGGTTCATGTAGGAGCACGTATAACACAGGAACATGCACAGAAGGAAAAAAAGAAAAAAAAATGTAGAAGCCACGAAACAAGCAAGCAACACGTTGGACGAAGAAAGAAGACGCTTCGAGAGCTCAGCTCTCAATGCTTCAAAGCTGAAGGATGGACTTCGATCCTGGAGACGCCATCATGCGCCACCTTTGCCACCTCCACCTCCCCGACGACGAGCGCGCCGCCGGCGCTATCCTCCTCCTCTCCTTGCACAGCTTCCTCGTCCCCGGCATAGTTGGGATCCTTCTCGTCGATGGCAGGCGGCACGGGGTCCAGCTCGCTCTCGACCAGATCCTCAGGTCCCTCCCAGGTGAACTTGCCGCCGTGGCCGGACTTGGGCGGGGGCTTGGCGACGCGGAGGCCGTCCGCCGGGTGGCGTTCCATGCGCTGCACCCCCTTGTCGACCAGCTTCTTCTCGAAGTAGCGCATCGAGTCCGGCCGGCGAGTCTCCGGTACCTCCACCTTCTCCACCCTCTTCCGACCCTCCTCGTCGTGACTCACTGCCCTTATCTCCATTGCCGCCGCCGCCGCTTGTTCTGTCGACTGGTATTGACGTTATATGAACACTGCAACTGCTGCTTCAGACAAATTTTAATAGAGAATGGCAATGGCTCGCGAAGTGCGTTGGCGACCCATTTTAAAAAATTTAATGTGAGCTCTCCAGAAGGCGATAGAACATGATAGATGCCTACGTGGCGCAGCCACGTTCCAATATCTGGGACACGACACGACGACAGCACACGAGGGATTCGATAACGTGGATGACCGCCCATATATCTATACATATATTTTTGCCGACCTTACTCGAGAAAACTCAGGAAGAACTAAAGAAATCAATGTTTAATCAAGGATGCTGCTGGATATTAATAATAATTCGATTTTCAGAGTTATAATCGAGTGCTAATAATATTGAATATAGATTGAGTGTCGAAAAAAAGAAATCAATGTTTTGAGCATTTTATCCGAGACACAGACCCAATTTAAATAAAGATCTTGAACAAATCAACAATAACAACAACAAAGCTTTATCCCATTAGATAAAATCGACTACATAGATCATACGACGCTATTCCATTTTATTCGTTGATCCATATTCATAAAATTCGACAGAATTTTATGCTGACTGTCGGGATTTAACACAACCTTCCTCATTTATTCGGGCTTGAGACCGGCTATCTTGAACAAATCCATATAAATAAAAAGATGATATGGTTAAAATTTCCAAATCCATACATGCCATCGACCCTTTTTGAGTCCCAAGCTTAACAACTAAATTCGACTGACTCATGCTTACAGGTCCACGCACAACAAACAGTAAACACCCAACAGTACAACAAAGGAGATGATATCCAATTTTGTTCTTATCCTACAGCCACCATAACAACGAAGTCAATGTTAATTAGATACTCAGTTCTCGGTGCCTAATTAACCTCCCCATAAATCCCAGTTAATCCACCCCGAGTTTGCTATCATTTAAGTTTCAGATCGCTAGTGATTAATCTTGCACACTATTCTCCGTGCAAGCATATGTTGATGTCTGGAGAAGGTCTGTGTTCTGATGAATGAAGGCCATGCCACCCACCAGGTGCCTGGTTACCATAAGAAGTGCTGTTGTTCAGGTTGCCGATGCTGCTGTCGGCGTCTCCATGGACTTGTCCTGGTAAGGTCGAAGTTGGAGTCTCACAGCCGGCGTCCGGGTTGGCCTGGGAAATGGGTCTCGCTGCTGTCAGTACGCCGGTAGCAGGAGGGGTCACCGAGGGGATCCCGTCTGCCGCGGCTTTTTTCTTGTGCTCCTTAAAAGTGTTGGGCATGAAGCTTCCGACGACCACCTGGAAAATGATGAACTTTGTTTTGGTTACATATACAATGACGATTTCCCGGAAGAAGTGATCCATATATGTTTTGGTCATCTGATCGATGCAAACGATTTTGAGTCCTCTCTTAGCAGATGCCAAACTTTGTTTCTCGGTTCAGCACAACAGTTACGAAGAAACAAAGTTCACTGGTTGACATGAGAGCGTTCTCATAAACCAGAAGTTTCTAAAGTAAATAGAGGTGAATCGTGAGTATAAGCAGAAGTAAGATGCATATTGCATTACCTGAATTGGGCTTGCTGCAAGTAACATGCCAGCAACTCCACCGCCAACAACGCGGCCATCTGGACCTGCAAGTGAAACGCTTATTCCGCCTGTCCTACTTCGTATTCCACCATCTTCAGTGACCGTGAAGGACCCGGATAAAGACAGAATCTCAAAGCGACCCTGGATAGATGAATCCAGAAAAATCAAAGTTTAGAGGGCTTGGATAGAGGGAAATGGCACGAGATTCTGATAGTACATGAGACATATTTCTAAGACCAGCGTTTTAATTAGCACATACAATGATTTTAATTTGCAGTAATCTATGGCATTTCGTCGTATGCAATCAATTACTGATGTCTCTGGTTAATGCACCGTGAGCATCTCGATCTTAAAAAAGGAAACTCATGTCACATTGCTTGTAATTAAGAACATTGACACTGCAAAATATTTATGTAAGCGACATCTTTTTCGGACGTCACGGACATGCCTGAGGCAGAGCCGGATGGTCAAAAACTCAAAGATTGCAGTACCATGTCCACTTTCTTATTCACATTCTACCGCAACAGAAATCATATGACAAATAACAATTCTCATAACCCATGGCAACCTCCTTAATAATTAAGATTGCTTTTTAAAATAAAAAAAGACACAAAACTTGGTCGAAAATTGAAGCTACAACTTTTGTCAAATGTTTAATAGCTTCATGAAAGAACTAAGACATGGCTAGCGGAGGTAGGGATGCACAACCTTCCTTCTGTTTTTTGCAGGACTCTTTAAAATATAAATGTACAGTTCTTGCTTCGGTGCCTTATTAGTGCATTGGATGATACTCGCAGCTGTCCAGAAATCATAATCATGAACTGCTGCATATAAATAATCCATAATGCATCGATCATGCCATTATTGAAATGTGTTGTCAGATTGTTATTATTGGAAAATAACAGAGCAGTATTTCAAACACTTAAATATTGGTAGTCATGACTTGTAGATATTAAGTCTTAATAGTTAGAGATGCATTATGTCCAACTGGCTGAACATCTAGTATGCTTTTGCAGATTAACAGAACAGTACGCTCTATCTTATATCTTGTGGAGGACAGAAACCAAAACTTAGAGGCCCAAAGTTACACTGTAACACAGATGAAACCCTAGAAGACTACAAGCAAAGTAAAGTGCAATGGCAGAAACATTAATGGCGGCATCTGGTACCTCATATGTCAGGGTGCCACCACAGGAACCAGGTTGCCGCAGAGTAACATTAGAGATAGCCCCGTTTGCAGAGAGTATGCAGATAGCCCTTGGACCTTTTTGGGAAAAAGAAAGTATCTTGGCAGCAACATCCTACAAGCCAAAGGAAAAAAAAAACTCAGCTGAAATCGTTGGGTTTTTTATAATGGAACTCGAAATCAAGTTACACCAACATATAGTTCTCCCATACAATAGTTCAGTCAGACCTAGAAGGCCATGGCGAGAAACACAAGCTGTGTGCCTGAAAATATTTACCTCTCCTGTGGCAACAGTCACAACATGTGGTGTAAAGTTCCCTCCAGCTGAGTAAGTAAACCATTCTCCTTCAAAGGCGAAGACGATAAAAAAAAATGGTGAGATTAAAGAATACATAGTTGCAGCCATAATGCATTGTTTTCTCAAGTTAAAGTTCTCAGTTATGACAGAGGGCACAGGTTCACAGACATCATATCTAACAAAGAAATAGGAAATCTAACTTAGGATATAAGCGAGGATGCCTGATTTATGGACTAACTCCCCAATACTACCATCTCTTCAACAACTAATTATCCAACAGGGAAACCTGTCAGTTTGACAGGGCCATAATTAGTTTGGCAGCCAAGGAAATTAAAGACAATCCTTTTATGCTCAAGACCATTATCAGAAAAAAGAAAAAAAAGGAACGCAGATTTATTTCTTTTGCTAAAGATTGCAGCTTTTTTTTTTTGACTCGTTACCTTTTATCTCTTTGAAACTGTTCAAATTTTTCAACTGCAAACAGCCAACCACAAGCTAAAGAAGAATGCAGAAAAGCCAAAAGTTTGCTTCAATTTTTTTCAGTCATTTGCTGAAAAATGTTAATCATATGGAGGGAAAAAACTCAAAGAATGAGATAGTTTATTTTTTGAAAGACCAAGGCACGAAAAAATAGTTCAGAGAGTGCGATAGAGAGAGAGAGAGAGAGAGAGAGAGAGAGAGGAAGCAGACCAAGGGCTGCAAGTAGCTGCCGCTTGCCGGAACCAGCGGGGCGCCCTCTTCCCCGCTTCCCCGAGGGATCGGAAGACGCAAAGAAAGGAACGGGTGAGGAGGAGTTAGGGGAGAGTGCAAGGGCCATGCCGTCAGGCCCGTACTTCCTGGGCCTTCCCCGCTTCTTCTTTCCCAGGAGCATGAGATCCTCGCTGCCGGCGCCGCCGCTTCCCATGGACACCATGCCTATGCCCATTCCCATGGCCGAACCCATCATGCCCGCGCTGGGTGGTGGCGGCCGTGGCTGAACGACTCCTTCCATCCCACCGGCGACTGGAACTGAGGGCGGAGGCAGGGATGGTGGTGAGGGAGTGGGAGAGAGAGATGGAGAAGAAGATGGCGACTCCTCGACTTCTCCCTCTGCTTCACCTCCTGCTGCTCCAAGTCCTCCTCCTCCTCCTCCTAACCCCATGTTCAGTCCGCCTCCCACCACCATTTCAGACGGCCCCAATGCCGCCACAAAGCTCTGTTCTCTGGCTTCCATCAGGTATGCCTTCTGATGTCGCGTGTATGCTGGCACTGGCACCAAAGAGCTACCGGGTCCACCTCCTCCTCCGCCTGCTCACTGCTGCTTCTGACTTGCTCCCTCTTCCACCACCAACGACGGCCAAGAGGTCACACCAGAACAAGGAAGCAAAACAAGCCCAAAGCAACAAAACATACGACTCCTTTGCAACTTTTCCTTGTAACCTTCTTGCCTCGTGCCTCCTCTCTGGTAGTGACAGAAGACTACGAGTTCAGCAGTCGCTGCAGCAGAAGCGTACTGATCGCTGAGCTGCGTTACCGGGAAACTTTGAAGAGGCTGCAAGCAAAGAGAGAGAGAGAGAGAGAGCGACACAGCACGAACGCAATACAAAAAGAAAGGGAGTATAAGGCCACTTGGTGGGCTTTGTTTTCTCCACATTTAGTTCCCAAGATACCCCTCGAAAGAAGAACGAACAGCTAGCCTCTGATCCCCAAATGAAGGGTGTGATTAAGCGGCAAAGTTAGGGGTATTAGTGCCAACAAATCCATGCGTTCGGAATCGTCTTTATTAATTAATTACCACTAACCCCCTCCTCCTCCGCCGTCTGATGGTCTGACGGATGGCAAATGCGCAGACGGTCTCCAACTTAAATGCTTAATTAAACGCCATAAATAGAAAATAAAAAAACAACTTTTATTGGGGAAATGTTTTATTTATTAATGTAATAATAATTGATTTTCTTTTGCAAAAGAAGATCCTGCACTTATTTTGCAAAACAAGTTTTTTATATTAAATTTGCATATAAGTCATTAAATGAGTCATAAATGAAAAATATATTATTATGTTATAAATCATGCAGAATAGAAATATGAAATCTGAAATTTAATTCTCATTACGTTTTGAAAATGAAATCGTAATCTTTCTTTGTTTTTTTGAAATCCCAATGAGTTGGAATTGGAAATTTTACTGAACCTGTATATAGTAATATATGATAATAAGAAGTTGTCAATCCGAAATCATTAGTCTTATTATTTTATTAATTATTTGTAATTAAACTTTTTAAAAATAAATACATGATTATTTGATGAGTAAATTAACTTTACAAGGTTCTGTATAATGTGGTAACATAGAATGGAACCGTAGAATATAAATTAAAGCATTTAAAATTTTATAACATATGAAAACGAATGGAATTTAAGCTCCATTTAATTCACTTTTAAAAAAAAATTAATACGAGTGTTCCCACTTCCTCCTTTTAAATAGGGAACGCCATATTCTCTTCGTTTTTATCTATTATAATAATTTTATTTATTTATTTTCTTAACAATTGAAAGGATATTAGCGGATTTAAACTCGAATTTTCATAATCATTGAATAATTGGAAAAATATAAAAACTCGTCGTATGATCCATGTAGTCGATCCCATCTAGTGGGATAAGGTTTTGTTATTGTTGTATTGAATAATTAGAAAAATATTTGTTTATACTGCCAGTGTCGAACTAAATTAGGCTAGTGGTAATTTAGATATCATGTTAGGGCATTTAATTTTTCTATTAGTAAATCAAATATTACTATCTCAAATTTGAAAAATGCCTTAATTTTAATAACCTTTCGAAAAAGTATCTTATCATAATTTAGTAACATTTTGAAACAAGAAAGGTATGGACACGAGCTGTATTTTCAATATTTTTGCCGAGGGGTGTGAACCATAAATGACTTAGTGCCATCTCATTGCTGCCTGTAATTGTGAGAGAAAAATAAATAAATAAATACGTGCACGTTTTTTTTTTGTTGAGTCGAAGAATCAATTAGGTTTTTCCTAATGGTATTTATTAAATTGAACAGTCCGATTTTGTCGATCTGATATGATAATAGGTAAGTCCGTTTGTATTAAGTCCGAACTCGTCTAATAAATTATCAGTTTTTAAACCTACAAGGAATTAGACATTATTTCTTAGCTGTTTGCCCAATGTCTTTGATAACTGTCCAATAAGTCGTTAATAATATTAAGTATTTAAATGAAATTAATTATTACTTATTTAGTGGCATATCAATAATAGGTAGTGAGCTTATACAATAATATTTACTTAATAATAAAATTTTAGTATTTTATTCGTTATTGATTTGATTTGTGCTATCATTAATAAAAAAATAAAGTGGACAAATAAATAAAAAGATAAATATTAAAAAACTATGGGAAAACTAAAGGAAAATAATAATGATAACTTATTTACTGAATTATTTTATGAATGCATGAAGAAAAAAATATAAGAAGATATGAAAAGAGTAATATTCAATTTGAAAATAAATTAAAATAATATATTATTTTTTAAAAAATAATGAGTTTGCTCGATTCATCCGTTGGTCGATCCATCGGTTAAAGTTTAATGGGTCAGACAAGCTTAAAACTTTGTTAGAAGGTTCGATAATAATTTGTTAAATTAATAAACTTATTCGGCCCATCCGATATTTATGAAAATCTGATTGACTGAGACTAATAGAAGTTCGTCCAATCCGTTAAAGATCACTGGTTTGTCCCCACTTCTTTCCTACCTTATCATTTTTTTTCTTTATCTACCCAAAACTAATGAATTAAAAATAGCTGATATTCCTTCAATATTATGCCTACAAGTTAATCATTCTCACACATAAAAAGGAAAGGTAGAGAAAAAGGAGGGGGTCATACCTTGTTAGTCCCACCTAAATTACCCAAAGCTAAATGCTGTCCCTTCATAAAAACCATAGGGAGTAAAAAAAAGTTTTTAAAGTTGTAAATAAGGAAGCAACATGATGCATTGCTATAAAAAGCTAAGCTTTGACTAATATTATATTGAGTTGCGTTTATATTATTATACCATAAATTAAAATTTCATTTAGATTTTGCATTTTTTTATGAAAGCATTTTCTAGGAAACTAATCTCATCATTTTTATGGTGTTCAGTACAACTCGAAAGTGACCGGTCAAAAGTTTCTTGATAACCGCAAAAGACATGTAAAATTTAGAGGGGAAATTTTTAAAAAAATATATCTGTATTTTTTTCGCCATAACATGTATTTTCTTTACTTTCTCAAATTTCATTTTCTATCTTCAATGATACCATATTTTTTCACTCCACCATCTAACTTTTAATATTATCCAAACTTACACCGAATAGCTATTTTTTTCCTCTAGCTATACACATATTCTCTTACCCTTACTTAATTCTATATATTTTGAACAATGAAAAATAAAATAAACAAATGGAACCATCCTTTCATTTCATGTTTGTCACGACTACATTTATTTTTTTTATTTTTTAAAAATTTTATAAATCAATTAAATAAGCTTGAATAAGGGTAATTAAAAATATATAAGTTCTAAGAAATGGGATTAAGTTAAAGCGGTTGGAAAGTTCAAAAGCGGGGCAGGTTTATAATATTAAAGTTTATGAGAAAAAAAATAAAATTATGGAAAATGAGAAACTCATTTTTTTATGTACCAAACATATACCAACAAACTACTCTTCATAAATTGACTTTTTAATAATTTATTTTACTCTTTATTTAAAAAATAAACAAAGAGTAAACAAGGCCTCGTTTGATTACGGATAGGTGCTGAATTAAGTAAATATTAATCAGAATAGAGTCAAATAAAAAGTTTCCGATTAAGAGGAGACAACTTGTTCACGATAAATGTTTAATTTGATCAAGCATTTTCAGAGTTTTATATTTTTTTATTTTAATAATACAAATAATCGATTGAGGGTGCAGATAATCCACTCGTCTCAACAGAAAACTTTGTTGTTGGATTAAATCTTTGGCATCCAAACAGAATAGCACCTAAATAGTTAAATTAATAAAATATCATAAAACAGTTTGTCAATAAATAATTGATTTGTAACGTTTTGTTAGTCATGTGTTTCTCGGTACCCGCGGGAGAAAGCAAATCCCAAAATAACTATGTTTACAGCGCTCAGACGGAGTCCCCGAGCGTCACATTTAAGTATTCACTCTTTTTTTTTTCAGTTATATAAGAATTTAAGAGAATATTTTTTTTCCAACAAACGTTTCAAATACACCCCAAAAAATACTAAATTATCGATGAAGATGATGCTATAATATATTTACTCATTATCCTTTTAAAGGAAGTAAACGACAGAAAAAAAAAGTGAGTGAATGATATTTTTTTTCCAATTAGTTAATAGGAAACAACGAACCCAACATTTAAATTAGTTATCAGATTGTTGCAGATCTTACACATATAAATAAATAATACTAAAAAAGGATTTCCAGCTCAGTGAAAAGAAATTAAACAATTCCTTTGGTACAAAAATACAAAAATATTTATGTTTTTTCCCCTGTGTTTTTTGGGGAAAAGGGTCCTTGGGACGAGGAAGAGGAAAAGGAGAGTTGGATTGAGCCATTGAGGGGACCATCAAATAAATTAGTCGTCTCGTCCCGACAGCTTTTAAGACCTGCGTGGTGTTTTCTTCTCATCTTATAAAATATTTTTTATTTTACTTTGCTTTGCAGGCAGGAAATGTAATACTTGTAAGATTCCTTCTTTACTTATTTATTTATTTTATCTTGCATATTATTATTACGCGATTAATTAAGTAAAAAAATAAAGGAAAAGGTTGCGACTAACACATCTTCTAATAGAAGTCACAATTTGCTCCCTTTTTACTTTATTACTTGATTTTTTTTCTTGTCTCCTTAATATTATAGTTGTCGAAATGCTCATCTTTTTTCTCTTGGAAAATTATCTTCTTTTTTTTATGGTCCAAAATATACTTTTAAATATTACAAAATAAATAGAAGAAGATGAGAAAAAATATTATTGTTGTCACTCCTTAGAGCATTATCTTTACAAAGATCTTATTATCATTCTATTTTATGTCACACACTGCCAATTTTTTAGTTCAAATTAAATTTTATTGTTTATTACTGTTCATTGTCTCGCTATATTTAGAATTACTAATAATTTGTAATATTATTATATGCACATGTGAATCAATTATTTATTAACATCACTTAAAGTCTAATTCTAATAATTAAATAGTCCATTTTGGAATTACTCGTTTAATAAATTTCACTAATAGGATGAGTATGACACGACGACGATATCAATAAAATGGTGAGTTTTCATATTTTAAATTTCAATACTTTACATCTCTAAAAAAATTACACATCTATTTTTCTGATAAATAAAAGGTTGTATCGAAAGGAATGATTAAAATGATGAAGAGCCAATTAAAATGATGAAGAGTTCTCTCCGTCTACTGCCACTTTTTTTTATCGAAACACGTCAGTTATTAACATCCGAATATTTATTAATGTTCGGTCGAGAGTTATTAACATACGAATATTTATTAATGTTCGGATGGGAATAATATTAATAAATTTTAATAAAAATGATGATTTTGATAATAAAATATGTGATTATTAACATTTAATGATCCTAAAATACAACTCCGCTATTTAATTATGTCAATCATGATGCAATTTCTTTTAAGTAAAGCATCAATTCTTTATGATATAAGTAAATATACCTCATCATTATATGGAAGTAGAGGATCAACTTTTCTATCTTCTCGCAAATATGCACCTAATTTTTTTATTTTTCTACAATAAATAAATAGGAGGAGAAGTTAATTAGTTAAGACCTCGAGGCAAAAAGTGCAGTCAAACTGAAGAAGTGACAGCTGGATAATAACTTTTGTTCTCGTCCTCAGAGAAAAAAATAAATAATAATAAAAGATTGTAACGGAAAGAAAAGTTTTTTAACCGTTTAAATAAAACTAATAAAAATCAGCTATCAGTCTAACTAAATAATGAAACCAAAGTTAAAAATTGAATTTCAATTTAATGATAAAATGTACGCGTAAATTAGAAACATATGCCTAATAAAAAGTTATGTTACGGTGAAAAAAATACGAATTATAAATTTGCGTGATTTTAAAATATATTTTATGTTGAGCAATTCAGACGTTATTCGTAACGCCGACGTTTGGGCCGTCGAGCTTTTCAGTTTCTGACCCTGCTGGTGGTAACAGTCAACACCATGCCTTTATAACTCATAATGAAATCAACGGTTAGTGCGCGGTTGGGGTGGAGTGGGATGATTTTTCCTTGTTTAAATAAGATTTTATTCATAAAATTTTGATTTGGAGTTTTTTAGTGATTTTTTTTATTGAGAACGTTATCTGTCATCACGAATAACCTTCAACTTGGGAACAATTATATAAGCGTTCGCTTTCAAAATATTAGGAGTTGATAAAAAATGTGCTAACAAGGGAAAATTGTAAAGTAATATTGCAAAATATAAAGTTATCCTAAAAAAAAGTTAAATTCTTTTTTTTTTCGGTTGCCACCCCAGTGTCTGGAAAGCGACGTCGATCATCCTACCCAGTTGGCGCTACCACCCTAGTGTCTGAAAATTGGCGCCAATCGTCCAACCCAGCTGGTACTAAGAGTTATGCGTACTGGTCACGAGTTGGAATCTTGACTCACCATTGAGTCCGACTATTCTTGTGTCGTCCCGAGCAGCATGTCTGACTATGACATGTGAGACTCTCAACAAAAACTTTTTGCATTCACAAAAATTCGAACTTTAGACTTTTGCTTAAACGGTGAGGAACTGTTATCTACTTTATCCCAACTCTTATTGGTAAAAAAAAATTTAAATTCTATTTTGTTGTCATTTCTTATTTTTTTCTGTCAAGTTCATAATATTTAAACATGAAGTATTCTCTAAAGGTCTATTTGGCAATTAACTTATGGAAGAATCTAATGAAGTGGTGTGGTGAGATACTGGGTGATGGAGTGTGGCGTGTCATTAAAAAATTACTTTTTGACGATAAATTATAAAAAAATGATAGGTTGAGGAATCGAAATTTTATTTGCTAAAAAGTCATTTTTACTTTATATTATATACAAACTATTTATAATCTTTAATGGGTAATATATAATTTTTACCACTTAATTCATTTTTTATCCTTTGTTTTGCCTATTTTTTATTTTTATTATATTCTTTATTTTTAAACTATTTTATTCATCTATTTTAGAAAAGTAAAAAAATTGAGAGAAATTTTTTTATAAATAATAATTATAAAAAAAATATTTTATCTGTGTAATATTCATATATTACAAGTGAAAAAGATAATTTACTAATGAAAGAGAGAGGAGAGAGAGGATAAATGATTTAATTGGATAACAAATGATTTAATTTGGTAAGAAGAGAGAGGTTAATTTGATTTAAAATTATTTATTCATTCTCCTTTCATTAGCTTGGTGAAATAAAAATATAGTGTTTAAAAATTTTAACTATTTCAACACACTCCTCTTAATTAAAATAAAAATAAAAACTAAATATGATATAACTAATATCATTGGTACATATTCAATCCCACCTGAAAGTTAGAAAAGACGATGATATAGATTAATATGAAAAAATATTATATATATATATATATATATATATATTTGACTATATTATACGTATAACATCGAGGATGAAATGATAAGAAAAAACATTTTAGAGGCATAAAAAGTTCGATTAAGAGTGTATAAGCTAAAATGTAAAATAAGGTCGAAGAACACACACAGAGGCATATTTGAAATGATATAATTTATTTATATTTTTTATGTTTATCACGTGCATAATTACTCAATGGAATATAATTTATATTGTGACATTAGTATGTAACATGTGATTGCCGTCTATGGATATAATAAGATAATATTCTCATAAATTAAAATCTAGAAAATCCATAAAAACTGACTGGAAAAATTTCTATAAAGTATTGAACGTTTTCTTTTTTTTTTCAATTATAATACCATTCCAATGTAACCGCTCATCGAACTTTTCGCAAAATATATCGTTTACTTCTACGTCCTTCATCAACTCAAAATTTGAACTTGGGCTCTTTCGTTGCCTCATTAACACCTGGTTTTCTACTATTTGCTCGTTATTTTGGGATGGCATAAAAGCCCTTTATTGGCATTTAAATTTTTTGCACTTGAGTTGGACAGCAGCAACATTGGTAATTACCAAGGGAAGGGAGGAGGCCAACTGAACTCTATTCGCCTTTTTTTTTTTTTTGGGCGACGTGGCCTAATGCAGTAACACGTGGAATTATAGGTCTACATGCCACGCCCATTTTTTTTCTATTACAAAATGTGAACTATATTGCAAGTCTCATGAGTGAGAACTAAATTCAAAATCTCTTAATTTTCAAATGAAAGGATGGGTAATTAAGTACCTTATTTTCTGTCATTACCAAATAAGCAAAGGGTGTAGGCTACATTCTTAAGTTCACTAATGCTAATTTTATTTTTGTAGGATTCATCTTTAGAAAAAAAAATTTACCATTGAAATTTGAAGCATGCAATCTCCTGATGAGATTCAAGAATTGTCAAGCGAAGAACTACACTAGAATTCAGATGGAATTAGATTCACAAATTCTTATTGATATGATCAATTTGAAAAGAGCTATAATTGAAAACATCTGAAATATCATCTTTACATTTAATTTCTTTTCTTATTCGGCTCATTTTTTGACCGGCTATGCTCGACAATCGCAAAGCGATTTCTTTTGATAAGAATGTCCTCCCTCCGGCCTTCTTCGTATTATGTATCAGGATGCTATAACTTCTTAATAAAATAAGTTTTCATTTAAAAAAAACTATCATGGCCGCCTGACAAATAAGCAAATTTGACACTTCTTAAAATCCATTAACAATATAAAAAAGTCCGTGATAGTTTTGAAATGGAAGTTAAATTTGACACCTTTGTATAAGAGTTACATTTGTTTTACTTCAAGATTTTGATTTTAGCCCATGATTAAATTCCATTGGCGTCTAGCATGCAAAACAATTAACACAAAGTAGAATACTTGCACTTGTTTAACAATAAAGTTCAAGGCATCAAACAAGCGTGAGTCCAATTTTATTTTTTCCCTGAAAAAAGGCACCTAATATTTAGGTATTCTACAAGAGAACTCAAACATTTTTTTTCGCCTTTTTTTTTTTACTTTATTGCAACAGCTAATAGACTATGTTTAGTTTTCTTTTGCCTCTCTCCCAATAGGCAATAGGTCGCTCGACTCTGGACCAACCACACCAGAACTAAGCAGCAGCAACGAGCACGATATAACTCTTTCATGGTCCCCACTTCTCTCTCTCTCCTCTCTCTCTCTCTCTCTCTCTCTCTTTCCTCTCTCTCTCTGTGACTGTGTGTGTATTTTCTTAGTATAAAATGAATGAATCACCTACCTAACCCCACTCTACTATCCACAGGAACATGAAAGATATGAAAGCAAGCCATCCTTCCTACGGGAGGAACAAATAAATCACATACAGGCATCATAAAAGGGAATAAGATTCCCATGAGCAGGTCTTCACGTGAAGGCCCGGAGGGGCGACGCCTCACTTGCACTTGCTGGTGAGCAACTGAGACCTGCTAGAAAATAAGCTTCCGGACTCGGGGAACCAGAGACCCTGCAAACATATTTGACTAATGCATTTAATGACTGTTCCAAAACAAGAAGCAAAACACCAACTGCTTCAAAAAGATCACAAGATCACATTTTTATTTTCAGCGACCTCTCTGTTTGGGGACCGAAAGTGTTGACAGTCCCCACAATATTCATACAAGAATAAGATTTCGCAGCTGTGCAGCAGAGACATTAATGCAGCATTACCCTGTTCACCTTTTGCTTTATTTAAACTGCACACTGAGCATTCCAATAAAGCCTCGATAGCAGGGCTTCGATTAAATTTAACAATAATATCCAAGTGTTGGCAGCCTGAAAAAATAGATGCCCTGCAAAGTTTTGGTAGAAATAAAACAAAAAGGGGAAAGCGGCACTATGTAACTCTTTTTCTAAGACTACGACATACAGCTGAAAGCAAAAACAATAACAAGACCCAAAGCTGCGAGGTGATAATTAAAAGTGACAAATGAGGGATAAAAAGCAAAGTTACTGTAACTGATGTTATTATATTCTAGACCTAATATCTCTATCTAAACATTACTTAACTTGAAGCTTACTACTACAAATTAAATATGTGGTTGAAAGATAAATATGTTGAGCAGGTGCATAAGAATATCGGGGAATGCCGAGAGCTTAAACATCCGGTTTTGGAGGGAGCTTGAATAAATGGTTGTACATCTTCCACCAGTTCATAGAAGCTTCCTCAACTGTCCAGTATGTCCAGATATGGTGTTTTGCTTTCTCACGAGCTTCCAGAATCTCCTGTCAAAAGAAATGCGTTCCATTTATACATAATTATGCTTAATCATATGACATTATCATGCACCACTATGAAGAAACTTTGGAAACAAAATATGACGGGGAACTTAAGTGATATTAGATCTCACATTATCAAATCATCAAGGAAATACAATAATGCAGGGCAAACCACAGAGTGGAGAAAATGATAGGTTTAAGTACATCCCTTAACCAACAGTTTAGATTCCCTATGCAAGATTCTGCTAGAGCCAAAATAATGACAAGTTGACAACCAAACAAAATTTTCAATCGAAATAAACATAATAAATGCTTTAAGATTTGTGATGAGGACATACCCATTTTCTTTTAGCTGCTTAATGGCTCAAAAGGTGAGAATAGTTGGTGTCATTTGGGTAACTACATACACTATGTATAACTTTTGAGAGAGCTTACAAGTAGGTGGCGTAGGATATCATAGGTGGCTCCGTTTGGATGTCAAATTTTAATCCAGGGTCAAGATTTCGTAATCCACATGAATGGATTATTTGCACTGTCAGCGGATTATTTGTAATCCATCGAAAGTGAAGAATACAAAAATCCAAAAAATAATCGCCCGACAAAATTAAACACTCATTATGAATCGTGCATGATTTGTCTCTCGTTAAGCCTATTTTACTACTCGTTTGGCTCTATTCTAATGAATATCTCCTTAATCCACCTCTTAACCCGCAACCAAAGAGTGCAAGTGATCACCAAAAAAAATAGTTTCATCTATTGACCTATATGTTAGCAGGTTATGACATGTTTTGTTCTTTGAGCATTACGAATGAGAGGAACACTCTCATATTGAGAGCGATTGATGCTAGGTAGAGAATAGTTATCATGCCTGTTTTTGTGATATTAGAATACCCTTGCAAATTCCTTTTGGATATAATACAACTAAATAACTATTGAAGCTTCTTAGTCATCCTTTTAAGAAACATAAATATTAAATTATTTTCCCTCAATGCAATCTACACCTTGCACATTCCTCAAAGATGATACAAGGAGAAGTATTCAATGTAAAGATGTTCAGCAACAGATAATGAGCAAATGAAGGTTTTTGGCTACGTATTAATGGGTAATTGCAACTTCATTCATCCAGACCATAAATGATGCTCAATCAGCAAGTTTACATGCCAGCAAACCAACAAATATTGCTGCAGACTGGGCAGTATTAGTTGCATGTAACATCTCCTTCAAGTCCATATTTTGATTGAACTTGTTAAATGCGCAAATCTTAAAGCCGCACTAGGAAATAACCTGTTTTAACCATTAAAGTTTCGAAAACAGCAGGCGGTACAAAGGAGATTTTTATCAAACTCATTATTTAAGTTTGCAACCTCCACCTGGGTTTGCATAACATCTTCAATATTTACAACCATCTATTCGCATACAAGCCATCTTCTTGAAATCCCATTACACCATTAAAGAGCTCCGCATGATCTCAATTATGTCATCTTTGTCTGAAGCATAAACAGTCGTCTCCTACTTTCAACATAACAAACTTGTCAAGTCATGTTTGTCCTGCTTTTGACTCAAACATTATTCAGGCTTCAAATAAGTTCTTCACTAAGACACGATATTTCACTTACAGTTATGCCATTACAGCAGTGGCCACCTCTAGACGATATAAAATCCTGGTTTTAAGTCAAACTTAGTTCTAAGCTAACATACTAAATTATCTCATCAACATTCTATTTGCAATTTCATGTCTCACAAAAAAAAAGGCTAACTGACTTCAGATTTGAATATTCAGATTTTCTTTTGCTTGTCAACAATGCTTTGATGCTCATCACTCCTACTCATTTGTTGTTTCGTTTTTTTGCAAAAAACAGGAACATAATGGGTAGATACCTAAGTTTACTGCTGAGATTGAGGGGTTACACTTCAAAATGTCAGGATTCCTCAACTAGCATACTCCAATTGCATTACAAGATAACAAAAGGAGCAAACAAAACCCAGATGATATTAAAAATAAGGTCAAAATGGTGAATCTTTTCAGTTGCTTGGCAAAAATGCTATTTATTTATTTTCATTCTACTCTGCATTCATCACATTGGTATCATCCAGTTCATTATGAACGCCTGAAGGGTGGGAGAGGGGGAGGAGAGAACAAACAGCACAAATCTGTTACTTCTGATTATATAATAAAAAAACGGAGAGGGGAGGGGAGAAAGCAATTATCGAACTCCCCATATCTATGATACTGTTGCATCTGGTGAAAAGGAGCTGTAATACGATGGATAAGTTTGAGCATACATTTGTATAGAACGCAAATAGGACAAACATTAAAACCATGGACCAACTTGAAACATATCTCTGATGAGAAATCATAACTATTTTCAGGAGAAAATCTAGCACTTGAAATGATGAGTTCCTATTTACACAAGTGATGGAGGCACTAGAGTAGTTATCATATAGTGACAACATAGTTGAGTGGACATTTTCTACTTACAAATCTAACAATTTAACTCCTCCCCAAAACAACATATGACATTTAACATATTAAACTACAGACCATGTTAAACTATTACGCTAGCACACAAATGTTTAATATGGAAGTTTGGGCACATCATCTTTAATCCTATCAAAATTCAAGATATAGTTTCTCTGCAGATCCTTACTGACCAACAATGTAACCAATGTGTTAAATAAGTTTCTCTTCTTTTTACCTTCAGGCCTGCATTTAGAAAAATATGCATCACGAGAACATCCTAACATATACAGATAACTTGTAAAATTGATCTGACGTGGACACATGTGAAGAGTTCACTTGGGGCCGTTTGGCAACAGGAACCAGGCGTTCCATCAAGTTCTCGTAGTTCTAGTTGTGTTTGTATGAAGTGAAATTTGATGATGAGGAATAAGGTAGTTGATGTGATAGAAAAAAGTAAATGTGATGAATTAATTTTTGATAGATTTTGAAATAAAAATTGATATTATAAATATAAAATAAAATATTGTTAATAAATAAAAATAAAAGTAAAAATTAAAAATTTTGTTCAAAAAATTTTCGTAGAAAAATATATTACTTAAATATCAAGAAATCGGATTTTTAATAAATTATATATAGTAAAATATTAAAAAAAATTAATGAAATAACAAGTAAAAAATAATATTATATTAATATGTTTATAATAAATAATTTACATTTAATAAATAAATTATTTTATAAGTTACATGTGTGTGTGAGAAAAAAAATAAAAAGAGTAAATGAATAAATGAAATTGAAAAAAAAAGTAACACGTCAACTTCAAAAAATACCTGGTTCACCAAAATGGTGGAACCAGGAAAAGGAAAAAAAGGGTCGCGTGACCTCTTTTTTTAGAATCGAGTTTCGTTTTGGATTTCGTCAAATGTCATGTCGTTTGACGGAATCGATTAGAATCAAGCGGAACCAGACGCTTGGTTCAGTTGCCAAACAGGCCCTTGATTAGAATGAATTGAGCTTTACATCTTCCTTGTTCTCATCCTCTTTGGTACCTTGTCTTCAACATCTTGTCTTGACAATAACATGGATGAGAGGATCAAATGGAGCATTCTTTATAAACTAGTTTATTGCCATATGATGCTAAAATTCTAGAAATTTCAGCAAGAAAAAAGCTATTTTCTTTGCAAGGCACATTTTTTGGTGAAACTTCTCCATTGCCAATTGAATTCTAATTGTGGATGCAGAAAATAAGAATTATTCTTGGAAAGAAAAAAAGAAGTGATGCATGATGAAATCTATAGGTAATTAAAGTAATGGTTTTTCATCATTTTCCCTTATATCTCTCCCATCCTTTCACCCTTTTTTTTATAGAGAAACGATCATTCAACTTTGTCTTACTTATGTGAGTAATCCTATGAATGGGTATAGTAGGTTTTTGCTGACTGGACTATTTGTTTCTCTTCCACATCATTGAAAATAATCTAGAAAATTCCACCTCATCCCTAAGCTAATACAAATTAAAATAAATATGCCTCAAAAAAATTAAAAAAATAAAATACAGAAAATCATATGATAAAAAAGCAAAATAAATCTAGAGACATAACAAATGGGTGGAATAGCTCCCTTTAATTAAAAAATGCACTAAATAGAGAATTTTATCATGATAATTATTCTTACACTTATGTGTCATTGTACTTATTGCAAAACATCAATTATCTTTATCGAAATAGAGTAAATAGAAGGTGGAAAAGGATCAGTGGAATTTCATCTCCATTATATGGACACAAAGCAAATCTTTAGTGCTGTCGGTAGCTGGCGTACGTGATGTCATGTACTCAGCCGAACATATGTTATGTCATAGGTTTAGCGAGTGCAAACTCAGGGCATCAACATTGGAAAATGGTGAAATGAATCGATACCTCAAAAGCATTGCTGACTTTTGTTTTATGCTATCATGGAGGAGGAAGTCTAATATTGGTTGGATACTCGAACGCTCGATGAAAGAAAATACATGAAGGAGCAAGAAGCAAGAATGTCTATGATGGAGGCTGAATGACATGTTCAGCTGGCAATGCAAGAGGCCTTCAGATGTTGGAATGAAAAAGATGATTCTATAGTGTGACAACCGATTGCTTTTATGAAAGATGAGAAATATCATTGGAGAAAGCATATATATGTTCAATGCGTGTATTTAACTTAAATTAACGCATCATAAAGCATAAATCTGATCCTTCCAATTATAGCGAATAAGTGGCTCAAATATCAAAGACAGCGCGTTGGGTTCAATGCAGAATTATCATGAACTGTTCGAGAACATTCAACAATTAGAACCATTACTTATGATGAAAATTGGAGATGGGTAACACAACTGATCTTGAGCTCGGGAGGGAAAGTAAAGGAGGAAGATGAAGACGAAAAAGCATAGAACACACGTACAGTAACAGAACCAAAGAGCATCGAAGCACTTGGTGCAGGACAAGCGAGGGGCTTTCTCCTGAGCCGAACTGCTGGCGACCGAAGCAGCCGCCACCTTCGAAGCACCGTCAGCCTTGGGTTCTTCCATAATGGTATGCACGAGGAACGGCGTCGATCGTCGAGAACTCAATAAGTGCGCCCTCTCGCGAAGAGAGAACCAACTATTTGTAACAAGGACGGAACGAAGTAATTGCCTAATTGGTGATTGATGTCGGCAACCCGGCGATGAGTACCAAAACTATTAATTTAAATATATTTATGAGTATTAATAATTTCAATTTAAAATAAAAAAATTATTGCTCATTGATGTTTCATGGCATTCACCATTTTTATGGTATCCAAAAGTATTAATATTTTTTTGTATTTACACTTGTAGATTTTACATTGTTATTTCTCAAATAAAAACTACAATATCAAATTACATAAAATGGAGCTGCTAAATAAAGTAATCATTTTCACATAAGTTTAATGTTTGTGACACATTTTAAAAAGTAACACCATCATATATTCATATCCCCTATTAATCACCTTTGAATTTATAATGGATGATTAATTAATTAATTTTTTATGCACTATTATTAGAAATCAGGTTGTGATTAATAAAAATACGATGGTGTAACTTTAAAAAAAGGAATACAATAATTTTTTCATAAAATAATAGTAAATAAAAATTGGACGGTTTCCACCGAGCCCCTTACTCCTCTCACAAGCATAAAAATATTATGCCTCATAAATTATAATATTTATAAGTATGTCAAGTACTAAAGAAATTTGTAAAACACATAATTATGTATCCGAATAGGATTTAATGGATATCATTGGGGAAGGATGATTCTCCCCCATCCGCAACTGTCGGATCTGCATTCAACAGGCATGGATGATGCGTGTGGTTCAATTTGAAGGAATGCTCGGTTCAGACGTTGCGAGCTCGTTTGGGTGTCTGGTTCAACGGTGAAAAGATTGAAGAGAGAGGGGGAGATGGCGATTGCGACCTCACGGCGATCATGCTGGTAGTGACAAAGAGGCACCTCGCGATGATCTCACAACGATCGTGATCGTGCGGGTAGTGACCTCACGAGCGGCGACGATCTCGCAGGCAACGACCTCGCGAGCGGCGGCGATGGCAATCTCTTCGCCTCCAATGTGGCCATCTTCACCCCATCCGACGGTGACAGCAACCTCTTTTCTATTGTCTATGCCGCCAAGTCCCGTTGCATTTCCTTTGCCTCCGATCTGACCTTCTTCACCCCATCCAATGTCACAAGTGATTCCGACTCTACTGCATACGCCATCCTCATCGAGTCCAACACTTCAAAGTTGAGGGTCCTCAACATGGTCACAAAGTCCGACTGGGAGAATCTGTCGAACATGAGTGGTGGCATGGGACTTGACGCCACCGCCATGCGACCTTGTCGCCATCATGATTCCTCGAGACGACGGCAACCTCACAACAACGAGGTAACGACAACCTCATGGTGAGTTCGTGGCAAATGAGACCTCGTGGCGATCTTGTGAGTGGAGACGATCTCGTGGCGACGACAAACCTCTTCGCCTCCGATCCGGCCTTCTTTACCCCATCCGACGGCGACCTCTTCATCATTGTCCATGCCGCATATTCTCTTTCTGGTTTTTTCACCATGAACTATGCCATCATTTGCTCCGAACCGCGCTCCTTATGCATGAACCGTACGCATCGTCCGTGGCCATCGAATGGGGGAGAACCATCCTCCCCCTTTTACAGGTGAGGATATCCATTAAACCCATCTGAACAAGTAGACTGGTGTTAATAACAAATTGTGTATTGTATGCTAATAATATGATTAATAATTATTTTATTATTAAAGACTCAAATGTCACTGAAATATGCAAGTGCATAAATATTTTAATTTAATCCTAATGTATAATGATATGATTTACCAAATAGTTTAATATCAATACCACATATTTTAGAAAAAATTTATTAGGAGAAACTTATTAATAGAGTGCAAGACGATGTCACTGCCTTTCTCTAAGTATGGAGTGCATCGATCATTTCCATTTGAATTTAATGATAAAATCATTAGAAAAATAACCTTTGAGTAAAAAAATTATGAAAAAATTGTATTTACTAAAAGTATTTAGAACATTGAAAGGTAAATTATGTTAAATACTCTTCAACTTTGATCATTTTTCTAGTGATATTCTCTAACTTCATTTTGTAATAAAATTATCCTTCATCTTTTAACTTATTTCACCAAATGTTATTTTCATCGGTTATAGGTCATTTCCAAATCATTCTATTGACGTGACGCTGGCGTGGCACATTCTCTCTCCTCCATGTAAGCATTTGTCAATGCGATAATATTAATAAAATAAAATAATAATTGAAAAATGAGGCACCTCCACCTCCGACGAGAGGGAGCTTCGATGAACCGTCGATGGGCGAAAAAGGATCACTGGAGGTCACAGAGACGAAAAGAAAGGGGAGGAGGTGCGAGCCCCCACCCACGTAGGCGGAAGGGGCCCTCTGCGACCTCCGGCAGAGGTCGCAGAGACCCCCCTCCTCTTCGCCAGTGCATGGAAGGACCCCCCTTTGCAATGTCGCCGTGAGACATTGCAGAGGGGGGACAAGGCACACTCCTCTTTCCGAAGCGTGGGAGGGTGGCCTCATCCCCCCTATTGCGACCTCGCCAGGACGCAGAGAAGGGCGAGCCCCCCCCCCCCCCTCTTTCTCATCGTTGACGCGCGAGAGGAAGGGGGGTCGCAAGCGCGCAAGAGGAATGGAGGGCTCGTCCCCTTTCTGCGACTTTGCCGAAGGTCACATGAGGAGGGTTGAGTCCCCCTCCCCTTTCTCTTCGTCTCTACAACCTCCGACGATCTTTTTCGTGCGCCGACAACTCGTCGGAGTCGGAGCTCTCCCTCATCAAAGGTGGAGGTGTCTCATTTTTTAATTATTATTTTATTTATTTTAATATTGCCACATTCATAAAATGCTTGCATGGAGGATAGAGAACACGCCACATCAACAATGCAACTTGGAAACGACATATACCAAGGCATTTGATGAAAACAAGTTAAAAGATGGACAATGTAAAGTGGAATTAGAGGATAGCATTGAGAAAACGTCAAAGTTGAAAGGTATTTGACATAATTATTTTAAAGTTATAATGATAAGTTAATTAGTTTGATTAAATAAATTATAAGGAAAACATATCAGCTAGGGTTATTTTCTTATTTTTAATTATAAGTTGATAAAACAAACACTTATCTTTTAAAACATTTACTTATCAAATAGATAAATTCTTTCTACGTAATTTATAAATTATTTTGACCTATTTATAAGTGAGGGATAACTTTCATTTTCAAGTCAAATTATTTGAACTTCATGCCAACATTAGCCATTCGATTGTAATCGTATGGTTCATAAGTAATGGTGGAATGAATATGAATGAGTTCGTCTTGCATCAATAAACCTTGATAGATGTTTTACATAGAACAACTAATATTTTTCTTACAGAAAAACTCATAGTTTCAGTAAAGAAAACTTCAAATAAAGGGATATAAATCTCACTCGTAATTCAATTATATACATAATAATGAGACACTCGGTAAGAATTTTTTGTATTAACTTCCGTTGATTTGCATTAGAATAACATTTGTTGCATGGTTTGTTCATAAAAAAACAGTTTTTATTAATGTCTATTATGTAAAAGGAAAATATGTTGGTGTAAATTCTATTAAAAATATATAAGAATGTGATAACATAAGAACGTTTATGTACATATTTTAAAACTTGAATTATACATTATGTCTTCCCTAAAATAAATAAAAAATATGTATATTAATTATGTTAACTAATACTCATAATTCTAATAATAAATGAAAGTTTAATTTAATATAATTATTCGTTAAAGGAAAAATAGTAATTAAATAATTGCATAATAATTAATAAAATAATAATATTATATAACATGATATTCATGTACGTCATCACTTGTATTGGCCTGCTTAAATAAATATTCCATCATAAATAATTAATCATTAGTCATTATATTAAAAGGACTGTAATAGTTATAATTAGTTAAAAGAACTAAAAATATGATTATAAAATGAAGAGTATATGTATTATTAGGTTCCTTAATAATAAAATTAATTACATTTGAAATATTTTTAAAAAAATGAGGTGTCTATTAAGTTAATTTTATTTTAATGAGCGATTGGGTATATTTTGAAAATACCTCGATGTGCTTATACGATAGAAAAAAAATGATAATTACTTTAGGTGAAGAAGGTAATTTAAAAAGCATTTACATGTGTAAATAAATTAACTAATAATAATAAAACATTTTGAATTATTTGATAGTAAATGACTAGTTAATTACTTTTATAAACTAAATATTCAAATATCCTTCAAGTTTGTAAATAAAAGTTTTTCAATTTAATTATAAATTGTCATAATTTACAAGAACATTATGATAGTTAAGGATAGAGATACTAATAATTAGCAAAGAACTGAAGTAGCTACTTTGGAAGTACCATGAAACCATGAGCACCCAAGCACTAGGAAGAGAACGTGCCATCCTTGACTCATGGTGTGTACAAGGCGATGAATTCCAGGAGGACAAATTACTGATTTACATATTCAAAGCGAATTGCCCATGTTGAATTTCATATTTGAAGTTACGATTAGATGCAGTCATTAAAAATAATTGATGTGTGATGTATGCATTTTATAATATATAATTAGACTTATATTTAGGTTTATTTCGTATAATTTGTTCATAGCATGCATCTATTTGTAGATTTATTTTGTTAAATTCTTTGAACTAGCTAGCCATCTACTTCTAGTTGTGTGATTTTATAGGAATTATTAATAAAAATAGCTGAGGAATAAAAGAAAAGAAGAATAACGTAAAACAAAATCTAATTAGACACTGGAAATATAAAAGAGCGCTCTTCACGAACTATTACATAATTCTCACGGTCGTGAAAATAATATATCACACCTCTCCATCCGACGTTCACGGCCCTCACGAAACTGACGTGCAGATAAAAATGAATTTTACGAGTTGTGAGTATCACCTCACGAGCCGTGAAATATGGTTTAACGCTCTAAGTGCGCATCTTCACGGCTCTGGCAGAAACAGAATAGTGATCGGGTCGTGAAATGCACGACCATGAATACCAAATATCACGCCAACCATTGTGCTTCACCTTCACGGACCGAGTAAAAGCATATTTCAAAATGAAGACAACTTATGGGTCATGAAAGATTTCTCATGGCCGTCACTATAGATTATCACGAATCAGAACAAGTCTCACGGCTCCAAATCGATTATAGAAGTTTAACGAGCCATGAGCAAAGCGTAACGGGCCGTTAATTCCACCAGCAGATTTATCGCTGACCGTTACACGAAACTCACGGACATCACAGAAGGTCTGGCATCAATGACTATCAGTTAACGGGTCGTGACATATTCCTAACGGGTTGATCAGAAGGTTTTAAATCGACATATTACTCTTCATGAGTAGTTAGTACTTTCTCACCGGTCGTGAAATTAGATGAAGCTGTGCGATCGAAAGAAAACAACTCGAATCACGACTATGAGATCTGTATCACGCACTATGAAGGCTACAGAAAATCTAAATTCGACTCTGATTCGGCCATTGGAACAATTTCAGGGGGCGTGACAGACACCTAATTCAACTCAAACATATTGTCCAAATAATTCTCAATGTACAAGGACTCCAACTCCTACCGTATGTCTTAAGTATCAATTGAAAATTAATTAGGGCAAAAATATCATAATTTTATAATGCAAAACTTTCGAAACCAATGAGACTCCGAATTTACTTTATTTCACATGAAAAATATTTTGCTTGTTCCCAAATCACTTGAAAATAAAAAAACCTATAAAAAGAGATGTCCGACAGCCAGAGATGATCATGCTAGGGCCTGCAACCTATTCCTTAAAGTCAAGAACGTGAGAAGACTCCGAAAGATCGTTGAGAAGATTTCTGCTGGATCGACTCTACATGAAAATTCAGCGGTAGTTCATCGGTGATTCCCAAAGAATATTATTTGTTCTATTTAATGTTGTGATGAAATTAGACATTTATTTTCTTGCTTTTCTTTATTTTGTAGTTTGAGATTTTAGTTTTATTTTGTGTTTCAGACACTTGAAATAGTTTTAATTGTTAAAGGCAAACTGTTAAACCTTATTTCATAATTGATTATAATTTAATTTTCTTTCGAATATGTATGATATTATTAATGCTTATTCAGAGATTAATTACCTTCTATAGTTAGTTATCATCCTTGTAGGAGTAGTTATTTTGATTGCATGATTTCAGTGGAATTGATTCTTGACTTTTAAGCCAAGCATTGCATATCACAACTCGTATGATCCTCGACGAAATATTAGTTCTGCGGTCTATTAATCATTACCATGATATGAGTGATAATAGTTTAAAGACTATATTTTAATGCATCTTAATCTCATATTTGATTAGATTATGTCTACGATGGAGTAGTTTTAATCTAATCTAAATTAAGATAGAATGACTAATTCTAGATGGAAATTCATAATTCGAGTAGAATCTAATCCGTCCTTAGAAACTAACTTGTCATATTTGGGCAACTCAGTTTGTCTACAATGTTTTTTACCATCCTAATCCCTATGCATCAGTATACTAGATTAGATTATATTAATTTAGTTTTAGTCGTTACTTTTTTATAATTTTATTTTTTGCAACTCATTTTAGACAAAATCTTATTGTCTCCTATTAACTTATGAAATTAGTTTAGTTAAGTAAATTAATTTCTCATAAATTTAACACTCTATTTTTACACTTTATTATTTGAACGACAAATGCACTTGCTAGCATTTAATTGTCATCAATTCCTCGCATCAATATACTATATGAGTAACAATCTCATTTGGCTCGACGGAGAGGGAGAATCTATTTCTTATATTTTTGTATCTAGGATCTGAATTATATCATTGATACATTTAATGATATAATACCATTAACTTATCAAATATTTAACTAGGATACAAAAGGATGGAAGAGAAATATTATTTTTTATATTGTATAAATTATTTTAAAAAGATTATTATAAAGGTAGTTAGTTAATTTAATCAAATGATCATAAATAAAAAAACATATGTTGCATTTTTCATTTTTTTCACTTTAAGTCGATAAAATAAGGATATATTTGTAAATATTTGCTTAAGAAAGAGAGATTCTTTTTGGGTAAACAAATATAAAAATAAATGCTTATTTTATTAACTTGTAAATAAAAAAATAGACGATCTCTCTCTGTATATATGTATGTATTTTATTTTATCATATAATTCTCAACTTTCTTTATATTTTCACCACATAAATTATATTTTTTTCCCATATCCTTTTATGATTACAAATTTAATGAGGCGTTTCTTTATAGGTAATTTTTGTACATTATCGGATAATATTGTGTTGAATTATTTGAGCCAACCACATTGTTCTATTTATTTATGAAAGGTAATGAGCAATTTGGATTGCTTAGGCAATCCACGTCACATTGCTTATGGGAGGAAATGCCACCTGGATTGTAATATTTTTAATTTCACTTTCCGAATTTGTCGTTTATAGTTTTATTTAAATAAATTATAAAACTCATTAAATAAATTATAAAACTAACTAAATAAATTATAAAATTAATCAAATAAATATTAGTTAATTATTATGAATATAGTACTATCATATTTAAACAAATATATTAATTATTTTATAAAATTTAATTTTACGGGTGAGAATATATATTTGTCATTTAAGTTTACAAAGTTAAAAATAATTTGTATATATAAACATGATTCTTTTGATTAGGAATATATCGGTAAAAATTATACATTAATTTATAAATCTTTATTTATTAATAAGTAATTAATATGGATCGTCAGATAAATTACTTGTGCGTATTAAATAAGACAATGTACGTTACTGACAATTTAAAAAGTGACAATCTTTCTAAAAAACAATTTACAATGTCAGATAATGTTGAATGACAATGTAGTGAACACACTCTAAGATAATATTATATTTTTTATTTACAAAAATAATTTATTGGTAATTTTATTATCAATAGTACATAATTTATTATTATCATCTACTTTATTAAAATGCGTCACTACTTATTTTTAAAAATAGATTCAAATTTAAAATGCATATGAATATTATAACCTCTCAATACTTTTTTAAGTCAAATCAGCCCTACATATCAACTTTGTCAAACACCCATAATTACAATTCCAAACATCCTGAAATCTGAAAATTAATATTTTTTTAACTAAATTAATAAAAATGAAACAAGCTTCGATAAAAAGATGTAAACACAAGAATTAACGTGTACTTTAATTTATACTGATATTCCAAAATTTATATAAAATTAAAGTTTTTTTATAGTCAAACTAGTTTTAAATCCCATGCGATATTACAAAATAGTATAGAATTAAGATATTATAATTTATAATAATTAATATAACTAATTTATTAGCATTTAAATGTGATAAATAACTTAGTCTATTTTGAAAATTTTAAAATTCAATTTAAATCTATCAAGACACAGACTTCTTAAAATATTTTTCTTAAATAATTAAATATTTTCCAAAAATAGAATTCTTTTATGATTTGTAAATTTGTATTTATTTTATAAGGAAATTTAAATTTTTATTGGATTCAAATAGAATTCTTTGTTTTAAATTATTTTTAAATTTTGGAAATAAGGAATATCTTCTAAAAATGAAATAGTTGTACATTACATTTTAGAAAGAAAAGACTATTGTAGAAATTACACCAAATACCCTCCAACTTTCAAGTTTGCTCAGTGATGTTCTCCAACTTCACGTTGTAATAGCGATGCTCTCCATCTTTTAACTCATTTCACCTAATGCCCTCTTTACTAGGAATAGGTGGTCTCTTGGTCGCGTAGCTGACGTGACGCAGATATGACATTTTTTCTCTCCACGCTGATGTGATCATATTAAAAAAAATTAAAAATATAAAAAATACCACGCTTACGCCAAGTCAGAGGGGCCTCCCTCCGACCCGACCTCGCCGATGCGCAGGACGCTAACGAAGAGGCAGAGGGGTGGGGGGCTTGCCCCCCAACCCCTTCCCGCGCGCCTACGAGGAGGAGGAGGAGGAGGGGGGGGCCTCCCCCCTTCCCCCCCCCCCCCCCCCCCCTTCTCCTCATTCAGCGCGCAGGAGGAGGTTTCGCCCACCCCCTTCTCCTCGCCAGCGCACGGGAGGAGGGAGGGGGGGAGGAGGAGGGACCTCGTTGGCGTGAGTGTGGCATTTTCTATTCTTTAAATTAATATTTTTATTTTTTTAATATTATCATGTCAGCGTATTGAGAAGAAAAGATGTCATGTCAACGTCATATGTAAAGAGAGCATCGGATGAAATGAGATAAAAAATAGAGAGCATCGCGTTGTTACAAAGTGAAGTTTGAGGGCATTCATCGTTGAGAAAATTTGAAAGTTGGAGAGCATTTGGTGTAAATTTTTCAAAGATTATTTATTGTAATTATAATTAAATTGATAAAAAAAGGAAAATTAATCTTAATTTGACTTAGTTTGAATTATTTATTTTAAACTATTTTTAGATTTCGAAAATAACATGTTCTTGTTTAAAACAATATTATTTTTATCTATGCATTATTATTAGAAAGAAATATTATTTATTTCGATCATAACTAAAGAATCTACATATAATAAAGATATACTCATAAATTTAGTCTTCTTTTATTTTTGTTACTTATATAAGATAAATTAATAAATTGAAGTCGTGATGTTAATTAATCTGATTTTATTTATCTCGTAATACAAGTTAAATTCTGTTTTTCGGATAAGAATTTAATTCTGTAATTAGTTATGTATCGACTCAAAGTTAATATATATACCGTTTAATGATTATGTAACACTCATTTGGTAAAGCATTGTGTAACACCCCTATCATCACCGTCCATTTCAGATCCGTGGCTCAGAACGAAATCACTAAACTACTTCCCCCTCCTCTCATTTCTTCTCCGCCCTCTCTCTCTTCTCTTTCTCCCCTTCGGCATCCCCCATTTCTTCTCCGTCCTCTCTCTCTTCTCTCTCCCCTCTCTTTCCTCCAGCATCCCCGATCTACCTCCAGTGCTTCTTGTCGCTGTTGCTGCCCCTCCCCTCCGATCGCCGCGCCGCCGTCGCCCCTCCCCTCCAATCTCTCCAAGATTTGCGTCGTCGTCGCGCCACCGCCCCTCTCCTCCGATCTCTCCCCGATCTACACCGTCGCCGCGCCGCCGCCGCTCCTCTCCTCCAATCTCTCCTCGATATGCGCCATCGCCGTCCCTCCCCTTCGATCTGCGCCGCTGTCCTTCCCTTTCGATCTCTTCCTGGATCTGCGCCGCCGCCGCTCCCCTCCAATCTCTCTCCGGTCTGCATGTCATCGTCGCTCCGCTCTCCTCTGTTCTCTCCGCTTTCCGATCTACACCGCCGTCGCCTCCCCTTTCCTTCGATCTCTCTCTTCTCTCCTCCGATCATCGCCCCCGTCTCCGATCAGCGCCGTCGTCGCCTCCCCTCCCATCCGATCCGCCGTCGGCGGCCAAGGTGTAGGGATGACATCTGACCCTGTTCTGGGTGAAGAACATCACCCCCCCGACCCCGACGACCCGCCCCCCCGACCCCGACGACTCCCCCCCCCGACCCCGCTCCAAATCTCCGATCTGGGATAAATTTTATCCCCCGCTCCGATCCTCGTGGGGCCCCAAATCCCTGCGGGGACCTCGAATCCCTGCGGGGACCTCGAATCCCGCAGTCTGAGCATAGTTTGGACCGGATTAAACCAAATCGAACCGATAAAAAATCAGTCAAAGTCGGAAAAAATCGAGTTGAATCGTATTTTTTTGTTCAGTCAAAATTTTTTCTTAATTTTTTTACTAAGAGATAATTTGATAACAAATATTATTATAAATTTAAAAAATATCTAAAATGGACTTTCTTCGTAAACATTTAATATTGACTCATTAGTCTCCTCATCCATTTATACTTGTCTATTTACCCTCACTTCCCTACTACTATCAATGTGGAACTATTATTGTACACTCACTTTTTTTTGAGGTGTGGAGATTCGGGGCCCCGCGGGACGGGGACAACTCCCCCTGCCCTGATCCCCGAAAGAGAGTTCGGGGATAATTTTCCTCTCATCTCCGACCCCGAAGGGAAAAAATTCTCCGAGTTCGAGGCCTCGATCGAGGATTCCCCGCGGGGCCCCGCAGGGGGCAGGGAATATTGTAATTCCTAGTTTCGAGAGTGGTTTCGAGGGAAGAGAGGTGGTTTTTTTATTTTAAGGTGATTTTGATCTGAGCCGCATATCTGAAATGGATGACGATGATAGAGACGTTTCACGATGCTCCACGAAATGAGTGTTACACACCCATTAAACTTATATATATAGTACGTATTTATATATAAGGATTATATTATCAATGCTAATATGGTTAGAATTAGTTATGTTTAGAACACAAAGTTAACATATATAAATTTTTATAAATAATAATATTTTTTTATCAGAACGACAATTAAATTTTAAATTTAAATAAATGGCATGTATCATTTAAATATGATGCCATTTGTCACAACCTCAAACCTCGTGCTTTTACTTTGCTTATATATATTTAACTATACGCATGCATAAAATAAGCCTTATAAGATAAATGAAAGAAATGTCTTCAATGATTGCATTATGAGTTTAGTATTTGTATTCTATTTTGTTGTTAAACATGCTTTTAGTCATGCACCATTCAACAATCTAAAATATTAGTTCTTATTAACAAAATCATGACAGACCGTTGACCTCCCAACTTTTCAAATTACTTTTTTTTAGATAATGAATGACAAACAAAGATAGTCCTAGTAAAGTCAATATCAAAAATTGTAAATTACTTTTTCTTTATCAAAGTTAATAAGTACGTAGAGCACTCCGTTCTACACTTTCAAGTAAAAAGCTTATCTCTATTTAAGTTCAATAGGTAGAATTAATGGAATTATTATATAAAAACACATCAAATAATTAAGTTTGTGTCAAAATTAATTAGGATTGATGGAACCGTCAAATATTAGAATTATGTTATTAGCAGAATTATATTTTGGAATCGTAATAATTTCGATTTTGATTTCTGAAATAAATATTTTAAACAATCTATGAATCGCTCAAGTTTAGATCTTGACTTCAAATGGATGAAAAAAAAGTTGGTTGATACAATTAAGTAATTAAATTTATTTTATAAATTCGACGAGAATCAATAGTCTGACTACAGTTTTTGGAGAGTAAGGGTTAACTTTTTGCTTTTAAGAATGTAACGAGATAACAAAAAGAATGTAACGAAGGAAATGATAAATAAGTCAAAATAAAATTTCACTCCGAACTAACAATAGATGGCCCATAAAAGGTTAATCAAATTATCATCACAATTTTATTCTTTTTTTCCGGTAACTATCTATTAGTTAAGAGACTCTGTACTACTAACATCCACGAATTATCATGGGTGCACGTGCATCCACTTAAATAAGAAAATATTTTAGGATAATAAATTTAATTTAATTAATTTTAACTTATTAAATAAAAAATATTGCTAAAAAAGTCTAAAAAATAAGGATAAAGAAAATACAATGAAAAATTAGCAAAATAAAAATGAAATGCAACTCTAAAAAAAGGAGCTTTTCAGAGATTAATGTCTTGGTCCCATGTTTTTTAGATCCATAAATTTTATTTATTGCATTTAATATAAAATTAGTTTAGTTTTTATTATATATTCAAGTTACTCCTAACACTCAATAAATGAAATGTAACTCCAAAAAAATGTGGAGAAACGAATTAGTAGGAGGAATCGACACGAAACCACTGAAGTCACAAAGAATGGCACTCACCAGACCAACTATGGAAATTTATAAATAGTAACAATGCATTACCATTACTAAATTTGTTCCGCTGGTTTAGACATGGTAGTCTTACCATAAAAAGTTCTAAGTTCTAACTTTTTTTTCTAGTCTCTAGTGTATTACCATTTATTGCTGTTACTAATACTATAGTGGCAAATACAGATAGATTTTTTTAATATAAGAAATATTATTTTCATTCCTTTTTAATTATGCATTGCTACTTATTATGTTAGTGATAAAATTAACATAGCTTGAATTCATAAATTCATGCAAAACTTATCTCATATTTAAATTATTTTTGTAATGTTTAATTTTACCCAGCTATTTATTTATCTTTTGATAAGATGGTTAATTTCATATCAACATAATAGATTAGATTTACATTTATATAATTATTATTATATTTCATATTTGTAAATATATGTACATTACAAAGTAATTTCAATATAATTAACAATTATGTAAACTAATACTTGAAGCAAATAATCTTCATTAGAAGAATATACTTAATAATTTTTTGTCTTAAGTAATTTAAATTATATAATTCAAATATATATATCATTAAGAGAATATATTTTTTTTTATCATTCATTTGAATTTCTCTTTTTAATACTATTTCATACCTAAAATATTTATGCATATTTATTATTTTTATAATATATAGATGGTATAACGTTAGGTCAATAAGTGAGTAAATCTTTGGCTTTATCATCCCAAATCTTTCGATAAATAAGAAAGAAAAGTTAGCATATTGGTCCTGATCACATATAACATATTAGATGAAACGCTTGATATAACGCATCACAGTTCGTAGTCTCCAGACCAGACACAGCGGATAAAAATGTCAACTACAAGGATCGGCGGCGGCGGCGGGGGCCAATAGGTGCGAGCGGGTCCCACCATCATCTCCACCAGACCACCCCGCCCTCCGCTTTCTTCGACGCATCAGTCGATCCCAATCCATCGGTAAATGGGCGGGCGCGAAGACTCGTTAGCGACACGAAGCAACAGATTCACGAGAGCAGCGTAAGAAGTAGATTTTACTATTCATCACGTGCGTTGCCGAGTTGTTGGTTCGTTGGAGAAGACGGAGGAGAGGGGGGGGGGGGAGAGAGCTGCGCTTCATTTTCCTTGGGGCTTTATCGCCTTCACTTCTCCCCTCGTCTGCGGCGGCGGGGAAGGCGAAGGAAGCACTCCAGGTCTCCGGCCATCCTCCTCCTGCGCCCGCGCCTGCGCTGCCGTCCATCTTTGTTCTTCCAGTGATCGCAGTCCACGTCCCCGTTGACGGCGACGACTCCGAAAAAGCTTGGATTGAAGCGAAAGAAATAGATAGAGGGAAAAGGGGGAAAAATTGTTGTGGACGGTGTGATCGCGAGGGGATCCCGGGGGGGGGGGGGCGGCGGCAAGGCACCGCATCGCCTCGACGAGAAGAAACGAACAGTAAAGGATTTGGAGAGGAGGAAGTAAAATGGAGGGTTCCGGCAGCTGGGAGAACCTCGCCGTCGACTGGACCCCTGTCGAGGTACCTCCTCCGCCTTCTCATTTGCCCTCTTTTATTATGTTATTTTGAATTCTCAAATTTTCTTTTTTTTTTCTTTTTGTTCGCACCGTTCACCTCGTCCTCTCATCCGTTTTGTGTTCAATTCTGTAGTTGCAGCGCATGCCGAGGTCCAACTTGTATCCCCACGGCATGGCCGAGTTCCTCTATGAAGCTGAGGAGGTCGTCCTGCAGGTAAACGCCCACGCCCGTTTCTTGATTACTGGAGGTGTGATCTTTTGATCAAATACTATGGGGCATTCGAAATGGATATTATTGGGCGTTCCTCTTGTTGAATATGTACAAGGCCTTTCATATATTTAATGAGGAAAGATGGAATTAAGAGTTTAACAATCACGCTAGCTACCTGTGGAAAATTGAGATTACAAATTGTATTAGGTAGACAGGACAAGAACATAATGATAGAGGCTCCCTAGATATTGTGATGCTACTAGAGTTTTGAAGCTATCATAATAATGGATTGCCCCGGTTATCTTGCCTTCTCCTCCGCAGATGTGTGGCTATGCAACACTTTTGGATATTAAATGGATAATTTCTAGATTTAGACTAACTTCTAGTACCATATCAGAGGACATTCCTAATATGCCTAAATGAACCCTGTAGTTTTCTTTGCTACTCCCAAATGTAGCAGAGGGCACAACAACACACTTGACTTACAATTTCTTAAGAACGGAGGTTGTGAATTCTAGAAAAGTAAGACTGGTGAACCAAGGCAAATTTGTTACCATTCTATTTCCAATTCTTTTGCCAGTTTCTCCAGAAAATGATATATTTTGACAATTCTTGTTTTTTAATGCTTTTTTTTCTATGTTTTTTTAATGCTTTTGTGATAGTAATTTTACACATTTTTTCTGATTATTTGAGAATACATATAACATTATAGGAGCAATTGGTATTTTTTAAACATTGCATTCGAGTTATCTTTACTTACACCAATAACTATTTTACTTATCGATTTTAGGAGCATGGAGTGGTCTTGGTGAACACTGATGAGGCAGGGACATTGACAGTGACAAATTTTCGCATTCTGTTTGTGGTAATGATTAATGAATCTCAACCAAAAACTTCTAACTTTTTAGATGATTTAGTAGTGAATATTGGAATCCTTTTTGGTCATTGAGTCAACGGGCATTCAACTTATTTGGGCAGTAAACTTATTTCTCGTTACGGAAATTATGCTTTATAGTTTGATTTTCTTTTGAGAAAGATATATAGTTTTGTAAAACAAGTTAGATTTGAATCTAAGCACTTATTGGATATATAGTAGATCTACTGTGCTTATTTAATATAAATGTCCACATTTGTCTCCTTTGATTCATTACTTAAAAATATTGTTGCCCATCATGATCTTTCTGGCTGGATCTTAATTCTGATACTCAAAAGAGAAATTTTGAATAACAAGTCTCAATAAAAAGAGGAAAAAACTCCCATTTACTGTGCATATATTTTTTTGAATTACAGACTGCATCAATAATATCAATATACAACAACAACAACAAAGCCTTATCAATATAAGGAAAATAATATCAATATAAGGAAATAATTCTCACCATCTATTGGAATGAAGCATGACACTCCTATTAGATGAGAGCTGACTCATTTAAGTTTGTGAGGTCATATTCCCTGATACTTGGTCTGGAACTATAAGGATCCTATTTCTTTTACTGCCATAAAAAATGGTCAAAGAGTGAAAGTAGCTGAAACATGTGTTGAAAATATTTAATCTTAACAAAATCCTGAACATTGTTGTCAATGGCATCAGGAAACATTGCTGCTAATGCTTCTGTCTTCGAAACTTAAGTTGCTTTTACTGTTCTGGCAAAGTATGAGCCGTCTTCCTGGGTCGCAACTGTTTGCTATCTATATTTGTCACTGACATGGTGGCCTATACTATAGAATTGGTTTGTCGAGTTATAATTCGTGATTCAAGCAGATGAAGAGTAAATTCTATGGTTTGATTTCGTGTGCTTATCTTTTTCATCCACTTAAGTGTCGAACAACAACAACAACAACAAAGCCTTATCCCACTAGGTGGGGTCGGCTACATGGATCATACAACGCTATTCGTTGATCCATGTTCATGCGATTTGACAGGATTTTACGCTGGCTGTCGGGGCCTAATACAACCCTCCTCCACTTAAGTGTCGAACCTTCCCATATATTTCATGTGCATTGAATAGTGTTATCTTTTCATTGTGTTACTCTTGTATCTTGACAAATTTACAATTGCAATCCATTCACGATGGCTTTCTTTCAGAATGAAATGCTCGTGATAATTTGTTGTTTGTATTAACATCACCTTAGTTTAATTAGTCACCTATACAACAGTCTAATCATGAATCAGTATAATCCTAACATTTTTGAGAAATAGAAATGCAGTAATGAATAAAAAAAAGATTCTCTGAGAGAGAGAAAGATTCCAAAGTTGATTGGGAGTCCATTCTCTTTGTGTGATCACACCTGCATGCAAATCAGAGAGTTCCAGTTTCTATCCAGAGTTTTTGCTTGTACAAATAATTTATCTTTTGCGTTTCATATGCTATTGAAACTGATATTTCACTTTTCTTTGATATTTTGGTGTGCATTATATTTACTGATCAAGTCATATTTTGATAGAGTGAGATATCTCAACGTATCATTGAACTTGGTTCTATACCTTTGGCAACTATCGAGAAGTTCAGTAAACATGTAAGTCATGCTGGATTCATTTTGTCGTTATTCCTTTAAAAATGTTATAGTGAAACTGCCAAGGTCTGCAATCTTTTTATCGTTCTTCTCAAAAAAAAAATTCTTTTTATCGTTGTGATTTTTTCATTCTTGCACTTGTTAGGCAAAACTTTGGACAGAATACTAAAAAGTGATTTCATGTGTGAGAAAATACAAGTTTGATTCTGGGGTTAAAGTTGTGACACATTCTAAATATTTGGATTTCATGCAAGTTTCTAAGTAATGACATCCAACATCACTGTACATGAGATGTCAGCAGCGCTTTCCTTTGCTTTGAAAGGGTAAGCTGATCCCAAATCGGACTGAAAGGTTCCTGAAGACTGTATTGTCTACTCAAGACTCCTGAAAACTTAATACAGATGGGAACCATAACTCGGGTGCCATCCTTTTTCGCATAAAAAAATGATTCCTGAAGACTACCGTCTCCTCAAGATTTTACTTGGATTCCATTTATTCAGCTAGCTAAATTATGAAAAGTAGTCTGGTTTCATGAAAAGTTTCAATATGACATTCAGCACCATTTGGCACGCAAAGTACACAGAGATAACCTGAATTGAACTTTTGTTTTTCTAAAAAAAATTTAAACTTTTGTTCATTTAGCTTATAGGGAAAGATAAAAGCATGCAAATGCAGTATTTCAGTTTTTGCTTGCTGAAACAAGAAACTGTTGTAAATTTTGCCAGTAAATGACATGAAATGGGAACCTGCACTCAGGATGGTGTTAATTTTTTTGCATTCTTCTATTTCTTTTTTTTCTTTTTGAGGTCTTCTGTTTCTTCTTGTGCAAGAAGTTTTCTATTGTTTTTTGAGGTTGGCACACCTTAGTGTGCTGATTGGCACATCCATGGTATTGAACTTCATATGGTTGACATGATTGATCTACTTTTCTTTTGTGTTGATCGACGCATCCCTCGTATCAAACCATGTGGTTGTCAGGATGGGTCTACCTTTGATATGGTCAGGTTGGCATAATACTAGCTTTGTGATTCTTGTGAATTTGTGGATATCTGTTTGTGGAAAGCTTTACTTGTGACCTTGTGATGGTTATCGACTATTGAGGTGCATCTTGGGATTTGATAACAATTCTATGTAAACAAAACAAATGATACCTCCCAGCTTGTCATCCTTCTCTTCTCTAAAAAAGCACTATATGCAAACTAAACTGTTGAAACTCTGTTGAGAGATGCATGTAATTCTAATCCATTATTCTCATATAATTAGGTGATCAAAGTGTCTTCAGCTCCAAAGCAGACAGAAAAGCCACCTTCACGCCGCTTGCTTCAGATTGTTGGTATGTTCATGGAGAACCTGTTTCTGGTCATTCTATAAATTATAATCACTATTTTTTGGAGGAAAAATAATATAATAAGTGCATTCTTGGGTTATATGCTGGTGATATGTCAAATATTTTTTTCTTTTATGGTTTTAATAATTTTGTGTTTGGTTATTAGATGACGGTTCAAATGGATATTTTTTTGATTTATTTCTCCTCATGTCCATTGCTTTTGAGATACATTATGAAGGATACAATTTATTCAGTTTTGTCACTGATGCTCTCACCTTGTGTCGGATCTTGGCTTTGTGCAGTAAAAAACAGTACAACTAACAAGTTACAAGAAAACTTGCTTCTGAATGCAATTATTACTATTTTTTTCCTTGGCACAGGTAAAGATATGCGATCAATCATGTTTGGATTTCGTCCTAAAACCAAACAGGTTAGGCTCGTTCGATGTTTCTTGCATATATCTGCACATTTCTTGTAGTGGAACTCTTTAAGCATGTTGCTCATCATGTCCTGCAGGTGTTCTGAGGCTCATTTTATGTGTAATGAAACAATCTGTGATTTTGTTCGTGATCATAATATTGTTAGAAATGATATAATAATATTTTATACTTGTTACAGAGACATGCTGTTTTTGATGCGCTTTGGAGATATACGAAACCAGAGAAAATGGATGATCTATATACATTTGCTTGTGGCCCTTCGAAGTATAAGAACTCCAACCCTAAGTCGCGTTTACTTGCTGAGTATTGCCGGCTCCTTGGAAAAGGATTTCGTTCTATATCTAGTGATGCATTTGAAGAGGGATCCATCGCTATATCAAATGATTGGTTGAGAGTTACCTCATCGAACTCTGGTTATTCATTGTGCTCCACGTATCCTTCTGCACTGATTGTACCAAAAAGTATAAGGTAGCTATCACTTTGTTCTTACTCATTTCGTGGGAAGCTCCACTAATTTTGTGATATCAAATTAGTGAAATAGACCATATCTTTTGCAATGCTTAGTAACCAGGTTTTCTGGCTTTTCTTCTAGTGATGAAGAAATATTACAATCTTCTAGTTTCCGGGCTAGATGCCGGGTGCCTGTAATTTCATGGTGTAACCCTGGTAATTGTTATCAATATGATTCTTCATTCTTGTGTTTTTTGAATGTGTCATCACCCCATAGCATAACATGCAAAAACACATCTTATGCAAATTATATGACCACAATGAGTGTACAAACGTCTTTTAGGAACCGGAGCTGTCCTTGCACGTTCATCACAGCCATTAGTTGGTCTAATGAGCCAGCGCAGGTAATTTTCAATATGTAGCACTCGGGTATCTCATTTTTTGTGCAACAGAAGCACTCAAATATCACATGCTTATTTTAAATTGAACACTATATTATGTTTTACTGTAGTACTATCTCATTTGTCTATAATTCAGCACTGTAGATGAGAAACTTGTTGCTGCACTTTGCACTGGTAGTTTTTCTCGCAAGGGGTATAGAAGGTAATGCTCAATTTTTTTCCTGTCAATGTCAGATCAAATGTGCTAGTTTTTTTTTTCTATTGTCATATTTTGGCTTATACAAGAATATTTGGTTTTAGTTTATTATTTGTCTCAAAGTTTCTATCAATTACTTTCATAGATCCCTCAAAGGAAACTGCTGTCATATCACTTGATTTATAACTCGGAATTGTACCTTTCTAGGAAGCTCTATATTGCTGATGCCAGACCTAGAAGGAACGCTTTGGCAAATGGGGCAATGGGAGGTGGTTCTGAATCATCATCTAATTATTTCAATTCAGAGGTTCGAACTTTATGCAGATGAATTTTAGTTCCACATGTTTTGCATGTTTATGTGATGGCATAGACTAGAGATGTTTGTCTGCAGTTTTAAGTTATGTATCTATTAGTTGCTAAATGCAACTTACAGATACTGATATCCTTCTAAAAGGATATCTTTTTTCCACCATCTTTCTTTCATTAAGTTTCCATCTCTCTTCAGGTTATCTTTTTTGGTATTGAAAATATCCATGCCATGAGAGACAGTCTTGCACGCCTTAGGGATTATGTTGATACTCATGGTTCAACATCATCAGATGGGACATCATCTTTCATGGTGAGTTGGAGGCAAAACTATTTTCATCCTTTTCATACTTTGTGCCATAATTTTAAGTCAATTGTGCTGCTAATTTTCGTAGAATTCCTGAACCATATATGATATCATAACCATTTCTGATTATGCTGTTTCTTGATTGACAGAGACACGGTGGATGGACTTGGGGTGGGGGTAACCGTAGCAGTATGTCAGAATCTGCATCAACCCTGAATGAAACCGGCTGGTTAAATCATATACAAAGTTTGTTAGCTGGTTCTGCTTGGATTGCTGCACGTGTGGCACTGGAATCAGCATCAGTTTTGGTACATTGCAGGTAACTGGTCGCATTTTATTTTATTTTCTCAAAAGGAAAAAGGTCTCGTTCCAACTGGTTGGAACTAAACTTGGTAAGCAAAACAGCACTGTAATTCAAGTGGTAAATTGCTGAAATAGAGTTGACGATTTGTGCAATAATTGTTTTTGGTGATTTTTTTTTGGGTGCATCCCCGGGGAGGCCTCCGGTCCAGAGCTAGTAGGTTTGTGGTGATTATTGAAATGTCTAACACTGTTTCTCTAAGTACACGTTTGGGAAAGTATTATTTCATGATACTATGACTGTCTGTTTTTAGTAATAAGCTCCATTAAAAGCTTCACGTAGTCAAAACAAATAGTTTTATAACTTTTTTGGGGTCTTGCAAAGCTCATATGTTGTCTTCTACAACTCGTTCCTGCCCCTTTCACTTAGATGTTATAATGCTTTAATCTACAGTGATGGTTGGGACAGAACCTCTCAAATGGTTTCACTTGCTAGCTTAATGTTGGATCCATATTATCGGACATTCAGGGGATTCCAGGTATTCTAAATTAAGTACTAGTTATTCACTGCTTCATGTTATTGTTGTAGTCAGACATCCTTTGTGTGCTGCTGAGACATAGGAAACATGTTTGCAAACTGCTAATGATATGCAAGTTCAGCAAGTTCTTGTTGAGTAAATATGAAGGTTTGAGTGTGGGGATGTTCTTAATTTACTTACCTGAACTATTCAAATGACCCTTTCCAAACATATCTTTCCTGCAGTAAAAATAGAATTAAGGATTCTCTTCAGTGTTGTCGTCTGAATAAATAAACATTATCATATAAGTCCTGTTCCTGGTTAGATATGACTGAATCGTTCTTCCTTCCATCATTCTATGAGAAAACAAGGTGCTCACTTCTTCAAGTATTCCGTAAATGTACTAGGTTTATGGGTAGTCAACGTTACAAAGAATATGCTAAATGTCCGATCTCTGATCGGAGATTGGTCTAATATTTAATGGGTTGTTGGGGGTAGGGTTCGCTGTTTTCATATCATAAAAACCTTATTTTGAGGCACACAATATAACCTCCAATTCATATCAAGTTAATGATATTTTGGATTTTGTTTAACCAATCCTTTTCTCCTTAAAAAAAGTGTTCACGGAGGTAGAAATAGGAGTTGCAGAGCCGGGAATTAGTAAGTTCTAAACAAATAGTAAAAAGGGGGATATGAACGGCTAAAATTTTCTACTGAAAGCAGCCATCTTTCATATGTTTGAACTTCCAGGTTCTATGAATGAATCATTTTTTGGTTAGCCATTGACATTTATTATAGTGTAAGAGGGTTTGACATGATGCTGACATTTAAGACCCTTTTGTTCTTGACCTAATGACATTGATTATTTTGGTACTGGTGTTTTGGTCAAAGAACAGAGTTTCAATGATTTTATCTGTGTGAAATGGATTTCGCAGCCTTGATATTATTTGCACAATGATGGTCAAAAGTGTTGAATTCATGTTGATCTGTACAATGCTTTGTGACAATAAAAGATTTAAAGCCTTTGATTGATTTCCCCGTAGTTTGTTTAATATATTCAGTTTAATTAAATATAGTCATCCATAGGAGGATGTTTTCATGCATGGAGGGGAGAAATGAATGGAGCAGACACTTCTTGCTCAAGGGATTACTAGACTCTATTCAACACAAGAAATGACAAGATCTGTTTTGTCAGTAAAAAATGCCTTACTTTTGTCTTCCTTTTTGTGGTAAGTGGAAACCATTGTTTAGAATGATAATTTGAAACGATGGGCAAATTAAAAGAAAAAGCTTTGGAGAAGAGTTTATTCAGCAAATGGAAGTTCACTAATTAACTGAAACTTATGACCTAGAGATTATTCTTTTTGTGGGTGCAGCTAGAGATATTATTCAAACAAAAGGGCTTTTATGTTTGTGGTTAATAGGTGTGTTGGACATTAGCAATATAGTACCTGAATTTCTATTTTTCATTTTTTTTTTGTATGTAATTTTTTTATTATAGAAAAGTTTATTTATAAATGTTTAAAGATGATGATTTACTGGATGATCCTGCCTAAAGGTAGATCTAGTTAAGCATTATTATTTAAAAATTGTTTCAATAAAAATTATTATTTAAAAATTTGGAAATATTTATTTTTCATTTATTCATGTTAATTGGCATTGGAAGGACAACCATCCTTCCATGTGTATAATCAATAAACAGATTTAAATAGTCAATTTCATTAACCAAATTTTGTTGATGTGGTTGGTTAGTGGGATTGTGTCTCAAAGTCGATGGGAGATGGTAGTCCCAGGTTCAATTCTTGAAGTAGCCAATTGAGTTAAACTTTATCTTTTCATTCTTCAAGCACCGAATTAGCTAAATGCTAGTGGTTTTGGATACTGATGAATTTGGACCAAAAAAATAGTCAATGCCTTGCATATTTGTTTTTTTCCCTTGAGGAGAAAAATGATGGCTACCAAAGTTTGTGGTTGCCATCCATCAATGCATATTTGTTGAAATGTGATTTTTTGTCTCAATTAGCAAGCTACTTCCATTTATTGATTCCTTTTTTAGTTATTAGTATGTGTTAGAGAAAATACCAGTTATCTATTATGTGACATACTTCTGTCTTCTTATCTTTATCATACCACGTGAATATTTGATCATGATAATGGTTTTTGGGTTGGTAGTGTAGCTCACAATTTGAACTAGTCCTTTGCAATTGAAAACTGATATGCAGAGTTATGCATTTTCCTTTAGGCACTTGTGGAAAAGGATTGGCTTGCATTCGGTCATCCGTTTTCGGAACGGATGGGTTTCATACCCGTATCTGGGACTAGTAGCACCCCTTTTGAATTGACACGACAATCTTCCGTCGGAAGTCAATCAGCATCAGCATCTCCAATGCGAAATATCCCAGGCTCAGGTCCCTCTTCTATTAATAGTTCATCACATGGGCAGACATCAAACAATGCGTCACCTATATTTTTACAGGTAATCTGATTGAAATTCAACTAAAACTATTTTGTGCAATCTATGGTAATACCAAAATTGTCCCGGAATTTTACGTAAATGTTGGCTCTCATTGAACTCTTAGGAGGCCTAAGTGCATCTAATGAACCTTTTCAACAGATTTGCTTCATATAAACTTTCTAGTTCAATTGGCTACATTTTTTTCCATTTGTGTATTTATACTCGATTTGGCATGCAATCACTTTTTAGAGTTTTCGAATGTAAATTTGGCATAACAAAAAAAGAAGAAGAATGTTCAGTTGGAGCATATTGGTTGTTCTTTAACCATTTAATCACATAAAGTTCCCTATGATTTAAGTTTTTTTTTGTTGACTGCACATATTAATTCTGGATAACTCAGGTTGATGTAATTATTAATTTGGAATCATTAAACTCATGTTCCGCTTGAGTGTCATGTGTATGGATTTTTAATGCATATATCAGTCAGAAATGTGAGATTGATGACGATGTGTGAGATTGATGACGATGTTAATCATAGAAATCAAGCTGGTTGGTGTAAGTGGAGGAAAGTCACTGGAGTTCTTTGTGATAGAAAAGTATTTAATAAAGTTAAAGGAAAATTCTATCGTACTGCTATAAGACCGGCAGTGTTATATGGTAGTGAATGTTGGGCTATGAAGGGACAACATGAACGTAAAGTGGGGGTAGCCGAAATGAGGATGTTGAGATGGATGTGTGGTCATACAAGATTAGATAAGATTAGGAATGACCATATACGTGAACGAGTCGGAGTGGCTCCTATTAGTGAGAAAATGGTAGAGAATCGTTTGAGATGGTTTGGTCATGTTCAGAGAAGACCATTAGATGCGCCAGTAAGAAGAGTAGATCAAATAATCTGGAGTCCGATTAATAGAGGGAGAGGGAGGCCAAGGCGGACACTTGGCGAACTAATAGAGCAAGATCTATTGGTGAATAATATACCGAAAGGTTTGGTTACTAATAGAGCGGAATGGCGTCGTATGATCCATGTAGCCGACCCCACCTAGTGGGATAAGGCTTTGTTGTTGTTGTATATCAGTCAGAAATGTGTTTCATGTTATTCAAAAGATTTTTATCATGCTTGTTGCAGTGGGTTGATTGTGTCGCACAACTACTGCGCTTATATCCAGGAGCTTTTGAGTTCTCCTCAGTAAGTTTTCATGTCCCAAGTGTTATTGCTTGACTGCTTAATATTATCAGTGAATTATTTTTATCCATCTAAATGTCCTTTAGCTTACTATCATAAAATCTTGTTAGGCTTTCCTTGTTGATTTTCTGGACAATGTGTTGTCTTGCCCTCTGTTGCGTTCGCATCAAGATCAGAAGCAGAGAAGGAGTACATGTCTCGGGTTCCACTAGTGTAGTTGGAAGTCTGATGCATGCCATGGTTTGCACAAGACCGGACATTGTTCATGCAGTCAGTGTTGTAAGCATGTTCATGAGCGATCTAGGAAAATAGCATTGGCAAGCAGTGAAGCGAATCTTTCGATATCTGAGAGAAACATCTGATATTGACCTTATTTACAGAAGTGATAAAGAGTGTTTAGTTGCAGGGTACTCAGATTCATACTATGCTGGAGATGTTGATGGAAGACGATCTATAATAGGCTATGTCTTCACTTTAAGAGCAGGCTATATTGCACTGTGACAGTCTGAGTGCAATATGTTTAACCAAGGATCAAGTACATCATGAAAGAACCAAACACATTGATGTCAGATATCACTTCATCCGCACTGAGAAGAGGATCAAGGTGAAGAAGATTGGCACTGAAGACAATCCAGTGGATATATTCCTCAAATCTGTTCCTCATGGCAAGTTCCAGCATTGCTTGGACTTGCTTAACATTAATACTTGGTAATAGCTCTAAGGTGGGACTGGCGGCGGCGTGGTATTTTGTGCTCTGGAGATGATTCAAGTCAAGGTGGAGATTTGTTGATAATGTCTTCAATCTGAACCCAGTTGTAACCCTTCTGTGGTCCCCCTACGTAGTTAGGCATTTCAGCAGAATTCCCCTACGGGGGTCTCACAAAGGGAGTACCTATATAAACTCCTATCATTTGTCAAAGAGAGTACCTGTATAAACTCCATAGGGGTCCAGATAGAGACCCATCCTTGTAATCATCATTATTCCATAATAAAGAGAGCCGCCGCCGTTTTTCCTTCGCGTTCTTCTATGTTCATGCGATTTCTCTCCCTCTTTTCGTAACATGTGTCTTCTGGGTTGTTGCAGAATAGTTATGTTTTCCGCATGCTTTATTACTAAGACATATTTGTAGTTTCTTGTCACATTTAAATAATAATTTTCCTATTCTCTTTCAGGTTTCATGCAGACATCTGTAGCATTTACCAGCTTAGTGATTGCAGCTGTTCCAACTTTGCTTGTAAGCTTTCTTTCATTCTTTAAATTTCTTTTATTATATATATTGTTCCATATATGTATATGTTTTATAGCCGGTCCCAAGTCCGGATAAAGGAGGAGGGTTGTGTTAGGCCCCGACAGCCAGCGTAAAACCCTGTCGAATCGCATGAACATGGATCAACGAATAGCGTCGTATGATCTATGTAGCCGACCCCACCTAGTGGGATAAGGCTTTGTTGTTGTTGTTGTGTTGTCTTGCCGCTTTGGAAATTTCCTATTCAACAGGTACTATCTTAACTGAGATTAATTTAGTTCTCGCAAATCGCAATATCCAATTATTTTCACTGTTACAATCATAGAATCATGTTTATGAGTTAATCAATATTTGATCACTGGTTAAGTTGATGCGAGTGTTGGTATAATCCCCTTGTAGCAAACCTAATATATTGACTCATGAGTTTAAGCATAAACATTTTCTTGATATATGTTGTTCTTATTACTGTGATATCAGTATTTTAAGAAATTATGGCCCCTGGGCTCTGGCCCCATTCTCATCTCAAAACAACATCATGGCCCCTAGACAAAGGATAGATACAACTAGTTTATTTTCCGAAAACAATAGTGTTCTTCTTTCGCCTTTTTTGCTCACGTTTATTCACAGCTGTCAGACTAATGGTATTGATATTAACAATGGGGAATCTACTGATGGATATTAGGATTTACTCCTTTTGTAAAAGTACTTAGAATGATTTTGTTTTGCATCTACCGAGAGGCACTAGGAGATATGGTTGCTTCATTAAAATTATCTCTGCCTTTTCTACTCTGTACTTTTGTTTCTGATGCCTTAGCTGAATTCAAATTTAGATAATGATGCAGGATTTCCTAGAAAACCTTATGGCCACCAAAATAAGTATCTATACCTTGTCACAGTTAGGAATATGCATTTCATGATTTCTGATTATACTACTCCGAATTGTGTTGGCATTGGAAATTTTTGGAAACCAGGAAACATATGAGATTCAGTAGTTCATTGCGTCTGAATCCCATGGTCAACAGACATTTGCACATGCTGGGAAATGTTAGGGTGCATCATTTGTCATTGTAGACAATGTGATGAATGCTCCACTGCCGCAAACAATATTTTCTCAAAGGCCAACTAAGTGGAAATGAAAGAATGTTATCTTTGCTAATATTGTGCATCCAATGTAGTAGTACAATAAGATAATGAGTTCTAGTTTGACATTTATTTTGTCAACTCTTATTTGTTTTATATTTCATTTGCGTATTTTTGTTGTCTGTGAATCCAATTAGAGTGGCCCGTTCGACAGTGGGCAATGTGAATAAAGGAAAAGGTGTTATTACCTGTTATCCACATCAGTAAATACAACATTAGTGGTGTTACACTAGCAGTCTGCTGATCAAAGAGTGCTAAACCATTACTTTTCCTAATGTATGGAAAAAGGGTAAAGTCCCAACCACCCAGCTGGCTGTGAATCTGAAATTTGAGCTTTCTGGTTTGTCTACCAGGTTTATTGTTATGTCTAACAGAGTGATGAGTTGAGTTACTGACACTCAATCCAAGTTTTGGATGGCTTATATGCTGCCTACAATTTTCTAGTAGTATGTGATTAGTAAGATAATCGACCTCATTTATTTATAACAGTGGAATGGGTTTTATATATATATATATAGATTGTGTGCGCGCTTTTGTTGACAATTATCTCCTGAGCATAGAATAGCTTAATAATTTTGAAGAGTGGTAACTTGTGCCTTGGATGGATTTAGTTTTGCTTTTGATCATATTATGTCATCCTGTGATATATTGTCTGTTGAACATTAATAGTTATGAATTCTCCTAAAAAACTAATAGTTATGAATTTTTTCTCCTACTTTTGGAAATGTGAATTAGTGAGAAGGAAAGGGAGCAAAATAGTGTTGCCGAGGATTGTGGGTGCATATGGATGTACTTGTCTGATTTACGAACTGTTGATGGCATCTCTAGTAGCCACTACAATGTCTTCTATGATCCTACAAAATACAATGGACCACTGCTGCCTCCAGCTGCAGCTTTAGCTCCCACTCTTTGGCCTCAGTTTCATTTGCGATGGGCTTGTCCTTGTGAAGCACAGGCTGGTGAGGTTGAATCACAGTGGCGCAGTATGACAAAGAATTACAGTGAAGCTGTCAAGGTATTCTTTCCCTCATTTCTGTAATATGCAACTGTAATTAGCTGTATATTGGTCATCTTATTGACAATTAGATGATCCTCTCTCTTACACACAAAAAAATGATGGTAAATGTGATAGTTCACAGCATCTTTTTTCATGTCAAAATTCTTCTTTCCTCCATGATTTCAGGCCAAAGAAATTGCAGAAACAAAAGCTAAGGAGCTTGAAGGAAGAGTTAATTTACTGACAGAACAACTTAAGAAAGAAAAACAACTCGCCCGTTCAGCTTTAGTTAAGGCTAAAAGAGCCAGCAGAGAGAACCTGGCTGTAAAACGTGCAGTACAATCGCTTGGATGTAAAGTGCATTTCTCAGGCACTGGGAATGATGCTATTGATTTGGCAAGGTTGTCGTCAGAAGCCGGGGAAGGATTAACATCTTCATATTTTCTAAAAAATGACACAGGGCAACCTGATGAGAAAGCAGATATATCGGTTTCAATTTCAGCTTTAGAGGATGGGCTGGTTCCTGATAATCTAATCGATCCCTTGTGCGAGAACCTATGCCCTTTCAGAACAAAGGAGGGTTGCAAGTGGCCGGATGCTGGGTGTGCTCAACTTGGTAGCCAGTTTGTTGGAATGACGGCAAACTTCGATGCCTTTGATAGATTATCTATTTATGATTGTTACTTTGGAGCAGAGTAGATGATCAGTCAGGAACTTGCTTGAGATTTTTTTCCCAATTCAGTGGCTCAAAATGAAGTTCCTTCCGGTTGATAAATTGATTTTCATAGTTTCTTTGCCCCTAGTCATATCTTCTGTGGAAACGGAACGAGCCAGTGCAGTGGCCTCCATACTTTTAATGTATACAAAGAGTAGGAACCAAAGTGGATGATTTATGTTGAGGGAATCACAAATATATAAAATTTTTACCATGAGAACGTTGGCAGTTCTCTGGTGACATTTGTAAACCAGTTGAATAATCATAATTATTAAATAGCATACGTTCTTGTGTTATCCTGTGGTTCACGAAAAAAATGTGCGCTTGGAGGCCTCACGTAGGTTATTGTTTTATATACTCAGGATAATAAATATATTCTTGTTCAGAATTGAGATGCTTATAGAGTTATAGTGCAATTGCTTTTTTATCTTTGATTTTGAATGACACTTTTGTTTTTGTGTTGTCACCACAGTTCGTTCATTCCTTATAAAGCGGATAAGTTGAATTATTGATCAACTTATCATGTATCGTCCTGTTCCCACGCTTGTTCATTGTGGGTGTGAAATTTTTTTTAGTACAAAAGAATTAAATTTGAAACCTATTTAAACGATGAGAAAGTGATTATCCCTTCACTTTAATCACCTATTTGACAAAGCTATGTGCACCGACTTTGTTTGCCAGTGTTTGGAGTAGGGACAACAAGACTTGGAGGAGAAATGGAGCAATGGTGCATATGATAGATTGACTGCTAGGCCTTCGACAAGCTCTGATTCTACACATCGAGGGTAATATTAGAATTTGCAGTGATATGTTATTTAAATCTAGTTTCCCAACTTCCAATTGGATTCCGACAGCGTGCTGCAAGCCTGCAGCTCGACATCTTTTTTTCTTCGGTAACAAAATGGTGACGGTGACATACATGTTCAGATTCAAACTACTGCCCATGAGATTTTCTACTCTTTTTTATTATTTTACAGCCAGTAAATACATATACTATACATATGGATCATTATATATTAGGGTGCCTCTATTCACTTCAAAAGCATTAACGTCACTAGAGTAAATTACACAAATGATCCCATAACTTCGAGTCGATTTCTAATTGGTCCTCCAACTTTAATTTGTAAGTAAAACGTCCCTCATTTTTTATTTTCTTACACGATCGGTGATAGTGGGTTCCCGATTGCCTTACATACGTGAGTCATTTCTTTCTCATCAACGTCATTTAAGTCATCAACGTCATTTAACATTTTAAACCAGGTAAATTACACAGATCGTTCTTCAAATTTGAGTCGATTTCTAAATAGTTCCTCAACTTTGATATTATTGCACAATTCATCCACTTGACCGGTAAGAAATAATATTATTTTGCGACGTGACATAATAAAATATAATAAAAAATTTTAGCTAGTTAACATCATATAATAAAAAATATTATAAAAATTTAAGGACGCAGACGAGCTGGCAGAGGAGGGGTGTCGGCCCCCTCTCCAAGCTCGCCCTTTGGCGAGTTGGCATAGGGGGCGCCGACCCTCCTCTCCAAGTTCACCCACTGGCGAGCTTCGCACAAGGGGCGCCAACGCCCCCTCGCAAGTTTGTCGACGACTCTAAACGACTCAAAGTTGAGAGACTATAAAAAAATAAAAATGATAGGAGCGTGGACAAACTCGCGAGAGGACGTTAACGTCCCTTTACGAAGCTCGCCAGTGGCCGAGCTTGGAGAGGGGGTCGGCGCCCCCTATGCCAACCACCAAAGAGCGAGCTTGGAGAGGGGGATCGACACTCTCCCTCTGTCAACTTGTCAGCGTCCTTTAATTTTTATAATATTTTTTATTATGTGATGTCAGCTAGTTAAAATTTTTTATTATATTTTATTATTTCACATCGCAAGATAATCGAGATATTGTTTCTTACCAATCAAGTAGATGAATCATGCAATAATATCAAAGTTGGGGGACTATATAAAAATCGACTCAAAATTGGGGGACGATCCGTGTAATTTATCTGGTTTGGAGCGTTAAATGACGTTGATGACTTAAATGACGTGGATGAGGGAGAAACGACTCATGTGTCGGCCACGTAAGCAAGACAATCGGAAAATCCACTATCACCGATCAAGATGACTAATCATGCAAGAAAATAAAAGATGATGGACGTTCTGGTTATAAATTAAAGTTGAGGTACCAATTAAAAATCGACTTAAAGTTGGAGATTATTCTTGTAATTTACCCATGTCACTGGTGGAGGGGACATTTTAAACTCTATATAATAAAATGGAATGGCTAATATTTTTGGGATGGCAATAGAGACACCCTATACATTATATCATTTTATACAGTTTCGAGATCCTAATGAATGTAGTTACATACAAAAATAAAGGTTTCAATTTTTTTTTCAATAATCACTTCTTGGATCAATATTTTAAATTTTAGAGTTCAATCTGTCAGCCAATCCGAGGGCAACCTGTAATATTGTTGTCGCTATGCATTATCATATGACTAATGGCCCGGAAGTCGTAACGCATACATTACGTTTTACTTTTATCAATATGTCGGACGTTGACATCAATGTTACTTTACTATATAGGTGGACTCCCTCTCACTAAGAAAATAAAAACCAACTAGGTGCAGACAAGCTTTCATTATATCAACAAGTGGTTGATTTCAATCGTAATAGATCAAAACAAGTGGTTAATTTCACTGGCAATAGATTGAGCGGATGCTTCGAAATTAAATTCGAGAAAACGTTACGATGAAGAATTTTCAAACTCCGAATTACTCTCGTTTTTACCATACGCATCCAGATCTATTTTTCTTACTCATCTATAAAACGTTACGATGAAGAATTTTCAAACTCCGAATTACTCTCGTTTTTATCATTTACGCATCCAGATCTATTTTTCTTACTCATCTATTAAGATTCGAACGTAAAATAACTAGGTACGCCCGCAATTGGCTTACTACTCCGGGGACCCATTTTTCGAACGATCCGACTTTGCTTACGACTGATCCGGGTCGGGTCCCCACCGGGGTCCAGGCCGAGTCACGAGCACTAAGAATCGGGTTGGTCCAACTCAGTTTGACGCCGTGTCTCCCCTCCCTTCTTTCCGCATCAAGCTCTCGCCGCGCGATTTCTCCCCCGGATCGCCGGGTATTAAATCCTCGGCTTCCTCGTCTTGCGAAAGAAAAAAGAGGGAGATACCCCCCCCCCCCAGAGAGAGAGAGAGAAGAGGCCAACTCATTACAGTTGCCATGTTCAAACCCAACTCATCACAGTTGCCATAGAGTTATCTTCTTCTTCTTCTTCCCTTGTTTCTGATATACAAGTTATAGTCAAATCCGACCTGTTGGAGGTCCAGAGCCACGCTGTCACGACGACAACCAAAGTGCTGCCTGTCACGTAAGATCACATGATCCACAGTGCCCCACATTTCACAAACATAATAATCCATCTTTTCCCTACTCCTAACCCTTACAAATTAAGATCAAGTAAAAAGACGTGTCATTTTCTATTCCACAATGTTTTTAGAACCGCATCGTTATCGAGTCTAATCGGATTAAATTCGATTTTATTCTCCTAAAAAAATTCGATTTTATTAAAGTAATATTATTTATAATAATTATAAAGATATAATATAAGTTATATGATATAGTATATGAATATTATATTAAATAACTTACTAATAATATTAAAAAATAATAACATTTTTTTATTTATTAAAAGTTTTAATAATGATAAATAATAATAATTAACATATACATATAAATAGATTATTATTAATTTAATATCTATTATTTTATGATGATAGATACCATATTAATAATTTTTATCTTAAATTATTTTTATTCCATTTTTCTTTAACGCTCTTTTTTATTTCTTTTATTTATGTCCTTCGATAATTTTTTATTTTAATACTATTCACTTTTAAATATTTACATTTTTATTTCAATTCCTATTTAATTTTATACATATCATAATCCTCAATCTTTAACCTTCTTTCTATTTTTTTCTTTCTTAACTTTCCTAATTTTATCATCTTTTTTAAAAAAATTCAAAATTTGAATTGAACCGAGTTGAATCAATTCACTTAGTTTTGCTCGATTCAACATCGAAATCAATTTTACATGTAATCGGACCGAATTATCGACCGATTCATAATTGAATAAATCGATCCGATCGGATTTTAATAATATTGCTATTCGTTATTGGCGCAATCATAGTTTCAGTATCGTTAAGACCTTAACACGTTACTAATTATCTATATTATATAAAATAATTATAAATAATATTTACTGATCTATATATATATAATTAGTTAATTACACATTTTTTTCCTTTTGACATTTTTGTGGGGGAAACTTGGTGTCGGGCCACCGTACTTCCCCCTGCGGCGACATTTGCTCCTCCCGGTGGTTGCCAACGCCAGGGACCGGTCAATAATGGGTGGACGTGTGACCGCTTGCTTATGTTCACCTGGGGGAGCCAACCGGCAGCGCACCTTAATAAAACCCCTCTGTAACTCTGTGAATAAACAAAAAGAAAACGACGACGACAGCTTCGGAGAGATCGTAGCTTGTTGATAACGAAGGGTGGAAAGTGGAAACAAACCGGCTGCAGGAAAAGGAAAATTTTCCATTTCTTCCTCTTAGGGTACAGAATACAAAAGCTCTCTATTTTTCTTTGTTAGATTAGTTCATGCTTTTTTTTTTGTTTTTTGAATTCATGCTGTGTATAACAAGCTGCTGAATTTGTTGCTGTTTTTTATTCTTGTCCAACGATTTTCTGGTGCTGTTGTTGTTAGACTGAGAAACCTTTCCTGGAATGCAATCGTTTTTATCTCTTTGGTTGTCGGTGTTGTTCCTTTCGAACTCTTTTTAGCAAGATGTTTCTGTTGATTCGGTCCCTTGTTTGCTCTCGCCCTTAGACGGAGCTGTGCATCAGATTCAGATTCAGGGTCGGAGTTTACTGGATGTCGTGTATAGCGTCTGAACTTGAAGCCGTTTGATGTCGATCTTTCCAGGGGTCAATCTTTTCCAATGTTTCAAACTGTTAATATGGATTCTGAGACATTGTGCTACGAGCATGTCTGTAGAATTTGTTCAAATTATCATCTCTGAAATGTTTGAGCTACACATTTGGTTGTCGCTTACTGATATTGAGATTACGGACCCTGGAATTTAAGCACTTATTTGTTGAGCATGCCACAATTTAGCTTTACCTTTTAAAGATATTTATATTGTCGGCTGTGCATTGCTTAACCGCAATTCAAGCATCTAATTATCCTGCCATTGATGGCCTTGCAGTTTAGTTGCTGGCAGACTTTCATTTCTTTCACCATTTCATTGTGCTTGCACACAGTTCGTGCCTTCTCCTGCAGTTACATTTTTATTTCTTCTTTTTTGCACTGAAGAAATTTTTTATGATATGCTTAGATGACTTTCTCACTAAAGAAATTTATCTTAAATGTAGATGTCATTCTCTGTAGATGTCGAATCTCATGAACATGGATCAACGAATGAGCGGAATGGCGTCGTATGATCCATGTAGCCGACCCTACCTAGTGGGATAAGGCTTTGTTGTTGTTGTAGATGTCATTCTCTGGCATAAATTATTAAAATTTTATCTAAATTATTTTGGTACTAATCATTGTTTTAGGAACTGATCATTGGTTGGTAAAAACAAGAGCCATCTTTGCTGGGAGTATTTACAATAGGACTCACACATAGATGGATCAAGGTGAGTGCTTTATCATGTTTTATGCCCCAGCATTTACATAAGGTTGTTTTTTGTTTGTTATGTGAATGATGCTTTAACAGCCTGTCATGAATTTTATTTAAGAAAGTATTTCCACATTGATTTGCAAGGGTTACACTGCAGACTTGCTTCATAAATGATAAACCTAAATACTTGTTATCCAATACCTTTAATACCCTTTGTATACTGGCAACCAATATACCAAAAAGTAGTGTCACCTCCCTCAGACAAATATGCATAGGTTTAAGAATATTATAGCAAGTAGAAAGCTAGGTATAATATTCTTCTGTGCACCTAATATGTAGTTTTCCTTAAAAACTTTATTTTTTCAGTGCTATTCCAAAAGCATTATGATATGAAAAAAGAGTATATTATGGAACAATTAAAGTGAGTTTACTGTGTAATCATGATAACAATGGCTTACATATATCTTCATGTTTGCCAATTGGAGGTATCTAATAAGGTTTCTGTGAAACTAGGTGATTCCCAAGCAATAGTAATGTGGCAATAGAATGATTGCTGAAGGCCTAAGGCCTAAACCTTTTTCTGAAATATATTCCTGAAATCTATGAATTTGCTACCTTCTTCAATGTGGTTTTCACTTATACCTTTGATTTTATGGATGCAAGGTTAATGTTTTATATACTTAGTTATCCATGTTCTTTATCTTAGAGATGGTTGCCCCATAACTTTGGTTTATAGACCATTTCAAGTTGGGAGAGATTCATCACCATTAAGGGTTACAAGCATTTGTGAGGTGGAAACTGTTAGCATGGCCTAAGAGTAACAAAAATCTGCTCTCAAAAAAAAAAAAAGAGTAACAAAAATGGAAAGATGAGATATAATTCATGGATAAAATTAAACAAATGTACTAAAACTCCTTATCAGTATAAAGTATTATATACAATTTTCTTTCGTTTATTCCTCACAGTAGATGATTGAATTATATACAGCAGGGACTTCCTATGATTGTAAGGATTGCTGTGGAAAGTACATTCTAATAAGAGATGAAGAAGATCCTCGGCTAGCAATGTTTGAGAAACGTTTGCCTTGCTTTGGCTGCGGCATCGGATGGTTATCGTAAGTATGATGCTCATCTCTGATTAGGTTGATTGCAGTTGGCGATTGCAATGTCTCTCTCATATATAACGTCAATCACTTTGCAGTTTGCTTTTAGGTTTCTTATGCCCGCTAATGTGGTATCTTGCTGCGGCTCTTTATCTGTGCAAATACTATGACAAGGATCCTCGGGAGCGAAGCGGCCTTGCTGCTTCTGCAATTGCTGTTAGTCTCTCTCTCGCTCTCTGTGTGTGTCTGTGTTTGCTCTCTTCTCATTCTCATTCTGATCTCTGCAGGCTTTGCTTTGTACAATTGTAACTGCCATTGCACTTGCTGTTGTTTTCCTGTAATCCAGCTTCGATCATTTTTTCATTCAATCTTGTGCAAGTTGTAGCTTTATTGTTACTGCATCGTGAGGAAAGTAGAAGGTAGATCCATATGCTAACCTCCGAGATGGAAGTATGACTCTACGAGAGCGAGAGGTCGTACTTTAAGGAATCAGTATCATGTGTACCTTGTAAATTGCAACTTGTATTTTGTAAGACAAATGCTTGTGTAGATATTTTTTTTCTCAAACTTGTCCGTAATAGTACATTTATTTGGATGTGCAAGTATTTAAACAAGTAATCTCCTGGACATGACCATTTTTAAGTAATCCGTAAACATTCTTTTGTAGTCAGGATGTCCAAGTGCAAGTTTAAACCACTGAAATTTCTGATAGTGAACCAAAAGTTCATATTTGTTTTGATGTTACATCTTGACAACAGCATACTATCTGATCCTCGTTGTGAAAGCACAACCTCGTCGGACGTAGATGAATCTTAATTATCTTGTCTGTTCTTCCTTTCTTTCCACCTAGCCCATACCCACCTAAGAACCAAGAATCCGCCAAGGGCATACACCTTGAGAGAAAAAAAAATGTTGAAGCGTGAACGATAGTTTCCAGTAACAACAATATTAGAAAAGACGAATGCAAGGTGCTTATGATCATTATGATTTCTTCATCATGGATGCAAAATTTTATGCCTACAGTATGAAAGATGATACATGCATGCAAGGTTTCAGTGGCAGCAAATGCATTCAGAAAAGCAAAATTAAACTTCTTTTTTTCAGAAGAAAATTAAACTTCTGATCCTAACATCATGAAACTTCTCCTCGTGGGGCATCCAAATATACTGAAATGTGCAGGAGGTGGACCCGAAATATAATGAGTGAAATGTCGGTGCATTGCATCTAATCTTCCTAAAATTAATGGGAAAAAACAACTTATAGAGAATAAAGCCACCATCATATATTTTACCTGATAAGAAGGGTAGGCAGATTCAGTTGAAAATTGCCGATGACCTACACCAGTTCATCAACAAGAGCAGATAAAAGAAATCTAATATCGCCCCAAGAACCAAAACCTTATGCCCCGTTCACAACAAGCAAATCAGATTTTTTTCCCCCAAGTTTTTAGGGTACACTGTTTGTTTTTCCTGCAAGCATGCCGGTACACGTTTTGGATCATTGCTATCTTTAACATTATTAGCAATTTGATAAACGGATAATAGGCGGACAACAACTTAAATAACGATGATTAGCACTTAACGATTCATTTAAGATATTAATAAATAAGTATTTAATAAATCTAGCAAAAGAATTAACGAGTGAATATAAAAACATAATTGGACATTCAATAAATTATTCAATTCAATCGCTTTGCAAATTTTATTATAATTTAATGAATAAATCATTAATATCTCAATAAAATAAATTTTCACAAGTACACTTTTATAAAAAATTATAACTAAAATAAATTTTATATAGTCCATACATGATATAGAAATATTAATTATAAATTAATTTATATATCCATTGTTATTAAATAAATAATTTGTAATTACTTAAATATGAATATAAAAGGAATATAGTTGAATGGTGATAAAATAAAATTGATAAAGTAATAAGATGAATAAAAAAGCAATAATGAATTTGAATAAGGATAAAATTGGAATATATATATAAACCTCTAAACATTTAACACTGAACGTTAGTAAAAATAGCTTTTCAATCTTTTCATTGGAAATATTGTACTCTATTTGTTTATGTGTTCTACCAAACGCTAAAGGCGCTCTTTTTAGCATTGTCAAACGGAGTCTTTCATTTGAATCGCATTATTACCGCTTTCTTTTTCTTTTCATAAATACCTTATTAAAGTATGAAAGTTAGCTCATAGTCAAAACCAAAAAGTCTCACTTTGGGTGATATCCGATTATCATTTTTTTAATATTTTCTTACTTATTTATATTATTTAATATAAAAAATTGTTCAATATTTATTCTAAAGCATAGAATAAGTTGTTTAAATAAATATTATTTTCATACTTAAAATATTATATTTAACTTTCAAACCAAATATAGATTCTAAATTAAAAAAATTGAGCCATCAAGTTGGCTCGGACGGATTCAGATTGAAAAATTCCAATGGTTGTGTTTCCGACTATCGACCCGACCAAAATTAAGTGGGATCATAGAGTTCAGGGGTGATGTTCACCCCGTAAACACCTCTAAGTTGACCAATTGATCTTTAGCCACAAGAACAATCCTACAATACTAACAGAAGTTGGGGTGGAGTGGTAGGTGACCCCTCCTCGCTTAAATAAGATAAATTGAGTTGAATGTAGAATATTTTTGTTGAAAATCTCACTTGTCACTTACGCAATTAGGGATGAACTTAATCATATTAGTTAGGCTCAATGATGGCTCGATCTTCAATTTGTGAACAGTACGCTCTTTAGCGTCGTGCGAGTTGAGTCGTTAGCATCCTTCTCGGACATTAGAGGCTGACCATTAAAAAAAAGAAAGAAAATAACAATCCCACGGTTCCCAACATAATTAGTAGGGTAAGGAAATTCTATTCAAGGCATCCACTAAATAGAACTTGTGAATAGAAAACCCTGATCTAACTTTCATAGGCAAAATCCCAAATCTCAAAGGCCAATTCTAGCAGTGTTTACATGGACTATTTTCAGGATATTCATACTTTCTTATCAACTGCGTCATCCACGCACATGTCAGGCACCTAAGGCAAAAGTGAGAAGCCAAAGCAATAAATCTAACCATCAAGTAAAATTTATAACTCCGAAGTCCTCTAAAGAAGGCAACCGCATTAAAATCTCCACCAACTTTCCAACACCATGTATACGTACATATTGGGGATCAACAATGAGAAGCCAAAGCAATAAATCTAACCAATAAAATGAAATTTATGATTCTTACGTCCTCTCAAGAAGACAACTGCATTGAAATCTCCACTAGCTTTCCATCACCGAGTATATATAGATACGAGGAATCAATACTTAGCTAATTCTTCTTCTGCAAGAAACATCAAGATTGGTATTCCACTGATTAGCAACACACTCAACCAATGAGCTGATACCATTCGTATAGACGATGCGAACCATAAAAGAGCTCTGGAACATCACTTGTCCATACAATTGTCCTTGAACTCGATCAATACTAAAATGCTCTGTACCTCCATATTAGGTGTATGTAACATTACTGAAAGAATTTGAGAATGCTGATTTGAACAACAACAACAACAACAACAAAGCCTTATCCCATTAGGTGGGGTCGGCTACATGGATCATACGACGCCATTCCGCTCTATTAGTAACCAAACCTTTCGGTATATTATTCACCAATAGATCTTGCTCTATTAGTTCGCCAAGTGTCCGCCTTGGCCTCCCTCTCCCTCTTTTAATCGGACTCCAGATTATTTGATCTACTCTTCTTACTGGCGCATCTAATGGTCTTCTCTGAACATGACCAAACCATCTCAAACGATTCTCTACCATTTTCTCACTAATAGGAGCCACTCCGACTCGTTCACGTATATGGTCATTCCTAATCTTATCTAATCTTGTATGACCACACATCCATCTCAACATCCTCATTTCGGCTACCCCCACTTTACGTTCATATTGTCCCTTCATAGCCCAACATTCACTATCATATAACACTGCTGGCCTTATAGCAGTACGATAGAATTTTCCTTTAACTTTATTGGGTACTTTTCTATCACAAAGAACTCCAGTGGCTTTCCTCCACTTACACCAACCAGCTTGAATTCTATGATTAACATCGTCATCAATCTCACCATCTTGTCTTACAATTGATCCTAAATATTTAAACTTTGTCACTTGAGGAATTATATCCTCCCCTAACATAACTTTCAAATCGTCTCTAAGTTGTTTATTTGTGAAATTGCTATGCATATATTCTGTTTTATTCCTACTTAAACGAAAACCCTTTGACTCCAACGTATTTCTCCATATTTCCAATTTTGTATTAATCTCTTCTCTTGAATCCGCTAAAAGTACTATATCATCCGCAAATAGCATGCACTTAGGTACCTCCTCTGTGATACTCTCGGTTATAGCATCGATAACTAAGTTAAATAGATACGGACTTAAAGCTGATCCTTGATGTAGGCCAATTCCTATAGGAAATTCATTTGTCTCACCTCCGGGTGTCCTAACCCTAGTCAATGCCCCATCGTACATATCTTGTATTACCTTAATGTAGGCAACATTCACCCTCTTCTTTTGCAAGGCTTTCCAAAGTACATCCCTTGGTACCCGATCATACGCCTTCTCTAAGTCAATGAAAGCCATATGTAAGTCTCTTCTCCTACTTCGATACTTCTCCATCATCCCCTTGATTTGAACGCCATCTCTAAATCACCTTGATTTCAAAGTCGAGCCATGATTTTGATTGTAAGATCAACAATGAGACCTGCCTATCTATTTTAATCATTTCATCTCTTACAAATTCAGGAATGTTCCGACGCAAATTTTGAATACTGAGTGATCAAACTGACCTATTTCAGATGTAAAAGTTCTGGATGAAGGAGGCCAGTATAAAGAACTAAGTTAAGTTTTCGCAAAAATAAAAGGACGAACACAAATTTGGAAATGATAGAACCAGGAGAAAAGATGTCTGGTGTCAGCAAAGAGTTTACTGGTTCGCCGAATGGTGATGATTCGATACACTTATATAGTGGAACGCGCACACGAATTCTTTACATTTATATCATAACATCTCCGTAATGTCTACAAACTGAAGTAAACTAGGGTTGGACTCCGCAGCTTCGCCTCCCTGAAGCACTACGCATGTCCCGGCGCGCCAACAACAACCCAATCGATTTCTAGTCGTTTAGGTTTAAAAAATCCTAATTTATTTGCAAAATTGAAACTTCGAATTCAGTGGAGAGCGTAGAAGAGAAAACGAGGAGGAGGAAGAAGCCGTCACCTGCCACATATTGCGAGAGTTCGTATCCTCGGCGGCTTCCTCGCGTTCCAACCTGATCGGCGCCGGAAACGTCTCCTCTCACCGACGAACGGCGTCGGGGAAGGTAACCATCGAGGGAGGGTCCGCTTTGGTGTTCTGCTCCGCTCCACCGCCTTTTCCGACGGGCGCTGTTGCTGCCGTTGCCATTGCACTCCTCTCGCTTTCCATTCGTTCCCGAGTCTCTGAGACCACCACCGTATCGGGAGAGTCGATACTATTTATATTCGTTGTAACTATTCTAATATTTGAAAAGTGTATATATATATTATTGATTTCGTGATCATCAAAGATTCACGAGTTGTAATTAATGGAATAATAATAATAACAACAAAGTCTTATCTCACTATGTGAGATCGGTTATATGGATCATACGACGTCATTCCGCATTCGTTGATCCATGTTCATGAGATTCGACAGGGTTTTACGCTAGCTGTCGGGACCTAACACAACCCTCCTTCTTTATCCGGATTTGGAACCGGCTATAAAACATAGGCGGAGTTCTCAAAATAAACTTTTTGTTATAACACAAACGAGCAGGATTTTTCAACTCCATCATAAAATAATAAAGTGAAAGAACTGGATAGCATACCCTCCTCTTTTGCCTACGATTGATTCATTCAAATAAAATCAGAGCTCTAAAAGGCGTCAACGTTTCAAGCGGAACAGTCGATTGAAATGTGACACCAACTTCGCATACATTAAATCAAATCCCGCGATTTGCACAGGGCATTGAGATCAGATTCGGCAAAAGATTTGAGGCAAACGAATTGTGCTCGCGGCAGCTGGATACAATGTTCATAAGATCCCCGCAAACAGCAAAGTTGGCCTAAGAATTTCATTTCCTAAGTTGTAATTAATATGTGCTTGATATTTGAGAGCTTGTCAAAATCCAGAGATCAGGAGTTTGGAATCTTATCAGTGAAATGTATAATTTGCATTAATTGAATGCACCTTCCTTTGTCACTGGAAAAAAACACGGCTAAATAGTTTTGTCTAAAGATAAAGAGGAAATATTAAGATGAATCATGATATTTCATAATTACCTTACATATTTCTTTTCAAAGAATAGCAGCGATTTCAAAATTAGTGGAAACAATATTAAGTCGAGCTTGAGCAATCTTTATAACACTTAAACGAGCTAAATCTTCATAATCCAAAAGGAGAACGCAATATACTTGTTCTCAAATGGTACGTCTACAGCATACAAATTCTTAAAGTTGAACTATACTTGTCCAACATTTTCAATGTATTTATTTTATTTTATTTTATTTTGGCTTGCCTCTGGGTTGATCGTTTTGGAAAGGATTGAAAAATATATATATATATTTCATAAAAAAAAATTAAGCTACAAGAATTGTCGCAAAAATTTAATGACTAAACTGATAATCCCCACTTCTGGATAAAATGTTTCTTGGGCTATCAAAATAAATGTATTCTATTTATATTCATGATCTCACACCTGATAATATATTTTAAATTAATTAATTGATAGAAAGTAAATGAGCCAGCTATTTTCTTAATTGGACCTGTGTGATATCATACTAGACATTAGGGCAGGCCCATATTCGGACAGCTCAATTTTGACTCATTCTTCGTATTAGAAATAGGTATATCTCCTATTGGATAGAAATTCACATGCCGGTTTCATCCGACCCGTGAACAAATTCGATCCAACCCGATCGAGTTTAGTTGAGTCGAGTTTCAATTTTCTTTTGACATGACCCGATCAACCCGATCCGGTCAGAATTAGGTAATTTGAGGTAAATTACACGATTAGTCTCCCAACTTTAAGTCATTTTCAAACTGGTCCAATCAGAACGTCCTTCATCTTTTATTTTCTTGCACGATTAGTCCTCTTGACCGGTGACAATGGATTTTCCGATTACCTTGCATACGTGATCGACACGTGAGTCATTTCTCTTTCATCCACGTCATTTAATGCTATAAAATGGAGTAAATTACACGGATCATCCCCGACTTTAAGTCGATATTTAAACGATCATCCAACTTTAATATTATTGCACGGTTCATCCACTTGACCAGTAAAAGTCAATCTCCTGATTATTTTAATGATGTGACGTAATAAAATATAATAAAAATATTTAATTATCTGACATCACACAATAAAAATAATATTAGAAAAATTTAAAGGTGTGGCAAGCTCGAGGAAAAGGGGGCCAACACTCCTTCACGAGCTTGTCGGTGTTCTCTATCATTTTTATATTAATTTTTATAATATTTTCATAATATTATATTATTTTTATTGTGCCATGTCAATAAATTATTTTTTTATTATATTTTATTACGTCATGTCAGTAAGATAATCGGGAGACTGTCTCTTACTAGTCAAGTGGATGAATAATGCAATAATATCAAAGTTGGAGGACCGTTTATAAATCGATTCAAAGTTTGGGGACAATTCGTGTAATTTATTCAGTTTTATAGCGTTAACTGACGTTAATGACTTAAATGACATGGATGAGAGAGAAATGACTCACATATTGACCATGTACGCAAGGCAATCGGAAAATTTACTATCACCGATCAAGAGGACTAATCGTGCAATAAAATTAAAGATGAAGGACGTTCTGATTATAAATTAAAATTGAGGGACCGATTTGAACATGACTCAAAGTTGGAGAACTCATCATGTAATTTATAAGTGATCTAATTACCCGACCACCTTTTTTTATTTTCCTTTTTAATTTTTAATATAAAAAGCACTTACTATTTTATTTTAAATAAAAAATAAAATATTTTTAGGCATAAAAAAATATTGTTTAAAATGTCTAAATATTATTCTCTATTTAAAATACATTATTATATATATTTTTATAGATTGTATAAAATATTTAAATTAAATAAAAAATCCTTTAAAATTCAAAAAGAATAAAAAATCAGATTGGCGGGTCGGATCGGGTTGTCGGGTCTAACCCAATCCCCAACCCGACTTGACCCATCGGGTCAGGTCGGATACTCGGGTGAACACCCTTGGAAATGGAAGATAGGTTAATTTTAATCTATACATTAAGCCGTCAACTTTATTTATCTTTATTGTCAAGGCGAACTAATAGAGCAAGATTTATTGGTGAATAATATACCGAAAGGTTTGGTTACTAATAGAGCGGAATGACGTCGTATGATCCATGTAGCTGACCCCACCTAGTGGGATAAGACTTTGTTGTTGTTGTTGTTGTTGTCAATTTTTTAATTATGTATTTGCAACATCTCCCTCTTCCTATATTGTAATCCATGGCATTACATTTACATCTTCCACTACAACAACATTGTTATTGCGGCGAATTTATCCGTCGCAAAACTTGCAAAATATGTCGCAAATATGACTTTGCGACGGATTTTTCGACGGATACGATTAGTTAGAAAATTTGTCATTGCAAAAAATTATCGACGGTCCTCGAGTAACCCTTCGAAAGTTTTGATGGACGCTTCCGACAGTAGAATTGCCTTCACAATTTTTGACAGATAAAATCTGTCGGAAGTTTCAAAGGAGAGGATGTCCTTCTGAACTTCCGACGGATTTTGCCGTCGAAATTTCCTAATCCGGCAGCCGCGCCGGAGGCAGGACTGTTTCTCCCTTCCCAAGTTTCGACGGACAATGCGTCGAAAGTTTCGACTGGGAGACTTTCACCGAAGGCTTCGACGGGTTCGTCGAAAGTTCCGATAGGGGGTTTGACTCGTCGAAGCCTTCGGCAGACGAGTTTGACCTGTCAAAACCTTCGACGAGTGAGGACCCGCTGAAGGCTTCGACGGGTGAACCCGTCGAAACCTTTGGCGGGCGACCCTCGTCGAAGGCTTCGACGGGCGGTTCTCGTTGCACGCACTGGCGGAGTGCGACAGACACATCAGTCAAAAAGTTTTTAAAAAATATAAAAAAATAGGCCGCCTGCTACCGGATCGACGCTGGCGGCCAATCCGAAGCAGGCGGCCGGAATCGATATAAAGGGGATGGGGAGGAGACCTAGGTCATGGGCGGACGGCTGGATCTGGCCACCTGCAAGCCGGTTTGGCTGCCCGCGTGCTGGATCCAGTCGCCCGCGACTAGATTCGACCAAGGATACGGGTGGACGGATTCGACTCGGAGGTGACCGGGACCAGCCGCAGGCACCGAGCTCGCTGATTGTCGAATTTGGCTCGTAGGCATCGGATCCGGCCGCCTGTGAGCCGGATCTGATGACAGGCATCCGATTTGGCCACCTACGAGTCGGATCCGGCCGCCTACGAGCTGAATTCGGCGGCAGGCATCCGATTCGGCCGCCTGCGAGCCTGATCCAATGGCCTGCGAGTCGGATCCGGTCACATGCGTCGGATCGGCCGCCTGCGAGCCGGGGGCATCAGATCCGGTCGTAGGCGTCGGATCCGGCCGCCTGCGAGCCGTAGGCGTCGGATCCGGACGCTTGTGATCGGATCCAGACGTAGGCATTCGGATTCGAACGCAGGCGACCAGATTCGCACACCAGGGGTCGGATCCAGTCTTCTGCAAGTGGATCCGGACGTAGGCGATTGGATCCGACGCACAGGGGTCGGATCCAATCTTTCGCGGTCGGAATCGATGCTTGCGTCGGATCCGCCACCTATGGCCGCACTGGATGCCGGAGTCCAGAGCGAGAAGGGAGAGATAGAGAGGGAGTCGGTGAGGGTGGCGGGCGGTCGGGATCGCCGAAGTCGGGAGTTGCCGCCGCTGGAGTTGCTGCTGCCGTCGTGGGAGAGGAGAGAAAGAGAATGGAGGGAAGAAAGAGAAAGAAAAATGAGAGAGTAGAGGGGATAATATAGGGAGAGTGGAGGGCGCGGGCGCGATAAGGCGGAGGGGGAAAATTGAGCGGGAAAATATTAGAATTTGCGACGGGTATTTCCTTTAGAATTATCGAAGGATACAATATTCGTCGCCAATTTCGACGTCAATATTTATATAAGAAATTTTATTACATATACACTATAATATTATATATACTAACATATACGACTAAAAATATTAATAATCATAATATTATATTATAAATATTATTATTATATAATAATAATATTATATACATTGATAATAAATTATACTATTTTAATTACCAAAAGATAATGCCTTCAAAATTATCGACGGACGTAAATTCTTTGGTAATTTCGAAGGCATTTTCCTTCGATAATTACTGATGGGTAATGTTCTTCGAAATTACTGACAGGTGATGTCCTTCAAAATTATCGAAGGACACCATCCTTCGGTAAATAAAATAATATATTATTAATGTTTATAGTATAACACATCTCTTTATTCCATTTTCATAAAATATTTATAATATAACATAATATTTATTGTAATTATATAGAAGGATATATATAATTAATATCAATACATATACTATTATTAATGTTTAATAATAATAATATTATATATATTACCGAAAGGATAATGCCTTCGAAATTATCGATGGATGCAAATTTTTTAGTAATTACCGACGGGTAATGTCCTTCGCAATTACCGACGGGAAATATCCTTCATAATTATCGATGGGTAATGTCATTCGAAATTACCGATGAATACCAAATCCTTCGATAATTTCGAAGACACTATCATTCGGTAAATGTGTCACGACCCCTGTTTAAACCTTAGTCTAACCCACAAGTCGTGACATAAAACGATCGATAAAATTCTTAAAGCGGAAGCATCATATTATCATGTAGAAACATGTGAGATAAGGTTATCACACCATTGTTCACAACCCACTTATATTTAAACTCATAGCAAGTACACACTCTAGTTCAAACTCATACATTTTAAAAGATTTCTGAAACATTTAACTCTTACACACCACATAAAACGTTAAGAGGAGTCACACATCCCCACAAAAAGACATCAAGAAACTAAGTCTTCAAAAGTGCTTCTAATCCAACAGAAGATTTTCAAGCACGGCCACATGACTGATCTACTGATATGAAAAGGTGTTAAAATAACATTATGAGCAAAAAATAGCTCAGTAAGTTGAAAACTCATAATCTATGTGTTACCACCTATTCAAATCAGATAAATTAATTTAGCATTTTAAAAAACTTATAAGAAACAAACTGACGTCTTATTACTTATGAACAATTATCATATAATGAAGTAATTTCAATAAATAACATCTTTAGCATATCACATAATGTCTCACATATTTATTTTACTTCATATAACATTTCACATATCATATCATGTATCATGTCATATCTATCATGTATCATATCATATATCATATCATGTATGCACGTATGCATGATGCACGTGTCATATTACCAACTGGTCAGAGGAACATATTACCCCATAAGGTTTCATATCTTCCCAAATCATGAGGTACATTTCCTGCAGAAAACATATCATCTCTGATCAGAGGCATCATATCATCTCTACCGGGGAACATATATTATCCCGTAGGATACCATATCATTCCATGAAAATGGGGGTACCTTTCCTGCATAAGACATATCATCCCGGTAGAAGAAATGCAATGCATGACAAATAAGATGCATAATGCATGCATTAACCATATCATATCACTTAGAACACATATTATATAATTGCATAAAAAATAATCCACTCACTTTTTGATCCTATAGAACATATAGTCAGATCAAATGACATCCCAAAGGACATAACAAGAGCTATAATAATGATGGGTTACTTCTAGTGCACCTTGGTACACTAGGAATTCGTGTGGTGCTAGAAATATCATGCATAATAATAATTAAAAATGTGACATTAATACAATTGTAATTTTTGCATCATAATAGTCTTCACGAAGCTTAATCCTCTGGAAATTTCCCATTTAAGGTATATTGTATAGGGACTCTAAAATTTCATCAAGACAACCATATTCTTCACCTACCCAGTTTGCTGACATATTGAGTGGTGTCATTTGTAAAGTTCATAACTTCTGGAATACTTATGATAATTAAGTAATTATATTTTTTCATGAAACTAGACTACCCAAGGTCTAACCCATATAAATGTCATAATTTTATTACTCATATATGATTCCCAAAAAATCCAGAGATTTACCTCTATTCTCTTCTACTTTTTCTGTTTTGATAGACTGAGTGAGGTTCACCTTAAAACTCATAACTTTCGTTGTACATGGTCTATATATGTGATTCCACTTGGGTTACAAAGATAACTTTAACGTCTTTAATCCATATAAATTTCATATATTAAATCTAAACATTTAAATTACTATAGTATTTACAATTTGGACTATTCATCCAAGTAAATAGAAATGATGACTCAGAGTAATTGACTCATAACTTTTCATATAAAACTCCAATTAACCTGATTCCAGATCCTATAGAAAGAAGACTCAATTAGGGTTCATCTTACGAAATTTCATAATTTTTTAAGCACTCTAAGATGTTGAGAACATGTTTACAACTTTCGGATATGATTTGGTGTCCAGCAAGGAGGAAACTTCATGTAGGTGAACTAGGGTTTGATCCACACCACAAGAACATGGAAATAGAAGCATAAAGAGATCTTGGAGGCTCAGGAGATTTAAGTAAATGGCTTGTCATTTATCCTATTATTTATTTTATTTATTCATTTACTTAAGACATTACATGTAAATAAGAAACTACCTCCTATTTGGATTCAAAGAAAATATTTAGGAAAATAAATTTTCAAAAAATCGAAGTCTATATTTTTGTCCGAAGAACAAAATCGATCGTTTTTCTGATTTTTCGATTTTGCGCTATCATTTAACCTCACTAATATTTTACTTAAAAAATATTAAAAATTATATTTAACTTACTTTCATATATATGAACAATTACCAGGATTTTAATTTTCTAAATTCTAATATTTTTGAAAAGTTATTTTTTCTTGTCCTTAGTCATTTATCATCAATTTCAGGTGTTGGATTCTATGAAGTTAATGAACATATGCTCACACACTTATTATAATTCATATCTATCAATAATATATATAAACTTAGGTGGATCAAGTCATGGATATTACAAAATGTAATAGTATATTATTAATGTTTATGATATAACACATCTCTTTATTCCATTTTTATAAAATATTGATAATATAACATAATGTCACGATCCCAATTTAAACTTTAGTTTAAACCGGAGTTCGCGACTCATTACGGACGATCAAATAAAATTGAGAAAGATTGTGGAAACGTGATGAATTTTTTTTATAACATACATAAGAATGAAAATATCATAAAATAAATTATACAATTTATGATGATCCTTCATAGCAAACCAATAATCCTTATGTTTTACATCTCACAAAATGCTTTTGCCTTCTTACAAAATAATACATATGAATTATACATCACTAAGCCCCTCGACATCCTAATAGAATGATACGAAGGACTCAAATCTTTCCATCTTATCACAAACTCTTCAAATAATATCATCTTGCATGATTCATAAGAATTATTTGAAAAATGTTAGAAACAACAGAGTGAGCTAAAATAGCTCAGTAAGTTGATAACTCATAGTCTATGTGTTACCAACTAATCAATTTGGAGGAAATAGAAAAGCGTGTAATAATCATAATACCAAAATAAACATTTTATATATTTGATAATTACATATAAACATACTAATCAGAAACATCACACTCAACTTGCAATCAATATCATATAAATCATATCAAACATATGTATGCAATCACAAAACTCTCGTATGAATGCACGAATCACCAACTGGCCAGTGGTCGGTAGGTGGACTCTAGAGGTGGCTCACATCGTGATCAGCGATGTAGCACTTAGCTCCATTCTATCTCATATCTTTCGGGGAACAAATCATAAAATGATAGGTGGACTCTAGAGGTGGCTCCTACGAATTCTAGAGGTGGCCCCCATCGCGACTACTCACGATGTGACACTTAGCTTCGCATGGCACTTAGCTCCAGCCTATCTCATCCCATTACTGGGGACAAAATGATGGATTGGACTCTAGAGATGGTTCCCATCGTGATCAGCGATGTAGTACTTAGCTTCAACCATCACATATGCAGATGCAAGTAGATGCAAATGCAAGAAGATGCAGATGCATGATTCATCATATAACAATTTCATATCAAAGATCAAAGGATTAACCATATCTTGTAACTCAAATATCAAATGATGAATCATGTCGAACACCGATTCAAACGAAATAGGATTGCATTTTATTAAATCAATCATTAACATACCACATAGGCTTTTCAATTATACCATCACTCGATCAATCATTTCAAACGGATTAAGATTGCACTTCTTGCAACCCATTCATATCATATCACATATTCTTTTCAAATGTGCAATCATACAATCATTCATGTATACTTTTCATAGTTGCATTTCTTGAAATCAATTCACAACCTATCCAAAATATATTTAATACATATAACAATCGATGTCACACCAAATTCAAAAGAGGTGAAAACATAGAGTAGGAGAAACCAATTTATCTATAAGAACTACCAAAAGGTTTTTCTTTTCCTTTTTCACTACTTTACTCTTCTACTCCTATATAATAATAATAAAAAACACATCACTTCTATACTCCGAACATAAGTCTATCACACATTAAACACAATTAATTGAAATGGTATATAAACCTTAAACATTTACTCTTTTAACTATTAAACATAATGATTGACCTAATATTATGACAGATTGTATACATAATAAAGAAAATCCATATCTTCTGGTATACATCATTCCATTTTTCTTTACTTTTATATTACATAGACATTAATCTATAAAAGTTTCATATCCTATTTCATTATGGTTTGTCTTCATGAAAATCAACATTCAGCCTAACTTTTATGTTATTTCTATGTTCTGACAGGCTGAGTAACCTTACTTTTATGATTTATATAAAATAATAAACATTCCCTATTCTGGTACTTTTAATTTTCCCAAATAGTAGAATCCTAGGGTACAACTCGTAAAATTACTTGAATTTATAACTATTTGTACTGAGTACAATAAATTTATCCAATATTAGCATAATTTGCCCTAAGCTCCATCCTGACAAACTGAGTAAGACTCGGTAAAATATTTATAAATTTCGCTACACATATCATTTTCTAGTGATTCCGATTGTAGATGAGACCTAACATCAATATCTATAACACTCTAATTTATCAAATAATTCCACGACGTATTGGATTTAATATATAATTTACAAATTCGTGTAGCAATTTCGGCGAACAGAGTGATAGTACCTTAATCCTGATGGCATAACTTTCGTTTCATAACTCCTATTAACATGATTCCAAATCTCATGTAAACTAGACTCGGAGATTATTCTACATGTTAAATTTCATAATTTTTAGGGATGAATTGATATGAAAGAAAGTCTTAGAAAAAATACCATTAGTTTAGGGTTAGAATCTTCATCGATCTTCCTTCTCGAATTTCCTTCAATGTCCATGAAAGGAGTCATGGTCTGAAATTTTTTTTGTGTTGTCTAGAGAGAAGGATAAGACCATACGAATTTTTTCAATTTTTTATCACTTGAATAGGTCAGTTGGAAAATTAGTCTAAGCATGAGGTGGCAAGCTGCTAGCTTACATGTCAATAGTTGAAATTCTTGTCCAATTAAAATTTAACATTAAAAATCATTAATTTCATCCCTAATTGATATTAATTATTATAATATAATCCATGTAATTTATTCACATATTTATATATTAATTTTTGTTACATGTGTGACATTTGATTGGTCCACTAGACTTAAATCCAATCTTAACAAATCACATGCATGGTTAACCATAAAAAAATATGCTTTATCATAATATGATTATTAATCATACTTTAGGACTTTAATTAAATTTTATAAATTCTTATTATATCACTACGCGACATTACAATATATACTACAATACATATATTCAATTGATTATAGCCATATAATATAGAATCCACTATGGATTAGATCAATGGATATTACACATAATATTACTAATGATTATAATTATACATATACTATTATTATTGTTTAATAATAATATTATTATATATATTATCGAAGGATAATGCCTTCGAAATTACCGATGGATACAAATCTTTCGGTAATTTCGAAGGCATTTTCCTTTGATAATTACTGATAGGCAATGTCCTTCGAAATTATCGACGGATTTCAAATCCTTCGATAATTTTGAAGGCACTATCCTTTGGTAAATAAAATAATAATTTGATAATAAAATACTAAATATATATTTATATTATATTACATATATATTGTTATAAATATAATTACATCCGTCGGTAATTCCGAAGGCTATACCCGTCGATAATTTATCGACAGAGTTTTTCGTCCGTAATAACGAAGGACGTTTTGACCTTCAGTAATTTAGAAGGACTCTCATATCCATCGCAACTGTCGTCAATAAATGAGAAGGATTCATTTCCTTCGAAAAATGTCTGTCGCAAATTTGTCATTTTCTTGTAGTGTTCACCATTATTTAATCATGACGTGAAAGATAAATATAATAACTTTTTTATATCGATATAATATGTTTCATAGTTTAAATTACAACATTGAATTGTTATTAGGTGAGAAAATTATGCCGTTGATTTATTATAAACGATAATTTATCATTACATTCAACCTTTAAATTTATTTTTTATCCAATTTTTTCTCTCGCATAATGAAAAGTCAAGATAATAAAATACATAAATATATAATCTAACATAAATGTAAAAAAAAAATCTAAACCTTTATGATAATGACAAATACCACAAATACCTTTGAAAGTGAAAAGTAAAAATAATAAAAGCATGAATATATACCTCAAACATGACATTGGTAATAATAGTAAACATGACATTTATTTTTATAATTTTCATAATACACCAATAAATGAAGACATTAGCAAACCATAATCAATATATTTTCCTTTTTTCTAAATTTTTATTACATTCCTATTATACCTTATATATATATACATTGTTAAAGCATTGAAATCATTTCTTAATATGTTTAACTTTTATTATTTATCTTCTTTTTCCTAAAAATTTAATAAATTTTATTTTTTAACATTTATATCATCTCCATTATTTTTTAATGAATATCACCTTTTCAGTTTTAGTATCTTCCCACATTCATTTTCTCTCCTTATCTTGTAAACTATTAATTCTTAAATGAGAGTTTCGAATTGCTCTAACTCAACATGATTAGAAATGGAAAATGTGAAGTGAAGAGAAATAATTAGTATAAAAGTAATTAACATGGTTAATTATTTTCATGAATATTGAGTTACATCTAAATTATAAGGATATCTTCGGGTCTTTAGACGTCAATCAAAAGTAAAAGTAAATTAAAGACCAAAATTTAAGCCTTTAAGAATTAAAAAAGCAAAGATATATAATTCCTTGCCACCTCTCTCTCTCCTCTTAATATTTGAATCATTATCCGAAACAAAAAGAAACTAACAAAATTCTTAAAAAAATTCAAAATGATAATTTGTACTTTCATGTCAAATTTTCTTATACAGTTCGTTAAATTTCAATGAACTAAGATGATTGTTTGTTTTTTGTGTTTTTTTTTCAACTCTGCATAATGTAAATTACTATAAATTATAATATTTAATTAATAATCACCCATATTTCATCAATAACTTGATAAATCCTACTAGTACATTCACAATGAATGAATAAAGTTGGAGAATTTCTGCATATTCTTTAAGCACTAACTCTTCGATGTCCTCCTCATTATAGTAGTTCAACTTCCTCTGTATTATTGTAGTTATTGAAAACTGAACATGAAATTATGTGTATTATGAGGTTAACGAGACAAATAAAGCTAAAGCCATAGTCAATCAAGTCATAATGACTTTTGATATTTCTTAAATTAAAGAAATAAACAATTTAGTACTATCTCATATATAATACACGTAATATATAGCATTAGGAAGATGTAAATATTAGAGTTTTAATATTTGAATCATCAAGGGAAACATTCGATTATACATCATCTTTTAATTAGACGCACAAATGAGAAAATTTTAGTTTAAATTAATTTAACAAAAATGATAAATTGAGTAAGAAGTATTATCTCCATTCAAGATATAACCCCAATCAAGGTCATCAGCATTCTATAAATGAATATATTAGTATAAAATTAGTTAATAATACATCTAATTATTGAATATTGAGATAATAATACAACTAAATTATATTGCCAAATTATCAATTAAGAGCTTAAACCCTTAAGTATTAAGAAAACATATAGATGACCTCTTTCTCGTCTTAATATTTGAATCATCGATGAAAACAAAAAGAAATTGATAAAGTTATGAAACAATTGAAAATGATAATTCGTACTTTAATGTCAAAATTTTTATGCACTTTCTTCAGCTTAACAATGAATTGAATTGATTTTTGGTTTTTTTTTGTGATTTTTTGCAACCATACATATAGTAAATTACTATAAATTATAATATTTAATTAGTAATTACCCTTATTTCATTAATAACTTGATAAATCCTACTAGTGAATTTACGATAAATGAATAAAATTTTCTTTTTTCTAAATATTTTTTAAACACCTTCAAAAGTTTCTCAACTTCCATTGAGGTTAATGATAGCCAAGCAAATTGTAACGACTTTTGAGATCTATTAAAATAATAAAACAATAACTAGACAACTTAGCCTTAACTAAGATATTAATAATACATATAATATATGGCATAAGGAAGATGTAGATCTCAAAGTTTTAATATTTGAATCATTAATCGAAACATCTAATTATACATCATATTTTATATGCACAAATGAGAAAATTTTAATTTAGATTAATTTAACAAAAAAGATAAATAGAGTAAAAAAACATTATCTCTATTCAAGAGACAGCCCCTATTAAGGCAATCAAATATAAAATTAGTTAACAAAGTTAAATTTAATTATTGGAGATTGCGATAATAATACATGTAAATTATAAACATACTTTTGTTTGCTAAATTTTCACTTGAGGGTTTAAGCCCATTGAAAAAAATAAAGAAATGTAATCCCTCTTGACCTTTCTCTTCTCTTAATATTCGAATCATTAATGAAAACAAAAAAAAAAGATGATTATAAACAACCGAAAATGATAATTTGTACTTTCATGTAAAAAAATTTTATACACTTCTTCAGTTTGTTGATGAATTAAATTATTTTTTTATTTCTTGTGTTTTTTTGCAATCATACATATCGTAGATTATTATAAATTATAATATTAATTAGTAATTATCCATATTTCACCAATAACTTGATAAATCCTACTAGTTCATTCACAATGAATGAACAAAGTTGATAATTCTCTAGATATTCTTTAAGCAACAATTTCAAAAGTTTCTCAACTTCCTTTATAGTGTTTATTGAAAATTGAACGAGATCATGTGTATGATGAGATTAACAATAAAGATAAAGTTAAAGTCATAGTCAAGCGAGTACTTTTGAGATATGTTAAAATTATAAAAAATTAACTAGAGAACTTAGTCCTATAAAGATATTGAGTTTTCTTCACTTTCAAAAATTATTTTTGCATAAAATCTCTCTTCTTCTCTTGTTTGCTAGCAATTTGAGGCACAAAAATGTTTTTCGGAGAATTGGCCAATTTTCAATGATAGAAAATATATTTCAAAGTTATTTAATTATAATAAATTATTATGGTTATTATTATTGATTGTTTGGCTATATTTTTATATTGGATATGACTACATCAAAATAAGAACTATGAATATATGCACAGTAGGTAAACGAAAAAATTGAAATTATGACTCTATTGATTTTCATGGTCTCATTGTTAATTATTATTAATCGAATGAGACATGTAGTAAAAAGTGGTTCCAGCTTCACCTCCAATGTATAATGAACTCATTATTAATTGTTTCAAATTATACCAAAAATGGTTTCCCACTTGTCAATATTATATAAAATTACTATGCAATTTTTTAATAAATCATTAAAAGATCTTAGATTGAATTGATAAAACTGGAAAAGTTAATACGATATCGAATGGATTTGTTATATAATTAATAATTGATCTCTAATCGAGTTGATATTTGTTCGTGAAGATTGTTATGTTATTAGTTGATTAACCAGTGAAAATTGTTAATTAAAATCATTTGATTTATTAATTATATTATTATTGATGATTGATTATTAAAATTTATTAAATCATCATATTGATTATTGTTATTATCTACTCGATTGAATTACTACATATTAATATTTTGTATTTTTCCTCTATATTTATAAACATGCAAGTGAGCATGTACAATACAAAACAATGCAGCGGAGGCTCAATGACGAAATGAAATAGGATAATAGATTTTAAGCTTTATTATTTAGTCTTATTCATATTAGAAATTCATGAATATTTTCTAGAAAACATTATAACTATAATATTTTATTATAAAAATCTTTCAAAAATTGTAACATATATTTATGCATTGATAATTGTAATATATTGTGAATTGATTTATCGAATGGGATAATGATTTCATGAGCAAATCTAAATAATACCAATGCTCATATTAACATTCCATTTATTTTGTGCAAGAAAAGAATTTAATATTTTTATAATCACGGAAGATATGAACTACGAAACTAATTTCTCACCTCCATAGCGTCTAAAGTTATTGAATCTATACTTTAATAAATGAATTCAAATCAATTTTGATAACCCCAAAATCTTAATTAATGAGCTATGTCACAAACGAGGTTGCAATGCACGACTCGTCCACTTATGTCATATTATTATATTATTGCAATAAAATAATTATTCGTCAAACCCGAAACAACCCACGCCGCGTGCGTACGGCGACGCAACGCTGTTCGGTGGCAGGAGACGCGCGCGCGCGCGAGAGCGGGCGGAAAGGCCAAAAACCGGCAGCTCCACGTTCCCGTGGTTTCGCTCCTCGACCCACCGATCTCTCTCTCTCTCCACTCTCTCCCCTTTCAAATACATACACTCACACACCGCCTTCTCTCTTTTGCCCCATCGCTCTCCCATTGGTTCATCGCCGCGGTTACCACACACTAATTTGACCATTGGGCCGTACGGCCGCTAAATACTGACGCCTTCGATTTAGACGCCTCGCAGCTGGTTGCACCCGTTTCCACGTGTTACCCCCTCTGGCCTTTGCATTGGGGTTGCGGTTTGGGTAGACGCCGAAAGAGGTCCATTTCGAACCCCTTTTTTTCCCCTTGGTTGACAGGTTATTGTACCTGATCATGATGCATGAAATAAAAATCATGTGCGAAAATAATGTGCAGGCCCCATGTTTTTTTTTTGAAAAATCTTGCTGGAGTTAATCGCTTAAATAAATCTTGGACGATTGGCCCTCGCTGATTGTGTTATTTTTTAAGATGGTAAACTATGTCGTAAATATAAAAAAATTCACATTCATCACTTTATCTATTGATATTTTATTAATCAAATCGTATTTTTACTCTTCGAAAAGATCCGAAAAAATCTAATTTAAAAAATGTATACGCCGGGAAGAAAACACTAATTTGTCAAATAATATTTTTTTACATATATTTCTTGTTGGGTAAGCCAGTAGTGTCATGCGGCACGGTCTAAACATTGGGTTTCTAATTCCGCATAACCCATTAGATCCGCTAAAAAGTAAAAATAAAATAAAAAAATAACACCGCATAACCCACCGGTCAGACCGTCGTCTGGTATAAAGCACCACCATCACCGCACTTGTTGGCTTTAATTGAAACCAATATTTTAGGCGAGCGATACCCAGGAGAACAATCTCTCGCCTCCGTCCGTCTTCCTCTTGCCCGTCCGGTCGCCATCCGAAGGAGCTCCGGCGGCGGAGATCCGACCGATCTCTTCGCAGCAGGAGGAATCAGCCGCGGGCCGTGGGAGGAGCAGGAGTAGGAGGAAGACTGCGAAGATGCATTCGTCGCACCTCCTGCTCGAAGAGCCCATCAGGATGGCTTCCATCCTCGAGCCATCCAAGCCCGTAAGTTTCTTCCCTCGCCTCCGTCCTTCGAATTTGATCGGATCTCCTGATTATTATTTTTCTCTTTTGATTGTTTTTTTCGTGAGAAAAGGGATTGTAATTTGGTTAGCAAGTGTATCGCTACATGTGTTGATAATTTAGTATGGAAGCAGTTGATTTATAGGGTTCATAGCTTAATTCGTCCGTAGATTAGCTACGGTGGGAGATTTGGGGGTGACTGGCTTTATGTTTCCACTGTGCAGAGCTTCTTTCCAGCGATGACTAAGATCGTTGGGACGCTCGGCCCCAAGTCGCGCTCAGTGGAGGTGATTTCTTCCTGTCTCAAGGCTGGGATGTCCGGTATGCCTCACTTTCCCTTCATGTGCTCTAGCTACCATTTCTGGCGGTTGCTATCTATGAAGTATTATGGCCGTGAATGCAATATGGTTGTCCGATTTTGTTTTAGGAGATTCTCGAGTTCTGTTATTAAAAGGATTGTTCTTTCGCAGTGGCACGCTTTGACTTCTCTTGGGGAAACGTCGAGTACCACCAGGAAACTCTGGAAAACCTCAAGATGGCAATCAAGAGCACCAAAAAATTGTGCGCGGTAAGGTTTTGTGCTTTTACCGTAATTGATTTGATTAACAACGTTTCTTCAATGGAGGTAACTTCCAAATCCACTCTTGGAGAATGTATAATTTGTTTTCTCTTGTTTCATTGGCACCCAGGTCATGTTAGACACGGTTGGCCCAGAGTTGCAGGTTGTGAACAAGAGCGAACGTGCAATTTCCCTTGAGGCGAATGCTTCTGTTGTCTTGACTCCTGATCAGGACAAGGAGGCCTCTTCCAGCCTGTTGCCTATAAACTTTAGTGGACTCCCGAAGGCAAGCATTTCCATGTGCTCACATTGACTCTTTGCTATACCGAGCTTGCAGGGTTATGAAATTCTTTACAAAAGTAATTTGTATCCATATATGCTCTAGTTCAGTTTTATATGTTCTCAGCCTCAGGTAGCTTTCATAGTCATCTATATGGTTGTGTCTAATGTCTATCATCATGTCTGATATCTCAATACCTGACATGTCTCAGCAAGCTGTATCTAGTATAATAGATTTCTATTTTGTTAATACCCTTGATATTCTTGAAGTTTCTTTCTGTTGCAATATATTTATTACTTCGTTATTATGGTTGAATTAACTTGCATGTGGTTGTGAAGCGCCAATTTATGATCACTTCAGTTTCCTACAAAGTATAACACGTTATTCTAAATATAATTGCCCATGACTTTTGAGATTTATATTTGCACAATGTTTCTTGGCAATGTGACAAGAACAATATGTTCGATTATCTTACGTGCAAATTCCTTATTCATGCAGGCTGTGAAACCAGGCGACACAATATTCATTGGTCAATACTTGTTCACTGGAAGTGAGACAACTTCTGTATGGTTGGAGGTATGACTTTGTTTGGCTGGTGAAATCATTAGACTTAGTGTAAGACAGTTAATATGACTGGGTTTAGATGGATGGACAAATAAGTTGGCCAGCAAAATATATGTTTTTTTTTGCTATCATAGATGTATTGAAAATAATTTTCTTTTGCAATCTTGGAACAATGTTTTGTAGGTAGCTGAGCTAAAAGGGGATGACGTTGTCTGTGTGATAAAGAATTCTGCGACCCTGACAGGGTCTCTGTTCACACTTCATATATCTCAGATTCATATTGATTTGCCGACACTTTCTGATGCTGACAAAGAGGTATCAGAGAAAGATGTCTTAATTATTCGTTATTTGTTCATTAACATGTTTCCTATCTAGTCGCCTATCAATAAATGTGGTACTGTCAAAAGGTTAAAACCCAGCACATTAATTCTACATTTCTTTGTATTAAATTTTGGTTTGTCGTGATATCTTAATTTTGTTGTTTATAGTTTGCGGATCCATTTAGTTTTGTTAGAATGTTAATAAGCAAATGCCAGGTGATCCAACAGAACAAGGTTATCAATGTTGCTTAGGGTTGGGTGGGTTGGTAAAGGGGGGTGCGGGGCAAAGACAGAATAGAACGAAGTTTGTAGTTTGTTGCGCTTTGATTCAACATCTTTCATTCTGACATTCTACTTATATGTTACTTTAAAAAAAATATCTGTGATATTGACTTGAAGCAATCTGAGAGGTCTTTGAGCATCAGATTTTTTAATAACTTGATTTTTGCTTCTGCACCTCAGTTTATGCTTGATGCTGGAGCATGCAATAAGTTTTATGTTTCAAAGCCTTTTCATTACATACAATAGTTCTGCGATACAATCAAGATTCTTTTGTTATCATTAAATTATATGAGTCTTCTGCTTCTCAAGACCATAAGACTCTTCGTTTTGGCTGAAACAATAATGTTGAACCTCATGTAATAGAGTATCATGTCTTTATTCCAGAGTGATCCAGCAGGTTTGAGCTGGGCATCTGATTTTAACATGTAATAGAATATCATATGTTGTTGAGTGTTTGTCTAGAGCTGCCAGTGGTGCTTGTTTATAGCTACCAAGTCAACTGACTGGATCTTGTTCCCACCATAATTTTAATTAACATACTTGTATATGTGCTATTTCTTCCCCTTTCCATGACCTGTCTCTATTTTTGTTTTTGACTTCGTATCCTTCTTGTCTACTACCCCAATGCTAAGCATAAAACTATGGAGGACAATGTTTTTTTTTCCAGAAGTATTGATATTTTCTGTTCAAAACCAATGATTAAGCTCTTCATCTTTTCGTTTCAGGTTATCAGTACTTGGGGTGTTCGGAACAAAATTGACTTCCTCTCACTTTCTTATACCAGGCATGCAGAAGATGTCAGACATGTAAGTTAATTTATTGTTTGATACTTTCTAAAGTCTATAATTCTCTTTTATGCCTCAATCTTGTTTTTATCTAGGCAAGCTATGTATCCTAGTTTTCTAACAATTGATGACTATTTTGATGCCATGCAGGCAAGGGAATTCCTGTCAAAGCTAGGAGATCTTGGTCAGACACAAATATTTGCAAAAATTGAGAACATAGAGGTGAGCTAGAAGGATGAATGTATTTTCCTACAGGGTTTTTTTATGACCTTAATTGCTTAACCTACTATGCTCTTATTTTGCAGGGCCTAACGCATTTTGATGAGATCCTCCAAGAGGCAGATGGCATTATCCTTTCACGTGGGAACCTGGGGATAGATCTTCCTCCTGAGAAGGTTGAGAATCTTGACTAGTATAATAATTTATACTACTTTTCTTTTTTAATTTCATGATATCTAACTAGACACAAGTATGGAGTAAAGCATAAGTAGAATTAGTTATTTTTAATGTTGCTGAGGAGAACCAGTGGTATCTTTTCAACAGTTCCTCCTTTGAATACTAATTGGGAATTCTGAATGATGATAATGCATTCTTCTCTTTTTTTTTGTTGTGGAATGTTGTATCCTTTGTTCGCTTTAAGGCATTTCATATGTAATTGAGTTGTCTTATAAATTATAGCAAACACTTGCATCCCTGATTAGTTCACAAAATTGTGATAGCAGTTGATAGCTGTTTTTTTTTGTGTTAATTGGTAGCAAACATCAAACTTTGCTCGAAGTACATGGACTAGAATATTCAGTAAATTATAAGTTTCTGCAAGCAATGAATCACAACATCAAAATGGTAGCTAACATAATGTTTCTTATGTTCCTTCAGTCGAGAAGTGTAATAAACGTCTTTCATCAAAAGAATATCATAAAGAAGTTGTTTTAAAATTTCGAAGGTTGTCATATAAGATAAAGCGTGTGTCAAAGGTGGAACAGATGTTTCAACTGTTAATCGACTATTCAAACTTTTCAGCATTATCTAGCTTTATCCATTGAGCAATTTATTTCAAAGTTCAAACTTCAAAGTGAATATGTTCTTTTTGTTACAATTCACTATATATGTTCTACTAGCTAATTGCTGCTCCTCTAAAGAATTAACAATTGCTGCGCCAAATATTATTTGCATATATATGTGAACAACTCTTGGGAATCTTTTTGCAGGTGTTTTTGTTCCAGAAAGCTGCTGTGTATAAGTGCAACATGGCTGGAAAACCAGCAGTTGTTACTCGTGTGGTTGATAGTATGACAGATAACCTGAGGCCAACTCGTGCGGAGGCAACTGATGTTGCTAATGCAGTGCTTGATGGTACATATTGTTGATCGTTGACTTCACTCAGTATCACTTGTTTTTGGTTATTTTCATTATTTTTTATTTGAGAGAGAATTTTCCATTATAACTCCAAACAAGGAGTTTCATACTGGTACATGGAAAGTGGATATGCGGTTTACCATATCATTCTTGTTTGAAATTGGACGGTGCATATTCTTCCTCATGTAGTGCTTTTGTACATAATTCATCTAGTTCTTATTGTTATTAACTGGTTTTAATGTTTACTTTATTTCTTTCAGGAAGTGATGCAATTTTATTAGGTGCTGAGACGCTTAGAGGTTTATACCCTGTTGAAACAATTTCAATTGTGGGGAAAATTTGTGCAGAGGTAACATTTTAGCTTTGCCCTCATACATGTCATCTTCAAATGATAAATAGTAAATTCTAAGTTAAGATGACAAGTTCAGAAGTTAATGTTAATGCAAACAAAAATGATTAGTCCGATCTTAGAGATTGAATCAGTTTGGTGTGACTTCTAAATTCAACCAATCTGATGGCATGTTCTTTATGGATTTATTTCTTTGTTATAACTTCATATGCTCAACTGATTCTTTTGTTCAAGCTACTTTTGGCATTAGAACTGGTCTTTTGTCAATAGTTAGATAAATGATTTGCTCAGAATTTTCTTGCTGAGTCATTTTTTATCGAGAGGATCTCTTGCCGAGTTTGAAAGTCACCAAGGATGAGAATAACCCAGTCAACAGATAAAAAAAAAGGATTATAGCAAGTGCAGTTAAGTGTCATTAAAATTAATCATTGTGCAATCTAGGATTTTAGCATGACTAGGCTGGTGAAAATTTATATGAAATAATAGAAAGAAATGCAGTACGCTGGTGCTATGTATTTTCTGAGTCATGTTTAAATTGTAATGGCAGCCAGTTTATTTATTCTGTATGGCAATGAACCATTGATAAATTTTCTTAAGACAGAGGAAAATACTCTGATAAATATGCTTGTATAAACTTCGCCTATGTTTTATAGCCGGTCCCAAGTCCGGATAAAGGAGGAGGGTTGTGTTAGGCTCCAACAGCCAGCGTAAAACCCTGTCGAATTGCATGAACATGGATCAACGAATACGGAATGACGTCGTATGATCCATGTAGCCGACCCCACCTAGTGGGATAAGGCTTTGGTGTTGTTGTTGTTGTTGTTGTTATAACTTCATATGTAACTCTAAAATAAAATAATTTATTTTGTGAGATGTTAGCATGTTAGACCTGAATTCTAGCTAGGTCTCTTCAAGGGTTAGATGAAGCTCTATAAGCGAGAAAATGTGTTAGTCTTCAGAAGTGGTAGGGACTTCACATTAGGACTATGCACATGATGACTTTTGACACATCCCAAACCTACTATTGAGATAAATGAAAGATCCAGCCCTCTAAAGTTCCTTTTTCTTTTTTACTTTATAAAGAATGGTATGTTGTATTCTTTTTACTTTATAAAGATCCAGCCCTCTAAACTCCGCCTATGTTTTATAGCCGGTCCCAAGCCCGGATAAAGGAGGAGGGTTGTGTTAGGCCCCGACAGCCAGCGTAAAATCCTGTCGAATCTCATGAACATGGATCAACGAATGATCCATGTAGCCGACCCCACCTAGTGGGATAAGACTTTGTTGTTGTTGTAAAGAATGGTATGTTGTTAGTTCCTTAGTTGCCCTTTTGATATTTGTCTTCCGATATTTGTTTTCACTGTCCTTCAATTTTTTGCAGGCGGAAAAAGTTTACAATCAAGATCTGTACTTCAAGAATACTGTGAAATATGTTGGAGAACCAATGACACATCTAGAGTCAATTGCTTCATCTGCTGTATGATTTGCCTTCCTTGCCCACCTCATGAAAAACTATGTAAAGCAAAATGTTCTTGTGACAAATAGGTCATGAGAAGAAATGAAAAAGAAAAGATGATTGGATTGATATCTTAATTTTTCTATATTGACTCTTCCAGGTACGTGCTGCTATCAAAGTCAAGGCATCTGTTATCATTGTCTTCACATCATCTGGGAGAGCTGCTAGGTATCTTTTGAAAAGCACTTCTATTTTCATCCTGTTATAAAGTTAAATAGATGGCACTGTTCTGATTTATAATGTGTTGCCCTGTGACCATTTTGTAGACTTATCGCCAAGTACAGACCTACTATGCCTGTGCTTTCTGTGGTCATCCCCCGGCTCAAGACCAACCAACTACGTTGGAGCTTCACTGGTGCTTTTGAGGTATGTCAGAATTTATTCAAGCTTGCAGCATCAGTTTCCTCTAACAATTATGTCGATTTATATTTGGAGGTTTTTTTTCTGTTTGACACTTGGCTTTCTATCTCAAATACACAATGTCGTGGAGTTGATCATTGACTCGTGTTACATTGCTTTCTTAAGTCGTCAGGAAATTTCAAGTAGGCGCTTACCAAATTGTGTGTTATTCTCTCTGTAGGCAAGACAATCTCTTATAGTCAGAGGCCTTTTCCCCATGCTTGCTGATCCGCGACATCCTGTAAGTGTTACATTATGCTTATGATTAATCTTGCGATATTTGTCTTGTTGACTTGATAATTCTTCGTGCTATTGTTTTGATTAGATTAGTGTTTCTAGTTACATGTGCATTTCTGCTAAATTTACATAGATCTTGTTATTTCACTGTCACAACCTTTCATTCTCGTTACATATACCATTTTCACTTAATGTATATTAAGTGATGGATATTAACAACTTCTCTTGGAACAATTTGTTGAAAGGCGATGATAATGTAAGAAGCGCTAGTGCTTGAATCAGTGGGTTAAGCTGCATTAATTTCATGTTCCTTTGATTCCCGTGATGCTATTTTTCTACATCTGTATGCGATTTTTTATGTAATACTTTTCTATCAATAAATACGGATGAGTGCACATGGCCCTCTCCACTCTCGTTAAAAAAGCATGTGATTTTGTGCTTTTAGAATGAGATTTATATCTTGCTGAAAATATTTTAAATCGCTCTTCTATTTTTCATCTCCGTGGAGACTTTTCCCCAAAGTATCTTTCTTTAGCTTAACCTGTTACTGTGATCTGCAGGCTGAATCAACCAGTGCCACGAACGAATCAGTTTTAAAGGTCGCTCTAGATCATGGTAAGGCTTCTGGCGTGATCAAGTCTCATGACAGAGTAGTCGTCTGCCAGAAAGTTGGAGACGCTTCAGTGGTGAAGATCATCGAGTTGGAGGATTAAAGAGTTTGATTTTTTGCCCAAGAAGATTTGAAATTTCTCGTGATAAATTATCCTTTTGATTCATAAAAAGGTACAATGGCATGACTTGAAGTTGGATGGACTTCAAGTTCCTCATTTGCACCACTTTTGTTCAAGTGAACGTTGACACCGATATACAGCTTGTCTGGCAGTAATATGACACTTCAGTCTACATCATGAATGCTGCTTGTGTTAAAACACATTTGCAGAATTAAATTGAATGCTTTTTCTTTTTACTTTCATTGAATGTTGCGATCATTTTGGGGGTCCATCCGCGTGGGACCTGCTTCCCGGAAAGCTATGAATTTGAAAAATAAACTTAAAAAGATGAGGGTGTTCTATTTGTGATGAAGCAGGGTGTGATATTCGAAAGAACCGTTGTGAATTAATGATTACAATAAAACATCATGATGTTTGGCCGATTTTGGATGTAGTTTCATAATTTATTGGTTATTTCTTTTCTTATTTTGCATAAAGAGATGAAAATTAGGAAATTTAGCGAGAAAATAATGCTGCAGTTAGAGAATACGTCGGGCACATTTTTAAGAAAATAAACTTTTGCATCACTAACAGGCGTCGAGTGGTTAAGCGTTTGTCTGGCCACCCAAAAAAAAAGAACTTTGCATCAGTTACGGTCATAGCTATTGATCGGTCATGTTGCTAGCCTTGGTCGCAGCTAAAGTTTTTATATATATATATATAAATAATACTGGTCAATATGAGTATAGCGAAATAAACTACATTGACCAATATGAGTATAGTTTTAGATTCTTTGTTAGTATGTTTACACTGTTGCATATTAGACATTAAATGTACAAGTTGTAGTGATCCAAATTCATAAAAGAGTCTCAAACAATTGCAGAAAAATTAAATAATACGCAGTGGATGAATAGAAGAACCGTTACTTCGAGAAATTTGTTTGTAAAAATATATTTTGTATCTTTTAAAATATTTTTTCTCTGACTCAGTAGGATTTGATATTTTTTTTATACTACAAACCTTTTAGGATCGTATAACCCTAGGTTACAACCATACAAAGCCGGCTTTGAAGGCTTGAAGCCCTGTTTATCAGCATATTCTAATTAGGTTTTAGAATTCAGGATTATATAGCTTCAACGTTGGTGCTATATTTTGTCTAATAATTAGTCAACTAATGTCTATCAATAATATTACCGTTCATATGTTTCGCGTGAATTAGACCTTGACTCATCCATGTCATTATGTCAATCGATCTTGAAAGCCTAAAAGCGCATGGTTGGTGTGGACTCAAGTTATGCAAGAGCTTTTTATTATTATTATTACTATGCACGAGTTGCTCATGCTTGATTTAAGTCATGATCACCCAATTATTATCAAACGAATTGCACATCGTCAGCCCTTTTTTCTACTGGCAATGCAAAAGGATTATGTTGAATTGAAAATGTCAATTGTAGTACAAATTATCTCTGAAACACTGAATTGTTTGCATAAACTTCATTTTCCCCTAAATACTTTGGCATGATTTCTTTTCTCGGTGAACAAGTATTTGCCACATTTTACAGTCTCTCTAACAAAATAGCTCCCGTGGGACGTGTCCGTATATTTCTCGACGACGGTAATAGCCAATCTTTCTAATAAAAAAGATAAACATGAGAGAAGAAATATTATATATATATTATAAAATTGAGACATCGACTGAATTTTTGAGATGGATTATTTTCTTGAATTTAGATCATTACGTTCAAATTCGATCAACGTGAACTACGTAATGAATTGAGATCAAAATTCTGAACAAAAAGAAAAAAAAATGACTAAATTTTGGAGATAGAGCATTTCTCGATCTCTTCTGCAAAATAGGCAAACGCATCAATGTATACATTACACACACACATATTTATAAACATACCGCAATTGCCCCCATACAACTAAGACGTGCCGTCGTCCCTTCTACCAATTAAATTAATAAAGAGAACAAAAGACGCATTTAAATCAGTCGCTCATGCTGCTGCAGTGCCGGAAGGCTGATCGTCCGGTGCCGGATGAACGGAATGCGCGACGGCGTAGTGATGATGCTCTGGGCCGCCGCCTCTGCTGCCGGCTATGAGTTCGATTTCCTTCTGTCGGAGCAGCAGCAGCATGCGGTCGTTTTCCAGGCGGAGGCGGTCGTTTTCCAGCTTCTTCCGCTCCATCTCCCGCTCCTTGCTGCTGCTGAATCGGAGCCACTTGAAGCGCTGCCGCTCCAGCTGGAAGGCCTTGCTCTGGTACCCGACGCGCTGCTCCTCCAGCTCCGACGCCCTCTTCCGGAGCCACTGTCTCTGCTGCTGCTCCCCCCCGCCGGCCATGCTCACCAGCTCGGACTTCAGCTGCTGCAAGGATGTGAAGTTGGGCGACGACAGGGACAGCGACAGCGGCGGGGATGCCGACGACGACAGCTGCTGCTGGGACGGCGTCCTCCGCGGCCTCTTCGCCGGCCCGCCGCCCAGTCCGAGCTTGCTGTCCTCGTCCTCCTCCCCGTCCCCGTGCTTGCTCTGGTGAGGCCTCTGACGATGGTGGTGGTGGCCTTTGTGGTGGTTGTGGTCGTCCAAATCGTCGTCATCCTCATCATCCTCGTCGTCATACTCATCGTCGTCGTCGCTGTCCACGTCGTCGTCCTCGTCATCCTCTTCTGCGACGATCCCCTCTTCCTCCAGCATTCCCCCGCCGCCGCCGCTTGATCCCTTGATCCCCACGGCCTCCATTTGGCCGGCGGGGTGGTGGAGGCACTGCTGTTGCTGTTGCTGTTGCTGCTCCGCATGTGGCGGGTGCGGCGCCTGAGGCGGAAGCTGGGAGTTACTGCAGGAGGCCAGTCCGGCGTTGTGGTACGCGCACATCTCTCGGAAGAAGAGGTGCTTGGAGTTGAGGAGCTTGCGGGCCTCCTCCTTGGCCTTGGCGGAGAGGTGATCCATGGTTTCGAGGAGCGCCTGGTTCTCCACCACCCGGCACGCAGTGCCCTTCCCGAGCAGGTCGTTCACGCGCTTGTACCGCTTGTTCAGATCGTTGAACTTGTCCTCGCACTGCTGCGGCGACACGTAGAAACCCTTCTCCATCATCGCCCGCGACACCGACTTCCACTTCCCTTTCTTCTGCAGCAGCGCTGACGCCGTTGGCTTCTTGCCCTTCGCGGCCGGGGCATGAGGCGGGTGCTGCTGCTGCTCGCTCTCGGGGCCCCCGACGTCGTCGCCCACGTGATAGACCACCGAGATGAGCAGCCGGACCATGCTGTCCGTCCACTTCATCCGCTGCCACGGCGAAGGCGCCGACTGCTGCGACAACGACGGCATCCCCTGCGGAGCGGCCCCGCGTCTCGCGTCGGCGTCGACCTCGACGTCCCCAAACCCGGAGTCGTCCTCCGAGCTCATGGCCGGCTGCTGTTTGGCTCTGAGAACCCCGAACGGGGGCACGTTGTAGGGTGAGTGCCTCATGGGATGCTGCGGCTGGTGGTCGCCGTCGTTGCTAGGAGGCGGCGTCTGGAAGGGCATCATGTGCTGCTGCGGCGGCGGCGGGGGAGGCGGCGGGTGTTGGAGAAGCTGCTGCTGTTGTCCGTGTTGATGGTGATGGTGGTGGTGTTGCAGCGACATATCGAGCCCTAGAAATCCACCAGCGCCCGTCATGCTGCTCGACAGCATTCCTGCAGGCATGCCATTGCCCCCGTCCATACTCTCTCTCTCTTCCTACCCTTTTTCTCTCTCCACTCTCTCTCTCTCTCTCTACACTAAAGAAGAAAAGGGAGAGACACAGGTGAGTGGGGGCTTTCGACGGGTTTTCGATCTATGGTGCTGATCCTGTTCTATGAACACACGACGAAACAAATGCAACAGCGAGCACTAGAACCAGTGGTTTCGCGTGGTTGGTTTATACATGCGTACGCTACGTACCTCACCTCCATCTCACTCTCTCTCTCTGTCCCCCCTATCTCTTCCCTTGGTTAAACCGACCGACGGAAGAAATCAAATAATAAAATCCAAATACCATTCGCAGCAGAACCACAGATCAAATTGAAGGGAATAACATGGTACGGGGTGGCTGGCACTGGCATCTTCACGTATGTTTTGTTTATTTATCTCTCTCTCTCCCCTTTGGCTCGCTCTATATGGAGTACTTGTGGGTGCCGCCGGTTTTAGGTAGGAGGCGGAAAAGGTCGTAGGCGGTTTTGTCGAAGAAAAGATGTCGCTGATCCCTTTTTCCGGTGGGTGAAAACCGGGTCCACGAAACAAAGTCCGGACCCCGTTGGAGTTAACAAGGATCTATTGTTTACGTTTGCACAAAACTGCCCGACAAACTGCCCATAGTTTTTTTTTCTCTTTTTTATTTGCGCCTCTCTCTCTCTTTCTCTCTCTCTCGTATATGCAAATATGATGAAACGAATTTTTTTTAAGTCCACAGGATTCTGAATCAACAGTTAAAAACTTGGCTGGTGGTGGATTTGTCATTGACGATTGATTTCATTTGACCCTTTTTCATTGTTGATTCTCATCTTTCACCAAAGAAAAATATCTGTCAAATTATCCTACCAAAAATATGCATATATCTGCCAAATTAATAATGAATCGACCATATCTATATCTCCCACTAATTTTTTTCACCAATAATTCATTGGCTTTATTTTTTATTTAATCTTATTTCATCAATAATTCGTTGACCTCTTTTTATGATAATATTTATAATTTAGTGTTATTAATATTATTTTAGAAGTTTGTTAATGTGATATTTTCATTTCTTTTTATTTGTCTGACTCCGCGTGCATGAGGTAGAGGGATTGCGTGCTTAAGATTCATTCGGGATATTCAAAAATTGAGAAATACTTGATGAAAAAGAGGGATTGCGCTTAATAGTTAGAGAGATATTTTATGAAAATAAAAATAAAAATAAAAATAAAAGATCAATTGGACATATGTATACCGAGAAATTAATATTTTATAATCTATGAACAAAAAGAGATAAATTTTAGAGACGTTATTGAAGAATCCCATCATTTCACATAAATTCGAACACCTTATTGCCATCTATCATTCCTTCCATCCATTTGTCTTCCATGGATTAGAAACTTCTCCAGCATTAGAATCTTAATCGACATGATTAAAAGTTAATGCTCCGATCCCTCTCAGTAATTGTCTTCAGTCATGTTCCAATCCTTTTTATTCTTTTCATGTTTTTATTGACCTTATTTTACAACAAAATCATTTTAAACTTATATTTTAAACTAAAATAATCTTTTATTGCTTTGCTGATATTGCATTGCTAAAAGTATATATGGCACAATTATTTTAAGATATAAAAAATATTCCAAATCCAAACGTTTTTTACATCAAAATCATTCTCAAACACGTATGCAGTATTTTTTAAAAAAGATGTGATCACTTGTAAATGCAAAAGGGCCGGTTATTTTCATTACAAAATTTATAATCGATGGACTATTTTGTTAAAAGATGGTTAGGTAAATTTGAAAAATAGTAAAGTTGAATGACGAGTGAGAAACACTCTTGGTAATGGGTTACTAATTGGTCAGATATCCCCCCTCTCCATATCATAATTGATAAACGAAGATAGTATTCGTCGAAAGTTTTCTTTAGTATTTACTATTACAACAACAACAAAGACTTATCTCACTAGGTGAGATCGGCTATATGGATCATACGACGTCATTCCGCTCTATTAGTAATCAAATCTTTTGGTATATTATTCACCAACAGATCTTACTCTATTAGTTCGCCAAGTGTCCGTCTTGACCTTCCTTTCCCTCCTTCAATCGAACTTCAGATTATTTGATCTACGCATCTAATGATCTTCTCCTCTGAACATGACCAAATCATCTCAAACGATTCTTTACCATTTTCTCAATAATAGGAGCCACTCCGACTCGTTCACGTATATGATCATTCCTAATTTTATCTAATCTTGTATGATCACACATCCATCTCAACATCCTCATTTCGACTACCCTCACTTTATATTCATGTTATCCCTTCATAGCCCAATATTCGCTACCATATAACACTACCAATCTTATAACAGTACAATAAAATTTCTCGACTCGCATAACGGGTATTTCGAAAGATAAAATATCATAAGTCCATATCCTCCGAGTCCATATAAGGTTGCAAAATTAATTTGTGGAATATTTTCATTCTAAAATAAGCTTTACTTGTGGGCCAAACCAATCTGCCTTAAGAGACAAGCAGGTTTAGTTTGCCTTGCGTCATAAGAAGGTTTATCAAGTGAAAAGGACATGTTTTATTATGAGATAGCAACATTGGTTATTTGTTTCTGAAACGAGGCCATAAGCGATGATTAATAAAGTTTTTTTTACTAATTATGAGGAAAATAGTGGCAGCGAGCCAAGTTTTATTTCGTGCCGTACAGTGCTTATATTGGCCAGTTGACTATTGGATCTGACATTAACCCCCTCGATTGATTATCTGAAACGACCCAATTATTGCATGAAAGAATTATCATAGTGCTAGCGACACTCCACCTTACGGTTGGCCCCTTGCATATAAACCTTTGACATCGTCAAATACAACACTATTCCTCAAAATAGGGGGAAACTCTAAAAGGAATACCTTAAACACTACCCTAATGAAAATACAAGATATTGAACGAACAGGATTCTCGTGATATTTTTTAGACAAAAAAAATGAACATCAAAGACTAAAATAAGAGTAGGCACTACCAAAGTCGATATGCTATATCAAATACCAAATTTTAGATGCTAAGAGACCATTGCTTTAATCGGGCATCGGCGCGCAACCAATGTCTCAGATTTAAAGTACAAGCAACTTCTGAAATGGTCGAATCCAACAAATTTCAGGGATGAAAGTAGCTGATATTTAACTACTGACGTAAAGAATATATGCTAGTTGCTCACATGTGTACATGATGAACGTTGAACGATCGAAAGAATGAAATGAGATAAGCTGCATAATACCTCGTGTAATTGATGAAAGCAAGATGCTACCCAAGGATCATCTAGCTTGAGGCAAAAGGTTTTGCTGTTGCCTTCTTTATGGCTTCTGCGTAAGTCCTATGCTGATAGGTTAGAGTTGATTCCAGCAAGTCCCATAGGGATGTCTTTGGGTTCCAACCTGCATTTGCAAAAACTTGCTTATTGGTAATTCGAGCAGAAAACAAGTACATGGATCGGATGCAGCAGAAACAGACGTACCAAGTTGTCTATTGATAATAGTCATATCAGGAATCCGCTTATCACTGTCATCATAACCTTCACCATAGAATTCTTTGGAGCTTACATCAATTGTAGGAACCTCAAGTGATGGTTCTCCTGATACTTTTGAGTACACCTAAGCAAATGCATAATGATGGGAGTTAGGAAATACCATGGGGTGGGAGCAGGGGCACATCTTAAAAAATACAATTTGGAGGCATTTACCTCAGTCATCATTTCAGCCAGTTGCTTTACTGTGACTTCATTGTTGGGATTTCCCACATTGAAGATGTGACCATTAGCACGAGCAGGATTTTCCTGGAACGGAAACCAATTAATTCATTTTCATGGCAATGAAAAGGTCACAAAAAAAGTTGAGAAATACTTACAATCATTAAGAGAACAGCTTCTATGGCATCCTTGATATAGACAAATGTTCTTTGGGACTGTCCGCCATCCACGAGTTTTAGAGGCTCGCGACGTAGGAGATTCTGCATAATAAATGTACTTTAACATTCTTCTAAAAAATTATTGGATCAGTACAGAATCATTTTGTTTTCTATGCAAGTAACTCGCACATTGCTGAAGCATGCCAAAACCCTTGGGACGCCCTCACTAGGACCATCAATTCCAGGAATGAAATCCATTCTGGGTCCAATCCAATTGAATGGTCTCACAATGGTGAACTCGAGGCCATTTTCTGCACCCTCAGCTGGACAGAATCCACACCCCACAAAAAAAGAATCAGAAAGTGAATTAAATTAGCTCGTGAAGAACATCAAAAGAGAAACTCACCATAGATTAACCTTTCAATAAGTTGCTTTGCGCATGCATAGGACCATCTCTGTTTCTCAATGGGTCCAAAAATGCATGGAGAAGCATCTTCCTTAAGCACATAATACTCAGGATCCTGTTTGCATGCACTTTTCAGTGAAAGGAAGTAATCATCCATTGGCAAGAAAAGTCTGGTAGTTTAGTATCACTAGACAAACATGGAAGTATTACATATGATGCAACATAGTGAAACAATATTACTAATGGAGAATAGGTGGGAAAGAGTATCAAAAGAAATAAGAATAGTGGAGCTGCAAGATTGTCAAAGAAACCCAGTATTCATACACTTTTAAAGCCAATCATTCATGCATGCTTAGGTTGAAGAAGGTTAACTTGCAAACATGGCAATCATCCTTTTCACTTTCAAAAAAAAAAAAAAGGTTGAGGAAAGAGTGGTGATCTATAATAAAATCAGGAAAACATGAGATATACATCTGATGAAATAATACAACATAATAGATTCTTCAGAGAAGAACCCCACCAATGAAATTCATGGCAGGATATCACAGTACAAGATATAGCATTAAATAAAATATCAACAATTCAACATTATTTTCTCATGCAAAGACAAATCTAACTTCCGTTAAGTAAAGATTTCTGGAAGTAGATGTTGACTGTAAAAGCAAATGTTACAGTCAGCTACTGATTGTAAGGGAAGATTGTGCATCCTCATAAACCTTGGGATGAAGTCAAATGGAGTAATTCAAGAGTGTAGCAACTTTCTCCACAAAAAAAAAAGTGTAGCAACTTCAATGTTAAAAAAATTCACTTCTCTCTCTTCGAGAGCCCACACTTGTATATGACTCCCTCTTCCTGGTGATAAATATACCCGGACGACAACCACATACCCGGATGACAACCACATAACCTGGTGGTCATCCTTTTTCCTCTCAAAAAAGTTCACTTCTAAAGTGAGGAAGACACCTCAACAGATAAATATGGTAGATTATGCACGGATACTAATAGTAAAACTCGTGATGATGGTTCAAAATTAGAATTATCCAGTCTCTGTCCTTGCATAGAAGTTAACTTTGATCATAACTAGTCATAGTAACTGCTTTAGTCATATCCAATTTGTTTGGTGTTAAAGCCATAATTATTACTTGAAATGGTCCAATTAAACACAATTCTTACAGCAAGTGCTTAGAATTCTCATTGTCCAGAAACATATTATATGAACTCAACTCATTGACGATGATTTTTGCTGAAATTACCAAAATCATCCAAATCACAGTTGAAGATGACACTATTCACATTCTTTGGCGAGTAGCAAGCTAGTGAAGTTTGCTCTTCTTTCTCAGATTATAAATTTATAACAAAGTCAGCAAAATTCAGACTGCAACATCAACATTTATTGCCCCCAATTTGTATCCTATAAGCATTTAGTTGGAATCATAGACCTGACATCTGGAATCTAACCATCCAGAAAAAATTAGAGATGCATTAAGGTTGGACATTTATTTGGTGGAAATTTAAGCAGTGACGGAGAATATGATGGGCGAAAACCTGAACTAGTAAGTATAACAGTCATTGCATCAAATAATATCATGAATAATACCAAACAACTTTTAGTTCCTGCCAAAATGAACACATTGTCTTGTCACAAGTCAACTTTGTTGGATATGATATTACATAGATGATAGCTTAACCCACTAGCTGTAAGATTATTTTTTACAGTTAGCCATGCTTTTAGCACACTATTCCACATTCTGATCATTTGGTTGAAAAACAATTGTGAGATCTAAGTGAATCTGAAACACCGACAATCTATCAGGATACATTGGGTTTATGTGCAAAGATTTTGAACATGTGAAAAAAAATGTCTAGAAGAAAAGTTTAACTTGGAATAGAATTAACACTACATTAAACATGAGCAACAGCCAAAGCTTGACCAAATGTGGCTCCAAATAGTGGCGGTACTATATAATGTATTAAATGATGTCAATCACTTATTGGAAAAAAGAAAACTCTACTCACAAAATGTCGATAATCTTTTACTCATCAAACAAGTGCATCACTCCCAACAAACTAAAATGCCTCGAGTTCATGATGATTGTTATAAAATCGAAAATGTCAGACAAACCAATTTCCAGAGAATTGAAATTTGCATATGCAGAATAACTGAAAGATGAACATGTTGGACTATCGTGACATCAAAAGCAAACAGGCGACGTTCCGTTTCCTGCCTCGGCATGTTCAAATTCGTTAGAGTATTCAAATGGGTGTAAAGTTCACCTGGCGGAGAGGGTGATCCTTGGGCAGGAAGGAGCCGATCGTCTTCCCGTACACTTCGCAAGTAGAGAAATGAATAAGACGCTTGTTATTCTCCGAGCAGTATTTAACCTTCAAGATTCAATAAGACCGAGAAAGTTAACCAAGCAAAGGGGGAAGCAAAAGGACAGAGGTATTCAACGACGCGAAAACTTACAACAGGGAGAGCGTCGATGAAGTTGCTATAGATGGTGTCAAGTGGACGGGTGTTGTAATCTGCCGGCGTGCAGATCGCTGCAAGGTTGATGGTCTGCATAGTAAAAAAACACATGAAAGAAAGAGATCAAATGTGAGATACGATATCTGCACATGAACCGAAAAAAAACGCGAGATCTTTGGATGTAAGGAAATGCAGATCCAAGACGGACCAGATCGGCCATCTTGATCAGGCCCTCAAGCCTGGAGTCGTGCTTGATGTTAAGGCGGTGGAACTGGATCCGGCCGGCCCAGAGGGAGGCCAACTCCGGCGCGGGCTCGAGGAGGTGCTTGATCTTGTCGTTGTAGACATCCACCGCCAGCACCGTGTGCCGCGTCTCCGCCAAGAGCTTCTCGCAGAGGTGCGATCCGATGAAGCCCCCGGCTCCGATCATGCAGATGGTCATCGGCGTGACGGGAAGACCGTCTAGATCCAAGCTCGCTGCCATCTCTCCCGCGCCTCTTTCTCGCTCCGCTTCGTCTACCACCCTCGGAAACAAATCTAATCAAACCAATACAGAGATCGTCGAGTTTGATTGTAGAGGAGAGCACGAAGAAGAAAAGGGAGAAGCGGAAGAGACAGCAACATTCACAAACCTCTTCGCTTCCTACTTCCGCGGTCAGCGATGTGGCTCGCGTGACCCTGGAGGAAGAAGGTGGGGGGAGGAACGCAGATCTGGGACGCGCAGCAGCACGGAGAGGACGAGTGTGCGGTATGCAGAAGTGTCTGCGCGCGGAGTGATGTTAGCAACTGGAGTGAGGACGAGTGGTGGACTCTTTTGGCCCCCTTTTAAATGGCATACCACCTCGCCCCGACGTTTTCCATTTTTTATTTCTTCGTGAATCTTGGTTATTATCAAGTATATGCACTTCAAACTAAAGCTCGTTTCTTTGGAAATATGTTTGTTCACCATTATTATAGACATTTTCACAGTGTCGAATGAAAAAATATTTCGAGAATGACATATAAAGATGTGAATTCTAATTGTGTTTAATTGATACCACTTACCTACTTGTGAACAAAATATATTTAAGCAATTTGACATATGATAAATTAATTTAATTTTTACTCGAGATTTACTATTGAACATGGTTGATGATGAATGACACCTTCTTATTCATCTAATTTATCATTATTATTTTTATGAGATAGGGGAAAGCATTACAAACTTTTCCACGTGAGATTTAAGTTTTGTTTTCAATTTTGATAAATCCTACTCTAACATACTTTTAGTATTTGGCCATGTAAATGGTCCTCTAAATTATTCTTTACAAAATTAGTATCTTAACCAAAGGTAATAAAATTGAAATATATTGATGTGCTTTGAATTATGTATCATGTACTCAAAATTATAAAAAGAAAATGAGAAAAAAAATGTGACGAAAGTGGAGGACTTGGATCGTGGAGGGGTATGGGGGGCAAAGCCCCATTCGTGCCCCGTAGTATGAATCTTTATATATGAGAATTAGAATTTTACTTTTTCATAATAAATTTCTTCTGACGGCGACCTCTTTTGTCTATGGATATTCACATTGATGAAGAAAGATTTACCACGTTAAATCACTGTGTTCATTTTCTCTTCTATTTTTTTTACTTCTTTATCTTGATTATTCATCAATCATCGGTGTTCTATTTCTAGCATATATAATATAAGTTTAATTAAAATATTATAATTTAGAGTCCTAAAAGATAATATTGTGATTTAAATTTATATTTAAAATCCCTTATAAATCTAATCCCAAATACTTTCTACCTATTATATCTTTCTTCCCTTTTAAACTATTATCCCATTTATTATTACAAAATTTTGGGTTGTAAAAATATCATTTTTTAATCCTCGAATTATATTTATATTATTTATCTTTTTTTCTTAAAAAAGCCTCCTACAAATCCCTCCCGAACAAGATCATCATCCTCTCATCCAATCACACACACATGCGTATAGTGTACTTGTAGTTTGTACCTTGCACTATAGTTCATATTTCATTTCATTAGTATTTTACTTATTCCTGGCATGCTTTTATTTAGGCGACACAACGCCATCTCTCATTATCATTTATTATTTTTTATTAAAAATTATGGGAGGTAAACATATCATTTTTTAATCATCAAATTATATTTATATTATTTAGTTTTATTTTTAAAAAAAGGACTTCCCCACAAATCCCTCCCACGATATGAAGAACATCATCCTCTTATCCAATCATACACACACATGTGTATAGTATACTTTGCACTATGGTAAAATGTGATTATAGTTTGTACTTTGCACTATAGGCAATCTTGTTTTTTATTGTTCATATTTCATTTCATCATCATTTTACTTACTCGTGGCATGCTTTTATTTAGGCAACCTAACCCATCTCTCGTTCCCATTTATTGTTTTATTATTACAAAATTTTGGAATGTAAAAATATCATTTTTAATCATCAAATTATATTTATATTATTTACCTTTATTTTCTTAAAAAAGACCTCCCCACAAATCCCTCCTACGAGATGAAGGAGATCATCATCCTCTCATCCAATCATACACACACATGTGTAGTGTATTTTGCACTATGGTAAACGGTGGTTGTAGTTTGTACTTTGCACTATAGGAGAAACTTATTTCTATTGTTCATATTTCATTTCATCAGCATTTACTTACTCGCGGCATGCTTTTATTTAGGCGAACTAAGAATGACACAACCCCCATCTCTCATTCCCATTTATTATTTTATAGAAAAAATGGGTGTCCCCCCTACTTAAGTGGAGAACCATCCCCCCACCATGTGCATCCATCAAATGTGCATCGGACAGATGTGCAGCAAGAGGAGAGCCGAATCGAGCGATTCATGGATGGTTCGATAAATCGGAACGGCGCAGGATACAAAAGCAAGTTTCTTCCACCGATTTGACTCTTTTGCCCTCTTCTCTCTCTCCGCTTTGTCCAATTCACCAATTTTGCCCTCTTCTGTCGCGATGGTGCCGCCTAGATCCATCCGCCGTCGAATCTTCACCACCTCTCCCCCGCACGTCGTCATTGACTAGATCTGTGCCCTATAAACCGCCAACCAGATCCATCTGTCGCCGACCAAATCCGTGCCTCGCTGACCATTTCCATATGCCACCGACCAAATCTGTGAGTCGCCAACAAGATCTGCAAGTCGCCGACCTCGTGCAGCGGTGACCCCCTCGTTGACCTCGAGTGCAACCGCGACCCCGCCGACCCCCTCACACCGCGACCCCGCCGCCCTCGTGCAGCCGCCGACCCCCTCACGCCACTAGCATGATGCCTCGCCTCCGTGTGTCGCCGCCGAGCTCGACCTCATGTATTGCCGTCGAGCTCTGCCTCCGTGTGTCACTACCGAGCTCTACCCCACTTGTCCGATGGTGCTCCCCCGCCGAGCTCCGTCGCCAAACGTAGTGCATCCTTAATTCATTTGTATTTTTTGTTTATTTAGGATGATTATTGTCAATGTAAGACTTGGCTTTGATGTAAACACTTAAGATATATGAAAAAGTAGTAGAAAATTTATTTAATTCTTCACTCCAGCCGTTGAGATTGAATTGTCATTTACACGTTCAAAATCACATAACTTCTTAATCCCGGGGAGGAATGTTGTGTCCTTCCTGCTTTGGCAATTAAGAATGCATCTTGCATTTTATAAAAAGTTGTAGTTTGTAAAATGCAAAAGAAAGAAGCCAATATTGAGTACACATTCTTGCTGGCATATACACCATCACAATCCACATTTCATTTTCCACAGCCTCATACCACAGAACATTTTAGCTTCATTATGCATATACTATGTGAGATTAACATAAGAATTACAACTTGTCAAATTTATAGTTTAACAAGAATTACAATTTATCAAATTTCCTTAAGAAAGTATCGACTCTCAGAGGTAGGTGTCACTCAGCAACGGAGCTAGGCGGCTCTCTGTGGGTACGCGGTTTCTAGCAATACATCGGACAACTATAGACAAACTTAGGGTATTTGAACCATGGACTAAAAAAATGATTAAAAAATAACATGTCGGAGGTCAGTCGGGCGATGACGCTCGGGGCGTGCGGCAAGGTCATGGCGATTGTGGTGGCGCTCGGGGGCATGCAGTGGGGTCGCGGTAGCGTTCGACGTAGTCTCTGCGGGGTCGCAGCGTGCGATGGCGCTCAGGGGCGTGCGGTGTAAAGGGGGGTCAGCGTACTCGACCTCGACGAGGGGGTCGGCGAGGGTGTCGGCGGCACGAGGTCTCGACGAGGTTGGCAACACTCGGCGTGCGAGGGTGACAGCGGCATGACTTCTTCGCGAGGTCGGCGATGCTCAACTTGCTCGAGGTCCGTGAGGGGGTCGCCATTGTGCGAGGTCAACGAGGGGGTCACCGCTGCATCCGATTTGGTCGGAGGGTCACCGCTGCGTGCAGATCTAGCCAGATGAGGCGGATCTGAACACGAGGAGGTCGATAGCGAGTCTGGTCGGTGGGGGACGTTGCCGGTGAGAGCAGGCGGGGATCGCGCAGAGAGGAGGGGAGAAGAGGGTGAAACAGAGAGGAGAGAGAGAATAGAGGGCAAGCTCGAACATGACGAGGTCGGTGAAGGTAGGGTGCTTGAGCTCAGAAGAGAGAGAATGTAGGGGAGGGGAAAGAAATGAAAAATTGGCCAGCCCTCTTTCTGTACTCCGCTCGAATGCCTCGAACTGACCGAACACCCACGAACCAGTCGTGTTTTATCCATGAGACGCATTTTTTTCTCCATTAATACACGAATTAGAGCTAACCATTCGATGCACATCGGATGGCCGGTGCAATAGGGGGATAGTCCCCCCACTTAAGTAGGGGAGGCGCCCATTTTTTTCTATTTTATATTACAAAATGTTGGGATGTAAAAATATCATTTTTTTAATCACCAAATTATATTTATATCATTTACCTTTATTTTCTTAAAAAAATCTCCCCACAAATCCCTCCAAGGAGATGAAGAAGATCATCATCCTCTCATCCAATCATACACACGTGTGTAGTGTACTTTGCACTATGGTAAAGAGTGGTTGTAGTTTGTACTTTGCACCATAGGCGATCCTTATTTCTAGTGTTCATATTTCATTTCATCAGCAGTTTACTTGTTCATGACATGCTTTTATTTGGACGATCCAAGAATGACACAACCCCCCATCTCTCATTCCCACTATTGTAACATTTCAAGATTTTTTGGAAATATATTTAGTTATTTACAAAAAAATAATTTTAAAGGAAAGACAAAAGTTGAGAAGTTAAAGATGATGATGTGCATGGATAAGATTTTGAGAAGAAAAAAGGAAAGGGAAAAGAAAAGGAACAAATAAAATATTTAAATTAGATCATTAGTTAAGGTTATTGATAAGATTCTGAATTAGTTTTGGAGGAGGTTAAGTATTAAATCCCAGATTAATTTTTTTAATCCACCAAGAGTCAACGTCTTCTTCTATATAAATAAGCCCCCTTAGCCTTTGGCCTTAGGGGGTGAACAAAACCGGGTCCGGGACCGGACGTCCCGGTCAAACTGGGACAAAAATCAGGAATTCTCGATTGTCCCGGTTTTATCATAAAAAATGTAAAATAATAAAAAAATTATTATTATTATATAAATATGATAACTATTAGTTAAATTATATATATGATAATATAAATAATGTATATTTAAGATATATACCAAATAAAATATCAATTTTTATTTAAATTAAGCATAAATATACTATTTAAAAAATAATTTAATATTAATATAATATATTTAATCGGGTCGGGACCGGGTTTTGATTTTAATAATTCGAACCCGGTCCCGACCCGGTCCTTGACGGGTCTCAAGGAAATGAGACCCGTTTGGTGACCGGGTCGGGAAAAACCCAAAAAATCTGAGTCGGGCCGGGCCGGGGCGACCGGGTTGTCCCAGCCCGTGCTCACCCCTATTTGGCCTCCCTTCATCAAAAGAACAAAATTTTCACTCCACTTTGAGTCATTATTTCTCCTTCCTCGGTGTGTGTGCGCGAGAGCTCCGATCGACTATCTAATCTCTGATCTACCCTTTGTCAAAAAAGTCGGACTTCTCATTGGGGACTATTGTCTCCAAAATCATTCCTAAAGTTAATAGATAGTTTGAAATATTCTAGGTACGTGTGAATTCTGGATTCACGTTTGGATGTGATTTCGCGACAGATTAACAAAGAACTCAAAAGATTAAAGTATATTTTATGCTCTCCTATGAACCATGAATAACTTCCAAAATATTTTCTTATCTAAGATCATGTTGTTTTGATATTCAAAATCTCAGCCGAAGTTGATGAGAAAACACTCAAGTTCTGCTTTGTCAGAATCCGGCCCGAGTTGCTCTTAACCTAGCCCCGGTTCATGGTGCATTTTTACCAATACTGAATTCGATCAGAATTTGGTGTAAACTTGACATGCGTCGATCACAATGATGCGAATTTCGAAACATTAGCAAGCGCACTAATCGTTCAAGTAATAAAATGATGAGTATAAAGTATCGTTCCCACGAGGACAAGAAATAATTAATAATTTCTCTTACTTATAACTTGAGAAAAGATAAATAGGTTGTTTAATGTGAAAATAAAATGAATAAATAATAAAAATATAAGATTATGATCAATGGAGTTTAAAAGTATAGATTTGATTAATAGGACTTATCTTGATTAATACCGCTACTCACATATGAATTCTAGACAAAAGAAGATGAATTAATAAAGTAAAATTCCCAATTTAATTTAATCGACATTTCAGGCTTTAAACCCTATTTTGAGATTAATAAAAGAGAGTAATCCTTTCGATTTTTAATTTAATATATTCAATCTCAAAACGCATTCAACTGGAATATAAAGTTAAGGGCTTTCTCAAGTCACCTTAACAACAACACAATCGGGTCTCTTGTGATTTCCCCAATTATGGCATGTAAGAGAAAAATCAGAGAAAAACTCTAGAGAATCTAAAGACTTCTTTTCAGATAATCGAAATATTCAAAGGAATAAATCTCAGGCAACAATTAATAAAATCATCAAACATGCTATTGAATTATCAACTAATCGTACAAAGAATTCATAAAGAATAGAGTTCAATCAAAAAAATCCTAAAGAACTACTCTAATAAACTATAATACATCAATCTAAATAATGTTTCAGGAAAAGAAAAGAGAAAAGAAAAACTACTCCTAATTTTATCGTCCTCTCTCGAGTTTCCGGTAGAACTTCATTGTAGCCTTTGGATCTCCTTCACCAAGCCTTCAACTTATGAATTATGCCCTCCAAAGATGTTCTTCCAAAAGATTTGGGGTCTTCTTAAATAGTTTTTCCCGTAACATGGCTCAACAATCCGAAATCTTATAAAAAAATCGATAAAAATGGCTTAAAACGGCCTAACAGAACCGTCGGCACGGCCGTGAAGATTGGGTGGCACGGCCGTGATAGAACATCAATTTCTGGTATTTTTGCAGCATGGTCGTGATGACATACTGCACGATCGTGATAGAACGTTAGTTAGCCTTCAATTTACACGACCGTGATCATTTCTGTACGGGCGTGACATAACGTAAGTTTCAAGCCTCCGATTTGCACGGCCGTGAAATTCATCCGCACGGCCGTGACAAAATGTTCGAATTCCTCTCTTCATTGCACGGGCGTGACGTCAGTTGGCACCGCCGTGCCAGATGCAAAAACTTATTTTCCGCAGTTTTCCATCCAAATTCCAACGTACTTTCATTCCCTGTCATAAATTCAATCAAGCTTAGGTAGAAGTCAATCTTTTGGGAATTTCTCTATATTTATACTACTTTTTCCACTTTAAATCATGAAACACTCTTAAAGTTTAGAATAAATTAGCCTAACGATTATGCATGAATTCTATGCATCAAATTCCCCCAAGCTAGATATTTTGCTTGTCCTCAAACAATTTTGTTAGACAAGCCCTCGTTCCATTGCGATATCTAATACTTTTCTCCTATTGCCCTTTTACACAGCCATCACCAGAGTATCTTTTCTCAAACCAAGCCCAGCCTTACAAAATTCTCAACCTTTAACCGTTCTCCCTGCATTATTTACATATAATATTCATCCATCTCATAAAAGTATCAATATTGAACCACAAATCTTTAAGGAGCTTATTCTATTTCACATTTCAGCATTAAGATTTTGTTTTCTTTTCACTTAAGAATTTAGTAATCCTCCATATTGCACAAAGTGGTCCATGTAACGGGCTTTCGACCGACGGATCCCAGAGCAGATGCCCTTAGGTCGTCAGGCAAGTATCCCCTACGAATCTAATTACCCGGACACACCAAGGTTCCAGAGGATACTTTATATTTTTTACTTTAACTATTGGAGTTCAACTAGCTCTCTTTTCATTCACTTAACATTAAAATTTATTAGCATAATTATAAGCTCCAAAAAGATTTTATGCTTCAAGAAAGATACAAGTATAATCAAGAATCATATCATAGTAGATAATTTCTGAAGTGCAAATTAAAGAGTAGATTCATTTGCTCGGCAACAAACTCTTACCATTTCCCTATAATCTGGTGATAACTGATAAAAAGAATAATAATTGAATTTCATAAGATAAGCAATGCCCTGACACTGAACTTTAAGACAATGAAACATGTAACATGAGAGAAATGATGCACCGACCACAACATTGAGTTTATCACATGTCTAGTACGCAAAAAGGGTTACAACTAATGTGTAAAAAGGTTTCATAAAAGTGCATGAAATTCCCCCAAGCTAGAACTAGAACTGCCCCAGTGTTTGGCGTAACATGCTAAAAGAAAAGGAAAATACATAAGTGGGAAAATATAAAATAAAAGAAGAGAAACGACCAAGTACTAGTCTTCTGGAGGTGATGCAGGCGGGGAAGGTGCCAAGTGGCCCTGGCTGAGATGATAAGCGTACATCTGACGAGTCATACGCGCAGTCTCTCGATGCTCGGCGGCCAAGTCAGTAATCTGTCCCTGCATAATAGAAAGAAGATCATAGATAGCATTAAGGTCATATGCAGTGTTTGACTCCATCTGTGCTGGTGGCGAAGTACGGGAAGGGCCTGCCTCGGCGTCATGTGTCCTAGCAGGAGGGCCTGCGGTGCTGCCCCTAGGGTCGAGAAGAACAACCAGTTATCGTGATTAAAAATTGTGAGTCGGTCAATATCAACAGAAGGTATAGGTATAGAAATGTTATCGAACTTGAACACGTTGGCCTTTTGATCACTGTCATGAACAACTAATTGCATGGCACTCAGTGCATATCTGTTCAGAAATATACATCCCGGAATCTGAATGTCCTGCTCCAAATCAATATGAAAATATTGGGCAATAGGAGTTATTAAGCCGCCTACAGTAATATTGCCACGGACTCTGATTGCATTTTTCTGAAAATGCCTAATTAATTGATCACCAATATCCACCACAACATTATTTAACATGGTCCGCATAATATATAACTGGAGTTGAGTGATCGCACATTCACTATTAGCTCGAGAAAATAAGCCACATGAAAGGAAGCGGTGTACGTATCTCAGAATGGGATTTTGGATGGAAGTGCTCTTAGCTGTTCGTCCTGGAAACACAACTTCTCCGGTGATATCCTTCCAAAATTCCTTACAGTTGAAATCGGCACGTTGTTTCTTAAGACCATCCAAGGGGAAATTATAAATGTTGCAGAATTCCTCCTTTGTCAATCTGAATTCGCTATTGTGCATTCTGAAAGTGATAACTGAGTAATCCTTGTTAGTTGAAAATGAGGAAAGAAACTCAAGTGTTAACATTTCATATGTAAACCAATAGCTCGTGGCAAAGTGTTGCAATCCAATATTGTCAAACATGAGCAGCACATCATCCTTCAATAAAAATTCTTCCATTGACTCCATATGCAGAAATCTAGTGATACTGATTCCAAGTGTTTTTAGCGTATCAAACCTTTTTCGTTGTTCAGTATCTCGAAACTGAAGGCGAGGGGGCTGTGGTATTAATTCAGGAGGAGGAAGTTCTTCTTGTGCTGGCTGTGGCCTCCGCGGGGGGCGGCTCACCGGCCGTTTCCGTTTAGGTGCAGGTGCTGACATTCACGTCCAAGAAAAGCACACTGTCACGGCCGTGCTGTGTGGTCACGCTTGCTGTACTGGAGAAGCACGGCCGTGCGTGAATATACAGGGGCTTATTGAAGAACCACGGCCGTGCGCATGACGATCGCCTCCGGTAGTCGACGGTCGGTGAAGAGTCGACGACTACTCTGTGGAAGAAGGAGGCGGATGCGCTTCGGCTGATTGTTGATCGTCGGTGAAGAAGGCGATGAATTTCGGGAGATCGGCTAGCGAGATCGGTTGATTACTATCCGGCGAGATCGGCCGATAGTCGATTAGGCGAATGACGCTGGCGGCGATGATCGTCAACGACCGGTGAAGAGGCGACGGCGACGGGGCGGTGGATCTTCGGGGGAGAAAAGGGCGAACGACACTGGCGGCGGTGCGTCTGTCAGTGATGCGAATGGCGCTGGCAGCGTCGCCTGGATCAGAGATTGATGGCGGCGTCGCCTGGATCAGAGATTGACGGCAGCGACGACGATCGCCGATGATGGGGGACGATGATCGTCGACGGGCAGCGACCCTATGGAGGAAGGAGGCGGAGAGGCTTCTTTTGACAAAGGCACGCGATCATTTGATTCGGCCGTGCATTTAGGGCACGCACGTTTTTTTTAATAAAACCACGTGTTGGATCTTGCTGGAAGTGGGGCACAGCCGTGAAATTTTCTGCACGGCCGTGACAGAACCTGTTGAAGTGCAGTCGTGTGCTTCTGGTGTCGGCACGGCCGTGACATGGTGAGGCACGGCCGTGATAGATATTTCTGAAACAACAAATTTAATCTAACTGAAAACTCATTATCAAAAGAAAAGAAAAGGGTTTTAGACAGTGTAATTCTAAGTTATAATCATTAGCTTGACTTTTGCCTTTTCATCTTCAGGGGTCTAATAGGGGCACTGAGTGGCCTTTCTTTTCAACCTTACCTCCTATGTAGTGCTTGAGACGTTGATCGTTTACCTTAAAAGAATTGCCTCCCGAAAGTGGTTGAACTTCAACAGTTCCATACGGAAATACCTGGACTACTCTGAAGGGACCTGTCCATCTAGATTTTAATTTTCCTAGAAAAAGCCTTAATATGCTATTATATAAAAGAACCTGTTGGCCTGGGATAAATTCTTTGAAAAGGATATTCTTATCATGAATTCTCTTGGTTCTTTCTTTGTATAGTTTGGCATTTTCATAAGCCATTTCCCGAATTTCTTCAAGTTCGTTCAACTTCAACAACATGTCTTCACCAATGGATTTCATATCGAAGTTAAGAAACTTAGTAGCCCAATATGCTTTATGTTCCAATTCTACATGAAGATGGCATGCTTTTTCAAACACTAATCTATATGAGGACATACCTATAGGAGTTTTAAATGCTATCCTGTATGCCCAAAATGCATCGTCTAGTTTTAAGGACCAATCCTTCCTAAATGCATTCACATATTTCTCCAATATCCTTTTCAATTCTCTGTTAGAAATTTCTACTTGTCCACTAGTCTGGACATGGTAGGGCGGGCTAACCTTGTGAGTAATACCGTATTTTTGCAAAAGACTCGAGAACAACTTATTGCAGAAATGAGTGCCATTATCACTTATAATTGTCCTAGGAGTACCAAAATGAGTGAAAATATTTTTCTTTACGAATTTGACCACCACTCTTGCATCATTTGTGGAGGTAGCTATGGCCTCAACCCATTTAGATACATAGTCTACGGCTACTAGGATATACTCATTGTTCATAGATTTTGGAAATGGTCCCATAAAATCTATCCCCCAAACATAAAAAATATCACAAATTAATATATTATTCAGAGGCATTTCGTTATGTCGAGAAATGTTACCCATTCGTTGACACTTGTCACATGATTTGTAGTAGGCTTGTGCATCCTTGAATATGGTGGGCCAATAGAATCCACATTGCAGAACTTTGGCGGTTGTCCTATTTGGTTCAAAATGTCCTCCTGCTTCTCTGTTGTGATAGTGATATAGGATGCTTTGTACTTCATTTTCAGGTACACATCTCCTAATGATATTATCAGCACACACTCGGAAAAGTATGAGCTCCTCCCATATGTAATGTATGAGGTCAAAAAAGAACTTGGCTTTTTGCTGCTTTGTCATACTTTTTGGAATCCATTTCTCTACAAGGTAATTAGCAATATCAGCAAACCAAGGGATTTGATTAAAAAGTTTTACCTTGAGTAATGTTTCCATTGTAAACATCCTTTCATCAGGAAATTCTTTTAGGATGTCTCCCTCCTCTTCTGGAGGTGGTTCCAAACGTGATAAATGATCTGCCACAAAGTTTTCTGATCCTTTCTTATCCTTCACTTCAACATCAAATTCCTGTAATAACAGTATCCAACGCAACAGTCTGGGTTTGGCTTCTTTCTTCTCCATTAAATGGCGAATTGCTGCGTGATCTGTATACACAATCACCTTGGAACAGATTAAATAGGATCGAAATTTATCAAAAGCATAGATGACAGCTAAGAATTCCTTATCTGTTGTGGCATAATTCAATTGTGTTGGATTCAGCATTCTACTTGCATAATGAATAACATAGAAAACTTTCTCCTTTCTTTGTCCAAGCACAGCCCCGATTGCTCCATCACTGGCATCGCACATCAATTCAAACGACAGACTCCAGTCTGGTCCTACTACCACAGTTGCAGAGATTAGCTTCTGTTTCAATATATTAAAAGTAATTAAACAATCATCATCAAAATCGAATTTAACATCTTTAGAAAGTAAGGTGGTTAGAGGTTTGGCTATTTTGGAGAAGTCTTTTATAAAGCGTATGTAAAATCTGCATGTCCTAAGAAACTTCTCACACCCTTGATCGAAGTTGGGGGTGGTAAGTCTGCTATCACATTTACTTTGGCCATATCAACATCTATACTTTGTTGAGAGATTTTGTGCCCGAGTACTATTCCTTCCTGCACCATAAAATGACATTTTTTCCAGTTCAAAGAAAGGTTAGTATCTTCACATCTTTGAAGTACTTGAGATAGATTTGACAAACAATCATCAAATGATTCTCCAAAAAGGATAAAGTCATCCATGAAGATTTCTAAAATCCTCTCATTCATATCTGAAAATATGGCCATCATGCATCTTTGGAATGTTGCAGGGGCATTACATAATTCAAATGGCATTCTGCGATAAGCGTAAGTGCCATAAGGACATGTAAAAGTTGTTTTTTCTTGATCTTCAGGAGCCACTGCAATTTGGTTATAACCAGAATATCCATCCAAAAAGCAGTAATATTTATGACCAGAAACTCTTTCTAACATTTGATCAAGAAATGAAAGTGAAAAGTGGTCTTTACGGGTAGCATCATTTAACTTTCAGTAATCGATACATACCCTTCAGCCAGTAACTGTGCGTGTGGGAATGTGCTCGTTATGTGCGTTCGTTATAACCGTCATCCCACCTTTCTTGGGGACCACTTGTACCGGGCTAATCCAGCTACTATCAGAGATAGGGTAGATAATCCCTGCATCTAGTAGCTTAACAACTTCCTTGTACACTACTTCCTTCAACATTGGATTAAGTCTCCTTTGAAATTAGGTTACAGGTTTGTTGTTTTCTTCCATTAAGATCTTGTGCATGCAGATAGAAGGGAAAATTCCCTTGATATCTGTTATGCTCCAAGCTATAGCCTTTCTGTGTTTGCGGAGTATTTCAAGTAACATGTTCTCTATTTCTTCTGTCGATGAAGACGCAATTACAGGGAACTTATTAGTTTCTAAAAAATAATATTTAAGATGCACAAGTAAGGTTTTGAGTTCAGGAATAGGGGTGGTAAATTTCCTTCTTCTAACTCCTCTATATTAGAATCTTCATTCATTAATTCTTCTTCCAATTCCTCGTTTTTAGTATCCTTTATCTGGGTCTCCACTATTTCATCGATATAGTCCCTGCCATGTTCATAAAAAATATCAATTGCAAAATAAGAAGAATTATCAATTGGATATTTCAAAATTTGTCCAATATTGAATGATAAGTCTTCGTCATTTATTCTTAATGTTATTTTTCCTTGTTGAACATCAATCAACATTCTTCCCGTGGCAAGAAATGGTCTGCCCAAGATTAATGGAGGCTTCTTTTCAGTCTGCATATCAAGAACGACAAAGTCAGCAGGAAATATGAATTTGTCAACCCTAACTAATACATCCTCCAGTAATCATTTGGGTTTCTTTATTGATTGATCAGCTAGTTGAAGGAGAACTCTCGTTTCTCTAAGTTGACATGTGCCTAACTTCAAAAGTACTGAGTATGGCATTAAATTAATGCTGGCACCTAAGTCACATAGAGCGTTAGCACAAAAGAAATTTTCAATTGAGTATGGAATTGTGAAACTCCCTGGATCCTTCAATTTTTGAGGAAGATCTTGTTGATCTACAGCACAACAACTGGATGAAAGTTTCATCAGTACAAATTCTTCTATCTTCCTCTTGTTGGTCAGGATGTCCTTCAGGAGCTTGGCATAAGTTGGCATCTGCAAAATGGCTTCAGAAAATGGAATATTAATATGCAATTGTTTTAAAATTTCCAAGAACCTAGCAAATTATTTATCTAATTTCTCCCTTTGATATTTCTATGGGTAAGGGAGTTTCTGAATTCTTTCATCTTCAGGCTTTTCTTGAAGCTTATCCTCCTTAGATGGTGCAGTATTGTTATGTAATTCTTCGTTTTCAACTTTTTCTTCCTGCAAAGGTGTCACTGCTTCAGGAATTTTTGGACCTTCAAGCTGAAGTCCACTTCTTAGAACAATTGCATTTGCTTGCTCTTTCGGATTTTTCTCTGTGTTACTAGGCAAGCTTCTTGGCTGTCTCTCAGATATCATGTTTGCCAGTTTCCCAATCTGAGTTTTCAAATTTCTGATTGATGCATCCTGATTGGTGAACTTAGTCTCAATAGTTGTAATAAATTTTGATAAAACATCCTCTATGTTAGTCTTAGGTTCAGGACGAGGGTGATAAACGGGGGGTTGTGTTGGACCTCTATTGTTCACCCAAGAATAATTCGGAGGATTCATCAACCCAGTGTTGTATGGATTGCTCCCCACATTATTTCTGAAAGCATTATTGGAGACATAATTAGCATCCTCAAAATTCTATTATTGAAAATTCATACCTGCTTGGGATTCATGATTAGGATGCCCTCCTCCACACATATCACAGATGATGTTTGAGATTTTGTTGACAGGCTTTTGCATCATTAGCATGTTCATTTTTCTTGCTAGGGCATCTAGTTGAGCTTGAATATGGCTTGCATTATCTATCTGATGAAATCCAGCTTTTTTCACTTTTGCATTTTGCCAACTGTTCAAGGCAGGATTATCAAACAACCTGTAAAGATCTTCAGGAGATCTGTCCACAATGGTCCCTCCAGCAGCAGTGTCAATCTTGTCTTTTATCTCGGCAGTTGCCTCGTTATAGAAGTACTGAATTTGCTGGTACAGGGGGATGTTATGATTTGGGACCTTGCTAACTAGAACCTTGAATCTGTCCCAAACTTCATGCATAGTTTTTGTTTCCTGCTGAAAGAAAGAAGAGACTTCAGATAAACACCTAGCAGCTTTTTTGGGTGGACAATATTTATTAAGAAATGCTTGTCGCATGTCATCCCAAGTTCTTATAGTGCCCACAGGTAATGTAGCAAGCCACGTATAGGCTTTTCCTCTCAAAGAGAAAGGAAAAAGTCTTAACCGGACTGCATCATCAGTTACTCATTCAAATTTAGATGTTGAGCATAATTGAATGAACTTTGTGATATGGCTGAATGGGTCTTCATCTCTATCTCCTCCAAATTGTGTATTTGATATCATTTGAACTGTGCCCTGCTGGATTTGAAAGTTGTTAGCACCAATTTCAGAAAGTGTAATACTCCCTCTTTCCTCGATCAGTGGACCCATAGTGTAGTCTCTCATAGTTCTGTATGCAGGTGGAAGTGGTTGGTTTTCAATTTGCTTCTGTTGATCTGCCATCTTAACAACAGTGGAAATTTTCTTCTTCAGTTACCTGACAGTTCTATCTATTTCAGGATCAAACACCAATGGCCGTCCTGAACTTCGTGTATTATGCCTATGTTCCAAGGCACTAATGTTAGAATCCTCCAGGATGTGTGGATTATGAATTCTTCAATTCCCTGCAACCACACCAATATAAATAAATGGTAATAATTCTCAAATTAATAAGAAAGATAAGAAATTAAATATTAACTCCTCCCCGGCAACGGCGCCAAAAACTTGATACGAATTTAGAAACACTAGCAAGCGCACTAATCGTTCAAGTAATAAAATGATGAGTATAAAGTATCGTTCCCACGAGGACAAGAAATAATTAATAATTTCTCTTACTTATAACTTGAGAAAAGATAAATAGGTTGTTTAATGTGAAAATAAAATGAATAAATAATAAAAATATAAGATTATGATCAATGGAGTTTAAAAGTATAGATTTGATGAATAGGACTTATCTTGATTAATACCGCTACTCACATATGAATTCTAGACAAAAGAAGATGAATTAATAAAGTAAAATTCCCAATTTAATTTAATCGACATTTCAGGCTTTAAACCCTATTTTGAGATTAATAAAAGAGAGTAATCCTTTCGATTTTTAATCTAATATATTCAATCTCAAAACGCATTCAATTGGAATATAAAGTTAAGGGCTTTCTCAAGTCACCTTAACAACAACACAATCGGATCTCTTGCGATTTCCTCAATTATGGCATGTAAGAGTAAAATTAGAGAAAAACTCTAGAGAATCTAAAGACTTCTTTTCAGATAATCGAAATATTCAAAGGAATAAATCTCAGGCAACAATTAATAAAATCATCAAACATGCTATTGAATTATCAACTAATCGTACAAAGAATTCATAAAGAATAGAGTTCAATCAAGAAAATCCTAAAGAACTACTCTAATAAACTAGAATACATCAATCTAAATAATGTTTCAGGAAAAGAAAAGAGAACAAGAATAACTACTCCTAATTCTACCGTCCTCTTTCGAATTTCCGGTAGAACTTCGTTGTAGCCTTTGGATCTCCTTCACCAAGCCTTCAACTTCTGAATTATGCCCTCCAAAGATGTTCTTCCAAAAGATTTGGGGTCTTCTTAAATAGTTTTTCCCGTAACATGGCTCAACAACCCAAAATCTTATAAAAAAGATGGATAAAAATGGCTTAAAATGACCTAACAGAACCGTCGGCACGGCCGTGAAGATTGGATGGCACGGCCGTGACAGAACATCAATTTCTGGTATTTTTGCAGCACGACCGTGACGACATACTGCACGGCCGTGATAGAACATTAGTTAGCCTTCAATTTGCACGCCCGTGATCATTTCTGTACGGGCGTGACAGAACGTAAGTTTCAAGCCTCCGATTTGTACGGCCGTGAAATTCATCCGCACGGCCGTGAAAGAATGTTTGAATTCCTCTCTTCATTGCACGGGCGTGACGTCAGTTGGCACCACCGTGCCAGATGCAAAAACTTGTTTTCCGTAGCTTTTTCGTCCAAATTCCAACGGACTTTCATTTCCTGTCATAAATTCAATCAAGCTTAGGTAGAAGTCAATCTTTTGGGAATTTCTCTATATTTATACTACTTTTTCCACTTTAAATCATGAAACACTCTTAAAGTTTAGAATAAATTGGCCTAACGATTATGCATGAATTCTATGCATCACACAACTCTGCCCGAGTTCTGAAGTAGAATAGGAAAAGAATCTGGCCCAATTTTCAAGAAATCCAACCTGAGTTTTCATGTTAGAAAAGTAGGAAGAAGAAATAAGAGCGACCCAGACAGAGCTTATAGGGTTCCAAGGCAGCCCAACCCTGATTTGATTATGCCCGGCCCAGATTCTGCACAGATTGTAGATCTGATTTTCTATCATTTGTAGAGGTGTTAAATGATCGTTTTACCGTTGTTATGATATGTGATGAACTGAACTGAACAAATAGATAAATAAGAAAAAGATAAAAGTTGAAAGATGGGATAACCTTGAGAAATAAAGGGATCATTGCGGTCCTACTTGGATAACCTTGAGAAACCCAAGTCTATTAAGAGTAAGTAGACGCTCACCGCGTCCTAGCGTGGTCTACCTTGACCTATTGTTTATAGTCACGTGAAAGTGTTATCCACAATAAAAGAAGTCAAGTTCGCTTAAGACCACGAATATAAATGTTTAAAGTAAAAGATGAAGTGCAACATACCAAAGAACAACTATTATGAAAAGAAAAGTATAGAAATAATGAAAAAGAATAGAATAGAAGTGAAATGAAAAGTTTGGTATTGTTATTTTATGTTTTTTGATGTCCCTAAATTTTCTCTGTTTAAGTTATTGTATTCATTTTGTATTATTATATGTACTGGGTGTAATTGCTTACAGATATTCTATGTCCTATGTTTGAATCCCACGAGCAATTGACATTATAGATGGAGGCGAGTACAACATCAGAGTTCGTGGTGATGCAGTTGCATATGGAAGTTGGTCTTATAAGTTGTTATTTTAGCTCCTTATTGTTATTACATTGTTATAGATGTTCTATAGTATGTGATGCTTAGAGGACTTCTCGGAGCAAAAGATTTGTTAGCTTCTGCATTATATTCCTAGTTTAGTTATTATTAATTATTATGTTGAATTAGTCAACTTCCACATTTTTTATGAAAGAAGTTATTCTTGTTCTTTAGTGTCTTTATTATCTTATTGGATTATGGAAGTCCATGAAGAGTTATATGTAAAGATAATGCGGACCCAAACTAGCCCAATTGTCATGAAATTTGGGAGTATCACAACTATTCTCCTTGGCGACTCAAGAATGAAGCAGCTCCCATCTCTCTTTGTCTTTGTCCGCCCCAACTCTTCTCCGGACAACAAGGCAATCTATATTGTCGGCATTCACTTCAGCTATTTGCTAAATTAAATTCATGTTTTAATGGGTCAAAGAAGATTAAAGAAGAATTTGACAAGGGGTAGAAATATAATTACAATATGAAAAGAGGATTATTAATTCTACTTTGAAAATAAATTTGAATTAGAGTAAATAAAAGTTAGAAAGGAAAAAAGGAAAAGAAAGAAAGTTAGATCCTATTGGAAGTAAGAATTGTAATTAGTTCGAGTTTAGAAATTTCAATTTGATGTCAAGTTAAAAAAATATCTAATGGATACATGACTCCCAAATAGGATAGGATTGATAGTTTTTTTACTTGAAAATATTTTAGTCATTAAAATAATATCTATTAATAAAAAAATTAGATGATAAACTATTATTATAGTAAATAATTTCAAAAATTAGAGAAATAAAAAGAAATAAAAGGATAAGATAAAAGTAAAGTTTAATTGAAATAATTATTGGTGAGAAATAGAGAATGAATTTGAGTGGCATTGGATTAAAATATAATTTTATTGAGATTAAGAGGTGGATTAAAAATTAAATTCGGAATTAATTAATAGAAAATTATTATGATAGGTTAATTAAGGCACAAAGATATAGATTAACTTCGAATTGATTTGGGGTCCAATTGGAATCAAACTCCACCCAAAAACATATAAATATGATCCAAAAGGTGTTGTGTCTTCCCCGCACATCAAGCCTAAATTTCTACACAAAAGTCTCTCTTTCTCTCCTCATCTGCATGCAAATCGAGATGCACCGACATCAGAGAACATCCAAGAGTTAGTTGACATGAGTTTCAATGTGCCATCACGAAGTAATCGATCAGCAAAGTTCATTGATTGTACAGGAAATTAAAGAGGATTCATAGTTAGTTTTTCAACCAACTTACATAAGGGATTCATATATCGATGATTTTTGTCGGTATACACGCTCAGGATCCTTGTTCTTATAAAATGGATTAATAGTTAATGGAATTGTATAGATTATGATAATAGAGAATTGAAATCGATGAAAAATTGATTATTGATAATAGATATATTGATAAATTAATTTACACTTAATTGATATGGCATGGTGATTAATTTGTTTCCATGATTGTACCATAAATTGAAAATGCACCTAATGGATAATTGATAAAGATAGATGTCATAGGTAAATAAGATAAAAGACGAAAATCATGGGTCGTCATGTTTTGCGTATTGCGACCTTTACGATTGATTGGCCTCACATGGCATGATGTTATCTTAATAAATGGGAGCTCTCAGTACGACCTTTTGGTTCGTATGGATAACTCTAAAGATTAAATAGATAATTGAACAATTGTATTATTGTGGTATTGACAATTGTATCGCTGCTATAGTGGTTAAAGAATAAGTAATAGATAATTGATTAATTGACAATCATATTGTGACTTTTATAGTATTGATGATTATATTGAAGTCTTTGTGATTGAAAAGAAGATATATAACGATATGAGGTCTAAGGATCAAGATGATCTCATTGAATAGTCTCATAAAAGTGGTCATGGGCTTATATGTAGCTACCCCCTTCACCTATCAAGATGCGTTTTAAATTCGTACGAGTCAATAGGCCCAAAGCGAATAATATATTGATTGGGTTGGGGGTGTTATAGGACGGTATCAGAGCCGACCTCACGTGCTCACTTGAGTCATGTGAGAAACACATGTCATAAGTCAATACGGACCTCACTCAATGAGGACGTTGAGTCATTTCTGGAGGAAGATTATAATGACCTGAGGTCTAAGGACTATAATAGTCTTATTGAATAGTCTCACATGAGCAAAACACGAAGATGGTGATGAGCTTATATGTAAGTACTCCTTTCACCTATCAAGACGCATATTAAATTCATGCGGAACAATATCATTATTGGGCTGAAGGTGTTACAGAATGATATCAGAGACAACCTTGCGTGCTCACTTGAGCCATGTGAAAAATATGAGTCATAGACCAATACGGACCCGCTTAACTTTTAGTCTCAGATAAAAAAATTATTATCAGGTATAGGGGACAATTGTGGGTTCCTAAAAATGAAGCATTGATGAAACATGTGCTAGATAAATGCCCCCAATTCAACCAGGTCACCGTGAGTGGTGAAATTCGTCATTCATCCTAAAAGCACAAAGATGTACAAGGACTTATAATGAAGTTCTTTTGGTGGAATGACATGACGAAGAATGTGTTCGAGTACATTGTAAAGCATAAAAAATCATATGGTGCACTACAATATAGAGAAAACCCTCAAAGGAAATGCAAAAGATAATGATGAATTTTGCTATATGACTTCCAATAACATAGCATGATCACAACACAATATGAGTAGTGATGGATCGGTTTAGCGAGACAATCCACTTAATATCCATCAAATGGAGTTAGTCCGTCGAAAGCCTGATGGACATTTATTTTTAACGAAGTTATCTGACTACATGGTGTATTAGTATCCATTGCGTCGGACAGGGATTTACGTATTACAATCCAATTTTGGCGGAGCACCCAAAGAGCACTTGGTACATGGTTGAATTTCAACATCGCCTTCCATCTAGAGTCGGATAGTCTGAACGAACAAGTCAGACCTTAAAGGACATGCTTCGACATAATGCATCCAAAGTGATATTTTGGGTAGTCACCTTTCACTTATGGAACTCGCATGTAATAATAATTATCACTCCAACATAGGCATGACACCTTCGGAGTCATGTATGGAAGGTCATATCTCTCAACTATCAGTTGGAGGAAGCTGATGGACGATAGTTGATGAAAGTGATGAAGAAAACATAAGAAGGAAGTCTGCCTCATCAAGGAAAGGTTGAAGACAAGCTATACGGGACGAGCCGTGTACGAACATAATGAGATTAGAGGAACTGAATCAAAATGGAGACACAACATATGTAGGACACATTGTAGAGATGAAGATGCCATTTAGAATTGAAAGCTGAGATGAGAAAATATTTTCCTGATTTGTTAGATAGATAATGTAATTTTGTTTACGCAAATTTGAGGATGAATTTATTTTTAAGGAAGTTATGATGTAACGACTCCGATTTTTTAGAGTTGAGAAAAGAATATTTTATTATTATTTTGGAAAATATGACCATTAATATTATTACAATTAATAATTTCAAAAATAAAGGAAAATAGATGAACAGTTTATTTAAGGATAAGATGTATGATGGGATTACTTAATTAAATTTAGTATTTATTTAATTATTGAAATAAATCAAAACTTATTAAAGGAGACTAATTAAAAGATTAAATTTGATTGGGATTGAATGTTAGAGATGGATTGGAAATCAATGACCTAAGATCCCTATAAATAAATTCTAAGGGTCGGACGTCAAAGGAGTTTCTTTGTCTTTGGTTCTCGGTGTCTGACGATAGCGGCGTGAAGTCTCGGAGATAAGAAGAAAGGGAGGCATGACTTCCCGATGTTATGAGTGAAACGAGGTACGCATGGAGATCTGTAGGTTAATTATTTGCAATTGTATGATTATTTGTTGGATGATTACTTTGATTGCCAAAGGATGTTTGCGCCATGATCAGTTTTCGCCATACAACGTTTTGCGCCGAAAGAAAAAAAAAAGAAAAAAAAGGAGATCAATACGATATAGAAACATGGTGGCCGAGAGAGGAACAAATTGAGAGAGGAATCGTAAAATTATGATTGGACGTTTGGCGATCAAGAAAGAGAGAGAAAGTCGAGAGAAACTAAAAAGAAAATTAAGGGAGATGTTAATTGGCCGTGACGTAGGTAGAGAGAGAATTAAGAGAGAAAATTTTTTGCTGTGACATAAATAAAAAGAGATAACCAATGGGATTTGATGGCCATTCAAGAGAGAGGAAGTAAGAGAGGAAATACAAATAGAATGTGAGCAATTGACGAGACATTTGACACCCAATGAAGAAAAAAATGAAAGGCTTTCTGTCAAATAGGAAGAGAGATAGAGAGAGAAGGTGAGAGAGAATGACAAAATCCAAAAAAAGAAGGGAGCAGTCAGGGTGTAAGAGCATAGGAGAGAGAAAAATAAAATAAGAATAATGAGATTTCTGGGTCGGCGAGAAAAAATAGAATATATATATAATGAAAGAAGGAGAATTGGGAGTTGTTTTACTAATTAATTATTTTTTATCAATTTTATAATGATTATTTTTTATTATTATTGAAATATGATATGTTAATTATATTATTATTGATTGTGTTGATTAGATTGCTATCATTTTTTATTATATTATTATCATATTTAATCATCATATCGTCATATCTTATTATCATTTTCAATCTTGTCATTGATTATGATATTGATCTAGTAGTATTTCTGATTAGGTCTTGTTTCACCTAAATTAAATTATTAAAAGATAGACGTCTTAGATAAATAAAATAAAAGTTGAAAGCTGTTAGTTTTTATGTTCTCTGATTGTCTCTAAGTCTTGGGCCATATTGCTATTAAATTAGATTGAATTAAATTGAACGGACAAACAATGTACCTAAAGACTTGAGACATCATTATTTATCCTTTAGAGAATGTATGGTTGTCATGTGTTTGATCATGGTTCCTCGTCATTCATGAATAATTGCTAGCGCTATTATTGTTGGGTGGCTTGCTGTGGATTGGTCCCCATTGGCCTACATGAAATAGACATGAAATTTCTCTTAATTGATTGAGTGCTCCTTATTGAATTGGATAATTTCGAATATTATAAATTGAATTGAATTGAATTTGATTGAAATCAAATCGAATTGAATTGAATAAATCATGGTCATTTGGATATATTGACATTGAGTTGATAATTGTTATTGCCCTATTGAATCGAATTATTATTGACCAATGACCATTGATTATCGAATTAGAAATTATTAATTGAACATTGATTTATTGATAAGACAATTGATAATTATTAATTAAAAATCGTCATTGATTTATATTGGTCTTTTGACAATAGTTTGATATATTGCTCATATTGCTCATATTGTTAATTGATTATTGTATTGATTGATTGCTCAATTGACTTATCATTGATCATACCTATACCTAAATCTGTGGAGGTGAGAGAGTTATATATTATGGTCCTGCAAGTGACTATGCTCAGTGACAGATAGATGTTGCACATGATACTAGATTGAGTTATCTAGTTTTATTATTATTGCATTTATTAGAATTGTGAACTTATGAATATTTTAGTATTTTAATTATTATGAGTTATTAGTTATTATTATTGAAAAACATTTGACTTTTTATATTTCACAAAAATATTTTATAGAAAATTGTGTAGCGTCTTTGGGATGACTCTAAGCACGTAAAAATCATGTGGGTCTCGAGGTGTTACAAGATAATTGACTAATTGACAATTGTATGGTAACTATTATGGTATTGATGATTGTATTGCAACTGATATGGTTGACGAATAATCAAATTGATAATTGAATTGCACCTTCGTGTCTGATTGAAAATTGAATTGTGCCCTTATAACCGATGGATAATGGATTGTTGACCTTTGTGTTTGATAGATAGATTATTAATAAGTGTCAAATAGGGTCTCAAATGGTTTTGGCCAATTGAATACTTGATTAACGATAATTGATAATAGAAACTATTGATATTGATTAATCATTATTAATGTGATGGTGTATATAATTATTATAAATGATCAATTGCTTATTGTTAATTGATAATTATTACAGTAATCTTTAATCACATCATTGTTTATAAATTATGCATTGTTAATAGAATTGATAGTTAATAGTGAAAATTGATACATGGTTCCATATAATTATTGTTATAGGCGATCCTAGGTACTAAGTTATTTCATTGGGCTTTACTCCTGTACTCGAATCCGTGCAGGATGAGACGATGGCGATGGTGTGAAAAGATCGGTGTCTCTTTTGACGGGTAATATACATATGGATATAAGATTTCATATTGTATAGTGTCGAGCCATAACTCATAGGTAATTAAAATTATATAAATAACTTCTATATATGATTAAGCTTATTAAAATTGAGTCTTTCACTTATTTAAGACAGTACGTTGACTGATCAATGTAAAAAAAAGTCATAAAATTGAGTAATATCATTGAGATAATCTTCTAGGTAGGCAAAAATTTTAAAGCGTTATATCAACACCCTTTCAAAAGATTATTCATACTTGCAAGGAGACTCATTGTTCCTTGACAACCTCTTTGTCCTTTTAACTCTCTGCCCCAAAAGCAGCACCCTTAAAAGGTAACAAGTTCCATCATCAACTTCTCCTACTCGGCCAAGAATAAATTCGATCTGATTTGACCAAACCACTAGGGTAAGGGTGTTCACTCATATGAGTAAAAAATTTGACTCAACTCGATCCGACTCGAATTTGGTCAGATCGGATCGGGTGGTTGGTCACCCGATCATATTTGATATAAAAATATTATTTTATATTTATTTTAAGACATGAAATAAGTTTTCTTAATATTGTAATATGAAATAAATTAAATTAAAAATAGAACTGAAACTAATTAAGAAAATAAACAAATTGAATCATCGGGTTGAATCGAATTTGGTTGAGAAATCTCAACCCACACCCGACTCAAACTCCCATCGGGTTGGGATCTAAGCGGGTGGGCCCATTGGGTTCATTGGTGGGTGACGAGGGGTAAATATTTTCATATTTTCACCACTTACTCTTTAGGTAAATAAATTGCTCATATTTTCATATAAATAATTTCTATACATTCATAAAGGTTGATTGTAAATAATTTTTTACATGTCATAATGGTACTTTGTTCATTCATTTATCACAATTATGCAGGAAGTGATTTGGTGGAACTAGATCAATTCATTAATGAACAATGAGACCTCCAACTAATGTATATATTGTGTTACTTGTTTAAATTATAATCTTATCCTTAATTAAATGTTTTGAAGTAATGAGCTAAACTTCGAACAGAGTGCAAGTTGAATATGAGAATTACAATAAGTCGTATGAAATTGGCAAATCATATATTGGCTTGACATTTGATGCTTAGGATGGGGCATGCAATTACTATAATGCATATGCTAGATTGGTTGAATTTTTTGTCCGCAAGTCTTTTGTTCAAACAACCTCAATTGTAAACCTTATAAATACTTGAGATAATTATTTATTGTCCGACGCATATCAATGTTGACCAAGAAAAGTTGAAAGAATCAAATATGTATTAAGATTTCATTATCAATACATGAACTTAAAGGAAGGCATAGCATATGGTAACTATGGTAATGAGGATCACAAAAAAAATATTTATTCATTATTTTAATTAATTACTTTCTTATCCATAGTGAAAATTTAAATTTACTAAATGATTAATCTTCGTAATTTGTGAACATTGAGTGATTGCATATTTTCATTGGTGATAAAAGTTTGAATAGACAAAAAAGGTTGCAAATACAATAAGAATTGAATCAAACTCTCCCAACTCAACAATAAGAGTATGTTCATTAATTTGATTTATCAAATGTTTATGTCATAATACGTCACAAATTTTATTTGTCGGTAGACCCTTGTTGACAAGTCGTAATCATGACAAGTCGATAACCGTGGAAATCATCTTGATGATTTTGTATATCTAATTCATGTGATCCAATTTTAACCAATATTAGTAACACCAACAAAAATAAAACACTTCTTCTTAATGCGTTATTTTATTTATCTTGTTGCTAGCACCATGCTAGATTGACATTTGGCATGATGGTCGATATGATCAAACTCGCATTGATTAGCCTACACATGATCCGACATGACTCCATAGTCTATGTCTAAACAACATGTTATTTGACCACATACGCCTAGTTCCGAAGTAGTAGAATAAGATTCGTGTGAAGTAGAAGGGAAAGAAAGATAAAAAATGCACATAAGATATAAATATGTTCATGGAAACACACATGAATCCTCCCTACACTTTTCTTTCACTCCCCTCCCTCAACCATATATGAACCCTTTCTCCACCCACCTTCCCTCCGGTCTTCAGACCACCGCTACTCACCATTCCGATCATTCTTATGTTACCTTGATTGCATTTAGTTAGATGTTGCTTGGGTGGCAATTGATCTCCTCTAATTTGATTCTTTTAACTTGAACTCAGGTGTCTAAAAAGACCACCACTGATACAGTGGCCATCTCAATAAAAGAGATCACTCAACGATCATAAACCCTTAAACTCTCCCTCTTGGGGTGATATTTCTTAAAGAATAACTCCCACATATATGTGGTTCATTTTTATTTGTTGACTTAATAGTAATAAAAATACATGTCCAACAAAGATAGAATGTATAACTTGCTAATCGTGGTCCCCTTAAATCATTGAATGGGTAACTATTATTTCTTATTGTATTTACTATTGAAGTTGATGGGTTGCAAGTTCTCAGAAGGGGTTCATGGGTAATTCGAGATCACCTTCTGAATGTATCTCAAGCCTCAACATTTTTTTACTTCAATGTTGCTTTTACTATTCCAATATGAATACATTTTTTAGTACTAGCTCTCTAATGCCTAAGAAATATTTTTGACACCTAGCTGCATTTTGATTAAAAAAACTTACAATGGGAGATGAGAGCACGTACGAGAGTCTGCAAGGAGGTTGATCTCTCTAAATCTGTCTGCGCGTTTGTGTTGCATTAGTAGATGAACATCGGTATTTGCAAATGGTAACATACGAGAATTAATCTTGAGGTCTTTTATTTTCATTATGGTATTACAGGTCACGTTATATGAATTGTGATTGAAGGTGTCGTCCAACGGCCGGAGTGTAGTGCCGTTGAAGTCCATCTGTATCTATGAGGCATAATGAAAATCTCACAACGACGAATCAATTTGTACCTTGGGATTTGTAATCTTAAGTCAAACTAAATTGATCAAGGTCAAAGTTACTATAATAGTCGGATATTCCATTCACTCACTCGCCACTACTTTATGTCAATGTAAGCAAACTATGCCATCTAAAGATTGTGATCAAATAATTTTCCAAACCAATATCATCATGAGACAATTCTCACCCCGCATCCAACTACTCAAGTTCCCCCTAACAATGGCTATGATTTAACTGTGTGTAAACCTATGACATATACAATCTCTCAAAAATTAACTTTAATGTCCCCAATGGTCAACTTGAATACAGTCTTCCAAATATCTCACAACATCTCATGATAGCTTAAAATCATTTTGCCTTGAAGCTCACTCCTCAAGGCCATATGGACGACTCAAGTTTTCTCCATTGATCTATATCCTTGATCGTCCACATGGCTCTTCTACCTCGGGCCATCCATTAACATTTTCATCCACACCCCCCATCTATCACCACACAAACTCAATTGTCAATGCTAAGACATTATCGCCTTCCTCATTACCCTCCCCCCGCTTTAGATAATTTCAAAATAATAGAATAAGATTCGTATAAAGTAAAAGGGAGAGAGTGAGAGAGAGAAGGGACAAAAAGGAGACAAACACACACGATTTGAGCTGCGAATAAATATGTTCATTGCAATGAACATGGAACCTCCCTACACTTTCCCTTCGCTCCCATCCATCAACCTTTTACGACCCCTATTCCACCCAACTCCTCTCTAATCATAAAAATCATCACTACTCTCCATCTCCGATATTCTCCTTTCGCCTATGGTCAGACTTGTTAGATACTACTTAGGCAAGACAACCGACTCCTCCAGTCCATATCTCTTGGCGTAAACTTAGGTGTTTGAATGCGACTTTCTCTAATGTAGTAACCATAGCAAGGAAAGACATCATTCAATAATTAGAATAACCTTAACACCCTTCTTGGAGCGATTCATAATATTTCTTAAAGAGCAACTCCCACAAATATGAGATTTGTTTTCATTTGTTAATTTAGTTGTAATAAAAATACATGTCATACGGAAGTAGTATTGTAACTTGCTAACAATGGCCCCCTATAAAATCATTTGCAGTGGGTAACTCTTGATCCTATTTGTGTTCAATAATGAAGTTGATAGGTTGCAAGTTCTTAGAGGTGGTCCATGGTGTTGGAACATAATTCCAACATTGAGTTTAATATGAATATAATTATACAATTAAGGATTGTCAAAATATATTGAGGTCCAAATAAAGTGAATAGAGTATTTATGGGGTTAATATGTAATGATATGGAATTGTATGTGTAGAGACCAAAAGGTGTATATACCAAAAGGTTAAAGGGTGTGTGTGTATATGTCAAAAGATTTTTAAAGTTTAAGAGATGTATATATATATCAAAAAGTGTATAAAGTTTAAAGGTGTGCATATGCTTATGTACTAAAAGGTGCACGAGGACGAAAGAGTATATACATGATGATAAAAAAATATATCAATGTCAAAAGACATATGTGGAGATCAATGGGTGCATTTGAATTCCATGGGTAAAGATTCAAACCCCTTGTACCTATTATAAATAAATGGTCGTGATTATCAAAACACACAACAACTTGAATGAAATATATTTGCTGAAAGTTCTTCTTTTGCATTCTCCATTCGTGCTAAAAAGAATAATTTTTTGTAGTGTCGTTTTCAAAATTTATTCTATAAGTGTTCGTCAACATAAGAAGTTGACAAATAACTTGTTCATAATCGAAAGAGAGCGATGGATAATTGTAAGTTATCATATTCAATTTATTAAGTTTTCTAATGATTCGTCATGATCTAATCTAGTTTTGCTATTCTAGTTCTCACACGAGTGATTTGGGGTCACTTTTTGAATATAACTCAGGTCTCATCATTTTTTCTACCTCAACAATGATCTTGCCTTTGCTACTGCAATTTGGATATATTTTTCGAGGTTAGCCCTCTAATGGCTAGCAAAGGCTTTTGGCACGGATGCATTTTGATGAATAAAGCTTACAATATGAGAATATACTATTTACTAGAGTTTGCATGGAGGTTGATCTCTAAACCTATCGAGCATGGTGTTTAGGTTGCACTGCCAAATGATGATTGACATTCACAAAGGGTAACATATGGGAACCTTCGATCTTTTATTTTCATTATGGTATTATAAGTTGCATATCAAAAGTTGACGACTAATAGTGCTTCGATGGATGCTCCAACAAATATTTTATATATGGGTTATGGTTGAATGTGTCTTCTGATGGGCGAGGTGCAGTGCCACTAAAGAGTCCATCCATATGCAGGCATCCGCATACTCCTACCAAGCATTGTGAAAATCACTCGAGGGCAAACCAATTTAATACCTTTGGGATCACTGTACTTAAATGACTCGAACCCTTTGGTTGAATTAGATTGATCAAGGTCGAGATCACCGCAATGGTCGAATAGTCCATTATGCTTACTCTCCACAACTTTATATTAATCTAAGCATACCATCCCATCTAACGCTTGTGATAAAAATTTTTTTCCAAAGTAACTTCATCATGAGATAGTTTTAATTGCCTATTAATAGTGGTTACAATTTAACCATGCAAAAATTTACTATGCCCATTAGAGATGGCTCAAATACAATCTATCAAAAATGGTGTCCACTATGGACATGTTTGATGCATAGATCCTTGTAACCAGTGGCGGAGCCAGAAATATTTTTAGTGGGTTCACATTCGCATGTATCTAATCAAAGAGCTCGTTTGTTCTTTTCGTAAATTTTTTTTACTTATATATATAAAGATATTAATTTTAGAATTCAAAATTAATTAAAAATATTATATTATGATATTAAAACATAAATAATAATTTATAGTATTATTTATAAAACTAAAGCTAGAAAGAGATCATGGGTATAATTTCTCTTGCACCGAAAAGTATGTTTCTATATTTATTTAATTGATTTATTAAAAAATAATTTTAACACTTAACAAATAATTTGTAAGTGTAATATAAGATAGTAAACATAAATATTTAATTATACTAATATATCAACAAAACAATATTGCATTACTATTTATGTATATGAATTATATATAATAATTATGAATCAAATGAGTATACATGATACCATAACCACCTAATTATACATTGATTAAATGTAATATATAAATAAAATAATTAAAATTAAAATAGTAAATAGTAAAGCATAATGTCTAAAGAGAAAGAATGAACTAATTAGATGAAAATAGAGAACAAAAATATTATAAAAAAATATAAAACTTGGAAGATCAACTATAAAAATAAGTGCTAAAAAATTATGGACTTGGACCACGTAATTAAGAAAAAATGATTAAAGGCAATATATAAATAAAATAATTAAGGAAAAAAATATAATGCCCAAAAGAGAAAGAATTAATTATTGGATAAAAATAAAACGTAAAAACATTATAAAAGGAATTTGAAAAATTAGGTGTAAGTTATTAGATATAATCATATATGATTGTAGAAAACCGATTCGAACTTGGCCACAATTTGTAAGCAGCTAAGCATTGCTACCAGCAAGCCAGTAGTAGATATATGATTTGGTTAATGAATGTAAATACTAATACATAATTCCAGTGCCTGCACTTGCACACACAAAGACCCACCTGCCTCTGCCCTTGCTTGTAACATCATGTGATAGTTGAAAATTGTTTTGCCTCAAAGCTTGCTCTACAGGATAGCTTCATATTTTTTTTCATAGATCTGTATCATCTATTGGCTCTTCTACCTCGCTCCCTCCATAAGCATTTTCATTCACTCCCCTATCCATCACCACACCACCTTTGCAAATATTGTTAATGTTGAAATCTTATCACCTTAGTCCTTACCCCCTCCCTCCTTTCGCTCTAGCTAATTTTGAAGTAATAGAATAAGATTTGTATGAAGTAAAAGGAAAAAAGAGAGGAAGAGAAAATAATGGACGAAAAAAGACAAATACATACAAAATATGAGCTACGAATAAATATGTTCATAGCAGTAGACATGAAGCTACCTATACTTTTCCTGTTCTTCCTTCCTTCAACCATGTACGACCTCCTTTTTCACCCAACTCCCTTGGAGTAATGAAGATCAACACTATTATTCACCGTCCTGTTTATTTCCCTTTCACCTAGTGTTGCACTTGGTTAGATCATTAGATGATGCTCGGGCGATGCAACCAATTCCTTTAGCCCAAATTTCCTAGCTTGAACTCAAGTGTACGAAGGAGACTCTAAACTGACACAATTATCACGAAAATATTTTTGAATTTTGATGATCGTTGTGTTATAAAGTGACATTGGATAATCATTCTTTCATAAGTTGAATGATCATTACTAAAATTTAGTCAACTTTAAAGTGACAAGCCTATCAATATTCTTTTAAAAAATAATATACAATTGATAAAAATAAAACACTTGTATATATACGTATATATGGAAAAAAATGCGTATATAACACACTTTTATGTTGTAACCTATGGCGTTAAATAGCAACCATCAGATTGCCGTGGGCGACTAGAAAGGAAAAAGTCAAATTATCCACACATTTGCACATGGGAAAAATTGATTGTCGGCAGTTATTTTACTTTTGGCACAGGCTCTGCTTCGGTGCTTCCCTCCATTATTTTTCTCTAGAGAAAAAAATGTTTGACTATTGTATATGGTTAGCTAACCATGGAGCGAGAGAGAGTGAGAGTTATTGAGAAAGTTTACTCTTCTAAACAGAGGAAAAAATACACTAATTTTTTGTTATTTTTCTCTTTACAAGCGGAAAAAATCGCTATGTATTATATATGGTTAACTAAGCAGTCTAAGCATGGATGGAAGAGAACGGTCTGAGCTTAAAAAAAAGAGGGAGATTGACAATGAGGGAATAAAAGATTGGGAGAGATACGAGTTTGGAAGAGAGAGAAATAAAGAATCAAAAGGGGGAGATTGGCGGAGAGAGAGAAGAGAATGAATGGAAATGGATCAGCAGATGGAGATTAGAGAAAAGAGAGACCGTGAGAGAGAGTGCGAATGTGCCGGATCAGTAATGGAGGGAAGGAATAACATATATTAAAATATTGAAAAGGAGGAGGTCGTAACTAAAAAAACTCAAACGATTTTTCATATTAAATTTCTACACAAGTAAAGGAAGATTTTTTTGTGATTGATTATGTCTGATAGGAATTCTTTTGTTATATGAAAGAGAAAAATTACATCGTTGTTCCCAAAGTTACAACGGAGAAGAGAGATGATAAGAAAAAATTGAAAGAGATTAGCTGCGATGGAGAGAAATCACGAGTGTTAATAAGTATCCTGTATGATAAAATCGCATGCGTTCGAAGTGTTAATTGAATTTAGTGTGTTTAATGGGACTGTACATTTAGTGCCGTGCCCCACATATATATATATATATATATATACGTAAAAGTATGTTTCGTAACTATTTCGAGGAGGGCTCAATTCGAGCCGAAACGTCGTCCGGTTCATTTCGTAACTATTTGGGGATTTTGATTCATTTTTTACGCTGGAGATAGATACTGGTTGCTGTGATGTGAACTGCGAGATGCAAGGAACGCCTCGGTAAAAGTAAAAAATATTGCTCGCGAAGCAAAAAAACTCGACCGATTGGATGCACCTCCGGCTGCTTTATTAATATCTTCCTCTCCTCTTGTCGTCGTCATCGGCGGCGGCGGCGGGTATTTTGAAGCGTAACATCACCGGTTAATCGATCAATCCTTTTTCCCTTCTCCGCCTCCCCTCGGTCGTCCGCTGCGCCGTCTGAAAAGTGGGAAAGGGCTGGAGAAATGGGTAAATCCTGAACGGACCGGCCGACCAAATAGCAGACGACGGCGGGGACTGGAGGAGAGAGAAAGACGTAGAGAGAGATGGGGGCATCTTTGTCCAGCTTGGCCGAGGTCGGGAATGGATCCCAAGGGTCGATGGCGTCGTCGGGCCTCGGGGACATCCCGGAGAGCTGCGTGGCGTGCGTGTTCATGCACCTCACCCCTCCCGAGATCTGCAACCTCGCCCGCCTCAACCGCGCGTTCCGCGGGGCGGCCTCCGCCGACTCAGTTTGGGAGTCCAAGCTCCCGCCCAACTACCTCGACCTCCTCGCGCTGCTTGCGCCGGAGGAACACCGGCACCTGACCAAGAAGAAGGACGTCTTCGCCTTTCTCTCTCGCCCCGTCTACTTCGACGAAGGCAACAAGGTATCCGGTTGTTTGCTGCCAAGTTCTCCCATTTCCCCTCTGTTCTCTGATGGGTTGTCGTATTCCTGCAGGCATTCTGGTTGAATAGAGTCACGGGAGGAGTGTATGTAGCCGTCTCGGCGAAGGCCATGTCCATAACCGGAATTGATGACCGCAGATATTGGAGCTGGATACCTACGGATGAATCGAGGTATGATACGGGTGCTCGTTTATCATTACAAGGCGTCTTATATTGAGCTTCTAATTTATTTGAATCATATTATAGGACATTTTGAAACAAATCATTTTCCCTGATCTCTGTCTATCATCTTCTGATAAACACCGTGTAGTTATCAGTGAAGATAAGATGTATGTATAAAGACTCATGACATTTGGCTGTCTAATTAGCTACTCTTGTCCCCTCAAAAAAAAATTAGCTACTCTTGGTTACAATGTTTGCAAAAGAACCTCTTGATAATGCTTTGAATCTTAATCCAGTTTTGAATCTTGATAATGCTTTGAATCTTAATCCAGTTTTGGGCGGTCCGCAGGGTCTGTTTCTTTTTTTAGTATTGGGAGTCTCTATAATATTATTACCTTGTATCTACAGTTTTCCTTCACATTAATAAAAAAACTTTGCCGCGGCCCGAGGACGTAAATCCCTTCTTCTATTTGTGTAGTTTTTCTCTCTCAGCCTCTCTCGTAACAGATCCATCCTCCAGTATTGCTACGTTAGGAATTATTGTGATGAAATGGCACATGAATTGTCATTCTCAACTGATCTTGTAGCGAGAGCGTGAGGATAACATCAAACATTATTCATGCAAAGGGCCTTGTAATAGATCTTTCACCAATTCAGTGTCAACTATTGCCGGTGGACTTTGAACTCTCCAAGTGCTTCTTGACCTATCTAACAAAAAAATGGAGAGGTGAGTAAACTAGGGACCCTAATCTTAAATCACATGTCACAGCCTAGGGTGGAATTACCTAGACAGTTTCTATTGCCTTATCATCATGGAAGGGCTCACGGCTATAAACTGAAGCTAGGACAACGCCCAAAATTAATAACAAAGCCAAATAGCAAAGAAATCCTGAGTCACAAAACATTTACAATAAGGGAATTGTCGAAAACTAGAGCAAAGAAACAATGAAGACTCAAATAGCAAGGCAGCATCCTTGGATGACATCCCCAAAACTTTGGCTTTGACATCCAGCACAATCACATTAAACTCCTCTTCTGGGATCTCTGCTTGGTTTGAAGCTGCCTGAAGTTTCTTATCCTACTCACTTAATACAAGCATGCATTTGGATACAGCTTCCATAATAGAATAGAGAAGCGAAGAATGAGGAGTACCCTTTAAATGAAAGGAAGAGTGAGGGGTTCCGGCAATATTAGGCAAACTGCATCAAAGTACACATTACATGTTTGGTGAAGGAACACCAAGTAGATACATCATCTCTAATTTCAGGTGCAGTTTTTCAGAGGGTAAACACTCTCCTACTTAAAACCCTGGTGCAACAAGCTATCCTTTATATACATCCCACCATATATAGCATGTCAAGATACAAAGAAATGCCTAGAGGAAGAATGCAGAAAAAACAAGCTTTTGGATGATGGATCCTTTTTGTTCTGTGTATTATTTTGAAAAGACAAACCTATCAAAAACAGCTCATCCTTCATCTGCTGCTTTGTTTCCCTGCTAGCAAAAGCAAATGATTTTGTGAGCACAGATTAAGAGCTTTCATAGATTCCTTGCCCAAACAAGAGATCAGGTTAAGTACTTTCATAGATACCATACCCAAAGGCCCCAAACAATCTTTGAACATATGAAGAAAAGGATTTGTCAGACAGTTGATATCTCACTTTTTAAAAATTCAGATTCGAATCTTTAGTTTGCAAGGTTCTTTGTATGATCCAACTGATCACTAACGAAAATGCACCAAAGTGGAGATTAACCATCAAACTTGTAATCAAAGACTACAGTTCTTGCAAATAATCACTGTTCCCTAGCTCTCTAGCGGCAACACTAGGGAGGCGAATCAAATACACTTTTTTTCCCATGGAAGAGGGAGTTTGAATACATGCCACAGAAATAAATAGTCTTCAAGAAATAATCCATAACCGGACCTTCTACCGTGAGATGTCATTGTAAGAAACTAAGGAATAGTTGATTCAATTAGACAATCTAGCATGAAAGATTTCATATTGAATCAAACTTGAATGTCTTAAACAGGTAATCTTTGAACGGACATTTTATATTTCTTGTCTTTCTCTTTCTTCGTTGTCATGACAAAATTATATGTACCTGCAGTCAGTAGGCCTGTAATTGGCGGCAGGTAAGAGTCTAATTGAGATTGGGTAAATTACACTAAATGCCCTTCGCCAGCGCGGGCAAGGGGGGAGGGCCTCGCCGGAGGTGGATGGGGGGATTCGCCGGCCGGCGACACCCCTTCGCCGGAGCTTGCAGGGGCGACACATCTCTTTTTTTTAATTTTTTTAACGATGCCACATCGGATTTTTGCTTACGTGGAGGAGAGAAAGTGTGGCCACATCAGCGGAGTGGCCAGAAAATTGGGTACTCCCGGTGGGCATTCTGTGAAATAAATTATAAGACGTAGGGCATTCGTATTACAAAGTAAAGTTGGAGGGTAGAGTTGGGAAAACGGCAAAAGTTTAAGGGCATTTGGCATAAATTACTCAATTCAGATTGTATTTTTCTTCTATTGAAATGGTTATAAACTTATAATGACGTTTCTTGTGATTGTCAGTTTTTTTTATTTCCATCCTTGTGTTGCATGGAGTTCACAAATTTAAAGAATGTTAATCTGCGTGTGCTGGCCTTATCTTATGTAGTTAGAAGGGCATTTGAGTGCAAAATCTAGGAAATTATTATCTTATATGTAACTTTGTTGAGGGAATGCCCAGAAAATTTTCAGGTCAAGGAAATTTTTGTGACATTATAATGTCAGATGTGAGGAAACATTCGTGTCAATTTGACATTGATGGGTGACCATCTCTGTATGCAATATCTATGCTGTCTTAAGTTTTATTTTCTTTACCTTGAAATGGTTGAGCTTCAGTGAAGTTTGGAGAATGTTTACCAGCGAAAATGAGGGCCTTGTGCATCCTCAAATATGAAGTTGATACTATTGACTTCAAATTTGTACTGATGTATCTTCGTTTACCTGCTATGTCCTCCTAGGTTTCACATGGTGGCTTTTCTACAACAAATATGGTGGTTTGAGGTGAATGGCTTGCTAAAATTTCCATTTCCTGTAGGAGTATACAGTTTGTCATTCAGACTGCATCTTGGTAAATTCTCTAGGAGACTTGGGCGCCGTTATTGTAACTATGATCATACCCATGGTTGGGAACTAAAACCTGTTCAGTTTGAGTTTTCGACTTCAGATGGCCAGCAAGTCCTCAGAGAGTACTATTTGGATGAACCTGAAAGAGATAAAGCAAACAACAAACCAAATTACTGGTTAGATTATTACGTTGGCGACTTTGTGATCAGTAATTCAGATGTTATAGAGTTGATATTCTCAATGAAGCAAATTGACTGCACACACTCTAAAGGGGGGCTCTGTGTTGACTCTGTTATCATCATACCCAGCAATCCGCGAGAGAGAAGGCGAACAACAAACCAAGTTATCAGTTAGATTATTATGTTGGAGACTTTGTGATTATATTTCAGACCATAGATTTGAGTTCTCAGTTAAGCAAATTGACTGTGGTGGGGCTCTGTGTAGACTGTGTTTCTGTAGTATTTAGCAACAGGGAGAAGAGTGGTCAAACTTCTAAAGCATCGGTGATCACATTGTTGTTAATTAAAAAATTTAACTGACATTTTTGGAGATAGAAGAATATACCCATGTTTTCTGTAAACTGCAGGTCATTGTAATTTGGGCATTCTGTGTACCATATACAGCATAACCACATTACCTGATTACCATTCATGTTTGATACTGGGTTGTCTTCGGTAATCATGTCTAGCTGTGTGCGTCCGCGGACTTTTGAAGGTTAACTATTTAAGTTTAGCTATTCTTTGAAAATTTGAAAACAAAAATAGATGTTTTTAAGATAAAATAATAGGCTCAACTATTTTTCATGGTGACAAGAATTGCCATCTCATATTTTTTTTAGATTCCAATGTAAGGTTTTCAAACTTTAAGGTGTTGACTGTATAATTAAGTATTTAATTTTTTTTCGGATGTTTGGTTTTATCCGATGAATAAGAGGATTATTCACAAGGGTTATTTTTACGAGTGTCTCCGCTCACATTCACAAGTTGAAGTATTGAGTTCGATTAATTTGACGTCTGTCTTTGGGTGAAAAAACCGATATTTTTTACATTGAGGAATCTAATTCACTAGGAATCGAAGCGATTCAAGACGTCGATTCAGACTTTGCTTAAGTGGCTAACCCCGTTGCTAACGTGTGGCTTTTTCACTATTCGTATTTGCATGAGTTATATGGAAAGATGGCCGATCATACAAAATTGGACACATGTTCTCTTCCCACTTTGCAAGCCTTACACATCCGTTTGTTGTTTGAGAACAGCCCCTTCCGGTGATCATCAATATATTAGTTCCTGTACTTTCAGATTATAGAACCAATATTATGATCTTTTCTGTAAAAGCAAGATCTACGTATCATGTAGTTGAAGACGTAGAATTATATACATAGCCATAGCAGATCAACCTTGTATATACATAGCCATAGCAGATCAACCTTGAGTCGTGATGAGATGCCACCAGATAATTACTCACGCATTTGAGTTGTGATCAAAATTGCTTGGCACCTCATTTCAACAAGGACCCGAAGGTTGAGTAGGTGACCGTATCAAACTCCTATAATACAACTAATTCCCGGTTCGAGGTTTCGAGCCGGCGTCCTTCATCAAACTTGATGGTTCCTTGGCCGCATATTTCACGTGCATACCCGGCAAGCAGTGCATTCCAACACACAGCATCTATTGTGCCTTCGTCGATCACCTCAAATGCTTTCCTTGCCTCAGCTAAGTGCCGATGCTTCGCATACATGTCCACCAAACTGCTCCCGACGAACGGATCAGAGCTCGCCCCGAGTTTAATGGCGCAGGCGTGAACTTGCGCGCCGCTCCAACCTCCGTCGGCAATCCTCGCACATGCCGCGAGAGTGCTCGACAGAATGTAGCGGTTCCTCCTCCATCCTGCTCTGCCCATCTCCCTGAAAAGACTGACGGCCTCATTAAACTGACCCCGCCTGCAGTGGCCGGTGATTATGCACGTCCAAGCCGCCGCGTCCGCAGAGCGCGTCCTCACGAGGACCTTTGCCGCGCTCTCATGGTGACAGAGTGTGCTGTAGAGTTGCACTAGAGAGCTGCCCACCTCTCTCGGGATGGCAGAGCCACAACCGTCGATCGACTTAAGTGCCAGCGCGTGAACTTGCTGCCCGAGTGCCAACTCTTGCTCCTGAGCGCACGCCTTGAGTGAAGTCGCGAGGGCAGCATTCAGCAAACGACCGTCGGCAGCCGGCAAGAAATTATCTCCCCTGCACATCTCCGCAAACAGCTGCAGAGCACCCCAATGATCCTCACTGGTGAACATGGCTACGACCATGATGACCCACGATGTGGCGTCTCTCGAGGGCATTTGATCGAACAAAAGGCGGGCGCTGTCGGGGAGGCCGCAGGTCGCATACATTAGGAGCAGGCGATTGGCGAGGTTCAGACCAGTAGGCGAATGGAGGAAATGGCGATTGCTCTGCCGAATATGGGAATGGACGTGGGCGCCTTGGGCAGCATCCCTCGATTCCGTGCACTCCTTTACGAGGGAGACGTACAAGTCCTCGTCCACCGGAAGCTTTAGAACGTCCATAAGGCGTAGGACGTCGACCGGCGTACACAACTCCGCGCCTCTCTTTCTCTTGCCTTCCCTACTGCTGCTGCTGCCCTCGTTGTCCGTGAAACTATTATCGTTTGGTGCGTAGACATTAGTTTCTCGGAACGATTCGTCGGAACCGGTGAATTCGAGAGGAGCATCTACTGAGGGTCGTCGGGGGCGTCGCAGCGGCGGGCAAAGTGCTTCGAGAGAAGGAAGCAGTCGCCGCCTCCATCGTTCGGTTTGTGCTGCTGCGGCGACGTTACTGCTGCAGCAGTAGCGGCGGCACCGCGAAAGTCCACGGCTACCACAGAAGTAGGAGAAAGGCCAAGAGGCGGTGGCCGGGCTTCCTGCTGCTGCCACCGCCACACTATGTGAACACTGCATTGTTGGTCATCTGTGTGTACCGATGGCGGGCGTAATCCTCCGATCCGAGAATGCACGATAAGGGAGTTAGGAAGGGGGCTACAGAGTATATTAGATTTCAGACCCAGGGTGGTCTGGACTCTGGATACGATCGTTGTTATGTAGAAGTGTTTTTTTTTCTCGGTTGGAAAAGTTCCAGTTTTTTTTTCGGTCTAAACATGAATCTTATCTTTTTAGTGTCATTGATATTTTAATAAATGATGCTTCATTTATGTAAAACAAAATATACTTCACATAATTTTCTATTTTTTAATATTAATTATATTTTAAAGAAAATATAGAAGTTTTTTAAACGTCTCAACTATTTGTCGTAGACATAAAATATTTCGTCTAGGTATATTATATTTTCGAATAGATTAAACCTTAAATTAAACCAACATGGTGCAAATTTTTTATTTAAAAAATGTCGGATAGGTCAAATTTATAACGTTTTAAAAATTGAAACTCATATAGTTGACCCATTGGTGATCATATTTTGATTGAACTATTTTGGGTGGACCCGATTTAGGTGACCGAAAAAATATAACTTTTTACCATTCATTTTGATCTTGAGATAAAATTTCAAAAATATCGTAATTGATTTTTTTATAAAATAATATTCGAATTAGATAAATAGTTTGCATATTATCCCCAAAAAGAAGCCACCCTTGTTGAAGATGTTCCTTGTAAGTTTGATTTTTTTTCCTAAGTTGAGTTTTTGTATGTTATCTTATATTTTAGCTTTTCTGTAAATATCTGTTTGTTTTTTTGTATTTTTTCTAGCACAAAGAAGGCTAGAGATTATCACAATGAAATTAAAAAGAAAAGTGAGAGTCAAAGTTACAGAAATATGAAAAAACAACCATCATGTATCACCTGTAAAAATTGAATTTTGATTCTTAAAATAGTGACCAGCCATCAAGGCGTCAACCATAATATTTTATACAACGTGTTGCCGTACGAGGGTTCAATAAAATACGTTATTACCGAAAAGGCTCAAATGACCGAATCCGATTTATTATATATTAATAAGCATGATATCATCAGGTGGACCAAGACATAATATTTTTCGTGACGGCAATAAGATCATTCCAAAGAGAAACTGAAAATTATGTATTTAAGCACATATATATGTTTTCTAAAGATGTTGAACAACACTAAAAATAAAGAAAACTGTTGGACACGACTTACGAGGCCGAAAATCCTTCTAGCTGACGTGACAATATTTAATTGGAGATAATTAAATTTCACGCTTTCACAAATATTACAATCTATACTATATTAAAAATAAGGAAGTTTGCAAAAAAAGGAGATAACACCTGGCATATTGTTATAATGTCATGTATCATTTAAAATCTATAATGAATTAAAACATTACATAATCTATTATAATTGTTTGTTCATAGTTAGTTAATTAGCAATGGTCCAATTTTTATGCATTATAAAATTATAACTAATTAAACTATTATAATTTTTTTGAATTCATGATTTGTTAGTAATTTAAATTATTATTTATTAATTAGTGACCGTTCCCTTTATTATGTATCAATTTATAAATAGCAAGAATAAAAAAATAATTTTATTAATAACTTTTTAATTATGATATTATGCAAGCCGATAATTTTATTGACAATATCTAATAATTTTTATTTATGTGCAAACTGCAAATATGCAGTTTTATTAACAATATTTGTGTGCATGTTATATGAGGGTAGTTCCTACAAGTGCTCTTATAGCCCATATATATAAATAGATGGTGAGTGACACGGTGAGGTGTGGTGTGGTTTGCTGGAGTTTCATATAATGCTAAGGTCTGACGGCCAAGTGCGAGGTAATTTAAATTAATTAGTCATGTGATAGTTAAAATACAAATATTTATATTCATTCATTGTCAAATAATATTAATATGCTAAATATTCACTGCGACATATTCCTAATATATATCTATTTTCATTCATGTCAAGCCCTGAAAAACTTCTTTTCGTCATATTTTTGTGAATTATATAAAGCTTTCATCTTTTTCAAATTTACGTATTCGAAAATAATTAAAGTTATATACATACTCTTCACATTCTTTATTTTCTTTCTGTGGAATTATTTCTTTTGTGATATGAATGTAAGTATATGGGAGATGAATTATTATTAGTCAAGCAATGCATTATCTTATCTCCTTTGTTATGTATTAATGTACATTACATTCGTATTACATGTGAGAGATAATTATTATTATCTTTGAGAATATAAATTTTATCGGCGAAAACTTTCTTAGATTAGTTTTAGGAATATTTGTGCAACACAATTTTACAGTGATATAAATCAATCTGTGCAATACAAGTTACTTTCTCATTTGATCTTGCTTCTTACTTTCTCATGATACTTATAAAAAGCATTAGTATCAATGTTCAATTCAAAACGAATGTGTGCACAAGACTTCATGCTATGTGGTTCCATGCACGTTATATTAATATACTTGGACAATTGCAACTTTTTCGTATTAAACTTTTTTTTGCAGTGTGACGGATGTGTTGGCCATTATCAGTATATATGTTAAAAATAAATAATTCTTTTCATGTTCTTAGTTTCTAATATTTTATTTAAGAAAGTATTATTTATTTATGTTTATCCTTCAAACAAGCTGCATATATAACTGTTATTCTTACCATTAACTTGGCACCTGTTTAAGAGTTGGGGAATCATGTATCCTATTAGATAAAATTTAAATTTTATTCCGATATTTATTACATTATTTTTTTTACTAACTACAGTACCGTTACAATTAGGGGCTATTAAAAAAAATTGTATATACAAATATCAATTAGGAGAAAAATTAGTGGATTGTCAAGATTAGTTTGCAAACTAATATGGGATTCATGGTAGGTAAAAATGGGGATGGTAATTCAGTGTCAAATATTCTTTTCAATTTAAATTTCATCATGATTTTAGAAAATGGTACAATAATTCCATTGTCGTCATAATTACTATCATTTGCTTATACATTTGATATTTTTATGATAAATAGGTATGCTATTACCTTTTAAATAAAGTTGTATCATCATTATCATAATAATAATAATAATATATCATATATCATATGAATTTAAATTATAAAATTTTCATATTAATTATTTTTATTCCATATAGGTTGTCATCTTGCTACTTTATTTGATTATTTTTCAGTAAATTGCATATTAATATTTAATCGTAGATGTATGATATAGCAATGACACTTGGCAAATTAGTATTGATAGATGTGAATTTTGTTTTGTTATCTAAATTATTTTTATGTTAATCAACAAGTTATTACTTATTAGATACAAGTTTATTTGTCTTACATCTTCGCATAGGATAATAATCCATAATTGTAAGTGAGTTGACACAAAAGAAAGTGAGACCATTGAATAATTGCAATTATAGCCAAAATGGTTTTAAATAATGATCAGTAATCTTTTCATCACATTTTCATTCTCCATTTTTAATTAAATTGAATCGAAATATGCATCACTCCTAATTAGGTTCCTTTTATGTAGTTGTGGTAGAAAAAAAGACTGAAAAATATATTATCATAAAATGGGCCACTCATGACTAAAATCATTCATGTGACCCGTTAATTTCATAAAATAAGACGTACGATAATTTAAATAATAACGAACTCTTAACTATATTATTTTCTTTGCAAAAATGAATATATTTAACACATTTTCACTTTTGGAATTTCTTAAATATTAGATATATAGATGGAAGATTTGTATAGTGTATATATTTTAGTAGAGCGTAGTAAGACATGTAAGTATTTTTTTAAAAAAAAATTAAATTTATAGATTAAATAACTAATTAATTAAAATTAATGATAAATATTATATATTTAAGAAATCAATTTTAAAATTTATCATTATAATTATTTGCTTATTTTTAAAAATTGATTAATTACTCGATGCATAATTATTATATTGCTACTAATTTTACTTCGGTACTTTTGTGTATCGCATGAGCATCACACTAGTAATAAATAAAAAAGAGGAGAGAGGCATTGCCTCCTTTCATCAACCTCCGACGGCCACGTCAGCACAGGGGAGGGGGTGGCATCTATTTGCGAAATCACCTATGCCTAAGGGGCAGGGGCACTCTCCTTTTTCACATGGCCGATGTGCACAAAGAAAAGGGGGGATGCCTCCCCTTTTTATTGTCTACGCAAAAAGAGAGAGGTGATTGCATGCGCAAAGGAAAAAAGGGCGACACCTCCCCTTTTATTTGCATCCGTCGATGACACAAAAAAGGGTGGGGCGTCATACCCCACCCACCTGAGCTGGCCAAAGGGGACAATGCCCCTCGGCGCGGATGACGCTCTCTCCCTCCGACGTCAATGAGGTTGTTGAAGGTTGAGGGAAGGGAAGCGCTCCCTTATCTTTTTATTTTTTATTTCTTAATATTATATTTATTATTTTGATATTATATTTATTGATGTGCCTTGAATTATGTATTTTGTATTCAAATTATAAAAAAATAAGAAAAAAAAATAAGGATTTATGACGGAAGCGGACGGCCAGGATTTATCATCACGTACTCTTTTTTACTCATAATAAATTTATTCTGACGACAGTCTCCTTTGTCTGTGGATGTTTCTCTCTTGTTCACATTGATCAAGAGAGTTTTATCACATTAAATCTTTTATTCTATTTCTACTTCGTTGTCTTGATTCGTCGATCCTCAGTGTAATATTCCACAATAATATTTATTATTTTGATATTATATGACATTAATTTTATTTTTTAAATGGCTTGCTACGAAAACAAAATATCAGGTAAATCGTTCCCAATGAAAAGGCCAGTTGATAAAAAATGTAATAATTGGAAGATTGTATGATTACAAAGTAAGTTGAAGAATAGAGTAGGGAAAGCCATAAAGTTGAAAGACATTTAGTGATATTATCCGATTAAATGAGTAGATAGATTGAATTGTGGATAAAGTTGAAAGACATTTAGTGAAATTATTCGGTTAAACTGAGTACATAGGTTGAACTATGGCTCCAATGAATAAAATTATAATTTTTCCCAACTTAAATAACAAATATTATTATATTAAATTTCCGTAAATCATATCTTGAAAAATCAATTACTTTATGAAGAGAACAAATTAGAACTAATTGTTTCTAGTAGTTCTTTAATACGAAGAGAACAAAATTGATGCTACCCGTGAATAAAAGTAATAAAATTAATACTTAACGAATTATGGTATAATTGATTGTTAGAATTAATTTAAATATGAATATAATTTTTGAATGAGAAAAAAATGAGAAGATGTTTAATTGTCGAGAATTAATTATGTTTTAGGTGAACAATATTTAAAATAAAAATAGCACACAAGCATTGAATTAATATATTTTAATAATAATTTAATATTATTAACATTAAGGGGTCTTATGCGAGTGAAGATCTAATTGCTCGAATAACCTCATCTTTGAGACGACTCTAATTGTTGGAGCACATTTTCTTAAGATTAAATACATTGTTGTGTTGGAGCTTTGAAATTGGAACTAAAGATGAAAATTCGGGTGGACAATCACAATGAAAGTCCAATCTAAGAATGATGGCCGTGTTTTGTGCCAAAACTGTACCAAGCTATTTAGCAAGAAGTTGGGCCCGACTTGAGATCGGGTCAGCTCGACATAGCTCGAAGTTTGACCAATTCGAGCACAACTAATTTGAAAAATTCACCTCTACTTTAAACCACGAAAGCTAGCTACAAATCCACATATGATAAGCATTATATAAAAACGGAAATTCCACCAAAAAAATGGAAATGAATGTATGCATTCGGCAACTGAAACCGATGTCTAGTTTTAATCAATTACGTCAAATGATATGATATGACGGGATCGAAGTTGAAACTCCATAAGAAAGCCGACATGAGCATTGTTCACCCCACCGCCTTTTTTTTGTTTTCAACTTCTTTTACGTGATGTTTCTTTTTTTTTTCAAAACAATTTTTTTCCTTCTGAGTTTTTCTATCTTTTACATTCCTTATATAAAATATTTTATATATTAAGTCAAATGTAGAACTATAGTTCCGGTTAATCAAATGGATGCAATTAATTCAAATCATGAAGACCAATGCATTAATGGACTTGAAGACAGAAGAGTGGGTGCATCTTTTGTTTTTGAACATGGGCCACATGCCAAGAAAAGAAAGGTTCAACAAATTCATATTATTCCATAGATGTCATCAGTTATTATATGTTTCCTTGATGCATATAAGTTTTAAAGCTCCATACATCCTTAATCCCTAGCATGTTCTTTTTCTAAGATAGAATAAGTGCTCGGAGTAAACTATAATAATTGATTTTTTTTTTCAGGTGCATGAAATCTAAAAGTTGGGAGTTGGGGTCTTTGCTTTTTGTAGGGATTGTGCTAAATTGGTAGGATTTTGTTTGAAGTTCAAATTTGTGAAAACATGTTGTAATTGTTTGATTTGGGAGACTTTGTCATCTTTGTTTGGAGCTGTTCAGTGCAATGCAAAGTTCTATAGTTGTGCCTACAAGTCTTGCTGTGATGATTATAGGAACCCTTTTTTCTATATGTTCAAATTCCATTGTGATATGGAGTTTGTTATATGAACCATTGACAAACAAAATATAGATTCACTATAAGAAAATTCACATTTCGGACGGATGAATCCATCGGCTTTTTCGTAGAAAAGAACCATTCGAAAATCGTTCGTCACAGAGATTTTTTGATAGGCAACACTAGTCCATCGAAAGTCGGGAAGAAGTATGTCGGAAGTTCTGATGAAAATAACCATTGAAAGTTCCGATGGACAAACGTCCTTCAAAACTTCCGACGGGTATGCTTGTCAGAAAATTAATTAAAAAATAAATCTGGCCCCGCGCCGATCCAGCTTGCGTTGGCCAAATATGTCCTGGACAGCGCGGCCAAACTTGGCTGCACCGGATATGACTTGTGTGGCCAAATATGGCCAGCGTAGATTAGATCCGGCCGGCGTAGGCCAGATCCTACAAGTTGCGGCCATATTTGGTTGGCACAGGCTAGATATGGCCAATTATAACTAGATCTGACCCCATCCGATCGGATCTAACGAGAAAGTGAGAGAGGGAGATGGTGGTCTCTACGCCCATAGAGGGAGCTAGAGGGAGAGGGAGGAAGAGGGAGAGAGAGACTTGCGATTGAGGGAAAGAGAGGTGCATAAATTATTATTATGTATTCGATGGACGACCTCTCCATCGAAAGTTTTGACGGACGATATTTCGTCACCATTTGAGAAGGAAACATAGTCGTCGTTAATTTTTTCTGATGGATTTTATTTTTGTTGTTATTTACAAAGAATTTGCTGTTCCGCCGCAAAATTCTTATGAAATTATGAAAAAAGTAGTCCATTGAAAAATCCTCATTTTTATGTTTTTGTTTTTATTTCCATTTTTTTCGATTAAAAGGAAGTATCATAAACCTAACATAAGTCTTATCGGTGAATTCCAACTTATCATCTCTCCATCTTCAATATGTGCATAGTTACATCCTTATTCTTTATTTTTATTTTCTCTTATTTAAAATTTAGCACTCAGAAAAAAGAAGAGGACTTGTAGAACATTTTTTTTGTTCTTTGTTGCTCGACTATTTTATTCAATATTTTGTTCATTTTTTGTGGACATACTTAGTTTTATATTTCTTTGTTTTTTTTCTTTCAAAATAAATAGGCATACAATTATGTTTGCTTTGATATATTTGTTTTCACACATTTGTAAGGTGTTTGTTTTTACAATGTGTTAAGAAATTGTTATAATTTTATATATTTGATCGATGAACGTGGATTTGGGGACTCCTTTTTTTTTTTCTTCTGTGGGGTGGATTTGAAGACTCTGGTATAAAATGATATATAGATGCCTTTGAAAAGTTCAAGCAGGGTTATTAGGAAGTAGTATTGAACTACTGGTACGAGCAATCAACATGCATATGCAACATTTGTTCATATATAATAACCCAATGTAAGCATTAGACCGCTAAGAAGTTAGGTTGCGTTCACTATATTGTCATTCAACATTATATAATAACATAAATTGTTTCTCAAAAAAATTATCACTTGTTAAATTATCAGCAATATACATTACCTTATTTACTATGCATAAGTAAACTATTTGGCTAACGATATTAATTATTTATAAAAAAATACAGATTTATGAGTTAATATATTATTTTTACTAATATACCCCTAATTAAAAAAAAATTATGTTTATATATATAAATTATTTTTAACTTCGTAAACTTAAATCACAAATATATATTTTCACTCATAAAATTAAAATTTATAAAATAATTAATATATTTTAAATATGATAATAATATAGTCATAATAATTATAATATTTATTTGGTTAATTTTATAATTTATTTAGTTATTATTATAATTTATTCAATGTATTTTATAAATTATTTAAATAAAAACTATAAAGGATAAATGCGGAAAGTAAAATTTAAAGGATTGTAACCTTGGTGGTAATGTAGATTGCCTACTCTTTCATAGGTAATATGCATTGTCACTTCATAGACATTGTGAATTGTCTGGGTAATACAAATTACTCATTACCTGTCACAAGTGAACATGATAATGTGGTAGGTCCAGATAATTTAATACAATATTACCTAATAATTTATAAAGATTGCCTCTAGAAAAACGCCTCCTTAGTTTAATATGATATATAATATTTTACAGGATGATGTCGCTATTTTATTTGTATTTAAAAAATAAAATAAGAAATAAATATAAATATTTAAATTATTAAATCAATGTAACATGATATATTAAAATTATTAAATCACCGTTGGTTGGTTCTCGCACCCGCATGGCTAGCGAAAAAAAATTCAAGCGTAAACAATCATACCTCTGTTATATACAATTAAATAATAACGTCTTGATTCAGACATATAAGTCAAACAGTTGAACCATATATATGTGTGTTAAAATATAAAAAACTAAATTCATCATTCAATTTCGATTAAATTTTAATTTAAAAAATATCGGGATAGATCTATTTTTCATTTGTCATTTTGATCGACGTATATAAATCAAAAGAATAATTTAAACATCCATCAATTTCAGACGCGCGCACATCCGGGGGTTGTCAAATTCAGTTGATGGATCTTTTCTAGATTATGAAACAAGCAATTCGCGATAACGCGTTATCGTTTTGTTTTCTTCATTATTTTTCACGTTTTTTAAAAATAATATTGAGAATATAATCCATTTTTATGTCATCTATCGGCTGGAGTAAATGGATCGGTCCAATATGGTTAAACTCCACGGGTTTCGATGTGGACTTCAGAGTTTAGATGTGGTCCTTCCTACTTTTAAATAAACAAATATTTATTATTTTTATTAAAAAATAAATCTGTAAAAATAAAAAAAAATTACGCTAAAAATTTGAGAAAGAGAGAGTCTCAGAATGTAAACAAAAAAAATACTCTAATAAAATTTGATACAGTAGCATATGAGTGGGCCATTAACTTGTCTTCATATTATATATCTCGAAAGAAAATAAATTAGTTGACTTATTTTTTTGACCACCCATGGATAAGATAGATAAAAAATTAAAAACAATCGTCTCTTTAACTTATTTACTGAGTTATTTCTGAAAACGGAACGTGCACGATCCGTAACCGTGCAAATATGCGTAACTTAGTTGTAAAGATACGGAACGGCTCCCAACTAAACCAAACCACCAAACCACCAAACCAAACGGGCCATCTACAGGCACGTCCACGGTCCACCCGTTTCCGCCGCCCGGAAGCCGAACCGAGCCGAGCCGAGCACGAGGACGCCGTTGGCTCGCTAATAGCCGGCTCGATTCGTTTCGTTTCGTCTCTTCTCTCCTCTCCTTTCTCGTCCATTGCTCGCCTCTTTGGCTCTTGTTGTCGACGACGAGATCCCAACTCACCGATCCGTCTCCCCTCCCCCATTTCGATCGCTAATCGCCGGTAGGGATTTTGGATCTCTCATCCTCGTTGCAATCACGCAGCGTTCGGATCGCGCGGCGGAGGCGGCGGCGGAGGAGGGAAATTTGTTGGAAATATTTGATTTCACGGAGATGACGATTGCAAATTCCGACGGCCTCTTTGCGGCCTCTGGCAGCTGTCTGCCGTTGGCGCCGGAGGAGGAGAAAGAGATCGTGATGGAGCTGATGCGGGCCGCCAGCGACAACATCAAGGACGGAGACGTCTACTACCTCGTCTCCCACAGGTTCGCTTCGCTCTTCCTCGTCTCCTCTATGTAGTTTCCAATTTTGTTCCTAGAACGAAAGGAACAGAAGGGGAAAAGTGCACTCCGGTGTGGCTTGCTTAAGCGCAAGATGATTCGCTGATCGACGATGATTAGGTTCGATCGATGAAGGCGACTCCGCAGATCATAATTAACGATTAAGGGAGGGAGCGAAGAATCGGTAGCCAGTTTATTTGACATGTTAGGTGGTTGATTAATCCGCGTTCTTTCCGACTGGGCGTGTTGGTCTCTTACAATTTTTGTCGTGCATCCTTCCGTCTTGTGTTCACTGGTTCTAATTTTTAAACAATTAGCACGTAGCAAGTAGAGGAATGAGCTTTTTTGGTCTGTTTTTGAGCAAGGATTCTCTCATGAGGATTTTTCATTCAAACTCCGGGAATGTAGCAGAATATGCCGTACTTGTTTTCTACTGCAATTCTCTCAATTTCATCAAACAAGGGCTTTGGCGTCTCTTGGACCAAAAAAATATCAGATTAAGTACATTCCTTGAGTTATCATAAAGTATTGACTATTTCTAGTTTACTCGGTAAATCCTATCAGGCATTTATGGAATCTGAGTACTCAGCTTGAGAAATTCAGCTTTGCTCTTACCTGTCTATTCTTGTTCTGATCACACCTAACATGTTCATAGTTTTTTGCTAATTGACACTGTTTCGAAAACATGTTTGAATGTGTTACTGCTTCTCACCTTGATTGTAGATTTTAGAGATCAAGTACATTGGTTTATATGCTTACTAAAATGACAAGCACCTGTAATCTTTTGTCAGTAGTGCATGCACTCATAACTCAATTGTGATGTCTACATGATTGATCTGCTTTATAGAGAGTGGTTAATCAGCCTGTGTCAACTTTGCAGTTCTTGTCATTCGATAAAGCTTACGATTCATATTCTGATATTTGCTTTTAATTTCTGTTTTAACTCAACGTTCATTTTACCTTTTGTGTCAAAATATGTTTCTTCATTGTGAGCCCATCATGTAACCTTGCTTTTATAGGTGGTGGATGGATTGGCAAAGATATAGTGGTTTTGGTTTTTCTATTGACGAGTATTACAGAGGTGTTCAAAGCAACAATCAGAGACCTGGAGAGATTGATAACACTAATCTTATAATGGAAAGTAATGGGTCGGAGCTCAAGAAGAATCTACAGGAAGGCCACGACTATGCTTTGTTACCCCAAGAGGTTTGGAACAAGTTTCTTGAATGGTAATTCTCAAATTTTAATTTTTCCTGAAATAAATAACTTTCTAAATTGGGTGTCATTTTATTTCTTGGAAACTGTTTTACCGTCTTGGTGGTGAACCTTAGCACTACTGTTTGAGATGCAAAAATGGCTTCCTTAAAAAGAAAGACAGGCATATGTTACATAGTTATATATTTACCTGGATGACAACTACATAACCTGGTGGGCATCCTTTTTCCTCTTAAAAAAAGTGTTTGCCCTCACCTTCCATGAGTGCTTAATTCATAGGGTTTCCCCAAACTTTTTTTTTGGTCTTACCTAAACCTGAAGTATCTATAGTCCTTTTCTTTGCAAGTTGTTCTGCTTTATTAGCTTCTTAACTTTTCAGCACATGTATAAAAGTGTGTACCTCATGTTTGAATCAACAACAACAACAACAAAGCCTTATCCCACTAGGTGGGGTCGGCTACATGGATCATACGACGCCATTCCGCTCTATTAGAATACCAGTTCTCTTATTGTCTATGATGTTTTTTGAATCATTAATCTTGATTGGTTTTCATACTTTGTTGGCATTTACTGTTCTCATGCTCTTGGCTATCTTTTGCCCATTTCCATATCCACTTCTAACACTATAAGAGAAGATGCTGTCAGGTATCGAGGGGGACCAGAACTACCTAGAAAAGTAATTTCAACGGGCTTCATTTCTAAAACGTTCAATGTTGAAGTATACCCTCTTTGTTTGCAAATAATTGATGCAAGAGATCATTCCCAGAGATCTTTCAAGATGAGCAAGCTGGTATTTCCTCATTATTGGCAACTTATCCTTGTTCTTGTCAATGGTCATTGTATATCTGCAGTTATAGCTTTGTTGTCATCCACTCATGTTCATTCTAGTGGCTTGTTAATTTTGGATGTCTTAGCTTGTTTCTTTTCTTGTAAGGAAAAATAATGTCTTAGCGAGTTCCATTTGGACGCTCAAAGAATATTAGATTGAGTATTATATTTGATATCACATTGTTCAGCATTAATGTACCCAAGCATTTGGAAAGATCTATAATATGCATGAGAATTAATACTGATCATGCATATGCTCTTTCAAATGCTAGTAAAGCAAGGTTTTGTATAAAAATATGTAAAATGTGCATAAAAAATGTGTTAGTTAGCAGAAGTATGCATAAAAATAAAGTAGAAGGTGATAAAATAGAAAGAAAGGCATGGGAAGAAAATATTCCTGCACCTACTTGAAGTCCTGCCTTGGGAAAATAATGTGGCAGTGCATCACTCACACAAGGTATGTTGAAACATATCCTAAAATTATTTGATCTTTGTGAAAAAAAAACTTTGATTCATTTGTTAACAACTCATTTCAACCCTCTCCTATTTATAGCAGGCGAAGTATATTCGAGGAAAATGTGACAGTAAATATCTTTCAAATCTTTTTTTTTTAGAAGAATATCTTTCAAATCTTACCCCAGTGTTTGGAGGGCAGCGTTTGGGACAGCAAATATTCTTACAAATCTTACCCCTTGACAGTGTTTGGCCCAAACGCTGCCCTCCCTCAGCATTCCCTGGAGAAGGGGAAGGTAGTGGCTTGCCCAACTGCTGCCCTCCCCAATCACAGCCAAAGTGGTCATTGAATTAGTATCCTTCATGGCAAAAAATCTTTCTTCTCTTCTAAAGAAGGAAAACATATGTATAATTATCTCTTATGTTAACTTAACTATCGTTACTACAATCCTTGATTGCACATAAGTTTCATATTCAGTTGTATATTGTTTTCTCTTTGCTCTTTTGAGCCAAATGTTTCTTATATTGGTCACTCAAGGACCTCAGATTTTTATTGGGTCTGTTTTTCCTTTTTGTTGGGGTTGGGGGGGAGGGGGGGGGGGTGGGGTGGGTGGGGTGGGTTGGGTGTACATTGCAACTACTCTATTATATATATTCCATGCTTTACCCTTTCTTGTTTCTGCTAGTTGTTGGATGATTTCCAGAAAAAAGATACTGACTTGTGTTTTTTTTTACAATATCAGGCTACAGTTCGCGACCTTTATAAGCTGGCCTGCACACAATTTAATCTGGAGCAGGATAAGGCATATGTTACAATCATCATACTTCAAGTCTTCGTGAAAAATATTTCATTTCTAACATTTTATCTCACAGGCTCGTATATGGGATTACTACAACAAGACGAAACATCACTTGCTTAGTGTCTCAGATCAGACCTTAGAGGAAGCTCAATTGCAGATGGACCAGGAGGTTAGAGTGCTTATGTAACATATCAAATTTTGGCTTGAGACACGCTTTTGTAGCACGGAACATGGTTCCGAGTACTCAAGATATTGTGTCTGGAGATCATAAATAGGCATTCTAGAGCTTGATTTGTCTTAGAAAATTTTGCTTTGATTAACCACACATCTTGTTTCATTCATGATTGCTCCCCCATTTTTCCTCGATACCTTGCTCTTTTCCAAAAGGTCCTCAATACATTGCTTGAGATAGTTGATTTCTCAAATGTGGATTTCCCTTTTGACAAAGGCTTATCCAAGATATGGTGGTGCATAAAGTTTCTAAATTTTACTAGTGGTTGTTCTGGTGCTTTTGGAGTCTTGTAGGAGTGTACCTGGAATTGGGTATCATTCATGGCTTAAACATTTGCGGACTTGGGATTAGGGGTGTTCACGGGTCGGGTTGGTCGGGTCGGGTCAAGTCAAGTGGCCGGGGAGGGCTGAATCCGGCCCAACCTGACCTGGTTCGGGTGGTCGGGTTATCCGACCACCCCAATATTTTTTTTAAATTTTTTTCTTACTTTTTTAATATTTTATTTAATATAAAAATATTTTTAATATTATTTTAAAGCATAAAATATGTTTTATAACTATTTAATATTATTTTTTCATTTAAAATATTTTATTTATATTTTTAAATATTTTTTACATCAAATATAAGATTAAATTTAAATAAAAAAAGAAAAAAATTTTAAAAAAAAGTTCGGGTCGGGTCGGGTCGACTCAGGTTGGAAAAATCCAACCCGTACCCATGGTCGGGTCGAGTTCGGGTCGGGTCGGTTTGGGTCGTGTCGGGTCATCGGGTTCACGGGTCGACCCGACCCGGTGAACACCCCTACTTGGGATGCCTGTGGTGAGCTGGCATGATACATGCTTCTTTGTTGATGTGCCAAATGCTCAACCACAAAAAGTACAAAAAAAAAAAGAACAGAAAGGAAAAAGTTCAACCCAACCCCCCCCCCCCCCCCCCACACACACACACACACACAAAAAAAAAAACTCTGGCACTTGTATATACCGTTCATGTGTATATTAACATAAATATGGATGGCTACTGCCCTCTGTTAGTCGTTCTCCCTCAAAAGAAATTGAACATAAAATTTTTTGTTATGCTCTTTCTTAATTGGACCAAAGATGCATCTTTTGGGTGGGAATGTTTGCCAATTGGGTTTCCCTTTGTATTGATCAAGGGTTCTAGTTCTAGGTGGTGTTTCAGATATCCTTTTTTCAGAGTTTTTTGCTTTATGCTGCTACTAATTTAATTTCTATTAGCATTATGCTTATACCTTCTTTGTGACACCAAAAAACAGTTGTTTGATTCTAGAGCTTTTTTACAGCAATTTTAGAACTTATTTTTATAAAATCGTGCCCTACAAATTGATCAAAATAAACAACTAGAGATAGGTTTTAGCTGTTTGCTCTGAGTTGCTATAAAACAACTTGATTTCCTTGAAGTCCTTCATTTGACATTTGATAATCATTATTTTTTATTCTTATTCTAGTAACGTGTTTATTATTTATTAATTATTGAGAACTATCAATCGTTTGTTAGAAAAGTTCTGCATATTTCCATAGAAGAGTTAATTCTCCATTATCTTAGGGTCTCTTTAGCCATTAACTAATGGAGGGGTGGCTCTCGAAAGGGAAAAAAATTATTGGAGGGGTGGGTTGGGGTGGTGTAATGTAGCGTGAGATGGGGTGGTAGAGTATCGTGTGTCATTAGAAAGTTCATATTTGAATAGTAAGTTGTAAAAAATGATGAGTTGGAGAATGAAAATTTTATTTACTAATAAAAAAATTTACCCTTTCTTATATATAAACTATTTATAATCTCTAATGAGTAATAAATATTTATTTGTTTACCACTTAATTTATTTTTCTCTTTTATATTTTGTTTGGCCCATTTTTTTCTATTTCTTATTACATTCTTTAGTTTTTTTCTCATAACTATTTCATCTATTTTAAAAAGTAAAAAGAATAAGAGATAATATTTATAAATGAATTATCAGAAATAAAGTTTATTTCATCAATGTAATATTCATATGAGAGAGAGAGATAGTTTAATTTGGTAATAAGAGAGAGATAGTTTAATTTGGTAAGGGGATACCCATGTGTGTGTGTGAGAGAGAGAGAGGTGATTTAATTTGGTCTAAAATTGTTTATTTTTTCTCATTCCACCAATTCGGTGGAATGAAAAATGTGGTGTTTGGAGTTCTTAGCCACTCTACTCCACCCCTCTTAACTAAAATAAAAAAATTAACCAAACATGATTTATCTAATCTCATTCCTCCATATTCCACCCTGCCCCTTCAAAACCCTCAATCCAAACAAGACCCTTACGGTAAATACTTGTGATTAATTTTTGCGCTGTCAGTTTTTACGAAAAGTGGATACCATGTATTTTCATAAATGATTGATAACTAAATATATTATGTTTTTTTTGAGGTAAAAAATGATGATTAGCAATCATGCCACTTTAACAAGTTATTAACATCCATGCCACTTTACTTTTAACTAAGAGTCGAGGACAGGTGTGGAGGTCATGTCGCGGTCAGGGGCATGTGTGATGAACAATATTTCAAGCCTTCGTGTGTCAGCTGAGCTGGTTGCGGCTGGCGACTCAGCTGCAATTTCTGATTCTGAACTCTCTCGGCATGACCCAGACATTGTTGCTTTGGTGGCTCAAGCTTGTGGTATCAGGCGAAAGCGTGCCCGCAACCCAATTGTTCAAAAGTCGTGTGCTGTTCAACTATGGTAGGCAGCTCTGGGGTCCGCGACCTTTGATGGATCAGCAACGCCTTTTGTTTATGGGATGACTTCGTGGCTCTTGACAAATGTTTTCAATGCCTGTTTTGGCTGTGGTCTCAATTGGGATGCAAGAGTGAGGGTGGTTTTTGGTGCAACTAATTTCTAAGCGTGTTTTCTATGCTTCAATCGGGATGCAAGAGTGTGGGTGGGCTTCGGTGCACCACACCGAGATAATGAAGTGTTTTTGATATAGAGTGGTGATAGGCTGTCATTTTGTTTTCTTGGCCTTCTGCTGGCCTTTCTATCAAACTTTTTTGTAACCCCTACTATTATTAATGGAACTATTGGATGACTACCATCTTGCTAGTCGTCCTTTCCCGTTTTAAAAAAATAATCGAAGAAACTACATCATTTGCGATGCCACATGCACGCAGTACAAAGGTACACATAACACCAGAGGCAAAAAATCTAAAAGACTGCAGCCCAGACAACACTTAACAAAAATGGCTCCAGTCCCTGACTAGTATGCTTATATGGGATATACTATTTTCCCGGTAGCTTGGGGCACCATTGAAAACAACTGCATTCTGCTGCAACCAGATTGCCCACATAGCAGCAAAATTTCTCACCATATCCCTTGGAGATCTGTATGTCAGCGTCATAGAACATCCACCGCTCCTAAAGGATAGCCAAAATTCATATTCAGTGGTTGCTGCAATGCTCGAGATACCAAACTCCTTCCATACTTCCTGTGCCGTCTTACACCCAAAGAAAAGATGTTGCGCATTTTCCTCATGACAAGTCTTACATGTCGGAGAAACCCCAGGAATAAGGTCAGACAGATAGGTCGCAGTGAGAATCCTGCCTCTTCTAACCTGCCACATGAAGATCTTGATCTTAAGGGGAACCTTTGCTGTCCAGATCTGCCTGCAGTCCTTCCAGAAATTATCATCCATATGTCCCCTAAGAAGCTGATAAGCCGATCGGACCGAGAAAGCATTACCTGACCAAACCCAGCCATCTGTTCTTGAGTTGTCGAGCTGAAGGTGAGAAATTGATTGCTCTCCGACCCAAGAGGGCAGAGGTGAAACAGGGCATCCAGATTTTGCCTAGAGTGGCCTTCTTGTCATGGGAAATAGCAGAAATTCTAGGGAATCAATCGGCCAATATCCTGTCTAACTAAATATATATAATGTTAGACATACCCTTTGGGTTCAATTTTATCAACATTCATTCTCATTCTTGTTTGCTCAATCTCAAGATTGAGATTTAAGAATATTTTCCATCACTCGCGGGCTCATCTTGCCCCACGGGCCTCATCCTTTTGGAGGGGAGTGGCAGCACCGATTCCGTGGATGTGTTCTCTCATGATACCATCACTCGTCTCCGGGGACAATTTTTCATTTTGGCGGTATGGCTGGTTCGCAGAGACCCACTTGCGGAGGCATTCCCTCGACTGTATGCATTGGCGGCAGATCCCGGTGAGACAGTGTCAGAGACTTGGTCTGAATTTTGAGGCAGGTGACTCTGGTTCTTGACCCCTCTTTTCAGATCTGCCCTCACGGACTAGCGCGTCATCGAGCTTCTTGCGCTCCATATGAGGATTGCCCTCTTCCGTCCCAACTACTCCAGGTCTGACGGATGGGTATGCCTATCGGAGTCTTGGTCGGCATGCTGCCTTGATATCTCGTTCCTTCTAGAAACGGAAGTATCAGAGGACTTTAGGACGTACAAACATACAGGGCGAGATGAACACCTCACCTAGACACATCCTGTGTGGCGAGACGGAGGACATCAACCACCTATTTTTTGCGTGCTTGACAACACGAGGCATTTGGCAGTGGACGATCATTGGGGACCTATTCCCTTCGGATTCTCAGACCCTATGGCGGTCTCTCCGAGTTTTGGCCTAACGGAGTCAGAGATGAAGAGTGTCACTCGCGTCAAAGCATATTGTATACCACTTCTCATTTCGTCTTTGGGAGTAGGGTTTTGGTTAGCTGATATACTTTTCCATTTTTTTGCAGCATTGAACAATTGTGTAATACTAGAACTTTTTATATTATTCTCATTTTACATAGACCCCTTTTGATGTTTTAGCTCCAATACGAAAATAGTTTTAGACATATTACCCTTGCATCACTGCCACCAGTAGTTCTTCTGTTTTGGAAGCATATATGTGTGTGTTAGCATTTGTTGTACGTGTGTCTGTTAGCATTTACTATGATAAGGAAAAATTCTTGGGTTGGCCTTGAGTTGCTATATCTCTTCCACAGTATGAGTATTAAACCATTATTTTGTTATTAATTACAGTGTCCTGTTTTCTATTCCTAATCAAGCACATATGTGATGCAGGACAAGTTTAAGATTAGGGCATGCCTGCCCTAGTTATTAGTCTTTAGTTATGGATCTTCTGTTCTTTTAGTTTAGGAGCCTGTTAGGTGTTTTCCTTATGTTAGATTCCCTTTGAATTAGTTTTCCTTTTATTTGGTTTCCCAGTTATTTTTTTATAGTGTGTTTAGAACCCTTATAGATATTCTTGTATGGTTGTGTTGGAAAACCTGCTTTGATGAATAAAATTTATTATCAGTTTCTGTGCGAATTAGTTAATTCCTGTGTGGATAGGGTTTAGGAGTATATTAACTTTGGTCTCCATCTATATTGCCTTCTTACAAAATAAAAAAAATTAAGCACGTATAGATGATTTACACCTGGTATATCCTCGGTTGATTGCAAATAATGATGTTTTATATCATCTTGTGCAGATCCTTGTGGAGGTCAAGGATGATACACTTTGGTCTTCAACCGGAAATGAGTTGGCTTTGGTTCCATTAGAACCTTCAAGGTCATCTTTTACAATTGCTGGAGGGCCCACCCTTTCAAATGGTTATTCAAGTACATCTGGCTCCAATTATCTACAGAGTAGTTACAATTCAACATCTAGGGATGTCGAGGATGGTGATGATATCCTAATCAATGTTGTAAAAGTTGATGGTCGTGGATTAACAGGATTGCATAACCTGGGAAACACTTGTTTCATGAATAGTGCTATTCAGTGTTTAGTACACACACCTCCTTTAGTTGATTATTTCTTGAAAGATTATACTGAGGAGATAAACAAGGAAAATCCTTTGGGACTGCAAGTAAGCACCATTATTATTAATTCCCGTTCTTGATTTTCATGTTATAAAAGATTCTGCATACATTTACTGAAAGGTACCTGGTAATATTTTTTGAAAGTTTCTCATTTTATGATCATTCTACAGGGAGAGCTTGCAGTTGCTTTTGGAGAGTTATTAAGAAAACTGTGGACATCTGGAAGAACACCAGTTGCGCCACGTGCATTTAAAGCAAAGCTTGCACGATTTGCACCTCAGTTTAGCGGGTACAATCAGCATGATTCTCAGGTAGTCCCATAATCATTGTTAAGTTATTTTTCTTAAGGAGCTCATGCTAGACCATGGCAGTTGGATTTAGTTTTAGAATTGCCAGCCATATTTCATGAGTAGTTTAATAAAAATATTTTACGAGTTTGAGCTGAAATGAGTCTTGAGGTTAATCGCGAAGTAGGTTAGGATACAAACAAGAAGGGATGGTGTTTGTTGTAATGTAGGAGGAATAGCTTCCTTTGTTTAGATCGAAGTAATGCCTTTGATTATAAAGAAAGCAAAGCTTAGGCCTAAATACCTAATGATGCTCCAATGCTGAAATCTGAATTGGTTCTTAGGCATTGAGACGAAAGTTTGGCCTGAGATTGTTACATAAGGCATGATTTTGTATAATGGTTGATGGTACAATAGAGAAGAATTTGGTTTTTGTGTCCCTGTTGCCAAAATTTGATTTTGGTACAGAAGAATTTGATTTTGCTATGACTAAGAATCACTGTTGCCAAAATTCTTGATTTTTGTGTCCCTGGCAGTATTTAGTTGCACGAGCTTCAGTGTGGCATTAACTGAATTCATTTTGAAACTCTCTCACAAAAAAAAAAAAATTTCAAACTTCTGTAAGCTCTCTGTCCTTTCTTTCGGCAAGGATAGCATATTTTTTCTTAATTTAATAGTTGGTGCTCACTGTGGCGTTTGTGCCACCAACATGGTTGACATGAGATGCCTGTTTAGTTGGCACTTGAATCCTTGCTTTAATCAGTTGATTTAGTATACAAAACTGAAACCCGTCAGTAGCATCTTTGCCCTTTTGTTGTTCCACTCAAGACTTGGCAAATATGTGCTGAATTCCCATGTAGAAGTATCACGAGAATCATGTTTCATTTTCCTTCTCGTAAATGGGTGATATATCACAATTCATGATTAAATCATTTTGTGCCTACTGCATATCCCTGTGATTGTTTTGATATTAATGTCTGACGATAATCAATTAGGAACTTCTTGCATTTCTATTGGATGGACTACATGAAGATTTAAATCGGGTGAAGAACAAACCTTACATAGAAGCTAAAGATGCAGATGGTCGACCTGATGAAGAATTTGCAGAAGAATGTTGGAGAAACCACAAGGCGCGGAACGACTCTATTGTTGTTGATATTTGTCAAGTAAGAGAAAAATGTTGTTTGAAGTCAGTTACCAATAGTCATTTTCAATTTTCATTAATGCCATTTTGTCTTTTATTCCTAGAATATTTGTTTTTCTCACGTTATATGCAAATTTTCTTCTGGAACTTTATAATTTTAGCTCAAATCTTACCTGCATATCAAGCGAGATTGCTAGACACATCTTGACAACTAGCTTTTGACAAGGGGACCTTGCCTGTTAGACATATGAAAATTTCCTTTTGGAAATTTATTTTTTAGCTTAAATCTTAGCTGTATGTTGAATGGGTTACTGGAGAATCTTTTGACAACTAATTTTAATTTTTAAGCAAGAGCCAGTACACAAATTTCAAACTACAATTCTGCTGGGAATAGCATTGGTCATTGATCCTGGATAGTGATATTGGATTACAATTGCCTCAAATAGTTGTCCTCTTTTTACTAAACTGAACTGCGGAGGTTTTTGTCTAAGCAAATAATTTTAGTGTTGCAATATCTTTGAGCAATCTGTATGCTGAGATGTTTCGTAGTTGATATACACCCCCACTATGAGGAGTAATGGAAGCGTATCGTTTCGTGCTATCTAATAACTTAGTTCTTGTGACTTTGCTTTCTCTTATGTTGAGTTAAATGGTTGAAAAGCATCGTTGCTTACAAGGGGCAGCATCTTGATACCATAATTAACTTTGGACTTACTAATATTCTGTTTAGTTAATATTATACCTACTTTTTTAGGGCAATAGTATAGATATTTGATCAGTTAAAAAGAAATTGAATGACACTAATTTACAAAAAGGATTGTCATTAGCTAATTACCACCCACTCTATGATTTAGGCTGATTCATTTGAAACATAGTTTATAGCACATTTCTGACAGTCAACAATGTTTGAGAGCTTTTCTTGCTTGAAAGATGACTTAACTAGGCATACATCTTTAACTACGTTAATGTTGATTTATCTTCATGTGATGTTGTTTTGGATCTTTGTTTAATGGTTAGGCTATATTTATAAGGGAAAATGCTTTCCAAGGAAATGTTTTTTTTTTCATTTTCTTATGTTTTATATTTTGTCAATGTAAAATAGTTTCTGGTTGACCAGAAAATGCATATAAATATGAAAATTTTCATCTTTTAGAAGAAAGAAAACCTCCATCTCAAGAAAAGGATATTTGTCATTATAAAATTAAGTATAGGGAACATTACTTTTGACAATTAGGGTGTAACGTACTTTGTTCTACACCTGATGTAATACATCAATTTTATTGTTGAATTAATTCGACACTCATGAATCGATTGTATCGTTGAATTGATTCGACACATGTATCGACTTTTCTTATAATTTAAATTGTGAGTTTAATTTTGATTGCCAAATATCCTTTTATTATCCACTGACCTATATCCTCATTAGTCCAGTAGTTTATCCTCATGTTTTTGCTGTCAGACTAATCGAATGATCTTTGATAAGATACCACTTTGTATTAGTTAATGGAGTGGTTAAGAAAATAGTTGTTCTCATAAAAAAATAGTAGTTGTATTAGTGGTTTTGTTATAATTATAGTAATTACCTTTGCATGTTATAAATACGTGTGTAGGTTTTACATTTAGGGCAGCATTTTAAATGTGTTGATCAATTATATAATTGGAGTTTGGTCCTCTCCATACGGATTATTTATTATGGAGATGTCATCTCGAACATACAGTTATTAGTAGCGATTGAGTTTAAGATTCACTTTTACTACTAATAATAGTTATCCTTCTTTTATTAGCCGACCCCACCTAGTGGGATAAGGCTTTGTTGTTGTTGTTGTTGTCATTTTACTTAGTTGTATTTTTAGTTTTTTTATCATTGGTATCAGAGCCTCAAAGATTATAGTAGAAAAGCACAAAGAAACAGCAGCCATTCAGGAGAAATCAGCTTTACACATTGCAATGGAAGTTTCATTGCACAAGGAAAGCTGAAAGTTCAAATAAGTCCAAAAGTTCTCTCCTAACCCCAGGATGGAGTGAACTAATTTGGAGGCTTCAACTACACTTGCAGAATATTATAACTAATTTTCTTTTCTCTGCCTCGAGGACAAGATGAAATTTTAGAAGGGGTGCACTGATAAGAAATCACTTTGTATCAATTAATGGGCTGGTTAAGAAAACAGTGGATAGTTCTATTAGTGGTTTCTCCTCCAAAAAAAAAAGTTCTATTAGTGGTTTTGTTATAGTTATAGTTATAGTAATTACCTTTGCATGTTATAAATACATGCATAGGTTTTATACTTGAGGAGGGATGAACTGACAAGACATCACTATTTTCTTAACCAGTCCATTTACTGTTACAAAGTGGTATCTATCAACCTTGCATTGTGTAAAGAGTAGTTTTGATGGTAACCTTTGCTTTGATGGAAAAATAATATTCAGCCAGTCTTAGTACAGGAGTGCAGCACACCTCCATTTTCTTTTGTTTTTTAATACACAACTGAGCATGTGGAAACAAACTTTATCAGATGACATTTTCTTTTGAACCTATTTTCCTCCAAAAAATGCAACCTAACTCAAAAGTACTTGTTTGGTCATTCTGATTGACAATTGTTTCTCAACATCCTCTCAAAAAAAATTGTTTCTCAACAGTTTTGGCCTGAGATTAAAATCTAAGTTCAGAAGAGCTCTTATTGGTTGCTGGAGTGATATGATTTTGTTGTGCTTCGACAATTCTTTCAAATTATAACATATCTTTTGGGTTTTTTCTTTTTAGGGGCATCTTTCTTACTTCATGGACAATTAAATAGATTATGCAAATGATACACCTAATTTCAATATCCTTTCCCCTTGGGGAAAAAAATCATTATCCTCTGGTGACAAATGCTGTTCTTTAAAAGATTTGTTGGTAGCTATCATACTAAACCTTGGAGTTGATATATTTAATTACACATGTGAAAAAAGTTTAAGGAGTACACATCAATGGGAATTATAGCTGGTTTTCCTTATATTAGGGTATATTGCAATTTTTACTTCTTTCTTTTGTTATAACATCTTTGCTGATGCATTAACATATATTACTGCAATTATATGAGGACAAGAGAAGGGTTCAATTTTTGTGTAAAGCGGTGTCTGCTTGATGCTGTTTCAATTTTTCAACTGTCCGATGCGTGATCAAATAAGTAATCAGATTATTATTATCGGATAAAAGTGTTTTTTCCCATTTTAGTAATGCAACAAACAGTTGAGAGGCCGCATGTCATGATATCAAGTTAAAAGCTGCTTGACACAAACATCAAAGCCAAAGAAAATCTGAGTCATGCTACTTTCCCTCTTATCTGAAATTCATGCCTTGTATCTTCTTTGATTAACATACAATCAGTGGCAGGAGTCTTGTTCCAAATGCAAAATTTATTGTGATCGTTTGCTTAACTATCTTCCTGCCTGAAACAAACATCAAAGCCAAGGAAAATCTGAGTCGTGCTACATTCCTCTTATTATTCACTGAAATTCATGCCTTGTATCTTCTTTAATCTAATAACATAAAATCAGTGGCAGGAGTCTTGTTTCAAATGCAAAATTTATTGTGATCGTTTGCTTAATTTTCTTCAGAATATTGATAATACATTATTAGTTTTCGTGATGTATGATTCCATGATTTCATTGGTCGGTCCACCAGGTCAAGATTTAATTCCTGGGCTCATCTTAATTTGAATTTCATTGTGCTGTATTTGATTTGGTTGATCAAAGGCCTATTCTTTGAGATAATCTGCACATCTTTTAATGATTACATTAAAAATGATATGTTGTTATTTCTTGGATCCATACTTTATGGTTCTTGCTGATCAGCTTGTGATCATTTTTCAGGGTCAATATAAATCTACATTGGTCTGTCCTGTTTGCAGTAAAGTATCCGTCACATTTGACCCTTTTATGTACTTGTCACTGCCTCTTCCTTCAACTCTTACAAGGACAATAACCGTAACCATATTTAATGGTGATGGTAGTGCACTTCCCATGCCATATACCGTAACAGTTCCAAAGAATGGGTGTGTTGGGGATTTGACGCATGCATTAGGCACTGCTTCATGTCTAAAGAACACTGAAGCATTATTACTAGCAGAGGTAAAACATCTAGTTTGTATTTTTTTTTGTCCTTTTACTTTTACATCCGAATGCATTTGATGCCCTTTCTATTCTTCAGGTTTACAACAATCAAATATATCGTTATCTAGAGAATTCTTTTGAGTCACTGTCAAGCATAAAAGATGAGGAACATATTGTGGGGTATAGACTTCCAAATAACCATGAGAAATTATTCAGACTAGAGATAACACATAGGAGAGCCGAAAGGTAATTTCTCTTTTTTATTTCAAATGCTTGACGACAAAAAGAAGGTGTGCAATTCTCTGCATCTTGGTCTTATTACTTTTGCTTAAGTTTCATGGACTTGGTCTTCTTAGCTTTTTATGGATGAATCTTGCGAGATTTTTGTAATGCTTTGGACTCCTATCTTCAGCCTGCATATTGTTTTTTTTTTCTTATTTGACATATTATCTTGATGCCTGAGAAAACTTTTTTATTGTGTAATGAATGAATTGCTTGCTGTAAATTCATATTTTCTAATTGCTGGTAATTCTTGGAGAGTACTATGTTCCAGTTTAATCTTTAGGGTTCTCGAATGATACTTTAACCTGTTTCCATAAAACAGATTTTTGCTTCAATAGTCAAATCCGCTGGTAGATTATTTATTAACACTCTTATTCTGGACTCTTTTGCAGTATTATCATCTTGAATGGTCCATTTTTCAAATGAATCCAATTTTCTGTCATGGCTCACATCATTTTCTCCATTTGATCTTTTATTTGTCAGTGTTGACATGAAAAAACATCGGCAACTCATTCATCGTTTTCAGACCTAATCCACTTCAGATAACAGATATCTCACTTATATAAACATATTCTAGACCTGTGCAACTAGAACTAGTATTGTCGTCCCGGGTTTCGAATAGTGAATTTCATGCAGCATTGACACCATGCTTCAGCATTCCAGATAAGGTCATGTCAGTAATATATCTTCCAAAATTAAAAATGAGAATCAACCCCTCAGACTAATATAGTGGCCCCCATGATTGCCTCTCCATGCTTAATGGAGCGTTATTTTTGTTTGAGGTGGATGTCATCATCTCTCAAGAATATATAGATGGGGTAACATGTGTAGTCCTGATGCATTTAATATCGGGTACATAATCATCTACTTGAGGCAGGCTACTGAACTTAACATTGGGTTGGATCACCCATAAGAAAATTATGATCGATACAAATTTTCTGTGTCCTTGCATAAGTTGATATACATCACTGATGAAAGTTTGCTTTTACTATTATGGCCTCTTGCCTGGATATTACATGTATCTGGAATTTTGTGGCTCGTCTGACAGGTTGGAACCTTTATTTACTGGTTTGGTCATATCAGCTGATTGCATATTCGAAAAAAACATTTTACAAATGCTTAGATGCAAATATTGTTAATGTTATATCTGATGCTGAAGTGCATACATATTTAACCCTTCCACCATTGTCACTTTCCTGCTACCACCACCTTTCTTGTCCTATCTGCACCACCACCACGGCATCATTCTCACCACCACTAATCCACCTCCGATTTTGCACCCCCGACGTTTCCCATCTCCAGTAATCCCATGTCCCATTTTCATACACCATAACCAAAAATGGGCAAGCAGGGGACAAAGTTGGGTCGTGAAAAGAAAAGAATAAGAAGATCAGGCTCATGGAAGACAATTGTGGTTTTGCATCTTTCGGAGGTTATTTATGGATTTTACAGGTTTTTTATGGGGATCTATGAAATTATCCTTTGTTATACAGTTTTGCATCTTCGTCTATGACTAATGGATACACTCATGCCAAATAGAAGATTGTCTTATACATTTGAACTAAGACACATTAGTGACTTTCAGTTTAATGCTTAGCTGATGTAGCAGTCACAGAAATGAGTTGTCAGAACAACCTGACATGTCAACATGTCAAAACTGGTTTGCAGATGACATGCACAATATATCGCAATTGCAACAGTGCAGCAAGAAGGTTCAACGGCACAGGCATATCTCATGCTTCACATTTTAGAGGCCACGAGGAAGAACACAAGTATCTTCTTTTGTTTTCTTAAGCGAAATAAAAAAAAAGTTCTATGTTCTAAAACTCCTACAATGAGTAGGACTAATTTTCTGCATCATCAGCTCATTGGAGCTTGGCTATTTCGGGTTATCTCCAGTACTTTCAAGTGGTTGGTTTCACAATTTGATCCATTGTCAGGTTAGTAAGGAGACGTGTAGCCTAAATGCCAATTTCTGTCCAGATAAGGACCTAAACTCGGATACGACGTTTGTCAAGAATACTGCATAAAGTAATATTTTCTTATAATGACAAATCATCAGGATACTGCATGATGGGCCAGATATGATTAATCTTCTGGGTTAAAAAAGTTTTAAAATCTTCGGTAACCATTTGTCTGGTTGTTTGATGTTTCCCCAACCAGTTGGGTTTTAGTTGGCCTGTAGCTTGAATCATCAGGATGATGCTTGATGGGCCAGATATGGTTAATCTTTTGAGTTGATTTTTTTTTTAAATCTTCGGTAACCATTTGTCTAGTTGTTTGATGTTTCCCAGACCAGTTGGGTTTTAGTTGGCCCATAGCTTGAATCATTCATGCATATGATATCTTTATCATTAGTACATCATATGTTTTTTTATGTTTAAACTTTTAACTGCATACTTTTTTTTAAAACGAGAAAGGATGACTAGCAAGATGGTAGTCTTCGGAAAGTTTCATTAATAATATTATAGGTTACATCCTCAAAAAAAAAATTTTATGAGTTACAAAAGAAGTTTGATAGAAAGGCCAACAGAAGGCCATGAAAACAAAATGACTTTTTGAAACTGCATACTATTCAAGGTTTTGGTGTCTTATATCTGATTTTTGTTTTGTGCAGATTGGCATCTGATCCTCAATTTAGTCGGAAGCATTTTGGAACTCCACTGGTCACTTGTTTGCCCAAGGAATGTAGAACTGGAGCAGATATACATGGAGCTGTATGTTCTGCACTTGCACCATTATTACGAACGACGCTGGTTCCTAATCATAACTACGATAAAGCTTTTAAAGAAAATGGCTATAGGCCGAGTGTCGATGCTATTGTATTAACTGATAATGGTGCTACTTCGAGTGATGACATATCAATGTCAGATATGGGAATAAAAGAGATAGCGAATGGACTTCCACCATTCCATCTTGTATTGACCGATGGGAGTAGTTTAAGCAGAACTATTGAAGCAGACTCTAATAGTTTTCCTGGGTCATGCATGCGCATATTTATGGATTGGTCAGAGAAAGAGCATGAATTATATGACTTCTCTTACCTTGATGATCTTCCTGAAGTTTTCAAGTCTGGCTTCATGTCAAAGAAAACCCGACAGGAAGCTGTAACTCTTAACTCATGTTTGGAAGCATTCTTAAAGGAGGAGCCTCTTGGCCCTGATGATATGTGGTTTGTTCGTCATTTTATTTCTTCCGCACATGAACATTTGAATATTGCTTGATGCATTTTCATTATTGATATTCTTCTTTTTTTTTTTTGCATAGGTTTTGCCCTGGCTGTAAGGATCATAGACAAGCATCTAAGAAGCTAGACTTGTGGAGGCTACCGGAGATTTTAGTAATTCATTTGAAACGCTTTTCCTACAGTCGATACATGAAGAACAAGCTCGATACATTTGTTAACTTCCAGATCCATAATGTTGATTTGAACAATTATGTTATGAACAAGACCTGTGAACCACAGACTTATCTGTATGAACTATATGCAGTGAGTAATCACTATGGCGGGTTAGGTGGTGGTCATTATTCTGCGTATGCAAAGGTACCTAAGAAACACTACAGATTTATTTTCTATTGAAACTGTTATCAATTTGGGATTCCTGGTTATCTGCACAAATCTGAAATTTATTTTCTCGCAGTTAATTGGAGAAGACAACTGGTACCATTTTGATGATAGTCATGTTTCTCCCGTGAACGAAGAAGAAATCAGAACATCGGCAGCATATGTTCTATTCTACAGACGAGTTTCAAGTTCATAGGAGGTTCTCCAACTTGGGGTGTTTGAAATCAGAATTCCACACATTCCAAGGTGGAAATATGACCAAATTAGTAAGATTTACTGAATATGTTACACTTCGGAACCCTGACATACCAGGGCTGGCGTTCAAGGTTGCAATTGCTGAGAGCAGCTGAATTGTTGAGTTGCCACATAGGTCCATGATCACTTGCGATTTTAGTTAGTCTCACAAATGGTAAGGTATAGGTGGGGAGTACCAGGAGCATTCGTGGAGTACTGGGCCATTCTTGTGATCTGAAGCTGCAATTGTTGTATGAATCCCTTATTTACTTCCCTTGTATACATGGCTTTAGCCTCATATTTTTGTGTACTTGTGTTTTTAGGTTTATTCTTGCCATTTTTAACCGATAAAGCAAATGGGAAGGTGATAGATAATAGGGACATTCTTAATTGAGGAATGTCGAAGTGGTGCGGATTCCGCTCCAGTGTTGCGTGCGCTCATATTTTCTTGTGGCCAATGGCGTCGTGCAAATAAAGGACCCTTGTCGGAGTAATTCCTGGTTTTGGTATCTTATATGTACGTTTGTTGTATCCTACTTGTTCTCTAATTTTGTTTTTCAATCTTCCCCTGTTGTTTTTTTATTTATTGATAGTGTTTTTTTTTTAATTTCATTGGACTAAAGTAACAAAATATGCTCTAATTGGTAGTAACAAAATATGCTCTAATTGGTAGTCCAATAATAGCATTTGAAAATTAATTCAGAGCGGTCCTCACTGCTGTGTTTCTTATTTTTCTTTTCTTTTCTTTTTTTGGGAAAATTCATATCGTCTCTTAGCTTAGATTTCAATCAGTGGCTATGTCTCAAATTTCATAAGATCGTCCTCTTCTTTATTTATCTGGCTTCAGTTTTCTAGCATTGAGTGGTAGCACATTAACTGTTCAAACTCATTCATGCATTGTTCTGATTTTGAATTTAATTTTCATTAAATTTGTATTTTTCTTTCAACTCCGCCTATATTTTATAGTCGGTCCCAAGCCCGGATAAAGGAGGAGGGTTGTGTTAGGCCCCGACAGCCAACATAAAATCATGTCGAATCTTATGAACATGGATCAACGAATATATTGTGTTAATGCTAGGTCGTTACCCGTAAGTAACGCGCTGTACAGCTCGGGTACAGTGATAAGAGAGCAAGAGCCGCTGCATCCTCGCCTGAATGCAGTGTTAAATGAGCAAAGGCTACCGCACTCTAATGGACGGAGGCGGTTAAAGAAGCTAGTTCATGAGACTAAGGTCAGATTAGGTTCTTGGAACATTGGGACGTTGAATGGGAAGCGCCTCGAGGTGGCACAAGTAATGGACCAGCGTAAGATTAGTATCTTATGCTTGCAAGAAACTAGATGGGTAGGAGAGGGAAGTAAAGAGATTAGGTTAAATGGTTCCAAACTTTGGTACACAGGTAAGGTAAATGGAAGGAATAGTGTTGGTATTATCGCGGATGCAGAATGGAGGAAGAATGTTGTGGAAGTTAAAAGGATTGAGGATCGAATCATATCCGTGAAAGTAATTATTGGAAAGGAGACTATGAACATTATTAGTGCATATGCACTCCAAGTAGGAGCAGAATCACATCTCAAGGAGAAGTTTTGAGCAGATATGGAGGGTTTGATTGAAAGTATACCAACAACCGAGAAAGTTTATATTGGGGGAGACCTTAATGGACATGTTGGTAAAGAGGCAGAATCACATGCAAGGGTTCATGGTGGTTTTGGTTTTGGGGAGTTGAATGAGGAAGGACAAACTATTATTAATTTTTCTTTAGCATACGACCTTAAGATTATCAACACTTGTTTTAGGAAGAGAGAGGAACATTTAATCACATACAAAAGTGGAACTCATAGGTCTCAAATCGATTTTTTCTTGATAAGAAATACTGATAAAAGACGTTGTACTAATTGCAAAGTAATTCCTGGGCATGGGATGATTACACAACATAGATTATTAGTTCTTGATATGCAAATAAAATGTATAAAACCAAAATCCCGAACAGTTTTTGATCGAAAGATCAAGTGGTGGCAGTTAAAGGGGGAGAAGCGAGAGACTTTTAGAAGTAAGTTATTAGAGGAAAGTGTGTGTGAGTTAGAAGGAGATGCTAGTATCATGTGGAAGAATGTGGCAAAAAAGGTTGAAATGGTTGCTAAAGCCATTTTAGGAGAATCAAAAGGTTTTGGACCACGAGATAAGGAGACTTGGTGGTGGAATGAGGAGGTCCAAGAAAAGGTGCGTAATAAGAAGAATTGTTTTAAGGCGATACACTTGAACAATAGTTCTGACAATTGGAAAAAGTATCGTTTGGCGAAAAGGGATGCTAAGAAGGCAGTTAGTGATGCTCGTGCTAAAGCATATGAGGGGTTTTATAAGGAGTTAGGGACAAAGGCGGGTGAACAAAAGATTTACAAGATTGCAAGGAATAAAGAGAAGGAGTCGAGAGATTTGGATCAAGTAAGATGCATAAAAAATGAAGTTGGCAAGGTTTTAGTTACTGAAGGAGATATTAAGAACAGATGGGAAGAGTATTTCTATAAGCTATTTAATGATGGATGTGAAGGTTCTCGTTGTGATTTGGAGGACTTGACAGTTAGCGAATGTGAGCTTAATAGGTCATTTTATCGTAGAATTAGAGTCTCGGAGGTTAGCGAAGCTCTTAAGAAAATGGAGAATGGTAAAGCCGTTGGACCGGATGGTATACCGATTGAAGTTTGGAAATGTTTAGGAGAAAAAGGTGTGTTGTGGTTATGTAAACTATTTAATGAGATTTTACGGTCGAAAAAGATGCCTGATGATTGGAGATTAAGTACATTAGTTCCTATTTATAAAAATAAAGGGGATATTCAGAATTGTGCAAATTATAGAGGGATTAAACTTATGAGTCACACTATGAAATTATGGGAAAAAGTGATTGAGCATAGATTGAGAATGTAGACTAGTATTTCTGAGAGACAATTTGGGTTCATGCCAGGAAGATCCACTATAGAGGCGATTTATTTACTAAGGAGGATGATGGAGAAGTATCGAAGTAGGAGAAGAGACTTACATATGACTTTCATTGACTTAGAGAAGGCGTATGATCGGGTACCAAGGGATGTACTTTGGAAAGCCTTGCAAATAAGGTAATACAAGATATGTACGATGAGGCATTGACTAGGGTTAGGACACCCGGAGGTGAGACAAATGAATTTCCTATAGGAATTGGCCTACATCAAGGATCAGCTTTAAGCCCGTATCTATTTAACTTAGTTATCGATGCTATAACCGAGAGTATCACAGAGGAGGTACCTAAGTGCATGCTATTTGCGGATGATATAGTACTTTTAGCGGATTCAAGAGAAGAGATTAATACAAAATTGGAAATATGGAGAAATACGTTGGAGTCAAAGGGTTTTCGTTTAAGTAGGAATAAAACAGAATATATGCATAGCAATTTCACAAATAAACAACTTAGAGACGATTTGAAAGTTAGGTTAGGGGAGGATATAATTCCTCAAGTGACAAAGTTTAAATATTTAGGATCAATTGTAAGACAAGATGGTGAGATTGATGACGATGTTAATCATAGAATTCAAGCTGGTTGGTGTAAGTGGAGGAAAGCCACTGGAGTTCTTTGTGATAGAAAAGTACCCAATAAAGTTAAAGGAAAATTCTATCGTACTGCTATAAGGCCAACAGTGTTATATGGTAGTGAATGTTGGGCTATGAAAGGACAACATGAACGTAAAGTGGGGGTAGCCGAAATGAGGATGTTGAGATGGATGTGTGGTCATACAAGATTAGATAAGATTAGGAATGACCATATACGTGAACGAGTCGGAGTGGCTCCTATTAGTGAGAAAATGGTAGAGAATCGTTTGAGATGGTTTGGTCATGTTCAGAGAAGACCATTAGATGCGCCAGTAAGAAGAGTAGATCAAATAATCTGGAGTCCGATTAAAAGAGAGAGAGGGAGGCCAAGGCGGACACTTGGCGAACTAATAGAGCAAGATCTATTGGTGAATAATATATCGAAAGGCTTGGTTACTAATAGAGCGGAATGACGTCGTATGATCCATGTAGCCGACCCCACCTAGTGGGATAAGGCTTTGTTGTTGTTGTTGTATTTTTCTTTCATCTTTTGGTACTAGGTCCTGACTTTTCTGTGTAAAAAGAAAGTACCGCGGCTATGCACTTTATCATTGTAATTACATCTATAAAGCTATCATAGATATATCTTTACCTCTTAGTAGTTTTCCTAAACCCCTGTTTGTTAACCGGCGGCCGCCGCCTCCCAGTCGGAGCTGGCGACATTGAGCTGATGTACGGCCTCAATGATTGCTCGAGGGGTACAAGGAGATAAACATGAACGCCTTAAAATAAAATTAATCATCTCCTTTTCAGAAACGAAAGTTTAACTATTATTCAAACATACAATTGATAGTTAAATAAATTTAACATTACTGTTTGGTCCAGAAGTATTGTTTTAGAAAATCACTTTTCTAGTCTCGAGTTGAATATTTGCCGAAGATAATATTTTTTCTATTAATAAGAGAAATACGCCTCCTTTTAGATTTAAGAAAAATTGTCGCTTCCTTTTTAAACTGTTCATTTCATGGGCTTTCCAATTACCATCCCCTCATTTCATGTAGAGCAATACGGGCTGTTTGAAATTGTTGATCGAACCGAGTGTTTTTACTATTTTCTTTTTTCACTTTGCTGACAAGGAATATCCTTACTATTTTCTTTTTTCACTTTGCTGACAAGAAATTGCTGATGATATAAAGTAATGATTCTTAATTCTTATGATGTTTGGTTACTATCATTGGAACAAACTTTTGTTCTTATGATACCAAACACCCCATGTCTTAACTACATATTCTTCTCCGTTGCATCAACAATACAAAAGTCGCAACTCCATCCCTAAATCAAATATTTATAAATAACTAATAAAATTATTTTTTTCCTTTCAACAGAGGGTGGAAAAGGTGGAGGGAGGGTTAAAAGATATTATTTCATTGTAACCGGATTACGAAGGATATTACTTTATTTGAAGATTGTTGCCTCGTTGGTTCCAAAAAATAAATATCCCAAACACGTATGAGTAGAATCAAACTCAATTAACCTCTCAAAATTTCTTTAACGTTATATTTTCAGTCTAATTGAGTTCAGACCAATTTTTTGAAAAACAATACGTAAATCACTAAGGAAGAAAATTATTTTTTAATAAAAATATAAAGAGATTCAAACTCTTTGACCTATGACTCATATTAAATTTGATGTGGTGCCCACGATTGAAACAATTTCTTTTTAAACTTCGTACCGTTTAGAAAAGCGACTGCCTAAAAACTTGCAATCCAATAGATTAATCTCTCTTTCGGTTCTTTCCGCCACCATCCCCATCCCCTCCCTCCCTGTCTCTCTCTCACTCATCTCCAATTACTCACATTTCTCCTCTTCTCGCCAACTCTCACCGTCAGAGCCAGACAGCTAATTGCAGCAGCACCATCACTCCACTTCGCGAGATCATTTAATAAAAATTATCATCACCACCCATGAAGAACTAGAAATTATTATACAAAAAGAAGTTACATCGACAAAAAATAATAATAATGGCAGCAATATTTTAACCTTCTTAATTAGAGCCACATGCGCCTCCTACACGATCTACAACATCTGCTCACTGCAATAATCTCAGCAACAGCAGGCTCACTCCAGCGCTCGCCGCGGCGGCCATCTTCGCGGCCACGCCCCGCTTCACCTCCTCCTGCGTGCAGTCGCGCAAACATCAACATTTCCAGCAAAAGAATGAAAGAAAAAAGATTGCAGCTTTAACGGGTCCATATCACCTAAAAATTACAGTAAAAAGTTCAAATTTTCTACTAAAGTTCGAGGTTTGATGCGTACCCACGCAGCTGAAATGCTGTAGTAACCGGAGGACGAACCGTCAGATGATCCATCGTAGCTTCCTCCATCGCCACCGTTGCCGCCGTAGCCGCCGCCGTGACCGTGACCGTGACCGTCCCCGTTGGTCGTGGTATTTTCCTGGGGGAACATGATCCCCAAATCGTAGGCGGGCGTGCCGTCTGGCTTGAACAGCCCGTAGTTTCTCTCCGACGTCGGCCCGACCTTCAAGTTCTCGTTGAAAAGGGCGAAGACGTAGACTCTGATCGGCGTCCCCGGCATCAGTGGGGTACCCTTCTGAGAGGCGACCAACCGCATCAGGTTGGCGTTGTACTTGGCCGCGTTCTCCGGGGTGGCCCCCTTCTCGTTGGGATCCCCCGCCGACGGCCACCCGGTTTCCGAGATCCGCACTTCAACTCCCTTGACTCCCGCCGGCGCGGCGCCGGCGATGGCGTGGTACACGGCGTCCACCTGCGCGTGGATGAGGTTGGTGTAGCGGAGGCCGGACGAGGGGTCGTTGATGGGGGTGGCGTGGGGGTCGAGCAGCGCGTAGTCGAGGGACACCCCGGTGGGGTCTTCGTCGTAGGCGAAGTACGGGTAGGCGTTCACGAAGAACGGCGAGCCCGTGCGGGCGTGGAAGGCGAGGAGCGGGCAGATGTAGGGCAGGAGCTCGCGGCGGAAGTTGGAGACGGACGGCGGGTAGGAGGGCGTGGCGAGGACGGCGAGCGAGTGGGCAGTGGTGACGGCGATGTCGTGGTCGAGGCCGAGGGAGGCGAGCGCGGAGTGGAGGTTCTCCATGGCGGGGACGAGGCAGTGGGCGAGGGAGGTGTCGTTGCTGGTGAGGACCTCGTTGCCGACGGTGATGACCGCGATCTTTGTGGCCGGAAGGTAGCACTGGACGTTCGACCGGACCCAGTTGGTGGCCTCGTTGGGGTCGGCGGCCATTTTGCAGACGCACTTGTCGGGGAGGCCGACGACGAGCTCGATGCCGGTGTTGGCGAAGGCGCGGAGGACGGTGGGGTCGGAGTCGTAGAGGCGGACGCGGCCGACGGCGATGGTGGAGATGAGGTGCGGCACAGCTTCGGGGGGCGGCAGGTTGTTGCCGAGGCGGCCGTAGTTGATGCCCACCAGGGAGGAGGACGTGGCGGAGGAAGGCAGCGGCGCGCGGAGCAAGAGGAGGACGACGACAGAGAACAATGTGGAGAGACGGCAATGGCGATGCGAATCCATTGCCGCTGCTCTGAAGCTTTTGGGTGGCTGCGGAAGGAGGAGGAGGAGAGGAGCAAGAAGAAGAATAGACTATGGAGAAGATGGAAGACGCAGCATGAGGCGAGGCAGTAAAAAGTGGCGGACGGTGGATGGATGGCGTATGATGTACCAATGTCCCTTGGATGAGTTAGAGCCCATATCGCAGCCGCTACGAGTTGTGGGAGCGTCCGTTATTTCGTTTCGGATTCCTGTTACAGCTATTCCCATGTGCTGAGCCACGTGCCGATGCCTTGGAAGAATCGCGAATATTGGGAATGTGAGCTTTTCTTTTTTGCAGTATAAAACACACGCCTCTATTTTTCGGATACGAATTACTAAATAAATTCAATTCACGAGCGTAATGCGATAAATTAATAATTTCTTTCGGTCAAGAAAAGAGGATAAATTGATAAGTAATAGTTTCGTTTTTAAAAATTTAATTTTTCGCGACATGCATAATTCGGGCTTCATCCAATATTTTTTATATATATCCGGCATTGAGAAAACGTTATGTATTTTTTAGCAAACACAAAAGGGGACCAGTGTATTTTCTCATGAGCAGATATAACGTATTAAAAATAATTGAGGTGTAGATTTCTCGACAAGCCCAAGTGAATCGGGTTACGTATATATAGATCTTTGTTTTTTCTCCATCAAATTTTCTATACAAATAAAAAAAATCAAAATTTAACTTCTTTGTATTGGAAGATGTTTTATTTGTTAAAATATTATTATATTATTAATGAGTAAAACATCATAATTCTCAATTTAATGTTAATAACATTTCCTTACCATCGTATGTAAAATCTTCAATCTTGTTTCTCACTATGATTTATGACTTCAATAAAATTATTTGTTGAGATCGACAAATAAGCAACATATTTACATTCGATGCACATACACAATTTACATTTTCATCATCAGATTAGTTTGTATATTTGTAATGGAATATTGAAAAGTTCAGAAGTGTTTTCCTACAATTCAGAGTTTGTACATTTTCATCATCAGATTATCTGTCACCTCCCGACATCCACGATATTTTCTACTTGGACTACTCTCATATTCTAATTAATAGATAACATCGTCTTTTTATAAAAAAAAAAGAAGTATTTTCCTACAATAAACGACTTTCTTTTGCTGCACTTATATCGTATTCTTATTTTTTAATACACAACAAAGTCAAAATTAAGACTGAAATAAACAATAAAGTGCGATTACAATATGCTGATTTCAACTGCCACGGGCAACACATTTCTTTGAAAAAAATAAAATTTCTTATTTTGAGTACACAACAAAGCCAAAGTTTTGGTTGGCCCTTTGGCGTGCCACTTTATCTCTCACCACATACAAAATTGAACGGGTGGTAGCCTGGTAGGGGCACGAAACGGATGCATCTTGGAAAGGTTTAGATGATGGTGATAAGAACAGTATGAGATGGGACCGGGGATGAGGTGGTAACCGGCGAGATGCAGAGTTGTCCATTTTGTCCGTGGCAATTGGACGGAGGGAGAGGATTCGACAAGGAGAGAGAACGACGAGATAGTGAGATGATTGTGGAGAGAGAGAGGGCAGTGATGCGAGACAGGAGGAATCTGACATTGTTGGGTGGCGAGGCACAAGTGGACAACGGAAGGGTGATGTGGGGAGGTCTCGTTGGCTTTCTCTGGCCTTTAAAACATTTGCTACGCTCCCAAGACTAAAAATATGACACGCGCCCCATGTGGGGCCGGCCATTACGACGAGAGAGGAACACGAGAGAGAGAGAGAGAGAGAGAGAGAGGGGTACTCCTTTTTGCTGGTCTCAGTAGAAAGAGTTGGATTGTTAACGCTGCCTTTTTTTTCCTATCTCAATGTATTCTGTTACGAGAGAGAAAATTTGCCAAGTAAAGAAAAACACTTAATTTAAAATAATATTAATGGTTATAAAAATATAAAATAATCCAATGGTCATGAATCTTATATAAGAATTTTAATACAAAATAAAAAAACAAAAATCTTAAAATTATTTTAAGTTAGCCCCCACGGAAAGAATTGAGGAGTTCGTCGCCCCACTATTTAAATGTCCGATTAATATAAGAGGTCATATAAAATGATAATTGAGTTAGAACAGAAGACCGCAGCTATTTACGTTTTACTTTCTTCAGTCTCTTACCTTTTTCACTTCATGAGTGGAGGCTTCAGCAGGTGGGCGATGGTGGTGGTGGTGGTGGTGGGTGCTGCGAGATCTGAGGCTAACAAATGAGCTGAGTTGATGCAGAGTTAGCAAATTAAGCAAAGTTTAGGTAAGTAAAAAGAGGCATCATCCCCTCTGTCCATGTTCATCTTATCTCCATTCGAAAGCTGGGTGGTGCCTTCTGCAACCCACTCGGCTTAAACAAAAAGTTCTGAATCCGTTTCTCTTATCCCATTCATTCTGATAAAAGGAAAAGGTGATGCTGATGCAGTGGGAATTAAATTATAATAATTTTCTCGAATTCAAATTAAATCCCGAATCAAAAGGGGTCCAAATCTATAAAGGTGGAAAAATAATTCGAAACAAATTGTTTTAATAATTATTTTTCAAGTTTCCTTTGGGCTTTTACATTATATATTACTGAACAGGCTTTATACACCAGAATCCAGAAATACGGGCTCAAGGGCAAAGGCTTGATGCCCAGCGTTTAATTTATTTGTTAATGTGTTATTATCTTTTTTAAAGAGAAAGGAGGGTTTGAAAAGAATTGGGGTCATTTTCAATTGGAAACATTGTTTGACAGTTTTTTTGTACAAGTCTTATCACCACTAAACTCATTTTTTATATTTTACAGATATTTATTGATTAAAGTTATTATTCTCGCATTCTATTTACTTTTTATTTCGGCAATTAATAACTTAAACATAATTTTTTATATAACTGTTTACTCAAAAAAATATCTTTTTAGTTATTGACTACATAAACTGGTTGGTTATTAGAAAAACAATTGGAACGTAAACATATAACACCATATTTGTTTATTCTTATAATATATTTTTGTTTTAGGTTTTGAAATCTTTTGAAATGATTGATCAATGAGAGATTACCAAAATCATCAACTTTATTTTAAAAAAAATAGAGTATTTTCATAAATCTCGTTTAATCTATCATGATTTATCGCATATAATCATAAACTGCTGACTTATTTTTTTATCCTTAAACTATCATAATTTTTTTACTTTAGTCATTTCGTCTACTTCTATTATGTTTTCCATCATTTTTACTTTTTTATTTATGAAAAAAATTAAATTACTCATTCCTAACAAATATAAAAAATATTGGAAGAATTAAAGTGATAAACAAAAAAATTGTCATTTATCAAAAAAACTAAATTATCCTCCCCCGATTTTTTTATATTTATTATTTGATGTGTTATGGAGGGAGGGGTAATTTAAACTTTTTATAAATTAGAAAAATTAAAAGTAACAAAAAACATAACAGAAGTAGACGAAATTACTAAAGTGAAAAAATCGTGATAGTTTAGGGATATAAAAAAATAAGTTCGTAGTTTGAAATTAAATGTGAAAAATTATGATAATTTAGGAGGGTTTATGGATTATGTTATTTTAAAATTATTTGAGTATTAATAATCCTAAACGTGGGGATCCACTTGTGGATAAAAAAGGAATTACTCCCATTGGCAAATGGAAAAGAGTTTTTTCAAATGGAAAAGAGTTATCGTGAGAATTCATGTGCTCGATAAATTAACAAGAAGCCCGCCAAAGCCCTTCAATATGGGCCTTCGTAGGGCACTATAAAGCCTAGGCCTAATATTCGATTTTCTTCATGAATGGGCCCACTTTTGGATCAAATATTCATATAAATTGTGGTGTGCATCCATGAAATCTCAGCCCTTCATCCGACGCGAGGGATTGAATGAATGATGCACCGAAATGAGAGGAATATAAAACCCACCTGATGGGCAAAAGTAAAACTTTATGGAAACTCACTCCATTTGCTTGATTATACTATCAGAATTACGAGAAAAATAAATTTTCAACACCATCTTTCTTTTTTTATTTTCTAACTAAATAAATGGTACTCCAAGTACTAATTTATTTTAACTACTACTCCTTTTGACATGTGATATTTGATTCCTCTCAGTCAACCTCGAATAATAAAAATATATATAAAGGGTTTAATGTAAGTGTTAGAGCGCTTTACATCTAAAGTGCATGTCAAACGATTTTATACATAATTTATTTTATTTTTTTGATATCTTTCTTCATGAATAACGTAAATGATCATTAATGATAACAAAAAACATGATTTAAATCATTGTCAATAATTATATTTATCATTTTCAAATTTTAAAAATTTATATATATATTATTGTCCATCATAATAGATATACGTATTTTTCATAACTTTTTACGTTATAAAATTATTATTTGTTGCCATCAATAATCATCTAAACTATTCATGAAGAAAGATATCGAAAAAAATAATGTAGATGTTGAGCGTTTTACATGTGAAGCGCATGTGAGCGACTTTATGCATAGTTACTTTATTTTTTTCGATATCTTTCTTCATGAATAGTTTAGATGATTATTGATGGTAAGAAAAAATAATTTTCTAACGTAAAAAGTTATGAAAAATACGTATATCTATTATGATGAACAATAATATACATATTCATAAAATTTTGAAAATGATGAATATAATTATTGACAATGATTTGAATAATATTTTTATTATCATCAATGATAATTTACATTATTCATGAAGAAATATATTGGAAAAAATAAAAATAAATTACGCATAAAATGGTTTGCCATGCGCTTTACATGTAAAACGTTCTAACACCTAGGTCGAATCCATATAGAAATAATGCAAAAACTTAGTCAAGCAATACCCTTTTGTCAAGGTGTTTTTTTGGTCGGTTGACACAACTCCATAGGATTGTCATGAGTGCATGAGGCAGATGTACAGTGTACATTAAGCACATAACCACACACATGCGGTTGTAATTACTAATCAGCGGCCCAATCGTGGGAACTAATCCAGCAAAACCTTAACTTGCATCTTGTGTAACCCTTTCTGTAGTGCTTTTTTTAAAAAAGAAAATCCTTATCTGTATTACGTGGGATACGAGAAATCAGCCCCAAAGAATGGCCATGATCCCAAAAAATATTAGGATTAGTCGAGCTGTCCTGGTTCGTAAAAAATTCTACACAACGATTACATACACGAAAGAAGTGAGTAAGCTTCATGTTTGAAAAAAAAAATCCTAAGAGGTCCAAGATGTCGATCATCATCCTACGAATTCTCCAAGATCGTATTCGTGGCAGCCTTCGTTGAATAATGTTGATAACATTCTGGAGTCCTACTCGGCCTAGACGACTCTATATCCAAAGTTCCCACATGCACGAAGCCTCAGTGACAACGCTCGAGCACCGTGGTGAATGATGGCTGAGAGATCCTGCATAAAGAAAACTAAATTAAAAGATCGAATAATAAATCCACTACCTCCATTTGCTGCTTTACCCATTTCGGGGAGAGCTCCCACTCAAGCTAGAGAGCGGTTTAGATACTAGCAAAGTCATAAAAAACTGTCGAGGCATGAGACTATACAGTGGTCACGGTTGCCCTTATTAAACAGAAGTGTGCGTCATTTCGTAACCTCCAAAATTTTCAAAAACAAAATTCAAAAGTTGTGTTTGGCGTTAGTATATCTTCAGAAATTTAGTTTTCAGAACTTCTCTAATTTAACGCGAAAGTTTTAAATATCTGTTTGGTCAAATTCTGTATCAGGTGAGAACTTAGAAAATGATTTGACGGTAAAATCCAAACAAGCTCTCTTGTATATTTGGACGAAATTCTAGCACTCGGCATGAAAAAAATGACTTAAAAGAATGTTGCTATGGCGTGGGATTCGAGGTGCGATAGAGAATTCTCATAGCCAGATTTTTTTTTCGAGAACTTTGCGAAACAAATGTCTTTGAGCAAAACAAAATATTCGAGAGTCCTATTACAACATTGCATGATGTTTGACGGAATGTACTCAAATTCTCACGTTTTGTTTAAAACAAACACGGCCAAAAAGTGAGTAGAGTGGAAGCAAAGGATAAATTGTTGAGCAAGGAGACTTCGTCGAGACACCCGCCCACAGCCCAAGACGAGAGATGTTGGAAATGTAGGTCTAGAGCGAGTTGCAAGTGCAGCTAAAGCTGAGAGGAGACTCAAATAGGTGCTCATCTGTGACAAGGTCTATGTCATATAATGTACGAGACATTGATACAAGGGTTGAATCTAACAATTTTATCAAGGATAGATTTTTTTTATGTAAAAAAGAAATGAATCTTACCAGAGAGAAAAATATTCCACATGGGCACTCTTAAAAAGTAAGCGTTTACTGTATACAATCTGCATCGCCTATTAAAAAAATTATCATCAATTAAATTATCAATAATATGCATTATCTTATTTACTATGTTACAAATAATTTTTCCAATAATTTAAATGACATTATAAAACTTTTACTAAAATACTATTTATCATTAATATTAAGTTAAATATTATATAATCCAACAAAAAAACTCAAATAAAATTAATAAATTAAATAAATATAATTATAAATATTTATATTTTTTAAAATGAAAATAATGGTAATATATATAATATTTAAAATAATAATATGCAATTCATATCAATAACAATAATAAAATAAATTTTAAATAAATTAATATTATTAATTATGATGATAATATTATTATTTATTGTTGTTATTATTGATGGTAAGCGACAAATAAATAGCATGAATATAAGAACAAAGAGCTTCACAAAAACACCGAGAAAGTTTAATAAAATAATTGATTTTATATTTCATATTAATTAATTAATAATTGGTACAATAATAATAGAAAAATAATAAATGAATACAAAATTAGCATACCTTAAATGTTATAATTCTTTAAGTATTATCAAAGTAATAAATTTAAGAATTCCCAAACAAAATAATAAAATGTTTAATTAAATAAATTAATAACTTCATTATATCATTTAAAATAATTACATAAAGTTAATGTCATATTTACATTCTTTTAAATGTTTATTACTAAAATTATAAAAAAATTAATACACGCATATAAGTATATATATATGGCAAGTTTTTATTGCACTAAATAAATAATATTATTATATAAATTTGCTTCGATGTAATTTTTATTACCAATTATTTAATTATTATCTTTAATTTGAATAATATAGTTTTATTAATATATTATTAAATTAAAATTGCTATAGGTCACAAAAAATAAAAATGGTTGCGGGAAAAAAATTCATGAATAGAACTGAAGGGCACAACCATGTGAATTTATGTCTGTAAGTCCAAGCACTCGAATTTATATCTCAGTTATAGTGCAATATTTGAGATATTTATTGTTGATTGGACGGTTGATAGCACCGAATCTTTCAAGGTGGTCCTTGTTTGAAACTCCATATCCATATTTTCTACTTGTTTTTTTTTAAAAAAAAAATTGGATGGGATTTCAAATTATATAATAAATCATCTGTTATTTTAAAATTAATATATTCATATATGAGTTTAAGTAATATGCAATAAAAATTTATACAAGGGTATATACATGAATTCCTTCAAAATATTTTTGGGCCGCTAGCCTTTTTTTTTTGCTACTCTTAGATAACTAGGCTAGAACTAAGCTAAAAATTATTAATAGGAAGTCTTTAAGCGGAAATGGTTGAAAATATTAAATTATAGTGAAAATGAAAGTATCAGATATCATATATACACATTTATTTTATTAGAAGTTGTGAACAGTACGGATACACACAGAAAAGTACATAAATTGCCCAAAAATTGTAATACTTTTAATCATAACTAGTTACTAATGATTTATAATTGAAGTTTATCACATTCAATCACGATTTTTTTAGCTAATCGTTTGAGCCTTTGCAAACCTTGTTTCGAACTTCAGATTGACAGAAGTTATTTAGTAATATTAACTTAGAAATCACATAAAATGACTGTTTATGGCGTGGACTAACACAACTTCGTGATATCTTATGTTGCAGAAATTCTGATTTCATTTCTCCCAAATATATAGTACTCGAATTTAACATTTAAATTTCAACAGTTTCATTTTAATTTGATAGCTTTGGTGTTTTTGACAGCCATAAAAAAATTACTTTGTTAGATATCATTATTCATGGTAAATTACTAAATTGGATCTATTATTTATGCTAAGCTTATAAGTAATTTATAAGTTAGATTAAAAAACTTTACGTCGATAATATCATAATATGACTGATAATAAAATATAAAATTTACTTATAAGTTAAAAAAATAAACAGAGGAGAGTTAAGCTAATTAGTTGCATCATAAGTAATTAATCATTATTAATATAAGTAGTTTTATCTAAACATATAATTTGTTTTCTAAAAAATAAACTTTAATTAATAAAATACTTATTATCACTTTAACTTATTAAATATTTTATATAAATTAAGCCAAGCAGACTCTCAATGTCTACAATTTAAAGTTGTTGTACCATGGAAAACTATCTTTTCTTTTAATTACGACTGACTCGTATTGAAATCATCATTTACTACTTTGCTTCAAATCTCTATCATTGATGATAAGATAATTTGATGGGTCTCAACCATTTTAAATAAAACAACTAATAATATATTGCCTGTAATTAACTTTGGGATCTTCCATTAAACGTTCTTGATCTATGAGTTATTTTCAACCGCACCCCTAAATCATTGAAATGCAGTGTTTTTAAAATCGGACCGACCGGTTCGATCGGTTCAATCGCAACCGGTCATCGGTCCGGTCGGTTGATATATAAAACTTATTTTTTGTAAAAAAATTGGATTAAACCGAGTCAATTTGGACAAAATCGGATTGAAGCGGAACCGGTTTTTTTCAAAAACATTAAAACAGAGGTGAATAAATGGGAAAAAAGAAGAAGGAAAGTGTATGATAATAGGGAATAATAGAAAGGAGAGTATTATAAGTGATTTGATTGTAAAGAATAAATGGATGTAAATAATAAGAAAATTAATTTGAATTTGAAATGAAATTGGAAAGATAGTAATAAAGATAAATTTGAAAAAAAAGAAAAAGATTGTCATAAACATAAATAAGAAGATTATAAAATTTTAATTATTATGAATATTATACAATAAAATATGAAAATGGAAACATAATAATATAGCAAATTTTGTAGAATGAATTTATACAAGAAATCAAATAATATGGAAAGAAAATATGAATTTTGAAAAATAAAATGAGGGCAAGATAATAGTAATGAAAATAAAAAAAGGAAATTATTCATAAAATTATTAAATAATCAAATATAAAATTAATTAATGATAAATAATATATATTCTTAAAATGTAAAAATAAATTGTTAATATTTGATTAATTTAAAATGATGATTAATATACTTTTATTTCATTATTTTTTTACTTTTTATACTTTTATTTGTAATATATTATTTTAAAGTAAAAAATATTATTATTTTAATAAAAATTTAATTCAATCCGATCGAACCCGATTGAACCGATCAAATCATGACCCAGTTGGTCGACCAGTTCGATGACCGTCCGGTTTTAAAAATATTGTTGAAATGTCCACTTAATTCCTTTAAACTATTCAAATTTTTACCTTAGCCCAATGTCAGTTTTTTTTTAACTTTAACACTTTGAAATGGAAATAGATTTTAACGTATATTAAAATAATTTTTAAAGGTACTTTGTATAATATTTTAATTATTTTTTCTATTCTCAAATATATTCTTTGCCAAATAGTAACGAAAAGTAGAAAACTAGATAAACAAAACAAAGTAAAACTTAAAAGAAAAAAACTGGCAATAGTGGAAAATACGGAATAGTTTAGAAGAGGTTAGTAGGTATTTCTGTAATTTTTTTAGGGATAAACGTGGAGAGGAAAACGAATAAAGATGAAAGTTTATTTAGCGTATGGTTCCACTAAGGTGCATTGCCATGTCAATTTAGATTTCCACTAGAAAAAAAAATTGTAATATCCCGCCCATTTAAAAAAATAAAGGAAATAGAAAATGAAACACTTAGTCGTAAAAGATCAACACAACAACCTAATTAATAAGCTCATTACCATGCTTAGCCCATTACCTAAACTATAAAAGGATTAAATGCCTAAAAACTTGCTCTTATCCACTCATTCATCTCCATCATTTCAGTTGAAGAAGCACGAGGTTAACTACTCCACTCATGATCTGGAGCTAGTTGTTATAGTTTTTGCTTTGAAGATCTGAAGGCACTATCTTTATGGAGAGACTTTCGAGATCTTCACGGATCATAAGAGTCTCAAATATATTTTTGATCAGAGAGACCTTAACATGAGGCAGCGCCGTTGGTTGAAGCTCTTGAAGAATTATGAGTTTGCTATTAATTATCACCCTGGTAAAGCAAATTCAGTGACGGATGCACTGAGCAGGAAATGGGAAGGTTCACTGGCTTACATCAGAGTACGGATATGAGATATTGCAAGAGTTAGACCAGTGGTGTCCCAGACTTGATAGTAATGGAGCGATATGGATGATGCATCAGATGAGGCCTAATATGATTGACAGGATCATAGCCGCCCAGAAGGAAAATTCGGAGTATCAAAAGATGTTGATGAGATGTCAGCAGGAGTCGAATGACTTCCAAGTATTTGCAGATGGCGGAATTTGGTATAGGGACAGATTATGGATTCCCACATATACCACTATCAGACGGAAAGTAATAAACGAGTGCCATAAGTCCGAGTTTGCTATCCATCCTTGAAACACGAAGATGTACAAAGATGTGCAGCGCAGCTACTGGTGGCCTGACATTAAAAGGGAGATAGCTGAGTACGTATCCAAATGTCTAGTGTGCCAGCAGATGAAGATTGAGCACCAAAGGCCCTACGGAAAGTTGAAGTCTCTAAATGTTCCACAGTGGAAGTGGGATAATATCACTATAGATTTTCTATCAAACTTGCCCAGGACCAAGAAGGGTCATGATACTGTATGGGTGGTAGTAGACAGATTCACGAAGGCAGCACACTTCATCCCTATCCGGTGGAAGCAGTCGGTAGAGAGTCTATTGGACTTGTATGTTAGGGAGGTGTAGACTACATGGCATTTCAACATCGATTATTTCAGACCGAGATCCCAGATTCACTGCCAGATTCTGGAGGAGCAACCAGGAGGCTTTTGGCACCATGCTGAATTTTAGCACTGTTTTCCACCCTCAGACTGATTGGCAGACCGAGAGAATTATACAGACATTAGATGACATGTTGCGAGCTTGTGCACTGAATTGGCAGGACAGCTGGGATGAGCATATTCATTTGATCGAGTTTGCTTATAACAACAGCTACCATTTCAGTATTGGCATGGCGCCTTTCGATGCTTTATATGGCCGCCCTTGTCGCTCACCCGCTCATTGGGGTGAAGTATGTGAAGAGAAGAACATGAGTAAGGAAGAAGTGAAGGAGACAGTAGACTATGCTGAGAAAGTGAAGCTGATCAAGCAGATGATGAAGATAGCTCAGGACAGACAGAAGAGTTATGCTGATAAGGACAGACGTGAGCAGATCTTTCAGGCTGGTGATCAGATTCTGCTGAAGGTGTCTTCTATAAAGGGAGTTATGAGGTTCAGTAAGCGAGGAAAGTTCAGCACTCGATATGTGGGACCCTTCGAGGTACTCGAATTAGTAGGTGAAGCAGCGTGCAGGCTAGCATTGCCACCTTCCTATGGACGAGTGCATAATGTGTTCCATGTCTCTATGCTTAAGAAGTACAAGCACGATACTGCTAATGTCTTACAGATCGAAGAGCCAAATCTAGCTGCGGATTTGATATTCGTGGAGTATCCGACGCATATAGTAGAACGGAATGTACAATGCCAGAAGAATATAGATGTGCCTATGGTCAGAGTAGCCTGGCGTTTTCATCACGGCGATGAGGTCACATGAGAACTCGAGTCAGAAATGCGCCAGGAGTTCCCGCATCTGTTCGGTAAGATATCTACTTAGTGCAAAATTTGAGGATGAATTTTTTTTAAAAGGATAATAATGTAATATCTGATCCATTTAAATAAATAAATAAATAAAGAATTAAATGTCTTTATTTAACACAACAACCTCAATTAACAAGCCCATTACCTAAACTATAAAAGGATTAAATGTTTAAAAACTTACTCTTATTCATTCATTTCTCTTCCTCACTCCTCTCTCTTTCTCCCTAAGGCATTTCATCCAGCAAGAAGGGGGCACTCCAGCAAGGTGTTGCATCAAGATTCATCTTTAATTCTGTATCCTTTAATCTTTAACTCCATTACTCATTTCCTCTTCCTCTATTGGCATGCTTCCTAGGTGGTGAACAATAAGGAGAAGTGATTATCGGTGGTCGGAAAGGTTCAAGCTAGGATCAATCACGAAATAAGGTGGGTGATACCGAAAATCTCCTGCATAACATGATTAGCAATTGCATAGAATTAGGGTTCTTCTTGTGGATTGTGTTATTAATTGATGAGAAGGAATGGAAATGTGATGATTGATTGTGCTTCTTGTTTGATGCATGTTTTGTGATTCCTATGACTATAGATGTGTTCTGTATTAGTCCTCCATGCTTAGATGATTGATTGTAGGCTCTAATTGTATTTTTGCATTGAAAATCGCTGTTATTGCAATTCTATTCGATTCTATTTTCATGCAGACCGGTCGACCGATCCTGTATATCGGTCGACCGGTGATGAGATTATCGATTGATCATTGGAGATCGGTGGACCGATCATTCCTCCCGAGCCTTGTATCGGTCGGCCGATCAGCCGATCGAAGCTCTTTTGCAGTCTAAGTGTTATCGATCAACCGACCTAGAGATATCGGTCGACCGGTGTTTAGAACTTGTTCACTGTGTTGTATGAAGACCAACCAGTCGACCGATCCAGAGATACCGATCCAGAGATATCGGTCGACCTGTGCCCGGAAATCGATCGATCGATCAGTGAAGACCGGTCGATCGATCCCTGATCAGATTGCATATTGATTGCTTATTTGATTTATATTCTTTCTTTGAATGTGATGTGTTACTCCTCACTGATTGGAATATTATGTGATTGAATCCTTAATCTTATTTTGATCTGTCCTATGATCCAATCCTGTCATGATTTACAAGTATGACAAAGTGATAAAGTGATTAAGTATGAAAGATGGAAATGTATATGAGAGTGGTGGTCAGAGCTTAAGTTGAGTGCTCATCATCTGGGTCAATCCCTTAGCCATGGTTTGATCTCTCATTGGCTGCACGAAGCTGTATTGATCGCTCTGACGTAAATCCTCCAAGTTAAAGGCACTCAAAGACACCTAATGTTAAGTGAAAGTAAGAGCACAAAGAGTATGGACAAGTGACATGAACACGATGAACAAAGCATGATTATTGATCCATCATGATCTTTGAAATCTTTTATGATTATAAGATTGACTCATGATCTCTATCTCTTTTGTCCATCGAATGATCTTATGCTCTCAAATCTGATCTTATTGCAAGTGATTACTAATTCTGTCTATTGCTATTTATTATTATGTATTGTGCACTTTATGGATCTCCACTAGGCTGTATAGCTTACGGGAGGACCTCCTCCTCTGTGTTGATTTTCACAGGGCCAGGTCAGTGATGGTGTCGAAATCGTGTGCCGCTACCAACGATGCTAAAACACATGAACCAAGAGATGACCTAGTTATCTTTATCTTCATTTTCCGTATTATGAGCTTGATGTAATTCAGATATTATGACTATCATGGACTTTGTAATATTTTGAGACTTCCGCTTTTATGATATTCCTATATTTCCTTTTTTGTTCCTATTATTGGCATGCCATTATTTTTAATTGAGATTTGATCAAGTTTTAGTCAATGTCATAGTATTTTTCGTAGCGCATTCGAATAGATCCTCGTCACGTAGCGTTGATCGATTAGGGGGCGTTACAAAAATAGTCTATTAAATAGTTGGTAATATGCTTTGGTTGATTAAGAGATTGTTTGGTTGTTGAATAAATGTTGGAATATTTTATTACTCTAACAATACAGCCAAACGAGATGTAAAATATGAATATATTGATCAAACTTTAAAAAAAATGTAAGACTACCTCAAAATGATTGAAATCGTCGTTTGTAATCCATAAGAAGAATATAATTATTTTTCAAAAGATAGAAGAATATATATATATATATATATATATATATATATTCTTTATTTTTTTTCCAATTCTTACAACCGTGTTTTATTTTTTAAAAATCAATCATATAGTATAGTAGAAATATTTTTTCTTATAATATAGGAAACCAACTATGCATAATAAAATATTTTTAAAATTTATTCTCTTCTAACTAAATAAGAAATAGAATAAAAAAATATATTTATTTTTTAAATACGCTATTACATTATTTTATTCTCTTCAATTTTATCCCACAAATGATCACCTATAGCTAACTTGTGTAACACACCATATCATTATTTTTTATGATAAAAGAATCATGTACAGTGCATTTTTTTTATCAAAGTAATTGTGTTTAAACAATTATATGAGTTCCATAAACTCGAATGACAGACACATCATAAACACTTAAAATTGCATACCAAAGAAATCTACTTGTAAAATAAACACTCTTTCAAAAAAATATTATAATAATATATAAGTAATAATAATATTATTATTATTAGAACAATTAAAAACATTTTTTATAAATTTATTATTATTGAAAATTATATAATATAACTAATCATATACTGTGATATTATTTAGAAGATCATTCTTATAACCTAGTAAAAGTAAAAGTTTAAAACAGACATTCCGCCATGATTTTTTGTAAGAAATACAATCACCCATCTCTTGTCGGTATCAAATATTTTAGAATATATATTTATTTTAATTAAATAATTATTTGTCACTTTCAAATAATATGTATCATTATTTATTTAAATATGAATTAATTAGAAGATCTTGAAATATGTTTGAATTGGATAGATGGAGAAATTAAATTTTAGATATTCTTTAATTTTTTAAGAATTTCATTAAATTAATTTAATGTGTATATTTTTTAAAAAAATATGATTATTTAAAAAGAATGATATGATATTTTTATGCTTTTAAAAAACATCACCCCGCTTTTATTTTCTATTAAACCACCCGGCCCTTCACTTGTTATTGCCATCAGAATGTGTTAGCATCTTTCCACCGAACACGGTTAAATAAGGACTTGTCAATTTATGACGTTTAAATTGGTATCTGATTACAAATAATTTTGATTAAAATTTTATTATTTTTAGTTCATCATTTTTAGTATATCAATGATTAATTTTCGTTGTCTTTTTCCATTCTAAAATAGTAACGTTTCAACAAAACAAGTAAAAAATAATATCACAGTATATTTCTTTAATGTGAAAAAATTTGCAAAAAAGGGGCCCCGGGGAGCGAAGACCAGAGTTGACCGCTCATGTGAACCACAAGACAAACCAAACCAAAATCTCAATGTCCTGAACGAATCGCCCTTCCACAGATTCCCCACACCATGTGACCCACCCACCGTCCGGCCCTCCATCATCACCTTCCGAGAATTCACAAGAACAGAGGAACATGCATTGAATCAAAACCCCCTAAATATGATTGATGACTTCCCCTATCATAACAAAACTTGTAGCAATCTCACGCTACGAATCACAAGAAGAAGAAGAAGAAGAAAATCTCGAGTAAATAAAGCTAAAAAATATGGGTGAAAGTTTTTAATTCGTAACAATCGTCAAATAAGTAGACAAGATTGGTACGTCGGGAACAGAAACCAAATCCCTAAAAATTTTGTTCACAAATCCTTTCTTGACGCTAATCGAACATGAAAACAGGAGCCGCGAGGTCGAAAGCGGGTCCGCCGTCACCGATGTGCGGTCACGAGCGTCTCAATAAACCTCAATCCGTCGAATCTCGGCGCAAATTTCTCCTCCCCGGCCCTCCTCGAAGATGATTTGGGCGGAACGCCGTGAGATTCCTAAACCACGAAATGGAATAGAGGTCAGGAGATCGTTTTTCCTCATGAATAGATCAAAATCGCAGAAGTAGAGAGAGATAGAGATAGAGATAGAGAGAGAGAGAGAGAGAGAGAGAGAAGTACCGATGAAGACGATGATGAGTAAGCGGCGGAAGCGGAGTGGTTGTCGTCGTCGGAGTTGAATGCGACAACAGAGGAGGCGGCGGCGGCGGCCAGGGAAGCGGCGAGGACACCGACTTTGTTCATCTCCGGCACCTGCGAGGCGGGATCACGGTAATAGCTGGAATCCTCGTCTGGTTTGTCAATACACCGCCTCCGTTGTCGTCGTGGTGCTAGACGTCGTGTCCCTTCTCTCTCTCCAATTTATAGCGTTGCGTTGGGGCTTCCCGTTCCTTTTCGTGCGAGCTCCGTAGGCTGATTAAAAACCGGATTTGATTGGGGCGCTTGAGTTCCGTGTAATGGTTGGCAACATGACAGTGGACCATTGATTTCTCGACACGTGTAAGCGGCAACATGTGGTCCAAACGTTGCGCTACGCTTCGACGCCGTTCGTCGCAGCTGCTGACGCCGAAATATTGCTGGCACGAACGCACGGCGCGTGCGACTCAGTAATTAATTTATTAATTAATTGAACCGCATTAATCACTTTCCTATTATGGTTTAATTTTAGTGGGGGAGGTTGTAATAGAAAAAAAAACCTTAAATCTAAAAGCTCGATTGCATCAAATTTCGAAAATAAGTTGCAAGCCTCTTCTGATTAAAATGATATATCATGTTTCCTATTTTATATCTCTTTATATAATAGCAAATTACTTTAATTCACAAATTAACTACAACAAAAAAAAATACATACTTAAATAACAATGTCAGGTAAAATTAATCGGTTAACAATTTAATAATTATTTATTAACACGGTGTGAGATTTATTAGTATCGTTTTCAAATGATATAATTATTAATCAAACAAATTAAAATATAGGGTTCGACAAACTAAACAATAATATAATATTTATATTTCTGAAGAGAAAACACATCCATAAATCATTGAGATATTTTGTGCCCTCAACTAATCAGAATCGAGTTGCACGCGTTAAATGTGGCTCGCGTTATTCGAACAATGAAATATTTTCCTTTTAGGGGCATAATTATTGCTGTGAACATTTTGTATGGTTCCATTTTAATTTAATTATTCGTGAGGAGGGAAAAAAATGAAGCGTGGTGCGAGTTCAACGATGGTGGCTCGCGATCCTTCTTTTGCTGGAGGTCGAATGGTCGACGTTAAACGAATGGTGACCCCACGGCCCACACTAAGATTTTTCTTTTTTATTATTTACTGCTTGGTTAAATTTTAATCATTTTAAGCTCATATTTCTCTATATATTAAAAAAAGAAAAGACGAGAAAATGGGAAAAAAGTAGCTTTCGCCTTGGAATTTACTGCTCCGCGATGCTAATCAAAAGCATCAAATCATCCATTATTATACATATTAAATATAGGAGAGAGAAAAAAATTGTGAAGTGACATTTCTGATTTTTGACATTTGAATTTGAGGTTGAGGTGGGGTCCGTTTTCTTGGTGACGAGTTTAATTACGTGATGGTGATGGCGACTCCAACGGGAAGACGACACGTTAAGCACACGGACGGTCCTTTGCAATCTTTTTTCCCCTCGATAGTATTTGATAGATTTGATATTTGCAAGAAGTGGCTGGGGTTGAAGCTTGAAAGTGGTAGGCGTCGGATCGATTTCGATAAAAGAAATTAAAACTATAAAATTTATCTATTTTTTTTAGAAAAGTAAAATAATTTTTTAAGGAGTCAATTTTTTCAAATATTTTTTTCAGATCCCTATTTCAATAAAATAATATTTTTATAACAATATAAACAAAGTAAGATTAATATAAATATATTAATTTTTATAACTAAATATATGATATAGTACAAGAACTATTAAAATTTTAGTTCCATAGATAAGAAACATAAAAATATTATATTAATAATAAAAAAGTTTACTTATGAATTAATTATATAAATAAAATGAACTTCATATACTATTATAATTTTTTTGGATAGGTTCCTAACATTAGCGGGTCAGTTTCGTTTTATTAAAAAATTGACCTAAATAATATTTAGTTTCCTAATTTTCATTTTTTTATTGAATTTTTTTGGGATGGAGTAAATTTTTCATAGTAGTCAATTTTTTTCTTACACTCCTAACGAAAGTTAATAATAATAATAATAATAATAATAATAATAATAATAATAATAATAATAATAATAATAATAATAATAATAATGACAATGGTGATGCAATTCGAGATTATTTTTTTGTGTTTTGAATTTACTAAAGATTTTTTATGTTCAAAACTATAAACATTTGATTAATCCAGAGTTGGGAGAAAAGTAATAAATATGCATTTTTTTAACTAAAGTGATTATTTATAAAATTAGACCTAAAATTACTAGCACTCAATGAACCACTTAAACATAATCCCACTAGTTGACTATGTTAACCAATTTAGTTGGAGAGCATATTTCTTTAACCAATACGACCTCTTCATTGAAATTGAGTTTTTTTGCTTTCCAGTCGTGGATCGAAATAAATGAATGAGATGATATCTTTCTTAAAGTCGTGGTCTAAGTGATGAGTCATCTGCATGAGACATTCCCTCTCGTGATTTTGATCACATAAACTTCATGGCAAGCAAAGCACTGAGTAGCAACATGTTGCCGGGAACATAAACAAGAAGTCAACATTTAGTACTTTTTATTACATAAATTGTTAGATTCTATTGGGTGAATGACTCGACTTTGACTTCTTTTTTCCTATTGTGCTTGGAGGAACGTGAGTGGGGTGGAGATTAGTCCATAATCCTCTTTTGTCTTGGCGGTGCTTGCTATGGAGAGAGGAGTATGAGATATTCCCAATCTTTGAATCCTTATGGGACTTCAAGATGTTATGAAACTTTAGATCACTTCTTTAGAGATATTTCGATCTTTGAGATCTTGTGATGCCTACGGATCCGGCAGTTTGAATTCCTGTGGTGCTTGTAGATCTGATGAACTTTGAGACTCGATGAACACCTGTTGGAGAGAGATTTCATATCATTGGAGGGGACTCAACTTTGCATCGGCCCTAGATTTTTTGCTCTTGTTGAACCGAATGGGTGGTATTTTTTTCAATCGAACTTGTTGAACCATCCCATGAACTCCCGCCTATCGACTCTTTGATCCCAATCGTTCATTTTTATTTGATGGTCGTGATGCTATAATCGTAGGGTGCATATAAAGATGTGTGTCTAGGCTCTAATATTCTTCTATTATCATATTGAAGATCACATAAGTAATTAACATTGTGCTAAATGACTTAAATATTTAGTTCTTTGTTACAAATTTGGTGGTGGTCTAATAATCCTAATTTCCACTATTAGAATCGTGTTATTTGGTTAGAAAAATATCATTTTATCAATCATGACTTATATACCAAATATTTCAAGTGTTGTTCTTGTATGAAAATCCTTTGATTTTTTTCATTTATGCTTTATAAATTATGATTTGATTTGGAAATCAAATCTATGTTAATAGGTAAGTGAGTGAAAATGACGGTGGCAGATATAAAGATCTCAAAGTTTTTTATATGTCCTTTTTCTCCCCTTTTAGGTGTTTACCAATATTTTGTGGAATGATCTCAAAGATGAATCATGACTTTTTTTAAGAAACTGAGCTTCATTATGATAAGTTTAATATGTCATTACACAAAATCTAGGCAAGGCTTGAAGGAGGATGATCATCCCAAAAATACTCGTCATGTTGACCATCAAAAGATACAAAAAAGTTCGCCGCCAAGTTATTAACAAGTGGGGGGTGCAAAAGACAATGTTTGTAGGAGCAAGGTTGCGCAATAACACCACGAAGACGCCAAGGACAAGGATGTTGCTGGGTAATGATGCGAACAATGAGCTGTGAATCTGTCTTAGTGTAGATGTGCATAAATTCATGGGAAGCACATTAGGCGGAGTCCCATAAGCAAAGCCCATGCTTCATAATGCAATGCCATGAGCAGGGAGTAACTTTTGCGTCCTCCTCCGGGACTCGCCCAACATTTGTGTAATGTAACTTTTGCTTCAACGTAATGGAATTTAATTTTCCAAAAAAAAAAGAATGCAATGGCTGACTGAAAATTGCAACACACGGCCCTGCAAAACAAAAAAAATACTAGTATTAGATCGTAGTATGAATTCATATCTCCCAATTCCACCAACTTGAGTAAATGAGCCGTCATAATTGAGCAAAATATAATTCTGAGGAGAGGGCTCCCACCGGATCCGTAATGAATCTTGGGGACAAGTTGTCTCAAGGGCATGGGTATGCGATGTAGCAAGTTCGTGAAAACAAGCCAGTGCCTTTTTCCAGAACATGTTGACGATTACACGCTTGGACCGAAAATGAATGTCATTGCGTAGGTTTCGGATACCAAAAGATAAAAAGTAAATATGGACTTAAGGTTGTCATTGGACTGATGATCCAAATCGCGTCCCTCCTGAACCCAAGAGTTGGATGGCCAAAATGTAAGATACTAAAATTTGAAATGAAATTTTTGCTTAAAAAGATTCTAAAGTTGATGTGCCACATGACATGAGAAAAAAATGGTTTCAAGAGCAAGGACACAATAGGAACATGCTGAATCACAGAGGGGTCAAAACTATGTATGAAATTTAGAGTAGGGAGGTGATCTTGGAGAAGTTTTTATAGAAAGAAATGAATTTTAGAGGGAACCCGAATGTGCCCAATTTTTTATCAAAACAACCATCCAGCCGAACGGCAAAGTCTGTCTACTCACAAAATTGTACACCGCTCTAGCAGATGGGAATCCATTATTATCCGTCATCCAAACTCATGCATCATCATAGACAAAAAAAAAGAATATAAATTGAGAATAGAAGATAGGTGTTCCAACATTAATTGATAGTTAAGTCAAAACATGTTGGAACCGTTGTAGAAATTGTGAAATATTAGGATTTAGGATCACGGGTTGAGAGTTGAGACAACGGAGAGAGAGAGTTTCGTGTTCGTGCGTCGGTTGCTCTGCTACCAGAAAGGTAAACTCACAGGACATGAATTTGGTGCACTGGAGGAAAAAAAAATAGTATGTTAGCGGACAATGAATCGGGGCGAGTTGGATTTAGTACATGTCCAAACTCCGAAGGCTTGCGACTTTTTTGTGTTTGATGCCTGCATCCATCTCCACTCTGATGCGGTGTGACAAGTCGCTCAGATCAAAAAAAAGAAGAAAAAAGAGATGAGTCACGGAGCACGAATCTACCACAAAAAATATGTTGTTTTCAAAAGGACCATAGCATACACAAAAAAAATTAAAATTGGCATATTGCGAACGCTAAATACATTATTTCACAATAAGAAATTATAGAAGAGGAAAAAAATGTGTGTCCTTAACTTTCTTCACTATTAATTCCTCAATTTTCAACTTATAAATTTATAACAAAAATCTTCTTAACGGGGGAGAATTAAATGGTGACATGACAACTTAATTGAAATGAAATATAACAGATTTTATTAAAATAATATATAAGTATTATTTTGAAAATATACAAAAAATTAAAAAGAGAGAGTGATCTTCCTCTTTTTCTATTTTTATAATTTATTTATAAATAAATCGTTATATAGTATCTATTTATTAGTGCACATAGAATGGTGAGTATATTAAGTTTCTTTTTATTAAAATGCTAAATTGGCTTACTCTAAAATAAATAAAATATATTTATCAAATACCATGTCACGTCAACATCATTGCTGCGTTTCCCTTCTCTCTTTATTTTTAATATATTTATATTTTGTTTTTAAATAAATAATAATATATTATTTTGATAAATATATTTTACTTCATTTCAACCCAACATATAAATAATTTCAACATCCTTTTGCCTCCTCTATCTTCTTATTTTTATTTTTAAATAAATAACTATATATTATTTTATTTAAGTTCAACTTAAATAACTTAATCAATAAATTGATCTGAAAATTTGTTATTGCAATTACACGAATTTCTTGTTACAAATTTACAAGTTGGGAAACGGATTTATTATAAAATAAAATTTGAAAATTAAAATAGAATTGAATGAAAATTGAGAAATTAATGATGAAAATTACTCTATAATGCATATTCTTCCGTTTGATATTTCTAATGTAAAAAATCTCTTAAATTAAAAGCTTACTTTTGACGGTATGTCAAAAAGAAAACTATTATAAGTTCAAACATCGAACTTTCATGTCATGTTGATCTCCAAAATAGGAATCTTTGGACAATTCGCTAGTACAAGAATAACATGACATACATGTCGGAACAAGATCTAATGTTTTGTCAAGCGGATTGGGCCAATCACTGGAATTGAAGAACATTTTTTTGTTTAAATTAGGGGTTTGAGAAATATATCACACCTTTAAAAAATAAAATAATTTGAAGTGTCGATAAATCTTTGGGTGATACATTAATAAATCAAGATACATCTATTTTCAGGCTCTTAATGTTAACTATTAATGTATAGCACCCTTCCATAAAAGAAACAAGAGCGTCACCCAAAATGAAATTATTTTGCATAAGTTAATATCATTCTTTTATATTTTCATTATTATTTGATATAGTTTTGGTGTTAAGTTCATACTTTAGTTATAATGGTGAATGATTTATGTTAAGATTACAAATATAAAAATATTATTTCATCTAATTTTCAAATGATGTCAGAACCAAAAGATATTGGCTTCAACTTTAAGTACAGTTGCAGCGTATCTATTTTCACGTAAATTTTTAAAATATTATTGTAATAAATAATGTAGTAAATCTTCCATAATATCACTGAAAGAGGTTTTTTCTTCTTTACTTATAGGATAATTTTATTAGTTTAAAAATCCCTAAAAAAATATATATTGATTGTTTTGGACTAAAAAATGGTAGCAATCACACACTAAACACAATAATGATAACAATGATAAAATATTTCAACAAATAATGTAATATTCTGAAATAAATTAGAAATATATTATATAATGTATTCCATTTTCAAATATTACATATGAAGATTCATAGTGCATCAATTTGTCTTTTACTAGTCGAAACATGATCCACATTAATTTCATCTCATCTCCAATACCTTTTATTTGAATAATCCACATCCACATCCACATAAATTAATTATTTCTATGCAGAACTAAGTATGAGAACTAGAATTTTTTTAAAAGTACTATGAAAGTTAAGCTTCTCACAGTTCGACTTGATTTCTTTGATCTATCCCAATTTAATGTTGTTTTGTGTCTTTTTGCTAATTTGTTATTACTTTTAAAAAGATGTAAATTTCCACCAATTAAAGAAGATTTGAAATGTAATGACACCAGGTGTAATATCAAAATAGTATCATTGAATAGTTCTACATGAACAAAACACAAAGATGGTCATGAGTTTATGCGTAACTACTCTCTTCACATATAAAGACACGTTTTAAATTCGTACGGCCGAAAGTTCAAAACGAACAATATCTTTATTGAACCGGGGGTATTACAGAATGGTAATAGTGCCAACCTCGCGTGTTCACTTGAGTCATATGAAAAATATGACCATGACCAACACAGACCCCGCTCAACGAGGACGTTGAGCTTTTTATGGGAGGAAAGATTGTAATGACCTGAGGTCTAAGGATGGTCTCATTAAATAGTCACACACGAACTCTACCCAACGAGGACGTTGAGTCTTTTATGAGTGAAAGATTGTAATAATCTGAGGTCTAAGGACCATGATGGTCTCATTGAATAGTTAACACATGGGCAAAATACGGAGGTGATCACAAGCTTATATACAGTTATCCCTTCATCTATCAATACACATTTTAATTTCGCGCGAACCAAAAATACAAATTGAATAATATCTTAGTTGAGCCGAGGATATTACATGAAATGTCCGAGTACAAAGGAGATCTAGAGATGGATCTAAAAATGCATGCTTAGTCTGAAATTTCTAACTTGCTTATTATTAAACAATAATCTAACAAAACCTTATGACCATAGGGGAATAAAACAAAGATAATGATGTCTTATTTTCACTTTTTAAATCAAATAAGAAAGTCAAAAGTTTGAACACTATGACATGTAGTCTTTGGATCAAAATATGGTTTTGGTGTATTTACAAATGAAACACGAATAAGGTGTCCCCATGGGAACAACCAAGCAATTGAATTCACAATATTAACTTAGTTTGGTTGTTTTGAATATGTGTATTATGAAAAAATATGAATGATTAAGTAGTATAAATAATGTAATATAAACTAAAAGTTTCAATTAAATATTTAATTTCTCATTTATCTATCATATAAAAATGAAAATATGGTAAGGAAAATAATAGGGATGAAAGTAGTTCGGTCCGAATTTTTGATATACAAAAATGAATTGTTACTTTTTGGGTCATTCTAAAATTATTTTAAAAATCATTCTAAAATTAAAAAAAATCATTCTAAAATTATTTTAAAAAAATAAAAATCACCCTCTAACGGCTCGATTTTTTCGAATAATTTTTTCGGACCCTACTTTTATATAATTATAATTTAAAAATATATTTAATATCCTAAAATTAATATAAAAATATTTAATTTTATATTAAATATAAAATATACTACTAAAATTTTAAGTTATTAAATTAGAGTTTGATAATGTGATAGAAAAGTATGAAATTTTATAAAAAGATATTTTATCTATAATAAAATAATTAATAATATATGTATTAATTATATAAATAAAAAATAGACTCCACGGGCCCTTATGATTTTTTTGGGTGAGGCCCTAATTTTAACGGATGGTCTAAATCTTATTAGGGCTCCTAATTTTTAATTTTTTTTTACTCGATTCTTTTTGGAATTGGTCGGGTTTTTCTTACACCCCTATAAAACAACCGTTGTCTTTATTTTTTTCAACTTCAATTCTCAAGCACTTGACAATCTCTGACAAAAATATTTGTTTTGTCTTATATTTATTGCTTTACCAACATTGCTCATGTTTTTTCAAAAAGAATAAGATGGCCTTATTCGTGTGAATAATTCTAAACACCCTTTCTATGTAGAAAAAATGACACTTTCTTTCAAAGTTCCTCCCACCTGACATTAATGTCTTTTTTTTTTCTCTCCTTACCATATTTAATCAAATTCCCATATGCTTATCAACTATCAAGGACAGAATAGCACTCTAACTATTTTTTATTATAATAATCCTTATGATTAATCATTCTTATTCTTTGAATCCACAGCCAAATATTTTTGCTGTCCTGGTAAATATAATCAATCTCATTTTCTTGTCTTTTGTAACAAAGGTTGTTTTTTTATCCCACGCCGCCATTGATTGCAAGAATAAAGGAAAATGTGAGAATATATTGTTCATAATTTACGTAATAACAAAATTATTCATAATAGATTAACAACCTGAAGAATATTTTCATAATAAAAATATGATGAAGACCAAACGGGCATAGTAATCTTGTTCCCATCTTTTAACACATCACATCCCAAAAAAACTCACAAGAATGACTGGACATATATTTCTATGGCACCCTACATAAATGCATGAAAAGAGAAATATTATCACCGGAACACCAAATCTTATTCCATATTTAGGAAAGACAAATGCCCTACAACATGAAGAACTATTATTTCATGTGTGGGCAGACCTACAAAAGGGTTGAACTCATTAACTTCTTATGGTTACCTTTGTTAATTACGAGTAATTATATCTTTGTAATGTATTATAAATATGAGTTCAATTTTGGTGTTTCTTATCCCACCTTGTTCTCTATTTTTTACACCATCAGATCTTCAACCAATAATTCATAATTGAATCTCTCAAATAATTTATCATTATTGGATGAAGATTTGATGGTAAAAATGATAAGAAATAAAGTGAGGTAGGAACACCTGAATTTTTTACTATAAATATTTTGCAACTAAAGTATATAGAATTTCTTTATTTTCAAATATTATACATTATTTTTAAAAAAAAATATTTGTGCTACCTTTTTAAACGGTAGTATCACACCCATTAATTACCATTCAATTTATAATAAACAATGGATCACAATAATTATTTATTTGATGAATTCATCATTTCTCGTAAATCAAACAATGATTAATAAGCGTATGATAATACTACTACCCCTCTTAAAGGGAGTTAACACAAATAGTAAGTCATATTTTATTGATAATCTATTTTGCTCTCTTTTATTATATTCTTCATTTTTACTTTATGTCTTGTTTAGTTTGTTTGCTTTTTAATTCTAAATGATCTTGGGCAATTCTTATTTTTTAAATTTTTTAAACCAAAATTTTCCTATATAATAAGAAAACGTTCACACCATCTTGATTTTTATTTATTTATCAACATATTTTTCTAACTATATAGTACTTTTATATTGATTATTTTTAGTCTTACTCACTAGTTAACTAATGAATATAATCCATATGAAAAATAAAACAATAGGACACATAGTATACATTTTTATTACTTTATAAATATAACTTTATAATTTGTTGTAACACCCCCAAATTTCACCTTCCTCACATGTGACAATTAAGTTAGTTTGAGCCGACATTGCCTTTACATATAACTCTTCTTGGACTCTTATAATCCAAATAATAACTACTTTTGTAAGAATGAGGAAGTTGACTACATAATAATAATAATAATAATAATAATAATAATAATAATAATAATAATAATAATAATAATAATAATAATAATAATAATAATAATAATAATAATAATAATAATAATAATAATAATAATAATAATAATAATAATAATAATGGTGTGAAAGCTATCAAATCTTCTATTTTGAAAAGTCCTCTAACTATGGCATATTATTAAACATCTATAAAGTAAGAGTGACAACAATGTGAACAAATAACAATTCTAAAGACAAACTCCCATTGTGCAACTATATCACAAACTTTGCTGTTGCACACATCTTCATCTCTAACTTCAATTACCTATGGAGTTCAAACATAGGGACATGGAATATCCGTAAGCAATTACGCTCGATTCATGTGATAATACAATTGGATTAAATAACTTAAATAGAAGTAAAATCAACATTTAAATCAAAATCATATAACAAATCATAACATTTCTATACTTTACTTTTCATTTCATTTCTATTCTTTGCTATATTTTTCCATTCTTCACTATACTATCCAATTCTTTCTTTTCTCAACAATTCTTCTTCGAGTGTTCCACTACATCTTTTACTTTAACAATTCTTATGAACTTCTATATTTGTTATCCTAGGCGAGCTCAACTTATTTTATTATGGATCAAAATGGCACTTTCATGTTACTATAAAAATGAGTCAAGTGGATGAAACCAGGACTTCGTGAGCATTTACTTACTAACAAAAGACTTGAACTTCACAAATCCACTCAAATAGGACTACAATGATCCCCTTTCTTTAAAATCGTCACAGTGAGACTATTAATACCCACTTACGTTGTTGTGGTGGAACTATTAATACCCACTTGTTGGCGTATAACAATCAATTCCTCTAGAACTTGGGCTAGGTATATTGGAACTCGGACTGGGTTTCACATGTTGGAAATTGAGGCCGATGCGTGACTTCAAACAAGTAAATTGGGTCGGATTCCTATAAACTCAGGCCGGGCACAAACTAAATCCGGGACGGCTTGAGCCAAAGTGCCTTGAGTGTCATCCATCATTGATGAACCTAGGTTGGGTGCACCCAACTCGAGCTGAGTTCCCATACATCGGAACGTTTGAAACTCTGACATTATTTTCTAATCAATCTTCACATGCTTTTGACATGAAATAAAATGAAATCTATTCTTGGATCATCAGAGAAATTAAACTATAATTTAATCATCTTTTATCTTATTTATTCTATCAAAATATTGCATACAAAATGAACTCGAATCTACATGTACCTCTCCATGCAGAATTGTCTAGAATCCTAACTTTTTTTTATTTTCTAGATGTTCGGTGTCCTTTGATAAATGGTACATCCAAAGATTAGATGAGTGGCCGGAACACTCGCGCATGTGCACCTAGGAAGAAGAAAATGTAATTCAAAGATGGAGAAAAACTCAAGTGAAGGAGAAAAGAAATATGCATTGCATGAGACCTTTCGGTCCTATTTATAAGGATAAATTTTCCTCAAATTATAATCTAACTAGAACACCCCCGAACACAGCTTACAACTTTCATCGTACTACTCATAATCATACTTCTTATTTATAATTCATCTTTTATTTTTCATGAACTTTCATATTGAATAAATAATTAATAATAATATTTCTTGATTTTTGGAATTAAAATAATAAACTAATATTATTTTATTTTCTGACTTCTAATTTCAACCTAGAGTCCTAATTCAATTCTTTAATGAACTTTATCACTATAACTCTCCTAACTATAATTATTTCTTAATTTTCGGAATTAAATAATTAACTATTATTCTTAAATTTTAATTTTCATAATATATTATTATTTTATCTCCAACATATTTTTTTAACATAAAACTCTTATTAGGAGTCTTTTTTACCATAGACTTATAGTTACATTCAATTTCAATTTTGAATCTCTAGTCTCATTATTATTTCAACTTCTAATTTAATTAGGAATCATCTTTTTCTATCCCTTATCTAATAACACTTTTATTCTAATTCAAACATTTTTTTATGTTGTCTTTTCTTCATGTCTTATTCTTTCTCTAACTAATTTTTATTTCTTTCAAACTTTATCTTTCTTCGACAAATACTAAATTCCTAATTTACTTTAATTATGAAATTTATTTTTAATTTGAAAATTTTGGGATGTTACATTTGCACCCATTGGTTATGGTCCTAGATTTGTCCTGAATGAATATACATAAACTTTTCAACCAAAGAAAGCTTATAAATTTTGCTAGGATATTAAACTTTCTTTTCCAACATTTCGTTGAAATTTGAAAGTCTTACGAAGGACATAATTAAGGATGTCTTTATTAGGAGTATTAATATTTATGAGAGAAGAATTATTATTCAAGTAGGTTAATGATTATTTATCTTTTTAAAAATAAGAAAAATTATATATTTGAATGGGACGTGAACAAGATATATAGAAATGAGTAGTGACTTAGATAAAAGTATAAAGAATAATTATTAATGACGCTAGGAACAATAGTTAATCTTATCCTTTTGAGATTTTTATGTGTAATTATTACTTCCACTAAATAGTTAATCCATCCTATTTTTTAAAATTATTTCATGTATAAAACTTTTATTCTTATATTCTCCTTCTTTCAAACAACTCCTAAAATTTTACTAACAAGAGTCAAAACTCAGACGCTTCTAGTTGAGTGGTTCTTGGGGACATGCTGTTGTGATTTTTCTTATTCGATTATCATTAAGACATAATAAGATTATAAAGAGTTGGCATAGTCCGAATTAGAATTTAAATGAGTTGTTTGATATTGATGTTCTTGTTCCTAGGATAAGAAATTTTTTTAGTTCATTATTATGTTCTGACAGAAACCCCTTGTTCTTGGGAGGAGCCGAAACTCATTTGTTCCTACTTTTTCTTTATCCCAACTTTTAATGATGTGGGTTCCACTGAAGCAAAATAAAACCATTTGATAAAAAAATGTGGAGTTAAGAGAACTGTTCCAACGGTTGTTGATATTAATGGATCCCTAGAATAAGAACATTATTGTATAAGAATAAATTTGTTATTTGTACTTTTGTTGTTTTGCATATATGTTTTGCTTATGAGTTAGAACATTTTTTCATAAATGAGTGCATTTGACATGCTAATCCTTGTTCTTGTTTGGATGCATAGGCTAGAACAAAATGTTAGTTTTTATATTATTGTGATACCAAATAGTCCTATGATGATAAAAGAATAATATTCATATCACATATTTATTTGTGATAATTTGAACTTGTTATAGTTAGTAATGTAGTGGAAGTTTATTCTATAATTTAATTATATTGATAATGTAATATTTTCAAATAATTTTAAAAAATGAGATAAATGTCTTGATTTAAGTTATTTTCGGGATCGATTGTGATTGCACTGAGATTGAGACTAGAACTAGTGCTCTCCTTTTTTATGTATATAAAACCTGAGTCTTAATTAATTAATTATGGCAAATCCTTGAGATGCCTTCCTCTAATTTGTTCAAAACTTAAACTCTCACAGTACATGCAAATAAATATACTTACAAAATATCAACATATTGAATTCAATATCTCACACCAAAGCATAAAGATGATTGATTGTTGTATAATATTTATTTATCAACGTCATCAAAATAATCATTATATATAATCCTAAATTCCTAACTAAAAACTAGGAAAGCACACACTAATAAGGATTAAAACTAAGAACTAGTACTCTTGCCCTTGGACTTATTTGCCTTTATGCTACTAAATATAAATATATCACAAAGCTCAATATTATTAAAAAGTGGCTGAGTCAAACGTTTGACCCTATACAAACGCTGTTCAAACGGAAAAAGAACCATTCTTCTAGAAGAAGGTTCGACTTGGCGATGAGGACTCTTACATATGTGGAGTGGGCCTATTCGGCTATTTGGGCCAACCGATGATGGAGGCTCAATAATTTCTCTAGCAATGGTGCTCGGACTCCGTATCTGGATTCAATCGTGGCATGGGCCGCTTAAACTCATCTTTTAGATGACGATGGACCTTGTTTAATATTTCGTCCGTTTTCATGACGAAACTAATAAATTTGGTTTTAATTTTCATTTAGGTTATTATTAATATAAAGATGATGATGTTTTAACTACACATTTAATGATAGATAATATGGTTATTGAGTGATTTCTTATAAGAATTATATATTTCCAAATTTTCCACTTCATTTATGCGATATTTATTTTATCAATGATATCTGCCGATCAGTCGAATGGTCAGTCTACAAAAGAAACTATTACAATAATTATATGCCGCTGAAGTATGTCTTCATATTTTGATCATTCGTACGTAGAAATTGGAAAAAAATATAATAATAATATTTATAATTTTTTTATGACATTGTTGAGTAACACTGTACACATCTTTAATATATAATTATTAATAATTATGAGTTGGCAGACTATATGTATTGTAAGCTAAAATCATGAATATTTTCTGGGTTAAAAGGAGTGCAATGCACACGCCACTTCCAATATACTCATTTTTTTACTATTTCAACAGCAATATTTAATATGAAAAACTTATAATGCCATGAATTATCTATAATTTTTTCTCAAATTAACGGTCATGATATATCCAATATGATAAGCAGGATGGCAAAAAATTATACCACAACAACTAATTGATTCATTTAGACAATAAGTTTTCACATAGAAATCGATTAATTGTATAAATATCAATTTAACCCATGCATCCACCTCGACCGTCGGCAACAGTAGGTGCGCTGACGTGGTGGGGCCGCGTGAGCTGGCAGTTGCCACAAGTGGTGGGGCCTCCTCTGAAGCCAATGACGTTGCATGGTAGGTCGGTGCAGCTTTTTGTGATGGTGCAAACATGTGGCCCATATTTCTTTTAAGAGAGAAAATTAACGTCTGCGGCACGCCCATGGGCCCTCTTCTGGCCCCCAATAGTTACTGGACACCTGTTTCTTTCTCATGGTTCTTCCTCATGATACTTATTTTCTTTATGTTACCTTTTCCTGTGTTATATATTCTCTCTCTCTCTTTAACCAGATTCTTCTTGTTCTCGCAAAAAACGTCATCATGCCCATGACCAACTCCTGGACTTTGGTAACATGGCATCCAATGTAAGAGCACCTTTTCACTTTTTTAGTTCCCTGCCCTGATATGTAAATAGTTGTATGTTTAGAGAAAAAAAGTAGACATGTTCCATTTTCCACATATCTTTCTTCTTCTTCTTCTTCTTCTTCTTCTTCTTCTTCTTCTTCTTCTTCTTCTTCTTCTTCTTCTTCTTCTTCTTCTTCTTCTTCTTCTTCTTCTTCTTCTTCTTCTTCTTCTTCTTCTTCTTCTTCTTCTTCTTCTTCTTCTTCTTCTTCTTCTTCTTCTTCTTCTTCTTCTTCTTCTTCTTCTTCTTCTTCTTCTTCTTCTTCTCACCACCATCCTAGATATTAATTCCTACCGAGATGTAGAACATTAAGAGCTAATCTCTCCGCAGATGATATCTTAATGAAAACGTTGAATATGAGTAGATTAATTAAAAGTGTAAGATTTTACTGTCTTGCTTTATAATCATATAGATTCTTTTTTTTTGACGGAGATCACATTCGGAATGGTAAGAATAATTGAGATTTTGGCATTCTTTGTTTAAAAACAAGATCACAAATGGCCATGGGAACATGTGTCACTCGACTAGTGGATAAAAAATTGGTGGAGCAACAGCTGAACAAGGAAAGAAAAAAAAATCATATGTATATGGGATTAATGCATCCTATGAACAACTCCTGGACATTGGCAACATGACATCCAATATGCAAGAGCACATTTTTAGTCCCCTTCCTAAATAGTTGTTGGGCGATCAAATAGGGAATATTTGGAGAAAAAAGAACACGTTCGATTTCCCACCCATTTCGTTCTTCTTTCTTCGTCTTCTTTTCTTTTTCTTATCACCACTATCCTAGATATTAATTCCTACCGGGAAATAGATCACTAAAATCGAATCTCTCCTCAGATGATTAAAAGCTTGAACATGAGTACATATTTAAAGTGTAAGATTTTACTATCTTGCTATATATATAATTTTATAGATCTTTCTTAGATCGAGGTCACATACATAATGGTAAGAATAATTGAAATTTTGACAATCTTGTTTAAAAGTGAGACCACAAATAGCCGTGGCAACATGTGTCACTCGACTAGCTAAACAAGGAAAGAAAAAAACGCATATATATATATATATATATATATATATATATATATATATATAGCTGGCGAAGGGACCATATGTAACGTTGAAGGTTGCATGGCGTTTCCTGCATGGAGTTTAATGAAGAAATGCACGCATGCACCACGTTGGGCTCCACGACGCTGCAGCGACACTGGTCCGGTCGTCGCCCTCGCTGGTGGAACAGGGGCAAACACAACATTGCTACTGATTCATCCAGCCTTAAATTATTGCAAACCGTGCATGCAGTTTGAACAGATCGACCCCGCAGCAGTAAGAAAAAAAAGAAAGAAAGACGAAACACAAAAGAGAACAAAAAGAAGAGCAAGAGCATAAGATCTCAAGATATGGTTTCCCGTCCACAGGACACGCATCTATAATTTGTACGATGAGGATCCACAAGGGAGCGAGTTCGCATACGCTCTCATGGATCAAGACAAAACTCTGCAGCTTCGGAAATTAGTGTTCGACGTAATGCCACCGAGAAAAAAAAAGAAGGAAAAAAGGTGTCATTGCATCTCTCAGATCTCTGCGACCTATATCTTGTTTAGCTTGGCCCAGAGGCTTCGGCCTGTTCCTGCTGACATCCTTACGCGCACTCTGCTGGCGCCACTGCCATCTGTTCGACATTAACGATTCAGAATTGTTTGTCAGACAAGTCAAGACGACCGTGGCTTCGACTTGCCATTAGATCTTTTTTTTCTTTCTTTTTTGCGTGAACAGTTCTTAAAGTTTAGAATCATGTTTTGGAGTGTTAAGAAGAGAACAGTTCTTAAAGTTTAATTCTCATTTTATTCAGTTTTTGGCGCACTAACTCGGTAAGCTGTTCTTTTACCTTAGTTTTTTTTTTGTGTGTGTAAAATTCAATTCTTATATCCCTTTTTTTCTCATTTAGACTTACAAATATTCAAAACTATTAGTTACGTTATGTTTTCATAAATCAAACTAGATTAGTACATTCTATGAAAAATAGAACACAACTGATCTATTATTTTCAATTGGCAATTTATTGTCATAATTAGTTGAACAAACTTTATTTCTGATAAAAAAAAAGATGGGTATAAATGCATTTCTTTATTTACTTTTCGTTATAAAATGAAAATGGTTTAATTGCACTATAATAACATTTTTCGAAAGAAAAATAATGCCGAAAGATGATCCGTGTATCTAAAATTCATTAATGTTAAGTCTAGCTAAGTCGGAAACTAGTACGTCTTAAAAGTTAAATACGACTCAAAATGATGTCAACATTTGTACATACTTTGTTTGTAAGGGGGGACCTAAGATAGAAAAAAAAAAGATTAATTACGTTCTTAGTGACACAAAGGGAATAAAAATATTTCGTTTTAATAAATCGTGTGAAATAAGAATGCAAAGCGTTTCACGTTATTATAAAAATTATAATTTCAGCGCCTCCATATTTTTTCTTTCTTAACAATGAAAACAAATAAGGGCGGCTAAGCTTATCGGTAATTCGAAATGATCTATAAATAATTTTGAAATTGTCTTCCTCTTTGATAATTGAAATGAAAAAACAGACAAACACTTATTTTATCAGCTTATACATAAAAAATAGTCGGAAAATCAACTTATTTTATATAAAAAATAATCAATTTGAACAATAATATATTATTTTGTTCTTGTAATATACATAATATTTTTTGTATTATAATATTGAGAATTTTTTTGTTATTTGACTGAAATAATAACTTAGAATTTTTTTCGGCAATTGAATTACTTATCGATATTTCTAACTTATTAACTATTTTATATGAACCCTAAAACACTTGCTGCAAAAACGAATTTACAAAAAAAACATCAAAATACTGATTGGCAGTAATAGTTATGCTTAGCTCAAATTGAGGTCGGACTGTTGGAGAGATGTTGTGCGTTTCATTAGCTTGATGATGATTGAATTCAGATGGAACATTTTGGCCTTTGTAACATAACTAATCTTTGCGTCACCACCCAACTACTGCTAGCTAATTAATAAGAAAATGTTTATGTTGGAAATTTTAATGATCATGGAATCTCAAATTTTCCACAAGTGTTTACCCATATTTATTTTATTCCCTCTTTTTTCATAAATATCTTATATAATATATATATATATAGTATGATTTACAGAAGAGGCAAACAAAGAACAGGTCCATATCTATGCAGGCTGGATGTGTTCGTCCGTGTGTGGCCAACGCCACCGCATCACCATATCTCTAGTTTCTCACGTAAATCTTATAATGATTGGTTGGCCAACCCCTCTCTCTCTCTCTCTCTCTCTCTCTCTCTCTCATTCTTTTTGTCTTCTGTGGCCGAATGAGACGTCCCAAAGATCGAGTTTGCAAGTCCTGCTTGTTGCGTCTGGCTCGCAACAATTTGGTACATTTGTTAGATTGGGCCAACTTAAAATTTCAGAGGTTTTCCCAAAAAAAAATTTGATGTGAAGTGTAAACAATTTTTTTTATTTAATTTTGGACTCAAATTTAATTCTTCTACATGCAAAAGAAAATATTGAAAATCTCATTCTAAGATTCGTGGCGATTATTGAATTAATTCACAGTCGAAATTGAATCAAGTTAGCATGGATCAAATGACCGTTCTCGTTTTCCTGAATATTAACCTACACAAGAAAAGGTGTGGTTCAACAAGGGCCGATGAGATGGAATATAATTTGATTTGAATCAGAATTAATTTCGAACTAATTAATTAATGATCGATTGGATTTTGGATAGAAGAAAATTCAAACTGGACTATATTGATAGAAAACAAATTTGTGAAAAAAAATTGAGGATCATCCAAACGTAGTTTCATTCAGCTCAACATATAGTTATATCGGTGTGTGTGTTTGTTACCGTCCGTCATTCTGTCACGTCCTTATATAGTGGTCAATGCATTTTTTACGCATTCTCATCATTATGATCTTAATGATTTCATAATTATTATAATTATCTTTTTCTTAATGACCATAACGATATAGATGTAGATCATTTTTACTCTGATTACTACAATTCTATTTTTTAAAAAATATAATGTACATGCATGTATATATAATACTACTGAATGATAAAAGTCTTCCATATATAACAAAAACAATAGTTATAAAGTTGTATAAGATATTAATAAGAAATTAAAAATTGAGTCCGTTTGGTTCGGAGTTTTCTTGCTGTTATCTTTGGATCAAGGTCGAATTGTGATTGAACGGTGGTGGCATCAGATGAACATGTCTAGAACGGGTGGTGGCACGGAGATTAGATTGCAATTTTATTTTTGTTTCTCAGTTTTTAATTCACTGATACATTCTAGTTGAAATTATTAAACTTCATGAAAGAATAATTTGTTAATATATTTACATTTTTTTTTACATACGAATGGTGGTTAGTTTTGGACCTTTTGGTCTCATCCATTAATAAAGGAATTGGAACTTGTGATGTCTCACTCTCAACCTCTTCTAATGTGGCGATATATTTTTTTTATTCGATATGTTATACATTAATTATTTCCAGTAAAAAGTACACATCTTATAATAATTTTTATAAACATGAACTTAACAAATTTTAAGCCTTCTCAACCGAACTGTTGCAGAAATGCCAAATCTTTCAATCATGTGATTTTGCTTAATACTAAACGTGGCACATGCACCGCTTGATGTAATTTTTTTTTTCAATTTGATGGGTCATCTTAATTATCACTCGGTGCCCAATAGTTTATTATTTTCCGTATAGATTATTAATATTTTACTAATCAAATGGAGGTAAAAAGTGTACAAATTTAACAATTTTTTAAATAATGATGCATTTGTTATTATCTTATTCGTCACGCACGCCGCTCTCTTTTGTTTTCACTCCCTCGTACTGCTTTTTCTTATAAAATATGCAATCATGTACTTAATTATATTTCCTACAAAATAATTAGCTATGACAACTAAATTTAATATACTTAATATAATATACTGCAATTTGGGTCAAACACAGAGATATGGTGAGCCATTGTTTGGCACCCCTTTTTATATTAATCGTCTAATATTATTTTTATAATTGTGGGCTGAAAATTCTTAGCTCATAATGTACATGATTTCATCAGAAAAAAAACCCTTGGACAACTTCGACATTAGAACTTTTAAAAATCATCTTTATTGTCACTCCTAAATTCTTAATATCATTATTTTAAATATATATATATATATATATTTTGCTCTATGTTAAGTAATATTTTATATTATTATCAATGTATTCATAGTCAAAACAAAAAAATAAATGAAGCGTCAATAAGGTTTTTTTTCTATTTCATGAAACTTTTAGTTGATAAATAGAATAAGACGTTATATATTGGACAATTGGCAAATACAATGTTTAAAAAAATACACATGCATGCTTAAGGAAAACTACAATGAGATCCGTAATTTAAAAAGCTACAATATATAGTCATTAAAACTTTTTTTTTATAATCTGTCATCAGTATTTGAAAGCGGCATTAGTATTCAAGTTGCACAACGTTATTAAGCACATTATTCACAAATTAAAAAATTAAGTATGGCGAATGAAACTCTTAAAAAGAATTACAGATATATACATTGTGAGTGGTAATTATGGTGACAATAAAGTCCTACATATTGGAACTTGATTATTTTGTGCAACGAGCTGTTGTTCCTCGTTTATTGCCATGGATCGATTTGTATGCTCATGACAGACAAGTGAACATTGAGCCATCATGAAATGTTGGCTATTATATAGGTGAAGCTCTCGCTTGCCTAGAAAAACTTAAAAGATGGATCGTGTCATGTCCTGTACATATCTCGATTACCTAATTGAGCAACATTTATCACGTCCTTTATTGGGTTTGATGCTTGCTGGTCAGAACTTTCATGCATATGTATCTCTGATGAAGAAGCTGGCTGGCGTTGTTCAAACTTGAAAGCTAATTATAAGGTTTGGTGTTGACAGATGAGATACAATTAATTATTTCGCAGCCACGGATGGAAGTTAGTAATAACATGTTTGATCTTTAGAATTCTTGAGCATCGTGATTGAGCATTTAGCCATGTACCAAAAAAAAAACCTATGAAAGTTCGTCGAGTGGTCTCACCGTGACCGTGCATCCTACAAAAATATACATAATTATTAAACTTTTCCCTCAAACTAAAATTCGGTAGTTTAAAACGTAGACGTGGTTTGAATGCAGGTTATAGAAGAGAATAAGTTATTATTCGAAGAAAAATTATTATACAGTACAAGGAATAGGAATAATTTTCGACAAAATCCTTACAGATAGAACTCAATGTATGTTTAATTCCGTCGGATTATTGTTTTGAGGGTTCTCCTATTCTATGATGGAATATGTTATATTCTACTATCACGGAAAGGATACGAATGTGATGTAACTATTTATGTAAGATGAACACATTTTGAAATTGATCATTTAATTTCATTTTATACTATAGGTGTTCACCGGATCGGGTCGACTCGGTGAACCCGACAATCCGATCCGACCCGACCTAGTTTGAGTCGGGTCGGGTCTTGGTCGGGTTGGATAACATATTTTTAAATTCATTTCTTAATCCGAGTCGACCCGACCCGACCCGACCCGACCCGATGATCCGACTTTTATTATTATTTTTTTAATTTTTAATTTTTTATTTTTTTAGTCCTATAATTAATTTAAAATGAAAAAAATATTAAAATAAAATATTTTAATTATGAAAATAATGCTCAAATATTCAAAAAAGCATATTTTATATTTTTATAATAATTAATAATTATTTTTATATTAAAATAAATATAAAAAAAGAAAAAAAAAGAAACAAATGGTCGGATCACCCGACTCGAACCGGGTCGGGTTGGGTCGAATTTTCTGCCTCCAAAGGACTTGACTTAACCCGACACGACCCGATTGGTCGGATCGGGTCGGATTTGTTCACGAGTCCAATCCGACCCGTGAACATCCACTATTCTTTTCTGGTCCAATCAGAATAGATATGACATATTATTTTTTATCTTTTTTAATAAACTTTAATCACAGAAATATATTGACGTATTCGTACGACTCTATTCGGATCCAAACGATGCCGTGGTATTTTACACAATTCCGATTAGTTATAACGATGATTCAAAACTAAAATACGGTAGTTAAAAAACGTAGTGTACCGTTGTTTACCACAAAGGAAACGTTGATGCCCCCGATGCGGTATAAGTCAAGACTCGTACAACTGCAACACATGGAGAGAGAGAGAGAGAGGAGAGAGAGAGAAAGAGGGGGTGCCAGTGCCTTGCCCAGTGGCGGAAAGTGGCCGTTGATATTTGACATTTTTCAGATCACCGACTCGACTTGTCATGCAGAGGGAGGGGGGAGAGAGATGAGAGGGGGGTGGGTGGGGGGTCCTGTGTTCCGTTCTGCACCATTAGCAGCCACCAGGCAAGTAGCTATTAGAGAAGAAAAGGGCGCAAAAGCATAGCAGGGGCATCACTTCCAAAGTAGCGAGACGTACACGCTGACGACAGGGCCACGGCGCATTCAGTCACCGCCGAGGAGGTTGGTTGGGGTGGAACCCTCCCTCCATCTCAACATCATCATCCATCCCATCATCATTCACCATCATTTGAAAGAGAGAGACTTTTTTTTTACATAATATCTTTGTCAAATACTAGTCATCTGATTATTCGTGATACTTGTGATAAACTATCGTTTTAATTATTTGAAATTTAACTCTTTTATTATGGAAGTTGACTTCGTTTTATTTTTATTTCTATTTTTTTAAAAAAATCATGCCTATCTACGGCTGATAATTACTATGTTTCATTAGGTAACGATTGTTCATATGTTCTTTCTAATATTGAATGGTATATGACGAGGGATCTTTACATATTGATTAAAGTGTTTTGAAAAGAAAAATCATACAGATCAGGTGACATTGCACAAGAAAAGAAAACGCATGTGTTGTTTTCGTACTTCGTTAAGCCTTTAATATGAAGAAAAAGAAGTACTACGACCATCAAATACTGTTCATCTTTCGTCAGTTGAAGTACTTACATGCAAAATATTTTTATTGAGAATTTCATCTTTCGTGATCATTTAATCAAATTAGTTGAGATGATGATTAATTGATGGACCGACTTTAAACTTATGAACAATGTATTTTTTAACGTCAAATCGTCGACATCGAGAGAAAAAAAATAATTCATCTTTCGGTTATCGAAGAACCTTTTATCATTCACGATAGAGCGAAAATTTTTCGAATTTAATATGCTAATATTTGAATGGAGAAATATCGTGTAATAACTCATATACTCGTCTCCTAGATTAAAATGTCTGGAATTAAAAATATAACTAACTCGTAGGTAAAAAGAAACAAATGAATTTAAAATATCAATTATATATCGATCCTTTTAGGTGCCATTCTAACACTAAATTCGGGAAGGATGATTACAAATCTTCTGGATAGTTAAGGAGAATAAAAAAATTGTGAGAAAGGTGTGGTAGGTTACTTATAACATCATTAACTGCATGATTGATTACCAAACCCTACTTTAATGGTTTCAGCCAGCGAGTCATCCCCAAACTATTTATTCCTTGCTGTTGGCTCCATTGGATTGTTCCTAGTTCCTACTCCCCCTTGGATCTTTGACTAGGACTCCTATCTATTTATCACATATTTATGTATGTTAATGTGTACATTTATGTATGTTTAAGAACCACCATCCATGGACCAACAGCCTACTTGACCAGTCTTTTGCTTACATTTTTTGTTCCTCCTAAATCGAAACACCAACTAATTCAACTTCCTCTACCTCCTTAATTTGTTGTCATCATTGTTGGATAGAGAAAGCTAATATTGTAGTAATTGGTTATTCGAAAAAAAAATTATTTTTTGTATAATTAAGTTGCAATAGGGTTATAGGATGATTTCAACTTTGAATGTTTTAGAATCATGCTAGAATTTTAATTTTCTTCACCTCAGACTCTTAGTTTTTTTTAATATATATATATATATATATATATATATATATATACACTCTTGAGAACTTATTCCTATTTTTTGTTTATTACGTTTTCTGTGTCCATATATGTGAACGAGTCGGAGTGACTCCTATTAGTGAGAAAATGGTAGAGAATTGTTTGAGATGGTTTGATCATGTTCAGAGAAGACCATTAGATGCGCCAGTAAGAAGAGTATATCAAATAATCTGGAGTCCGATTAAAAGAGGGAGAGAGAGGTCAAGACGGACACTTGACGAACTAATAGAGCAAGATCTATTGATGAATAATATACCGAAAGGTTTGGTTACTAATAGAGCGGAATGACGTCGTATGATCCATGTAGCCGACCCCACTTAGTGGGATAAGGCTTTGTTGTTGTTGTTGTACGTTTTGTGTGAGTTGTTTACCTTAGAAGTAAAAAGTGTTAGAAAAATCGGATATTGGGATGGAGTTAGATTTTTGTTTAGGTAGAAAATTTAAGTAGTAAGTAAACTTTTTAGCGTTTAAATATATTTTGAGGGTGATTTTTTTTGGGTATGTAAAAGGGTTTTGTTGATAGTCTCACTCACTACAATTAAAATATGATATATATTAATCGGATAACAATGGATTCAAATTCGTATTGACCAATTCGAATGCTACTATGATAATACAAAAAATTTAGAAACATAAATATGAACCTTATTCCACTCAACGCAAATATATTTATATTCGTACCTCTGCGTTTATTTACAGAGATGTATTTTTTTAATGGAAGAAAAATACTTTCCAATGAAAACAAATTTCAGCATTTAATTTTATTGACAAAAGCTTATAATTAGAAAATAAACTATTTCTTTACATATAACACTGAAAGACATATAATACTATAATAGAGTAGAAGAGACTTTTTAAAAAAAAAACAAACAGAAGTTGGAATAAAGTAAATTTGACTAGACACACGACGTCCGACGATTTTATTGAATTAATTGAGTTGAATCAATTTTTAATTTCTAAATATAATCAGTTAATGTTACACTATGAGTTTCACAATAAATTAAGCGCAAATTTGTATACACAATTTATTTCGGTCTCATTGCCATAAAAAAAAAGATATCGTCTTCGTAGCATCAAATTTTTAAACCTTTGCATATTCCGAAAAGTAAAGTAATGCTTTTTTTTTCTTTGCCAAGGTTAAGAGAAAAAACATCGTAACTTTAATTTCAAACTCCAAAGAAGGTCATAATGTCAGAATCTCATATTGATGTGTTTTGTCTTCCCATCGGGTTCCCTTTTCAGCTCCCCCACGGGAGCAACAAAATCTGCGCCACCGACACACCTCCCTAGATATCGGGCGTTAAAAAGGGATAAGTAAGGCCCCATAAAACGACACCGATACTGCTTTTTCCCATGACCGGATACGTTGGCCATACGATTAAGTAGATTTCGGGAGTGACAACGGCACTAATTAAGTTACACCCCAAAGTAACTTCGGATTCGCGTATTTGCGAAACACGATATAAAAAAGAAGAAGAAAAAGAAAGGTTTATAATTGCACACACTGCATGTATATACCACACTTGAGCGATATAAATTATTTACTCACCCAATACCGTCTTTTATATACGTACCTTGCAGGCCCTTTGCGATCTGATTGGAACAATTAAGTAATAGGATTATATCTCAATAAGTCATTTATAAGTTAATAATCCTACGTTCAATTCGTATAATCATCGTGCATTTGGTCGAGAAGTGTTGTTATGTTATTTACTCTGACTCCAAACTAATCAAATGCTTGTTGTCCGAGTGGATACAAAAAAAAATCTCTTACAATTAGTGTGCATTATATTCACATCAATCCGATTGTGCGCTACTAATTAAATTGATTACATTAATGATATCGTTTTTGTTTTGTGTGCCCTATGTAGAGAACATGCACCTACTAAGGATTTAATATTGGAGTTTGCAGCTCTCCTACAGTACTCCTACGCCCCCATATTATTATATCATGGGACATTGCCAGATACTTTTATTTTCCTTAATTTGTGAGAGTTCTTCTATCAGATGTAGGAGTCCGCTCATGTCTTACCTATAAAAGTAAAGTTTGCAATTGAAGCAATTTTTGTGTTTGAATTCAACATTCCGTATATTAATCAGTGGTAGGATTCAAGATAGAATGATATTAGCCAGAGAACATTCTTTTTTTTCTTAGATAATGAGCCCTTGCCTGGTATATAAAAAATGGTGTCAACTTGGTAGTTGACTAAATTAAAAATCGATTCATTGTCGAGTTCAATTATTTCATATAATGCATCTCAAAGAAATAAGATCCTCCATAAAAAAAATTGTATTTTAAAAATCCAACTCGATCGAAAAAATCACAACAACGAAAGTATTGGTGTCCAACAGGTAGGGAGTTTGCACTAATGTTGGAAAATAATTTATTTTTAATTTTCGGCCTCCGGATAAATTAGTTAAGGTATAATAGACTTCAGTTAAAAAATACTAATGAATAATTAGTTGAATACTCTTATGATGATGTGGCATGTTAAAAGTTAAAACCTCAGCATAACCACCAAAGAAGATTTATTTTTAGCACCTTGAACAAGGAAAACTCCTTGCACTAATCGGTCATCATTAATGTACTATAAATACTATTCGAACATTAAATTCTATCTAATGGGCAAGGTTATTGTTTTTTCTATAAATACTAATAACTTAGGATATCCAAACTTATCTTTTACTTAATATTACATAAGCAATGCCTTTTAGAAAATAAAATTATTTAATTAAAGAGAAAAATGATTGTGCGAGCTACTACATGTGTAAATGAGTAAATCTATAGTGACCTAAAAATCATGCATGCTTTTAGTTGTAGGGACATATCTAGTACCATTGTAATTTAAATTAATCACACTTTTAAGTAAAGTTAGTTGACATACACGTATGAAATATTAAACATCAAATATGTGCTAACACCTTTCCAAAGTATCAAACGTTATATTATCGAGTCTAAACGTTATATTTAGATATATACATTCTTCTATCAATTTATTTATCACTTGAACAAACTGGTTGATAGCTCCTGAGTTGAGGGACGAAAAAAGTTAACTTTAAGTTCAAGCTTCAAAGGTGCTAATAGAAGAGTGATGATTTTATTTGTTTAAAGTCATATGCTAACAATTTTACAAAAAGCAAGATTGCGCAATCGAGTACGTACTGCCATATAAATTGTGGCAATTAAGGGGACCGAACATAATTTTGATGTACCAAATTTAATTTTTTTGATGAGGATGATGAACTAAGTAGAAGTTGTGTGTATGAGAGAGAGATGCCCGAAAGCGACCGTCAGCTCATCGAACAGGACCAGATTGCATGCCTGGTTGGAGGGCACTCATTAACTAACATTAATTATAAACACGTACTAATTAATCTCTCAGTCGCTCGCTTCTTCACATCGTTCAGGAGAGAGAGAGAGAGAGAGACTCATCGCATGGGGCCGAAACGGGTTAGTTGTTGTGGCATTAATCCCCCGCTGTTCGACAGAGATGGGTGGCCTGCCCCGCTCTCTCCTCGCTTTCGTCCCTTGGCTTTTTGCACGTCCCAGAACAAAAAAAGTCAGCTCTCCGACCGGCCTCCGCCCGTCGGATTACATCGGGGCCTCGATCGGACGGTCGAGATGGGTTCATATTCTTTTTGTGGCCTTGCATGAGGGAGTGCATGCATCCATGAGTTGTCGAGGGGGGAGTACGAAAGAAAAATGGAGAAGAAAACTAAGTCTTGGATCAGGAAGGTGGCAAATTGACCCTGCAACCAACTCATCATGATCTGTGCAATGAGAGAGAGAGAGAGAGCAGTCCACCACAGGAAAATAAATTAAAGAGCATTAGTTTTTATTCTGAAAAGGAGGTTGCACTTCACTGCTGCAGTGAAGATAAATGATTTGAAGGAATTAAATTTTCAGAATCGATAATGAAATTTTTCCAAGTTAGGTTTATCTTTCTTCTCGAATAGAACTTTTCTGAACACCACACACCATTGTTCATAATAACATGCACCCCGGGAGTTCAGGGACTGAGACCCACCCCCTCCTCCTGTTCCCCTACATCTTAAGGCAGCCTTTGATGCTTACTTGCCTTTGAAGGTACTCCTCCTGGTGATCTGAGGGGTCCTAATTGCCTTGTTTTTCCTTTTGGATCCATGTTGCATGGGGCCTTAAAATTATTATCATTTTAGGTAGAATTTGTTGGGGAGAATGATTCCACACTCCAACTGTACATCAGTGTTACCACTGATCCCTACTTGCTGGATTTCAAGAACAATAAATGAATAAAACATTACAAAAATTAACAGCAAAGGTCCATTTTTTTTAAAAAAAAAGAAGAAATACCTAAGAAGTCAATAGATTATCGATGGAATATTTTTTTATTTTTTATTTTTGTATTAAGCTTAGGGGAAATTAAAAGCAAAATCTATGGATCTACTTATAAAGATGTGTACTTGACAATTTGAATGAGATAATAACTTATCTAGTTTAGCACAATAACTAAGCAAAAATAGATATAGTTCCAAATTCAAATTCAGATAATACAAAGTTTTTCATGGGTAGGATGAACGTTTATATAGGTTAATATGGTATCTCAAATCTCAACTAAACTTTTAAGTCACACTTCCTTCATTAGTGAAGAATTTAGATGTGAATGCAACTGAACCAAAATTGATAATAAGGAATATTAAGAATATGAATAAAAAAATATTTATGTTCCTAGTATGTTTTCCTCCTCTAATTTAACATACTTAATTAGGCAAAAAAAAGACAAATTCTTTAAACCAAATTTGAAATCAGGTAATTGATTCTTAGTTTAAAGAAAAGCTAATTCCAGTGATAAGAAAAACATCAAAATTTGCATGATCAAATATTTTAATTTTAAACTCCTGTAAAAAAAGGACATGGAGACAGTTAAAATAATTTTTTTGTGGAAGCAGCAAATAGTGGAGAGCAGTCGGTGAGTCCACGGCAAAACGGGACATGACGACCAAAAGCCACCCGGGGATTTCGCTCATTCTTGACGAACATAACAGAGAACATTTTGTACGTTACAAATATAACAAGAAAAAAAAATGGAGAAAAGTTATTGAGAGATCATATCTTCAATAACATAATATTACTATCATGGGAGGTCATATATATATATATATATATATATATGAGATTAATGTAAAGAATGTTGAGCATATTTAAGTCGTTGATCAATGGTTCAGATAAATAATACATTTTAAATGATGTTAAATGATGAGATTTAATTATTTATAATTTGAATCGTTGATCCACCGATTAATAATCCAGATATGCTCAACATCTATTTAGAGTAAAGAATGTTCTAGAGATACATTAATCCATGTATATATAGAGAGAGGTGCGCTGTCAATTTATTATATAAACATTTTTTCTTTGCAATAGACTTACAATTAAAAAAATGAACTTTGTATTCCTTTTAATTTAAAATTATGTTTATATTCTTTTTTAGCATTCAACTCCTAAAATTCTATTTTAATAATGCAATGTTCGAGCAATTCATAAGCTACATTATATTAATAGAAATTAATATAAAAGTGTTGAATCTAAACTAAATTGATTAGGATTGTCGTGAATACAAATTAATTGTTTTCTTATAAACAATTATATTAAACCATGTCATATGGAAAGATTCTAGTAGAAAAAGTCATACTAACATCGTACTGTTAACGGTTAACACTGATTTGTGTCTGAGTGCTACTAGTTTGAGATTGGAGTCACCACTTTAATCAAGAACTTATTGTTCTTTTATTTGCGATTATATATTTAGTTAGATGTTAATAGTTTTAGACATCGAAGACCGTAAATTAGGGACGCAAAAAAAAAAAAACATTTATATCCTTTTAGAGAGGATAGATTTGCCAATAAAAATTACATATTAAAAATTGAGAAATGCAAAGAACAAATTTTTTATTGGTTTAATTACTCTTATTTGACATCAAAGACTTTAAGGGGAACTTAAGATTATTTAAGAGAACTAAAATAAATTATTAATCAAAGAAGAATATATAAAAAAACCATACGAGAAGAGATTGAAAAATCATTAAAATCTATCGTTTAAAAAAAAAATAACCAAATGCTACCTACTTAACTATGACAAAATTAACATAAAAAAGTTTTAGAATGAACCTACCCCTCCTTATAATGGGATTTAAATAGTGTTTCTAGATCAGATCGACTGGTCAACCGCAATGGTCCGAATCAAATGCACAAACACGTTTTTTTCATAAAAAGGGAAAAAAAATCAACCGGATCTGGGTCAAATCGGATAGATCAATTGATTAAAAATTCCAAAATGTTGAAATATAAGGTGAATGATGTAGAACAAGAAAAGTTAAACTAGGGAATGGAGGTAAAAGATGGAATGCAATGGAAAATTAAAAAAAAATAAAGGAGTAAAACGGGAAAACTTTTGAGGGGAATTTTAAAATAAAAATTTGTAGCGGAATTAACAAAGAAAATTAATAATAAGGAAAGGTAATTTAAAATATATGGAGAGAAATTAAGAAAAAAAGAAGATAAACAAAATCTAAAGATCCTTATAGTAATTCTTATTACGAGGAACTTCCTCAATGCACAGAATTATTTTCCCAAAAAATGGGCCATAATAGATCAAACTGGTAAAAGAACATAAGGAAAGTTTTGTTAGGGAACTAAAATAAAAATGAAAATAGAAAACATTAGCAAAAAAGGAAAATTCTTGAGAAGGAAGTAAAAAAGGAAATTATGAGCGGGAATTAAACAAAATGAAATTATTGTTGAGGAAAGTTAATTGAAAATAGATGGAGGAAATATGGGAAAAGAGGTAAGGAAAAAATTCTAAAGAAAATAAAAAAAATACACATTCAAGATTCTTAAATAAGACAAAAATAAAAAAATAAACTTATTATAAACAAACTACATTAAAATTTATCTTTTTACTAATATCTGGGTTCTATATTATGATTAATATATTACTAAATGTTTATTTATAATTTATACGTTATTTCATATTATATTTTCTATATTAATAAAAAAATTTATTTTTATAAAATTTTGATTATGAACTACTACGTTGGACAGTTTAATTGTGGGTTCGATTTCAGAACATTGAAATTAACTATTTCATCACTACAAATGAATTAGCTATTTGATGCGTAACATTTTTTAAGCATACACCAAAAATACGACAGGGTTATACTCATTTAATAGCACTGATTCTTTCAACTCACAGACAAGTCATTTTTTATACTAATAAATGCAATTGATAATAAATGAACATATCCATTTATTTGCCATTATTATAATAAAAAAATTCATATTCATTCATTTTATTAGTTCAATTTGATCATAATCAAAATCGTTAAATTATCCAATGAAATGATCAAATCCAACGGATTTGACAATTATGATTTATTTATTATTTTATTTAAATATTGGATTATTAATTTAGTTTGATAAGTGCATATTATTTATCTACAAATTATATAATAATTGCTTTAATTACAAGTTGTGAATGTAAAATTAACTGAAGTAGAAAAAATAAATGTTCTATACTATGACGTAAAACCGGATGCTTTACTTATTTATTATATATTTTTTGAATTAGCTGCAATAAAAAAATTTACAGATTTCGATTTGTCTGAACCAAAATAATCATAAAGTTTCTGATGCCAATAGGTGTCAAAATATACTGAAAGTACTTTGATATAAAAACTTAAAAAGAGAACAAGAATAGTTTACTAAGGAAAAGTTGGACAGGTAGTAGCAGCAGCAGTGTGAGCAAGTAACAAAAGTGAGCATCTTTGGATCCTTTCCAGTGCCTCAAGCTTTTGCTTTGCTTTGCTTAGCTTGCTTTTAAGTGGTGGCCACCTAACACCCCATTCCCCCATTATTATCCCACCTCATCTCTCTCTCTCCTTCCTTTCACCAATTTCTCTCTCTCTCCCCTCTGTTTCTCCCTCCTCTCAAGTGTCAACCTGAGCTGGACAGAACTGAGAGGCATTAACACAAATATAAGTGGATGGATTAAAGAAAAGGAAGAGGAACTAAAATAAGGTATAAAGGAACAACAAAACAAAGAATGAAAGGGAGTTGGCACCAGAGATAACAAAAACTTGTATTAGACTACGACCACTGATATCACTATTGCAACCATCCTCCATCTGCGCCCGTCTCCGTTGCCCCATTCTTCCCCTCCAATGTCGCCCATCAAGTCCAGACCCTGAGAGATTAATTTACCTTTGAGGAGCGTTTAGTAGGCTTCCGCGGCTTCCAGTGGGGGGGAGGAGGAGGAGGAGGGGGAGGTGGTGGCGGAGGCGGCGGTGTCGGCCTGTTTCTTTTTCCTATTTCTGTTGTTGTTGCCGAAAGAACCTGTCTTTATCCATAGTTTCTGTCAGATCTGATCGTAGATTCTGCATTTCGGAGAACGGGCATTCTCTACTCCTCCTTTCTATTATCTTTCCTGGTAAGGAAACCTCCTGATGTCTGCGTGTTTTCTCGTCTGCCATTTGCATGTTTTGGCATCATCCTAATCCGTTAGATTGTTTTGCTCTTTTTACCAGTTTCTTTCGCCATTCCTCCGACAATTCTGTGATTTTGGTTTCTCCCGGAGAGTTAAATTTGATTTTACGTAGCTTCTGTTTGCTCTGCAAGTATCAAAATATGATTTTTCATCCCAATAAAAATGTTGCAATCTACTTTGCTGTCCCCCCCCCCCCCCCCCCCCCCCCCCCCCCCCCCCACTTCTTTAAAATCTTTCGTTTTGTTGAGCTTTTTAATTGACACAAATTCCCAATACAAACGACGACTGGAGCAGCGTCGTCGATTTCATCCGTTCGCAATCTTGTCGAGGTCGCCGTCTCCTCCCCGCTTTTCAAATCAGTGCTTGACCGAGAGAGATCTCAAATTCTTCTGTTGCTGTCAGCGAGCAGAAAAAAAATTAATCTTTCTTGGGAAGGAAGTAAAACTCGCATGATGTGATGAACTGGTTGTTCTTAAAATATGCACTAGTGTTAATTTATTACTGTGTCACTTGATTTGTCCTCGATTCAGGTCGGTACGTTACCTGAAGAGATGGACTTCTGAGCATACAGACTGTGCGATCGCCTAGGTTGTGCGCGCGATGCCCCACTTATCTTAAAGAATCGCAACCACCTTTCCACCAAATTCCTCTGCCATGCCGCTTGTTTAGTGCCAACTTGTCTTCCTGCCCGCATTTTTAATACTTCGAACAACTAAACCTACTCTTTCGCCAGGATGGCGAGATTACCTTGCGTCTCTGACCGCATTAATTCCTTAATCATGGCTGCGTATCCCAACTCTTCTTGGTTTTTACGTCCTGTTCTTCTTTCTCATTGTATTCGAAGAATCTACGAGTTTCAAAGGTGCTCTTTCTGCAAACAAGTTATGTACCTGCTTCATGAAGCATTCCAGCTGGTGTTGTTCAATTGTGTGTTCAGTTGATTGTTACAGTGTTTGTTATGTGATCGATGAAATGTCTAAAATGAAGAACTTATAGACTGGGATGGTTTTTCTTATGTTCAGGTTAATTGACGAATTGGTGATTCTAGATTTTTTTTTATTCTTTGAGATATTTAAACAATTTTATGATGCATGCACCAGAAAGTTTCATATTAGTTGCAAATATATAAATGCTTTATCTTTGTATGTTTGGTGCTCTTTCAACATCTTGTGACACGAGTTCTTTTTCCCCTTCGTCCATTCACACATCGTGTGAGTTCTGTTGTCGGCATTATTTGCCACTTTTTTATGCATTTTCCTGTCCGGATTTGACATGTTTTAATGACCTTTTATTTCATAGAAAGTGAAGTCTTGGGTTCTCAGATTTGTGATATGTCATGGTACTTATGTTTATTTATGAGATTTTTGCTCTTAAACTCTTACTTTTGTGTTTCTTTTTTTTTTCTGTAAAGCAACTGCCTTCATGTGCTCACTTCATATCCCCCTCTTAAGAGGCCAATTGTTCTGTTCTGTGATTACTGATTAGAACAGATCTCCAATATCTCACTTCCTTCCCTGTGTTCTGACTCTCTGAGCGAAGGGGCTTTCATGAACTTATTTGACATATAAATAGAGGTTCAATCTCGAGTATAGAACACCAGTTCCAATATAGATTTTCATATATTATGTGCCTGTGCATGCATATACATAGATGTTTATTTATGATTCAATTTCCTTATAGTCCACTTTATCAATTTTCTTGTTTCTCTGTTCTACCAGGGCTCAGAAAAATACAAGGGTTGCTATCCAGCTAAGAAAATAAGGATTGCTGGATCCGTGATCATAGGAAGTTAGTATTGGGAATCCATATTGCAGGTATACACCACCTAACAGCATATGTTACCATGATGGTTTCAGTCTTTCTACAATTGGAGCAGATCCTATTTGTTATTATTTTTGTGGATGAGTCCAAAATTTGGACAGGTGATGGAAATTTATTATCTTGAATGATATAACAACTACATTGTTGTTACAATTGATGAATTGACAGAGAACTACTAATCTCATGCATTGCTTACAGTTCATTGACGAAAAACATTATGATTTGGGCATTCATTCTCGAGCTTATTTTGCATGTTGTAGAAACAAGAATGATCCATAACAAACAGTTAAACAACTGCACATGCTAAAAGCTAAATCTTCCTGCAGGAAAGGGACAAATATGCTCATTAAAATAGCAATAGTATCTGTATACTGTAGGATTGTTGCATACCTGACTGTATAGTATTATGATCAGGTTGTATAAATGATATTTATCATATTTTTACAAAATATTTGCTACTTATTATTGGTTTGTGGCATTCTGGATAAGTTGTATGAGTAGCATTGGTGATCTCAATAGTTCTATTATTTGTTTTCTACAAATCTAAAACATGTTAAAACTTCACTGTTGTCATCATCTACTTTGGTTTCCAAAATTGGCTAACTAATTTGTATTCTAGTTTTTCTTTTTTTGAAGGCACATTCTAGTTATTATTTTATGTTATTGATCAGAACTGTTTATCAGGTAAAGGTCATAGTAGATTGATTGAATATGGATAGAAGAAGTTGGCCATGGAAGAAAAAGTCATCAGAAAAAGCGGCGGCGGCGGCGAATGATTCTGCTGCTGCTGTGTCGAACTCTGCTGGAAATCAAAGTGATCAGGTTTTTATCTTGGTTATCATGTTTAACAGATTTTACTTTCCGCTTCTTCGATTTTTTTCTTAATTGAAAGCTGACAAAAATAAAATCCTACAAGGCTTTTGTATAAAACGCATCCGAAATCTTCACAAAGCTTTTTCGAGAATTGTCTTTTGCCATAGTGGACTATCTCTTTTGGAAACAAGGTCCTACATTATCTCTGGAGTTATCTCTTATAATCTTTTTCTTTATTTTCAATTTTCTTTTGTTTGTTTACTTTTTTAGATTTGATCAGTTATATTGGTTTTCTTAGGTTTTGTCCTCTTTTTTTGGTAGTTTTCTCATTTGCATAGAATATAATGTCCTCTTAACATTGTGTGTGTGTGACTTTAATGGTTTTGTTTTGCCAGGATAATGCTAAGACTATAAATTATGTGCAAATTCCACTTGAAACATATAAACATCTGAATGAATTGGAAGACCAAGTGAAAGTCTTGCACGAGAGAGTATCTTCAGCGCAGACTGAGATGACCAACAAGGAGAACCTTGTCAAACAACATGCCAAAGTTGCTGAAGAAGCTGTGTCAGGTATAGTAATGCTAGATATTAGATTGTTTAGATGTCAAATGTTCCTCAACAATCTCCACATGAAGTAAACATTCTCAAAGCTTTTACCACTTGTTCTGTTGTTTTTGTTTTACTTTTGAGCATCACCATATCTTTGAATCTGATTGCATGTGGCATGTTGTTTAATTTCTTATTAGGTTGGGAAAAAGCTGAAGCAGAAGCATCGGCTCTGAAAAATCAACTTGAATCTGTCACCCTAATGAAGCTTACAGCTGAGGAACGGGCATCACACCTTGATGGCGCTTTGAAGGAGTGCATGAAGCAGATAAGGAATGTGAAGGAAGAAAGTGAACAGAAATTACATGATGTAGTTTTTGCAAAGACCAAACAGTGGGAAAAGGTCAAGGGAGAGTTGGAAGCAAAGTTAGCTGACTTTGAACAGGAACTAATTAGAGCTTCTGCTGAGAATTCTGCAATTTCAAGATCTCTTCAGGAGAGGTCAAATATTCTTATGCAAATTAGTGATGAGAAAACACAAGCGGAAGCTGAGATTGAGCTACTGAAGAGCAATATACAATCATTTGAGAGAGAAATCAGTTCCTTGAAATATGAAATACATGTTGTTTCCAAGGAGCTTGAAATTCGTAACGAGGAGAAAAATATGAGTGTAAGGGCTGCTGATGTAGCAAACAAACAGCATTTGGAAGATGTGAAGAAAATATCAAAATTAGAAGCCGAATGTCAAAGATTACGTGGCCTAGTTAGGAAAAAGCTACCTGGTCCTGCAGCTTTAGCACAAATGAAGTTAGAAGTTGAGAGTCTTGGTCGTGATTATAGTGATAATAGATTGAGGCGGTCTCCTGCTAAGAATTCTAGCCCTCATTTTACTTCTCCATCTGTTGACTTTGCATTTGAGAACTTGCAGCAAGTTCAGAAAGAGAATGAGTTTCTGACTGGGCGCTTGTTCGCTATGGAGGAAGAAACAAAGATGTTAAAGGAGGCTTTGGCAAACCGGAACAGCGAGTTACAGGCATCTAGAAATCTTTGTGCGAAGACTGCAAGTAAACTTCGGAGTGTGGAAGCACAAATTATGGGTATTAACCATCAAAAGAGCCCAACTAAATCAGGCTTGGTTGTTCCATTTGGTACTACCTTGATTCAAAATGGCAGCAACCCACCAAGTTCAACTTCCATGTCAGAGGATGGAATTGATGACGAAGGAAGTTGTGCTGAATCTTGGGCTACTGCATTAATATCTGAACTCTCACAATTCAAGAAACAGAAACCTTCTGATCAGTACAGCAAGACTGATAATCCCAGTAATTTGGAACTTATGGATGACTTCTTGGAGATGGAGAGATTGGCACGTTTGCCAGGCGAGTCCACTGGGACAATGGACATTTCAGCTGGTTTAACAGACAATTTAAAATCTGAAGATAATGTTTCAGTAGCTGATCAAAAGGATGTAGTTAGCAAAGAACAAGGACTGGCATCCGAGATATCTGGAAATTCACCTTATCCTACTGAAGGAAATTCTGTATCAGAGAAAACTAATTCAGGGTTCATGAATCTCAAATTAAAATTAGCATCCATTTTTGAATCCCAGGAGGCAGACCATGATGTTGGTAAAATTTTAGAAGAGATTAGACGCATCATGCAGGATGCACAAGAAGAGATACCTTTGCATTCTGTTCGATGTACCATTGAAGAAACTCATTCGACAAATGATTCTTGTGATAAAAAGCAGTGTCAAGAAGGCACTGAGGGAGTTCAAGATAATGGTAGCCCCCTTAAGCAAGATCATGATGCTAATCACATATCAGATCATGAATTGCAGAATGCAATATCGAAGATTGATGATTTTGTTATGTCACTTGGTAAGAAAGCTGCAGAAATGCAAGATGAATTATCTAATAGTCCTTATCTACGTGATAAAATAGAGAAATTCTCTTCTGTTGTCAAGGAAGTCCTAAGTAATAAAAACTATTTAAGTACATTCATTCTCATGCTATCCCAGATACTATCTGAAGTTAGTGAGATGAGATATAATATCTCCAATGATAAGGGAATTGAAGGGGAAAGTAACATATCTGATTGCATAGATAAAGTAACATTGTTGGAGAATAAAGTGGCACAACATGAACCACGACAAGGGAGCTTCTTAGGTGCTGCTTCAACATTTTCTCGTTCTTCCTCTCATCCCGAGATTGAAGGACCAATAAGTGAAAACTTTGAAGTAAAGCCCACAATGCAACGTTTCTCCTTGGAGGAGTTTGAGCAGCTGAAACTGGAGAAAGAAACCGTGGAGTTGGAATTTGCTAGTTGCTCTGAGTTATTGGAGAAGACGAAAGTTCAGCTGGCTGAAACTGAACAAAACTTAGCTGCGCTTGGATCCCAGTTAATGGCAAGTCAAAAATCAAACAGTTTAGCTGAAACACAACTAAAGTGCATGGCTGAGTCCTATAAGCTGCTGGAACAGCGTGCACAAGAACTAGAAGCTGAAGTAAATCTGTTACGCATGAACATACAAACATTAAACGAGGAACTTCAGGAAGAAAGGCGTATCCATCAAGATGACCTGGAAAAATACAAGTATCTTCAAGAGCAGATAGAAAGGTAAGCATCCTGTTCGTTGGAGTCCAGATCTGAACCTTATAATTCAAATCAATCAATTGTACTTTGATTTTGAATTATGCATAGCATGAATCTTATTGAGTTATGTTTCCTTTTTTCAGTTATGATTTTTTTATCTCGTCTGATTCTTGTTTCTGTAGGACTCAAAAATGTTCGGATGCTGATATTGATATGAAGACAAAGCAGGTAAGAAACGTCAAGTGTACAAAAAAGCTTAAGGAAAATATAATGTACTTTCTTGTAGTATGATTGCCTATCTGCACTGAAATTTTTCTTCCCAAGTTTTTTTCAATTCTCCAAATTATGATGCCTAATACCTTCTCACAATTGCATTTTTTTCTCTAGTCCTTGGCTTATATATGACATTGAGCCACAGTTTTGATTACACAGTTGGAAAATTTTCTGACAGTTAAAATCAAAATGTAGTGCTGAATGCTACTCATCTTTTCTTTAAACTTCATTGCTTTGATCTAGTTGTTTTGTCTGAACCTTATTGTTTCAACGAGACAAAGGACCTTGAAGAAGCGAAACTTTTAATATTATATGACATGACCTTATTGTTTCAACAAGACAAAGGACCTGGAAGAAGTCCAACTTTTAATATTATATGACATGATACTTTCTGATATCCAGTATTAATGCCTATTTACATGCTTAAAATATGCTTTTTGGCTAACGGACAATTGTAATCAATTTGGCATGTATATACATAATGCTGACACTTGATTCAGTTGCATAAATCTAAATGCCGTTGGCATCTTTGGTTTCTTTCAGGAGAAAGACATAGCAGCAGCAGCAGAGAAACTTGTTGAGTGTCAAGAGACCATACTCCTGCTTGGAAGGCAGCTACAATCATTGCGTCCACAAGCAGAAACACCAGATTTCTCCCCAAACCACAGGTTTCTGGTCAATAATGAATTTCCTGATGAGGTCCCAGGTCCTAGCGGCTTAATCCATGCCCCAAGGCACTCAATGGATGCTGAAATTGAGGTCACTGGCAGCTTTTTAACTCCAAGAACTGGTGGAGAGTCCGTCGATGGATATAATTCTCAAATTAGCCCATCTGACACTGAAGTAACTACTATTCCAAGTTCACCTGTTGGTTCAAAGCGCCTGAAGCACAGATCTTCTAGGTCATCCTCATCTGGTTCTATTCCTAGTGCTGTGCCCGAGAAGCACGGGCGTGGCTTTAGCAGATTTTTCTCCAAAGCAAAAAACGACCACTAAACTACACTGCAAAAAGTTCCTGTAATCAACAATGATGTCTTAGTGCCTAATCCATTCATTCACTGGCCAAGAAAAAGCAGCATTCTCGATTGAGGTTTGAGCCATGACATCGTTGTGCTTGTTTGCCTCATCTATTGACTAGAAATGCTGTGGACTGACAAGATGTGCAACTTCTTTCAAATGTTCTTCCCGGTTTGCTGAATCAGCATGAAGTGTTTTTTTTATGTTGATGTCAGGAGATATATAGGTTCTATATAATTAATAGTGTATATTAGGAATGATGAAGTGTATTGTTTTTCTTTTTATTTGGCTTTCCTTGCAGAAACAAAAGATTTGTAAAACAACCGAACCTTTTTGCAACTATTTGTTATAGTTGTACAGTGAGCCTGATAAAAGAATGTCTTTGGAAAATTTCTCTGGTTCATGACAAGTTTGTATCGTCTAAACTTTCTGGCTTTCTGGTTTCTAATCCGAAGAGGATTAATTACCAGAAAAAACGTTCTTTTTCATGGTGTGCACGAACAAGCAAATTTTGGTTCATAAAAAAAAATTATGGTTCGTATTCCTAGAAAATTATGAACCAGAAAAAAAGTGTTCTTTTTCATAGCGTGCATGAACAAGCAATTCTGATGTCACTTGGCAAATGTCCCAGTCATCCTTCTCATTATTGAGGAAACCGGAAGTTTGCAGCCAAACATGACTGCATAAATAATGCTCCAAAGAATTAGAAATTGCATCACATTTAATTGAAATTGTATCCTTAGATATCAAGGAGGGGCGTGGATAAACAAACACATTAGATGTAATGTAAACAAGTTGAACTAACCACCACTCTTAGTTTAATGTTCTCAAGTTCGAGTGATTCAATTAATTGTTTATAGATTACAAATGTAGCAGGACTGCAGAAATCAGACTCCAACCGCTTCTTGCAAACAAAGAAAAAAAATATGTAGAAGGAAGAAGCAACATGCGCCTAGTTCTCCTTTATGTTGAAATCTTAATCTTGGAGGTGACTGAATTGTAATAATTATATAGGTCAAAAAAGTATTTTGCCCTTGTTCATCATGTGGGCAGCAACTTATTTTTGTGCACTTCAATCATGTGGCGGAGGAACAAGCAGAATAAATGTGCACAATGCGTATATCAAATGGGGTACCTGCACTATTGATTATATTGGTTGCCAAAAGACCACAATATCAGTCACACACACAAAATAAACTTGATTTCGAGATTTTCCCTCAACATTTCAGCCATCTAGTTCTGAACTTGAGCAGTAAGTTTACCAAGATTTGGAGTTATGTTGATCTTCTAGTTCAATTATCTACATGAAGGATTGATTTTTGAGACCAATGTTTTTCCGAACTGTTGAAACAGCATAGGACTGCGAGATTTTTGCCAATGCTATGATGGGTGCTCCCTCTGCTTCGAATATTCTGCCACCAGTAAATAAGAGTAATGCACCATTACCTTTTTATCTTTATGCAATTTCGAGTGAACTTGAAGAATGAAACAAATTCGGGTTTAACATCTAGAACAGCCCACAACTTGCAGTTTTATTGATTAAAATCTTTGCAAGTTCTCACACGATTGGTAAAACTCCACAAAGACAGGATGCCCAGGTAAAAATTGACGTGTATCCTTTTACTTCGCAAGAAGAGCAAAGTAATTTTTTTTTAGGGAAAGCAAACTAATCATACATATAAATAGGAATAAGGAATGATGCAGTTCCAATGCACCAAAGAATCAGGCAAAAGTAGGTTCCAAGCAAGAATCCACCATTTCCACAAGGTTAGGGTTCTCCAAAGCTGCTGCTACACGTTCTTTATCGTTTAGCTGTTTATTCACTGAATAAACGAGAAACCAAGTTAATTAAGTAGCTCATATATATATCATAATAACATAAGGGCAAAGGACCTTGAAACCAAGGCATACAAATTACAAATGATGCATACCAGCAGCTTCAGTTGCATGTGTCCCAGGAGCCACCCTGATGTCAATCTGCAAAGGAAAATTAATCTAACATCAATCACAATGCCCCAAGGCCCAAGCTCTGGACACAGTGCATATGTTGGACAAGATAGCAGCATGTCACCTTGTAGCGGATAGGCAGACTGCGTAGAAGTTTTACACGAATGCAGAGCCCTATGACAGTGGCCATACTGCAATGCTCAACTGTCGGCGTAAAAGTAACCCTGAAATGAGAAAAAAACTATGTTTAACATAGGACCTAGAGATCTAAGACTTCGGTCAGATAGAAGAACTAAAACATATCTTTTTACCTAACATAATTTTGCTTATCATTCACTTCTATCGAATCCTCAGTGATAACTTTCAACTCTTCCAATGAATATGGGTGCTCAGGATCCTTTATATCTCTAATATGATTTAAGAATGTTAAGGAATAAAATAAAACAAGTTGTTGACAACTAGAGAAATCAACTTGAAAAACAAATGATAAAAGAATGAAGGTAGCCACAATCAGATATTCATGTGGTACCAGAAAGATTGACATACTTGCAAAAGCAAATAATATAGAACAGACATAATAAACAATTAATGTTATAATCGCCAAGAGTAACAAAAATAAATAAATAACTACAAGAGAAGTACATTCGAGATGATGAAATGAAAAAGATGTGAAGCTGATTGTTAGCTCCCTATCCAATGTTTAAAATCATTAATCGGCTTGCAATTGCAAGGTTCAATGAAAATGCTAGAATACATCTTCCAACACAACCACAGATCCCTCAGTTATTCCGTATTCAACCTAAGTCACAAGTTGCAACTTATGCAAAAAATAGAGAAAATATGCAAGTCACAAGTTGCAACCTTATGCAAAAGATAGAGAAAATATGCATGTCACATGTTGCAACCTAAGTCTGCCACGAGTTTTATGTACAAACTGTTCTATCTTGAACTTTCCAATACTACATAAAGTTATTTGGTGACGAATAGTTACTACGTGTAAAGAACATCTTGTGTGAACAATTTAAAAGGAAAACAAAACAATTAGCTGAGAGTATTAATAACACCGGTTGATTTTTTCCATGATCATTTAGAAGAATCTTCACAAAGTGTAAGATGATGGAATCAATCACTGATAGCGTGCAACCATAAGCTGTGGTTGCATCATGCAATCACATACTATGGGACTTTAGATCAACATCATTTTGATCTAACGGTGATTACCTATGTTTTGGACCATCATATCAAAATGATGTTGATCCAAAGGCCCAGAGTATGTGATTGCACGGTTCTTGTGGTTGCATGTTAATTTAACTCTCTCTCTCTCTCTCTCTATATATATATATATTATATTTATTATATATATATATACATATTATATATATATATATAGTCGATGAGGACTTCTATATTTGGAAGTCCTACAAAAGATGTATTGTTATTCATGATATTTTGTTTGCGACAATTCAATCACGTATCTTCAGAAAAAAGTCAACCATAGTAGTTTATACATCTCAATGATACCTTCTCGAGACTATGGTTCAGCATAAATGTCAGTAGTTCAACATAAATGTCTGAAATCTTAATACTTGTAACCTATGAAAATTACAAAATATCCACAAAAATCCACTTCCATTAATATCAGTCATAAAAACAAACATCAGAATGGCGTCGTATGATCCATGTAGCCGACCCCACCTAGTGGGATAAGGCTTTGTTGTTGTTGTTGTATAAAAACAAACATCACCCTATCTTCTAAGACAAACAATCAAAATTTTCAAACTTCATTAAGGGTAAGGGAAGGGAATAGAAGGGAAGGGAAAGAAAGAAAATGGGAGTAAAGTATTCATCTTATTTGGATATAGCAACTAAAGGGAAGGGAAGAATAAAAGTTTAGTAATATTTTTTCAAAATCATGTCTTTCATATATGTAATTATATTTAAATTAGGCATGGCCATAATAGGAAATATATGGTGATTAGTTTTTTACCCTCCTTTCCACCCCACTTTGGAGGGGAAAGAAAAATGGGATGCTGGATGGGAAAGGCTACTTTCGTCTCCATTCCCCTCCAATTTACACTCAACCAAACGAGAGGAATGAATTCCTCTCCTTCCCCCTCTACCCCTCCTTTATCATACTTTCACCCTTAGCTAGATTGCTTTTCTTTACATCTGTTACATGTATTTATTATATCAAGTTACATCTCAACAATCTTGATTGTAAATACATCACATGCTCGTGTCCATATTGCCCCATTGCTAACAAATGAAAGAAACCAAAAAAGCTCTTTTTATCTACAGATTGAATCAAAATTAAATAGCTGGAAAGTAAGATGTGAAAAAGGACATCAGAGTACTATTACTGTAACCAAGGATATCAAAAATTTCTAATTGATCAATTGTCTCCTCCTCATATTCATCTGTTATTGCTGGCACATTCCGGACGCGCCGCTCTTTCCGTTCATAAACAACAGGATTTGCATTGATCAACCCAGCTGCCATCCTTGACGAAGGGCATCGAAAGGGACAGATCGGATCATTCAATATGTATGAGCCAAGAAGAGCAACATAAAGGCAAGAAGTAAGGAATTTTCTTCCCACCTGTATTATCTTGATGCTCGCCGCTAACGTCTCCTCTTACTCCTCCAATTTCTTCTCCTTCACGGAAATAGCTGCTTCACGCAGGGTTGTAACCCAAACTGAGATTGAAAAGAGACTGATCGTATACGGCGGCACGGCGGCGGCGACGGGTGCTGCGGCAGAGGGGAAGAAGGGTCGGAGATGAGAACAACGAAACGCAGAGACCGAGAATTCGAGAAGGGATTCAAAACGCTGTAAACACCACTATCCCGAATAAATCTACACCGTTGAAGTTTTAATCCGACGGCTTTTTTCTTTACCTTTTTATTTTGGCAATAAAAAAGTCAACCCCTGCAAAAATTTATTTTTTACTAAAGTTCGAAAGTTAGAGGGGTATAAGTTGAGAAATCTGTTGAGGACAATGTTGTCAAACACTGGCAAGCGCAGGGAGGAGACCTCGACGGTCTCCCTGCTCGCGAGCGCAAGGAGACCTCGACGGTCTCCCTGCTCGCAAGCGCAGGGAGGAGACCTCGACGCCTCCCTGCTCGCGAGCAGGGAGACCCCCGCGCCTCTCGGGAGCAGGGAAGCACCTAGAGGTGCCGAGGTCTCCATTGCTCACGCGGGGAGGGAGGGAGACAACGGCAGGAGCAGGAGCAGACCGGCGAACAGGACGGCGCCTGAAAAAGAATGGTGCGACAGAAAAAGTACGGCGAACGAGGGAGGGAGGGAGGAGAAGGGGACTAGGGGAGTACCGATGATTCACGGCGGCAGAAATGGCAGGCGGCAGGCGGCAGCAGCGCAGAACGGCAGCGGCAGCAAAACACGGTGGCAGACGACTGGAAAACACGGCGTCAGGCGACTGCAACACACGGCGGCAGCGGCAGCAAGTGGCGGTAACTAGGGCATCATCGATATTTTCTCTTCCTTATTGGCTTTGCGCTCACGTGGTCACACCACGTGACCCACTAACTCGGCGGCAAAAAAAGTTGGGATCGCTGGCGTCTCAGCCATCCTACGTCCCAGCACGCGTGGCCGGAACCGATAGATCGTAGAATTGAACCTTTTTTAAAGGTGGGATTGTAACATCGTCAGTTTTTATAAGTTTTTATACGTTGAGACGCGATTGTGATAAGGATTTAATTCCCATGCCAAAATCTCGACCGTGGATCTGATCATAAACAGTTTATACGATTTAATCTATCTCGGTCATCCTCTCGATCGACGATCGAGATTATGTCTTATTTTTTCTATGACCTCGGCCGCCGCACTGCGCTCTCCTCTCTCTCGACCTCGTCCAGCCGTCATGCGATCCTCCCCGCCGTCATGCGCTCGAGCCCTCCACCAGCAGACATCGAGAGCCGCCGTCCGATCTCTCGCCGCCCCCCGATCAGATTTACGCATTCTCGTGTTCTCCCCGCCAACGGCCGATCTCCCCGCCGCTAGCCGCCTGGCGCTCGATTGGCCCTCCGCCAACCGAGATCGAGAGCCGTCGTCGTTCGCACTATCGCCTTTCGCCCTCTCGCCGAGATCGAGAGTCGTCTTCCGCAGTGTCGCCTTTCGCTCTCTCGCCGAGATCGGCCGCATCCGATGCGTTTTCGGCTAGATCTGCGCGTTCTCCCCGCCGCCGACCGTTCTCTTGCCCTCGCCGCCGTTCTCTCGCCCCCACCGCTGCTCTCTCGCCTCGGCGCCGACCGCTCTCTCGCCCCATCGTTGCCACTTTCTCGCCCCCACCAGCGCCACTCCCTTGCCCCACCAGCGCCGCTCTCTCGTCCTCGCAGCCGCTCTCTCGCCCCCCTCCACCCCTCTCTCATCCCGTCGCCGCCGCTCTCTCGCACGCCGCCGCCTCTCACACGTCGCCGTCGCTCTCTCGCCCCTGCCGCCGCTCTCTCGCCCCCCTTCGTCGCTCTCTCGCCCCGCCGTCGCTGTCTCGCCCTCCTCCGTCGCTCTCTTGCAACACCGTCGTCGCTCTCTCGCAACATCGTCGATTGCTTCTTTCGCCTCGGCGTCGACCGCTCTCTCGCCCCCCGCCATCGCCGATCATAAAAGTTATATTTTGATTAAAATTTCATTAATATTGATTAGTTGAACTTGTATTAGCTAATTAAAATTTAGTAGTATGGTATTGCCAAGATGTTATTGTGGAGAGGAAGCGGTGGTCAAAACTTTTTGGACCCATTAAACTCGAGTCGAAAGTTTTATGAATGTCGATTTTACGGGGTGAGTTGTATGAATGTCGATTTTTTTTCATATATTGCACTTTGATGATTTGTCATAATTTGTTTGTTGACAGCAACACGGTGCTTGTCGATACTTCGAATGAATGGATGCATCCTTTGAACCTAGAGTCACATAAGTTATAAATGATCTATTACGCAAAATTGATCGTATGAAAATTAATTACGAAGTTAGAGAAGTTGAATATAGAAACGCCGCAAATGGAAGGAAGTTATGCTTCAAATGTCTTGTTATATTAATTCTTGTCATCATGATTGTCTTTATTTTCATATGAAGATGTAATATGTGCAATGTAATATGTGTACGCTTATCTATGAATGTAATGTACTGCCACGTTATTTCAATATTTGCTAAACAAAATGTAATGTTGCATAAAGTATTATTATTAAATAATACTTCTTCTAATTGATTATTGTCGAAGGTGATTGGTGTAATGTGATCTGACATGAATGTCAAAGGTGATTGGTGTCTTCATTGTGAAACCAAATGAACACTGTCATGTTGCCTAACCAAATTCTGAGAACCAACTTTTACACATTGCATTCGAATCTAGAAAACAAAACAAAAAAAAGTAACACTTTTACAGTCTTTTATGCCATCCGTGAATCGAATCCAAAAGTTAGTCTCAATCTACATGTTTTAACGCTCTCTGAACAAACAAATAATGCTTGTTGCTGCCTGATACGCATGGACAATCTCACATGGATAGATTTTAAGAAAAGAATGGCATGGCCAATCTCATATGGATAGATTTTAAGTCAACCAGGGAAGACAACAAAAATTGAATAATTAAACAAGTAAGAGTTCTCCTCCCAACATGAATAATTAAACAATCCAACCAACACCAATACTTGTAATCAATCTTTGAGTAGCTCAACATGAATAATTAAAAAAGTATACAATAGTGCTTTAAAACAGTAAACAAAATATCGCTAAATAAGTTCTTGCATAGAATTTCCACAAAAGCAACATTTTTGCTCCCTGAGCTTCTTGGGCGTTCTTGACCTCTTCCTCATCATTGTCATCGTATCTATATGTCCATCATAATTATCTTTTAATAAATATGCATAGAGAGTAACACTAAATGATAATTTCATGAAGTAGCCAACCTTTAGAAATATGAAGTTGCCAACTTGTTCTACATGCCATGTTGGATTGATCGTCGGTAGCCTGCAAAATAAGAATTAATTAAAAGTGATTATGTAAGTTGAATTAAAAAATATATCATACCTTAATCAAAGAGCATTTTCATTTGTCATGTCCACTCTTTCCACGAGCTCCACAACTTCTCTTTTTGGAATCTTTTTTCGACATAGAAATTTTAACTCATGATCTAATCCTATATACATTTCTTGATCTACCTTTGGCTTTGATATGATGAGAATCACGAATGACAATTTGAGATTTTTATATGTTCACAGAGCTTGCTTGACTTATAGGCATTTCGTTAGTACTTGATTAACTTACATTGATAGTGCTATTTGTCATATGAAATGTCATAAATTTACTTACAAAATCGTCTATCATTGGCGTTCCAAACTCTAAAAACTGCCTAGGCAATACATCCATTTCTTGTATTCGTCACGCCTTACTTTGCTAAGTCAATTTTTCTAGTGGAGTTATATCATCATCACTACAGGATATAGTGCTCAGGTAGTTTGAATGTACATTTGAATACCTTGCATTTATTGTCTAATGATGAAGGATATATTGCTCAGGTAGATATCTCACACCTTTCTTGTGATGAACTGTTATGATGTGGCAAAAAAAATGTCTTCTTGTTCATATTTTTTGCATGAACACTTTATAAAGATTCCTTCATCATTATTAAACTCTACAATATTCTTATCTTCATCTACACCTCCTACTAGATAAACTGAGTAGAATGATTTTTCAGCATCCTTAAAAATCTTATCAGCATAAAAATTGAAGGCTTGAATATATTCTTGTTGAAACTTGCAAAAAACACGTACCCACTTCGATCTCTAATGGATTATGTGTAAGATAAATAGGATTAGAGTTCATAGTGTGAAAATCTTTTCATTTTTCAACTCCACGATGACACAATATGACAAAGCAATTCAACTCCATGATAGCTTTGATTGCTTTGTCATATTGTTAGACAAAATATGAGGGTGAAGTATTTGCATTAACAAATTCATTAAAAAAAAGTATTTATGCTTTATGCCCTTTGAGTACACATGCCTGAAGTAAAAAGATCTTTAAAGTATAATGAAATTCACTTGCTATGATTATTGTACATATCCTCTAACCAATGACCATTTGGGATATCAAAATTTCTTTTCAAATAGAAACAATCCTCTTCGAATGCATCTATATTTGCATATTCGTATAACCACTTATTATACTCTACTTTAAAAGTGTCACGTGCATACAAGTCCTGTCGATGAATCATTGCATTTCTCGCAATGTGCCAAGTGCAAACTATATGACGAGTGTTTGGAAAAGCATTTCGTATAGTATTTCCCATGGCAATATCTTAATCAGTAATTATGCAAATTGGATACTTTCTATACATGCATTCAGACCATGTAGAAAACAATCAAGTAAATGTCTCATCAGTTTCATCAGCAAGTAGAGCACATCCAAATAAATATGAACTCATATGATGATTAATTTCAGTGAATGTAACACATGGCATTCTTAAATTATTGGTTCGATATGTAGTATCAAATACAATTACATCCCCAAAAAATAAATAACTATTCCTTGATCCGCCATCCGCCCAAAAAATTCATTACAGATCCATCTTCATCCAACTCCCATCTATAAAAAAACTTGAATCAACACATGTCTTTTTGGTAAAATAAGGGATGACATTTAGGCATTCAGATGAGAAGATTTCTTTTCTCTTTGTTCTGAGACGATTAATACAATCTTGAGCTGTTAGAAAGGGCTCATTAGACATATTAAGTGCTCTAGTTATTCGAGATGGACCCATGCCAAATTTGTGTAGGTTTTCAATAGCCTCTTTCGAGGTTGTCGAGAATTCTTTTTGAGATCGTAAATATTTAACTTTCGAAGGAATTGTCAAAGAATGACTATATTCATCGTGAAATTTTCTTATCTCCCACTTGTCATTCTATTTTTGTGCAACATATAAATGAGCAAGACAACCATCTCTAATTTCCCTTGTTTGTTTAAAATTTTTTTCAAACCCTTGCTTCACAAACTTATGACCTTCTTTAGAACAAACAAAAGTTCTATTTATAACTTTTCCTGTAGTTGCAGACTTATGTGAAGCATATTTTCTAACGACGAATTCCACTAATTTAGCATACATATTATAATAATTATATGCTTCATCATCTGTATCGAATGTCATGCCAACTCTAGGTTTGGACATCTCATAAGTTTTGACGTAATTTGAATGTTGGGATTTAGAAACATTCACCTCCTCGTTACTGTCTCCACCTTCGATATGTTCAAGAAGATCCTGATTGTCAACTTCTTCAATTAATTCAACATCATCCATTTATACCTGAATGATAATAAATTAATTTAATGCATGTAGAATCGTATTACGTAATTGAATTACAAAATAATTTCATTAACGGGTTCGATGGGCAATCTCGACAAGAGCGCAATTGGCGAGAAAGGAGGCGGCGGCGATGGTCGAGTTGTGTGAGAGAGCGGCAGCAACGAGGGTGAGAGAGGGGGCGAGAGAGCGGCGACGACGTGGGAGAGAGCAGCGACGGGGCAAGAAAGAGACGGAGGGGGGCGAGAGAGAGGCACCGACGGGATGAGAGAGGGACGGAGGGGGCGAGAGAGCGATGGTGACGGGACGAGAGAGGGACGGAGGGGGCGAGAGAGCGACGGCGACGAGGCAAGAGAGGGGCGGAGGGGGGCGAGAGAGCGGCGGCGACGAGGCGAGAGAGGGACGGAGGGGGGCGAGAGAGGGACGACGGGGACGAGAGAGCGGGGCGAGAGAACGACGACATCGGGGGTGAGAGATCAGTCGGCGGCGGGAAGAATGCGTAGATCTGACCGGAAAACACGTAGATCTAGTTGGGGGACGGCGACTCTCGATGTTGGCTAGCGGAGGGCTTGAGCGCACGACGATGGAGAGGATCGCACAGCGACGGGCGGAGGGCTCGAGCGCACGATGACTGGATGAGGTCGGGAGAGAGAGGAGAGCGCAATGCGGCGGCCAAGGTCATTAGAAAAAAATAGGACATAATCTCGTCCGTCGATCAAGAATCGGACGGTTGAGATAGATAAAATCGTATAAACTGTTCATGATCATATCGACGGTCGAGATTTTGGTAGCTAGTTGGTAGCATGGGAATTAAATCCTTTTGATAATATTGATTGAGGATCTAGGTAACTAAAATTATTCACCATATTTTAAACATCCCTGAGGCTTATGGAATTACCATTTTGATCATCTTTACGGGACTGTTGGTTTATTTTTTAGGAGGGGAAAAAATTATAGGTTGGCTTAATTTTTTATTTTTTAAAAAAGAAAAGTGTTATGTATTACCATAAGCTTCCCGAAAGTCAAGATACAAATAATGGATTAATCCCAGTGGAAGAATTCTAAAAAAAAAATGTCATGATTGCAACAAGCAAAAAAAGTCAAAAAAATTTGTAGCATCATTAGCCTCATAACAGTGATCTATTGTAAAGTTAGGAATATCTTTGAGAGCTTGTGTTATGTCATTGAGAAATCCTCTAATCTTTCGGTGGCAACAGTGCCCTTGCTTGATAGCTTGTATCAGAATGTTAGAGCCTGATCGAATAATGATATCGATGAGTCCTTGATAATTACAATGCCGCAAACTCAGAAAGAGAGCATGAGTTTCAATCTCAAGCGCAGATCCAACCTGGAACACAATGCCTCCACAACAAAAAAATGATTGCAACACCTCCCACCTCATTGGATATCCCATAGAAACTATCCATGTAGAGACAGACCCAAGAAAGGATAGAGGCTCCCAAGTAACCCAATGAGGGCTAAAGAGGAGTGGTGGTGGTGGTTGTACTTTCAGGCGCGTAAAGTTCAGCATAGTATGAGAAAATAACAAATGCCTGCTTCCAAATCATCTCGACAATTGCATATCGTGAACGAATGTGTGCATCATATATGTCCAAATGCCCTAAAGACAGTGTGCAATGAGAGCCCTTAGGCTAGAAGCCAATTGTTTCTTAAGTTCCTGTCCCTCATGAATCCAATGCCTAGAATCTTAGGAGTGAGAGAAAAGAAAGTTATAATTAACCTTACCTACAAAGAGTCTCCATAGCTAGGTGGCATAAGAGAAATGAAAAAAAATAGGTGGGAGATGGTATCAGTTAGACCACAAAGGAACAACAACAACAACAAAGCCTTATCTCACTAGGTGGGGTCGACTACATGGATCATGAAAGATTAATTATCGAGCAAAACTGCACAATTTTGTCTTTGGTGGGCAACCTCAGATGAAGAAGCTTCCAAATAAAATGGTGCACCTTTGCTGGTACCAGTATATTCCACGCTAATGCCCAAGGTGTCGTCCAGCCTCAAAAGGCGACGAGGCTAAGCTGAACATCACATGCCCAGACCCACACGTCATCATCGACCAAGCAAGGAATGTAAATGGCCAGATTCATATAGGGAAGAGCCAAAGGATGTAGTGATGAGATGTGTGTTCCATCCCCCATAACATATGAGAGAGTTAACATTGGTATTAAGGATCAAAGAGTTGATATTTAAAAAATGAAGGTTTCCGATGAAATGGTATTGAAAAAAAGGAGTCGTTCAAAATTGAAGTGGCAGTTCTTATTCCAAATTGAACCCCAGGCAGAGGGTTGGAAGGAAGTTAATGATGAGGCACGAGGATACCGTACAAAGCCACGATGAAGGTTTTTGTCGGGGGTGAAAACCACCACACTTGTAAAGGATTAGTTGAACCTAGGGTTAAGGTTTGTCTTTCAATGCATCTTGAATGCGCTAAGCAAGAAGAGAAACTCTCACATGGTTTAGGTTACAATTGCGCAATTGATCAAATGGCATCCACGACGTCCCCCACTTGGATCGCATAGGAATATGCAAGAGAGCTTCTCAAGAGACTCGAATAAGTCGGATGAGAGGGAAATGGTGCCGAGGGAGTAAATTGGAATTGAGTTAAGGACTGGTTTGATAAGATTCCTATGCAACGAAAAAATAATAATCAGATATTGATCTAGTAGAAAAGTGAGAAAAACAAATCAAGAACACCAAAGTAAACGAGTTCCAATCTAACACTAGTTGCACATAGAACATAAGAGAAAATAAAGAACAAAAAAGGGAAAAGTTGAAGGGAGTTACGATGATGGAGATTGATCTGCCAAGCGAAAAAATGAAAACGAAAGAAGAAGAAGGACAATGTCAAGAAATAATCTCCGATTGATGGTGAAAAAGGCCAGATCTCATGCTCATCAGTTTGGCGATGTCGCTTGGACTTGCAAGGGCCATTTTAGTTTGTCACAATTCACTCGATGATGACGAACTTGAAGAATGGTGACGATAGCTACATCGACAACGCCTAAGCGGTCGGTGAAGCACGATGAGGAGCTCAAGCGGACCGAGAACATGACTTCAATACCAAGTCCAAAGTCGAGCTCCTATGTGTTGGTTGTTAATCAATGATCGAAAGTGGACGAAGGAGAAGATGAAAGTTGAAGGAGAAAAAGAGTGAAAAATTTCTATTTGAAACGTAAAATGAATTAGAACATATCAAGACTTCGAATAATTACAACTAATAAACTTTGATACTAACTATAAATTGATATAAGGGGAATAAAACTGAAATCATAACAATGCTACAAAACACGAAGAAAAATGCTGACAACACTCTTGCTATTTGAATTTGAAGACGACGACGCTGCTATCGCTAACACACTTTGGCTTTGTCCTTAATCTCTAATGGATATATTAACGAAAATGATGAACTACATGGAGTTTAGTTAAAAGGTCCAAAACACTGTTAGGAAAAAAGTTTACATTGTATAATAGCACACTACAAATATAGCGTATTACATCAAGTTTTTTTTATTAGTTTGACAATTATGTATCACAATTTAGATTTACGTTAAGACAATAGCATGGAGTTGATGCATAAATCTTACAGTTCATAATAATACATAATAATGGAAAATAGTGATATTCGAGTTTAATAAAAAAATTAAACGATCGTCATCGATCATTCACAACCACACAACTAAACTCATTAATAATTTATTCGGTGCATTGTTTGAAACTGATGCATGACCTAAAATTACACACGAGGTGGAGTACTGGTGTGGTGGTGTTATCATTCTTGATATAAGAATTATTATTCATATAATATTATTATTTTTAGTTAAATTTGATATTGTGTTTGGATGCAGATGAATAAAATAAGATAAAAAAAGTAAAATGATTTGAATGATGTGCAAAAATGAAATTATTAATGTGCCGAATAATTAAACTTACTTTTCTTAGATTAAAGCAGTCTAAAATATTGTTGTAATTTTTACTCGTGTTTGATATTATTCTAAAGACTAAGATATTATTTAGGGTTTCATTCACTTTGTCCAAACATGCTGTCTATTACCAAAGATTGTGTTTAGATATCCAAAATCCTGGTCTCGAATTCGTTCGTGCGATTAGATTTGACAAAGCAGCGCGTTGGTTTCGGATCTCTTCAACAGACAGCCAACTTTATATCTGTCGGACAATGGGCCGTTCGCCCTCCAGAAGCCCAGTGCAATATTTAACAGATATATTATTATCTTATTCAATTAATTCAATACCTAATTATTTTTTAATTATCAAAATAACGAGTGTTATTTAATTATATATGATTATTATTATACCATTTTTTCTTGTTATTATTAGTTTTTACAATACTAATATCTTTATCATAATACACACATTATTTTAAGTTATCGAATTAATCAATAATACGAATTTCGCATATTATATATAAATATGATATAATATTAATAATCTGTCTTTACCAAAAAACTCAGACTTCGATCTCATCTCCGCATCTAACCAAGCAGGAAAAAAAAGGAAAAAAAAAAGATCCAAAACGCACACATGACATGACCAATATTGGATCCCTGCGCCGCTACGACCTACGAGCAGCGGCGATAGCTGCCGCCCAAATTCTCTCCAAGTCTACTTCTTTCTCCTCTTTCAGATCTGCTCCTTGAGCTCGTCGGCAATGGCGGCGTCCGCTCCGGAAGCCGATTCCCGCCTCGCCGCGATACTGCTTCCGGCGCTCGAGAAGATCATCAAGAACTCCTCCTGGCGCAAGGGCTCCAAGCTCGCCACGCAGTGCAAAGCCCTAGTCGACCGCCTCTCCAACCCGTCGGACTCCGCCGCCGCGGCGGCGCCGCCCTCGCCCACTTCGTCCTCCCTCCCGGGCCCCCTCCACGACGGCGGCCGCGCTGTCTACTCCCTCGCCGACTCCGAGACGTTTCTCGCCCCGCTCTCCGCCGCCTGCGCCTCGGGCTCCGCGAAGATCGCGGAGCCTGCACTCGATTGCCTCCAGAAGCTCGTCTCCCACTCGTACCTCCACGGCGAGGCCGACCCCTCGGCTGGCCCCGATGCCCGCCTCCTCGCTGGCCTCGTCGAGGCCGTATGCAAGTGCCACGCCCTCGGCGACGACTCCGTCGAGCTCCTCGTCCTCAAGACACTCCTCTCCGCAGTCACGTCCTCCTCTCTCCGCCTCCATGGTGATTCCCTCCTGCTCGCCGTCCGCACCTGCTACGACCTTTACCTCGGCAGCAAGAACGCCGTCAACCAGACCACCGCCAAGGCATCCCTCATCCAAATGCTTGTCATTGTCTTCCGCCGCATGGAGGCTGATTCGTCCACCGTCCCTGTCCAGCCCATCGTCGTCGCCGAGCTCATGGATCCCTCTGACCGTTCCTCTGCCACTGCCGCCGCTGATGTCAATTTTGTCCAGGGCTTCGTCACCAAGATCATCAGCGACATCGATGTTGTCCTGAATCCTTCGGCAACACCGTCCGTCAAATCGGCAGCCGCCAGTGGGCACGATGGTGCATTCGAGACGACGGCTGTGGAGACAACCAATCCTGCTGACTTGCTCGACTCGACTGACAAGGACATGCTGGACGCAAAGTACTGGGAGATTAGCATGTATAAGACAGCGTTGGAGGGCAGGAAGGACGAGCTGGGAGTGGACGGAGTGCCTGACAGGGACGATGACATCGAGATCCAGATTGGTAATAAACTGAGGCGAGATGCCTTCCTGGTATTTCGGGCACTATGTAAACTCTCAATGAAGACTCCACCAAAGGAAGCTGCCTCAGATCCGTCGCTTATGAGGGGGAAGATCGTAGCTCTGGAGCTGCTCAAAATTTTGCTTGAGAATGCTGGTGCTGTGTTTAGGACTAGCGACAGGTACCTACCTGATATTGCCGTTGTTTTTAGTTTCGTACAATAGCCCCAATCAATTGAAATGGCCTACAATGCAGCAGGTTTCAGAACGACAGATAACAAGAACATTTGAGTTGAATTATTACTTCTTTTTTGGAGAATCAATAATAATTTATTTTGCATCTGTCTGCTTTTTGGTTTGAGGAAGGCAGACATTTCACCCAATTAGAATCGATCATAATTATATTGTTAATCTTCCAAGTATAACATGCATTTAATCACGTCAGGATCACGAGATTTTACAAAAGTTGTTATAAGAATCTTAAATACCCCTCTAGTCGGAAGAGAACCTAAAGTATGTCTGAGAGTCCACATAAATTTCTTCAAGCTTTTGTAAACTTGATTAGCATTGCAAGAATTTATGCTCTCAGTAAATTTAATTATAGTATATACAATAATAAAGAATACATCTCTAACTTCTTAACAACTTACCTATAAAAAAAGTTAGATATTAGATAGATAAAAGTTCAATCATACAAAATTCTTACTTTCTAGGTTCATATGTGATCCATAGGCTCTCTCAAAAAAAAAATGTGATCCATAGGTTCCATTCATTGTTTTCTAAATTCCACTCAAATCCATGGATAGTCCATAAATTCTTTTTAAATAAATAAAACAGTTTAAGTGTCTAACACAGTAACACTTCAGTCAGTGAATATAAAACACAGTCTGTAAGTCTGCATTGACAGAAATGTCAAAATAATGGAAAATGTCAGATTAAGAAGCTGATCAAATTGTAGAGATTAGAGACCAATGTATTAGCAATAGATAATTGTTAACCATAGGTTTTATCCTTTAGTTAGCTCAAGGTTTATATTATGCCTGTATTTTAGATTGCAACCCTCCTTAGTCCTTACTATCTGTTCATGTTGTGTATAGTTTCCATTAGTTATCTTTTTTGTTAATATAATTTCCATTAGTTATAGTTGACTAATTAGAGGACATGTTGAATTTGGAATACTCACTAATCTTGTTTCCAAACAAGCAGGTTTTTAGGTGCTATTAAACAGTATTTGTGCTTATCACTATTGAAGAACAGCGCGTCAACTCATCTGATTGTTTTTCAGCTTTCCTGTTCTATTTTTATGAGCCTGGTATCAAGATTTAGACCGGGACTCAAGGCAGAAATTGGTGTTTTCTTTCCAATGATCGTTTTGAGAGTTTTAGAAAACATTGCTCAACCGAATTTCCAGCAGAAGGTAATTGTTCTGCGTTTCTTAGAGAAGCTGTGCATAGATTCTCAAATTCTGGTGGACATTTTCATCAATTATGACTGTGATGTCCACTCCTCAAATATTTTTGAGAGGTACGTGTTCTCTCTTCATCTTTTGTATATCCGCGGAGCAGTTAGTCTTGAAAATGGCCTGACACCATTACTGAAATAGAACTTGTGCTCTTATAAATTTTTTATTATTATAAACTCTTCTTTGACATGTATTGATAAGCTTTTGGTTTTGGTAGAATGGTGAATGGTCTCCTAAAGACAGCTCAAGGTCCTTCCCCTGGGACTCCCACAACTCTGGTACCACCTCAAGATGCTACCATGAAAGTTGAAGCTATGAAGTGTTTAGTTGCAATTTTGAGATCAATGGGGGACTGGATGAACAAACAGTTGAGAATTCCAGATCCTCATTCTCTCAAAAAAGAAGCAGCAGATAACAATGCCGATGCTGATAACGAAGTTGCTTCGGCAAATGACAATGGGGAGGAGTCTACTGAAGGAACTGATGCTCAATCTGATACTACAAATGACATATCTGATGCTTCATCTATTGAACAGCGTAGGGCATACAAATTGGAGCTTCAGGTGGTTGTCTTTCTGGATATTTGGTTTCTTTGCAAAAGGCATTCATTTCATTGTTCTGTTATATAAACCTAAATTTGCAGGAAGGTATTTCACTTTTCAATCGGAAGCCTAAAAAGGGAATTGAGTTCCTTATCAATGCAAAGAAGGTTGGTGAATCACCGGAGGAAATAGCTGCTTTTCTCAAAAGCGAAGCTGGCTTGAATAAGACATTAGTGGGTGATTATTTAGGGGAGAGAGAAGAATTGTCTTTGAAAGTGATGCATGCCTATGTGGATGCTTTTGATTTTCAAGGTATGGAGTTTGATGAAGCAATCAGGTGTTTCTTACAAGGATTTAGATTGCCTGGTGAGGCGCAAAAGATAGATCGTATCATGGAAAAATTTGCTGAGCGTTATTGCAAATGCAACAGCAAGGCATTTGCAAGTGCAGATACAGCCTATGTTCTTGCCTACTCAGTTATAATGCTCAACACAGATTCTCACAATCCAATGGTGAAAACCAAGGTTGGTTTTTTAATTGTAAATAGTTGCATTAACAATTGATTCACAGCTCATGGAGGCATATTGTAACTAATGATTGCTCCAGATGTCAGCAGATGACTTCATAAGAAACAATCGTGGTATTGATGATGGGAAGGATCTACCGGAAGAATACTTGAGATCCTTATATGAAAGAATCTCCAAGAACGAAATAAAGATGAAGGAAGATGATTTGGTCCCACAACAAAAACAATCTACAAACTCCAATAAAATCTTGGGATTAGATAGCATACTGAATATTGTTATACTCAAGAGAGATTCACAAATGGAGACCAGCGATGATCTAATCAGGCACATGCAAGAACAATTCAAGGAAAAAGCTCGCAAGTCCGAGTAAGTTCATAAAAGACACATTGCCTATTCACACTGCCTTATCATTAAATGATTAGTAACACATTAAGTTAAACAATGATATTTTGGGTAATGTTTTGTGGATTTTAGGTCAGTATATTATGCTGCTACTGATGTAGTCATCTTGAGATTCATGATCGAGGTTTGCTGGGCTCCAATGCTAGCAGCTTTCAGTGTTCCACTTGACCAAAGTGATGATGAAATTATAATATCTCATTGCCTTGAAGGAATTCGCTGTGCAATCCATGTGACAGCAGTAATGTCCATGAAAACTCAAAGAGATGCTTTTGTCACTTCACTTGCAAAGTTCACATCTCTCCATTCTGCTGCAAATATCAAACAGAAAAACATTGATGCGATCAAGGTTAGCTTCATATTTGTAGTCTTAATATTGTATATGGATCTCACATTTTAGCTATGCATTTTTACACAATATATAGCAAATGTCGTCCTTGAGCCAACTGTAATAAGTTCCTAATCTTTTACATACATTATAAACAATGTTTACCCTTTACCACCCTTATAATCGAATTTCTGCATCTAACTGTAAATTTAGAAAACATTAGCTATCCCGAAGTTTGTATTCTTGACACCATTCTCTTCATCCAAGCTGCTAGTATTTTTGTTAATTTTATTTTCATTTGTCAAATGTTTTTTTCCCTTACATGAATAATGTATATTTGATAATAGGTTTATTCTACTTTAAAAAAAATAGTTTTATATATTTAGAAATAAAGAAAACAAGGAGTCCTCTTGCGACTTGTTGACATCAAGTGGCGAGGTGGGAGATGGGTGGCCCCTCTTTATTTTTTTTTGTGTTTCTGAATGTTCAAGGGTAAATTTATCATTTCACATCAATGTAAGTGTTAAATGACAGAAATATCTTTGTGCAAAAAAAAAAAAAGAAAGTTTAGGAGGACCATTGGGAATTTCTTTTGGTATAGGTATGAAAATGAAATATGCCATAGGAGAGGTAAAGAGGAATCAAGCTTATAAGAAATACAGTTCATTTTCTCATGCTATGTTGAGTAGTCTGGTTTCTGAGTTCTTTGTTCCCAGCGAACAATTGTATTTTTCTGTACAGAATGGGTGCTATGAGGAGAATATTGTTCCCAACTCTTGTTCTTTGTATATTAAGTGAAGGCAGACATGTTACCGGTTTGAATAAGCAGGATGTCTGAACATCTTCATAGTCATCTTTTCGTAAAACAATAATCTTTTGTATGCTAGAAGGGTTATAATGTCTGTGTCCAGTAACCTCTTGACCATGTGTGATCGAATAAATAGTCAAATATTTTTTTTTATCCAGATAAGAAAATAATCTTCTCCATCTTTGATGATGCATCAAATAGTTAGAGGTTGTTTGACTCTACATCAAGTTGATGTCACGTTACACAAACATTTAACAATGCTACTTTTTTATGATAATAAATGATGGATAAAAATCAAGCTAAATTCTGTCAGAAACAAAGACATTGCCCTTTACAAAAAGAAGACCAAGATATCAAGCAAAGCCATAATTCAACAAGTAATCCCATACCCAATTGACTGTTTGATTGAGCTAAACATGCCTCTAGTCCTCATTCTGCCAAACAATATTCATTTTCTTTTATGTTTGCAAAGGACAAAACCATCACTGAAAGAATATTTGATCCAATTGCATGGGTAAAAGTAGGCATAATCTTTTCTTAAGGAGGGAAGGATTGCTTATCCCTAAGATCAATAACCAATACTTTGGGGTTAACTGCAATTTCTGACCTTGGGATATAGTGTAAGAACCAAGCAGCCCTCTAACACACACAGATTTTTTTTTTGAGAGGGACACACACTCGCAGAATTATTTTTAAACTAAACACAGAAATTGATATAAGATTTGGACCACTTGCAGAATCCTCTTTTTAAAGTTGGTTCACTTTCCATGGAGCGACCCTTTTCTTAGGCAGAGGTCAACCTTCTTATATCTTATAATCTTTCTACTGGTGGTTGTTTGTTTTGCATTCACAATCATAGATGTGCATGGACAAATACATTCACTGAACAAAATGTTCATGTGACAAATGAAATCTTGAGTGCAGAGTTACCTGATACTCACAAACACTCCTGCTACTTTTTTTTTGGGGAAAAATGATGATTAGCCAAAATGTTAATCATCCAAAACCATATATTAAAAGGTCAATTTAAGGCACAAAGGTACTCCTGCTACTTTTCACAAACTTATCTCAGCACATATTAATTCTATTTTGGCAATTTTGCATTTAAATGCTTATGAGCTTCTAAAATCCTGTATATTAACAATTTGAAACAGAATTGTTTTTTTTATTAGATGCAATTTTTTTTTGAAACGATTATTAGATGCAAATTAGGCCACCAACAATAAAGATTGATATCCCTTGCTATCCTGGAAAATATTTAGTGAAAGCAAAGGTCGCCCCTCATTAATTTAAACCTCCTTTCTCTCAAAAATAAGTTATTCACTGTTGATTTGCTGAAGCATGCTTGTGATAATATATTATAAGAGTAATTTTCTTATCACATGCTTCTGCAGGCAATTCTATTGATAGCAGAGGAAGATGGGAACTACCTACAAGAGGCCTGGGAGCACATACTGACATGTGTATCTCGATTTGAACATTTACATCTTTTGGGAGAGGGAGCTCCTCCTGATGCCACATTTTTTGCAATCCAGCAGAATGAAGCTGAGAAATCAAAGCAAGGGAAGTCATCTATCCTTCCCGTACTGAAAAAAAAGACACCTGGGAGAAATTCAAATTCATCTCTTGTGAGTAGAGGTTCTTATGACAGTGCTGGTGTTGGTGGTCATGCTACTGGAATCGTTACTCCTGAACAAATGAACAATTTAGTTTCCAATTTGAACTTGCTGGAACAAGTCGGGGCTACTGAAATGAACCACATATTCATTAGAAGTGTCAAATTAAATAGTGAGGCAATTATTGATTTTGTTAAGGCTCTTTGTAAGGTTTCAATGGAGGAACTGCGATCTGCATCTGATCCACGTGTATTCAGCCTAACAAAAATTGTTGAGATCGCGTATGAAGCATTTCTTGTTCATTTTCTGTTACTAATTCCATTAGGGTTTGACTATATAATTATATTTCTCATGCAGGCATTACAACATGAACCGTATCAGGCTTGTGTGGTCAAGTGTTTGGCAGGTATTATCAGACTTTTTTGTTACCATTGGCTGCTCTGAGAATCTTTCAGTTGCAATCTTTGCAATGGATTCCCTACGTCAACTGGCAATGAAGTTTTTGGAGCGAGAAGAGTTGGCCAACTATAATTTCCAAAATGAATTTATGAAACCATTTGTTGTTGTTATGCGGAAGAGCAGAGCAGTTGAAATCAGAGAGTTGATCATTAGATGTTTTTCTCAAATGGTGTTAGCTCGTGTTAGTCATGTTAAATCAGGGTGGAAAAGCATGTTTATGGTACTTTTTCTCACCCCAAAACTGCTATTTCAAAATTTATCACGTTTAATTGCTCTCAAAATATTACCTAGGCTTCTCATTGATCACCTGTTTATGTGAATGGATTTACAGGTATTTGCAACAGCGTCATATGACGACCATAAAAACATAGTACTTCTAGCCTTTGAAATTATTGAGAAGATTTTGCGAGATTATTTCCCCTACATAACAGAAACGGAAACAACCACATTTACAGACTGTGTTAATTGTCTAGTTGCATTTACTAATAGTAGGTTTAACAAAGATATCAGCCTCAATGCAATAGGCTTTCTTCGGTTTTGTGCTGCAAAACTTGCAGAAGGAGACATTGGTCTATCTGCAAAGTCCAAGGACAAGGATCCCTATGAAAATAATGGCAGCTTATCTTCGCCTCACACTGCAAAAGATGGAAAACAAGAATGTTCCCTGTTTCTAGATAATCTTCACTTGTGGTTCCCACTGTTAGCAGGTAAAATATGTTTTTTCCATGTACATTTGATACATATTAGAAGTCCTTTTGAGACATTTATTGTCTTTTTGTTCAATAAACTGTTTGTTCTCTGCAGTTCAAGGTTGTGATATTTCTACAACTTTTTGCTAAGTTCCCTATGTTTTTCAGGTTTATCAGAACTTACATTTGATCTGAGGCCTGAAATCAGACAAAGTGCATTGCAGGTTCTCTTTGACACACTACGGAACTATGGTCACCATTTCTCATTGCCCTTGTGGGAAAAGGTGTTTGATTCTGTCCTTTTTCCAATTTTTGACTATGTAAGGCATGCAATTGAACCTTCCGGTGACAATTTACAAGGGCAAGGTTCTGAAAGTGATGCATCTGTGCTAGATCAAGATTCTTGGCTTTACGAAACATGCACGCTTGCCCTTCAGCTAGTTGTAGATCTTTTTGTAAAGTTTTATGATACAGTAAACCCACTACTGAAAAGGGTTCTCACATTGCTTACCAGTTTCATAAAACGTCCTCACCAAAGCCTTGCTGGCATTGGCATTGCAGCATTTGTTCGATTAATGAATAATGCAGGGTCTTTATTCCTTGAAGAGAAATGGGAGGAAGTAGTCTTATCTTTAAAAGAAGCTGCTGAAGCTACACTTCCTGATTTTTCACTGGTTTCATCTGGAAATTATGATGGCCTTTCGGCTACTGACAAAGAGAATAATCCTTTAGGACAAGATAATGCTGAAACTACGGAATCTACAGATGATGACTTGGATGGCCTTAGAGCTCGTACTCTGTATTTTGCACTCAATGATGCCAAGTGTCGTGCTGCTATTCAGCTTCTGTTAATTCAGGTTCGTAATTCTGTTTTCATATTATTTTTTCGTAGAGTAAGAGTTTTTGGTATACATGAAGTGTTGCCATCCATTTTCTTGTTTTGATATAGCCGGATGGTTATAAGTTTGTGCCAGTCATCCTTTTATCTTACAAAGTACTATGATTGAGTTAGTGGGAAGACAAGCAATTTGAAATTAGTTTCACTATGTTGCTATTCATCTGTGGCTCCTAGTTCTTTTTCCTTTCATTTTTAGTTTGCAATGCTTTTGGCTTGTGATTATCTTGCCATGTTGACTAGAGATGATACTAATTTCTACATCCACAAAAGTTGGTACCTATTACATCACAATGAGTAATTTTGGAACTTAGGACAGGGGATTCATTGGAAGTTGAATCTTTTGCAGGCTGTCATGGAGATTTATGGCATGCACAGAGCCCTGCTATCAGTAAAGAATACAATTATCTTATTTGAAGCTCTGCATATTTTAGCTTGCCACGCTCATAAGGTGAACAACAACAATAACCTAAGATCTAAGTTGCAGGAGCTTGGATCCATGACTCAGATGCAAGACCCTCCGCTGCTCCGTCTTGAGAATGAATCCTATCAGATATGCCTGACTTTACTGCAAAACATTGCCATAGATACACCCCTTAATGGGGATGTAGAAGTGGAAGCATACCTTATCGACCTCTGCAGAGAAGTCCTTCAGGTATACCTAAAAACAGCAAAACCTGGGCTGTTTGCTGAAGATTCAGTTGGCGCTCACACTAAGACTTCCTGGCTTATACCAATTGGTTCTGCAAAACGACGAGAACTTGCAGCTCGGGCACCTCTTGTTGTGTCAACCCTACACGCCATTTGTGGATTACGTGAGAACTCTTTTGAGAAGAACCTGGCTCAGTTTTTCCCTCTACTTGCAGGCCTCATTAGCTGCGAGCATGGCTCCAGTGAAGTTCAGTTGGCGCTGAGTGATATGCTTAGCACTTGGGTAGGTCCAATCTTGCTTCAGTGTTGTTGAACATAAATTAATGTGAATATAGTAAATTAAATTGCATAATATACTTAACTGTAGCAAGTTTTTCCTCCTTGTGTACTATTTCAGCACTTCTCACTTGGTAGACGATTCAAATGCTTTTGTGTAAATCTCCAGTGTTGTATCCTGATCATTCATTCTAGCAATAAATGCTTGAAATTATTTTCTTATTGATTGCTTTGGTCTCTGGAAAACAAATTTATCATGTTTGGATAGAAGGAACTGACTGTGAGGGACATGAAACAGTTTTGTACCATTGCAACTAAAAAATTTTTCCATCAAATATTCATCTAACAAGAAAGTTACTGACAGTCTTAAATTACATGACCATATGAAACTGTCGGCCCCAAGGTACATGTTATTTCTTTCCAACATTCTGAAGTAGTAGATATTGACCTCAGACCTGCTCATATATTTATTTATATCTTTTTTCTCTTGCTTTCCTGTCTTCTCTTTTATTAACTGTGAGGTTTATTCCACTTGAAGTGGTATATGACTTAAGAAAGCATTACTGATTAGACAATAACTTTGTCAGCCAGAATTCCTTTGCTTTCTGTCATCAAGAATAGTTAAAAGTAGGAGTAATTTAAAGGTCGTCCATTTGCCCGTCGTTAAAGGTTTTGAAGCTAATTAAATAAGTAGATCCCCAGTTTAATTTGGATTGCCAATAAGTCAAAACTCGTAACTTTGGGGCAACATCTTTGAGGATTCTTCTCGTGCAATGTAGAATGTTTATCTTAATTGACGCTTACTGTGGTTTCCATGTTTCACGATACAAATCAGCACACAGCCTTCACCAAATGGTAATCAATCTAATCCTCCAGTTGGTTCCACTGCTCATAATATTTATAACATAAAAAGGACCCTTTGTTAAAGAATCAATGGCGAAATATCACTATTCTAACATGATCGAAAATAGAGTTTAATTGATCAAATTTTTTTAATCAAAATTACCTGGAAAAGCGTAATATCACTATTCTAACTCCCCAAACAAAAATATAATTAAGACACGAATAACTTTATTCCCATATAATTTTCAACCATATTCTATTTTTATTTTAAATCATGTATTATTATATTAATATTTTATTATTATTATAATAATGAACGTCAACTATTTATACAAAAAAAATATTTATAAAATGTTCTATTTTATTTTTCTTTTTTTTGAATAAAATATTAGATAAAATAAGACTGATAATATAATATTATGTCATTTTATTTTCTTCAAATTTATTCTTCAACCAAACGAAAAAAAGAGCAAGCAAACTGTCATTTGAATACTCTAATGTGATATATCGAAGCAAAGTAGTGAAATACTGGACACCGGTGGGTTTGAATTTAAAAAAAAAAGGTGACATTTTAATTTCAAACAATGTTATTATTAAATGTGATATATAAACAATGAAAGACTTTGGTAAAGTCAACGAAACTTGTGATCCTTAATGTGGTAACGACTTAGCATCTTATTCTACAATCAAATACATACTAGACATTATGATAATTAAATGTTAGACCTCATTGGAAGCAAGCAACCTTATGATCGATGAAAGAGTACGCCACTTTAGCCGTACACTACGGACAAATCCAACACAAGGGCAATGATGCTACCCATTAATGGATCAGATCCCATGAACTTGTAGAACTCATCCCTAGATTTGTACATTAAGTTAAACTCCATGTGTATAATAGAAAAACAAAAAGATAATGTGTACATTCCTCTCCTTGCAGAGAATTAGATGCCTCGATGTTTTAAACATTTCTTGACTAGAAGCAAAATCACGAATTAATACCCCTAGACAAACGTCATTTGTTTATTCTTTTACCGTTTGTGCAATCCATATTGGAAGATTTAACACTAATGCATATTTTGAAGATTATCAATGATAATTGCCTAAAAATTAAACTCAAACTAATTAGTTTTCTCAGTTTTTTTAACATAATATTCGTCTTAAAAACTTTGAAAGCTAACATTGTAGTTATATATCGATATTTTCTAATGGATGAAGTTTCTAAACCAGAAAAAAAAACCATGCTTGCACAATGTTTTTGTATATAACCAGTAAACTCAACATATATTATTATTGAGAAAATAATTCTATATACATGTTTTCTGCCATTTAAAAAAATCATGTTAGTGGTAACACATAGGGGCTCTCAAATTTGATTTCCATAAGTAAAAGTTTTATACATTTATTTATTTTTCATTCTGTGTCCTTGTATCAGACTTGTGACCCTTCGTTGGAAAGAAGACTCGTGTTAATATTTCAATCAATATAATTGATAATAAGAAAACGGTATTTTCTTATTTAAACATTTATGTAAATAATATATTTAATAATATATGAATATTTTGTTTTTAAGGCACACAATGTAATAAAAATATATGCTAATAATGTATCGTTATACCTTACATAAAATGCCATATATATATTTATTATTTTGCACGTAGAAGACACTACAATCACTGAGAATTATCTTAAAATACTTAATTAATAATCCCATAAGGCTATGTTTGACAATACTTAGTGTTTCAAGTAGCATTTAGTGATTCAAACGTTAATTTTTTTATTTGATAATAACAAAAATAAATAGCATTTAATGTTTCATACGAAAATATTAAAAAAACCACTTCTATTAGCTTCTATTAGGTTTGTGTTTTATATTTTTTTTTCAATTTTAACTTTATTTAAATATATTATTTCTTTCTAATTTATCTTATTATTTTCTCATTTGTATTTTATAATCATTTAACTATATTTCTTTTCATATTCATGTTTAATTAATTACAAATTATTTATATGTTAACAATGAATAGAAAATAATTTAACAATTAATATTTTCATATCATCGGTGAATTATATAAAATTTATTGTTAATATAAATTTCTATATATTTAACAAAAAAATTAGTTGTGAATTTTTATTTTATTTAATTAAGATATAAATATTTAATTTATATATACGCTAACTAAAAATCCGCCTTATAGATCATAGGCACACTCGGAATGTAAATAATTATATTGTATTATAATGGAATTTATATAATGTTTAAATTAAATAATTTATTATATTTAATTATATTATTTTTATATTCATCAACTAATTATAAGTTAAATTTATTAAACACTTATTTGTTATAATATCTAATCACTAATCATCATTTACTACTCGTTAATTGAAGTATTATTCACTTATCAAATCGTTAATAATATCAACCACGACTTAAATGTGTCATTATCTAATTTTCTCATATATATTTATCTAAAATTTATCATGAATTCATTAAAAGACATAAGAAATGAAGGAAAAAAAGTAAAATTTTGTAGTAGCCGACATGAATGCTTGATGGACTCCCTTGTCGATGTTCTTGTCATCCATCGCACGTGCACTCCGCCCACTTCAATGCCAACAAAACGACAAGAACAAAAAATAAAATATGGATTTATCTATTTCCTCATAGTTTTTTTTTAAATTATTAGATTTATCAATTTCGTATTTCATTCTCTCGTTCGAATTCCCTATTTTTTTAAAACAATACGATATGATCACGTTCTTCTATTTTGATTGAAAGCTTAGTTTTAGTTTCATCTGAAACTTTAATTTTAATTACAATATATTCGATTAGTCTCATCACATCAACAAGGACAAAAAAAAAAAAAAAACAACATGATTCATGAAAATTGAAGTGAGTTGGCCAAATAGTGTTGTCCCATTAATGTTACCACAACACACCACATTCCATCATCTGGATCCCTCCATTGCACAGTATGACCACGATATATACATAGTGGGGAATACACGTCCAAATTTATATTGGGGTCTCAAGGCCAATCATTATAAGTTATAACCCATCACCAAATGACAAAATAAATCACAGTTTAGCAATGAATTGGTCCATTTAATTAATATGCTAATCAATTTTTTTTGTCGAAATGTAAGATAATATAGATAAACTTAATTAGATATGTTTTTCGGTTTTTCCCAACAAGTTTGTCAACGAATTTCAAATTATCATTGTGAAATATCTCACAACTTTAAATGTAGAAATAACGATAACAAATAAAAAAAATAATAACATAGTGCACCATTGCTTTGAAATGTTTTTATTCGTTATGTGAGAAGACGTAGTTTAATATTTAAATTAAGAAAACTGGTTAAGATCAATATCGTTTGATTCTAATTAAGAAATACATAGGGGAAATGGATGCATGCATACAAGTCAAACAAGTATGTTTCTAGCGACGAAATGATCACTTGTGACACTACATGATGCACTTAGTTCTCGTCCATGCTTCATGTATTAAGATATGATTCTTTCTTTTTCATACTTTTTTCTCCTTTTGACTTGTATGAGATATTCTTAATTAAAACTAAAAAAGGTGCATATTGGAATATTTCATAAAAGTTGAAGAAAAAGTAGCATCTTTCAGGACATGAAATGATTAATCAGAAGACTAGATGCACTCAAATCCTTTTTTTAATTACTTTTACTAAAAGGGAAACAGTGTAGGAATTTTGGATAACTGCTTTCTCCCCCATAAAAAAATGGCAAGAGTATGCATATTAGAAGGTTGCTTATACTTTAATGATTTAATGATATGATAAATGCATATTTGCAAATTGCTGCATCTCACAACGATCACATTGACTTGCTGTTTATGACAATTTGTTTATTTGTTCTCTGTAGATCATTCTCTTGAGTAATAAGTTTGCCTTCAAATTACACAAAATCATATTGATCCTATAGCAATTCATTAGGTAAAATTTCGTTAAATATCCATCAAAATTTCACCCTTCAACTTCACTTTGTAACTAATCTGTCATCTATTTATCATCTTATTTTACATTGCCGAAAGTCACAAAGGAGGAATCGGGCGATGTCCTCTTTCGACGCTCCCTTTCCTCCTCCCTATGCACATGGGGAATCACAAAATTCATTTCACTTTTAATGTTTTCTATTTTATTAATGGTCTGTTTGATAATTAATTAATAAAGAAGTAGGATGAAATAGTGTAGGGAGAAATGAGATGGTCAAGGATGGCGTGTTATTAGAAAGTTGATGTTTAGATAGCAAGTTGAAAAAATGATGATATGGAGAATGAAAATTTTATTTACTAAAAGTTATTTTTATCCTTTATAGTTTATTTATAATATCTAATGAGTAATAAATATTTATTACTTTATCACTTAATTTATTTTTATTTTTTTATTTTGCCTATTTTTTCTATTTTTATTATATTTATTATTTTTTAAACTATTTTCTTCATCTATTTTTTTTAAAAATAAAAAATAAAATGATAGATAAATATATATTCGCACGGAAGAAAAATATTTTAAAGAGAGAGAAGAGAGAAGATTTAATTTAGAAACGAGTGATGATTTCATTTGGTAATAAAATAAAAGTTATTTTGGTATATATTTGTCTATTTTTTTCATTGCACTTAATTTAGTAGAATAAAAAATATAATGTTCAGCGAAATTAATTATTCCACTACACTCCTCTCAATTTAAATAAAAAATATAAGTGCATAAGATGTATCCAATTTTATTTCTTCGTATTCCACTTCACCCGTCAAAATTCTCAATCCAAACGTATCGATTTAGATTGTACAAGTTTTAACTAGTAAAATGAGTATGTATTGTGGTCAGTAGATGTAGACTTTTCTATTATAATATTGAGGTTAATTAAAACTATTAATACTCTTTAATAGTTAAGATTATATTATTTTTATAAGTTTATCATCCTGTAAATCTACCACTTATTATTAGAGATCTTTTGCCATGAATTATAAGTCGACGGATGGATTGATCACAAGTCAAAATTTAAAAAGAATATCGAAACAAAATTGAGGATTTATATATGAAATTTACTTTTTCAATTCTTTTTTGGAAAATTTGCACTGTGCAAATCTATACATTTTTCATGGACATCATTATTTCTCAATAAAAAAACCAAAATATATTTGGTTTAAATATGAGAAAAAAAGGATAGATCAGGTCAAACATAGGGAACACTATTAATCGGCCGTAGACCCGTTTCCATTTGCATATTCAACTGGTAATAATGTATTGAATTTGAATTCAATTGGTCCTCCTACATAGTTAGACGTTTCAATTTTTCTACGGGGGATCTCGTTGCCCGATCAGCGAGCCTATGGGGGGTCCAAGGGGATCCCCTACGGGGGTTGCAAGAGGGCGGAGCCTCTTGAGTAAAATTTTTTAGGGGTATTCTGTATGTGATTCGGATTTGATTTATTTTTTTATCACGAGATAGGTGTCCTATTTTCAGAAGATTTGTTTAGAGTTTCAGTTTGTATGTAAATTCATTCTTGTAATCATCGTTATTTTATAACAAAATATCGTCACCATTTTTTCTTCTCATGTTCTTCTCTGTTACGTGAGATTCCTCTCTCCCTCTTTTCTAACACCAATAGTGTTCTTGCACTTTTAAAATGTTGTCATCCCTTTTATTACATATGAAATTGTTGTATGTTATGTATAAATATGTGACTTCGGTTCCATTGTCCTCGAGAGTTATTTTTCTATGCCTCCATTGCTAACTTGGTCTTCAGCATCCCACGAGCTCTCACACACAAACCCACGTTTCCCCTTCCCTTTCTCTCTCTTATCTCCTCCTCCCTGCATACCACCTTCCACCTCTAATCATTAACTCCCAGCTGCGTCCATCTCCATTACCTCTGAGTCTGTGACTGTGAGCACAAACGACACACACGCAGCCATCACTGTTAGTACAAGCTCGCGGTTTTGGCCAATATCTACACTGCTAGCTAGCTGTAGGAATGACGCTGGAGTCATGGCTGACCAAGGTGAAGTCGGCCATCTCGTCCGGCCTGGAAGCCGCGGCGCCCAACCGCAGGAAGTCCGGTGGCGTCGGCATCCTCGCGTTCGAGGTCGCCAGCCTGATGTCCAAGCTCATCCACCTCTGGCGATCACTCTCCGACGCCCAGCTCGCGCGGCTGCGGGGCGAGGTCGTCGCGCAGCTCGGCGTCCGCAGGCTCGTGTCAGACGACGACGCCTACCTGCTGGCGCTCGCACGCGCGGAGCTCGCCGAGGCGGTCCGCGTCGTGTCGGACGCGGTGGCGGCCCTGAGCAGGCGGTGCAGCGATCCGGCGCTCCGGGGATTTGGCCAGGGGTTCAAGAAGTTGTGCGAGTGCGAGCAGGATCCGTGTAGATGGGTCATGAGCTGGAAGGAGATGGAGGCGAAGGCGAGGAAGATGGACCGGTTGGTGGCGTCCACGGCGACGCTGTACAAGGAGATGGACGAGTTGGAGGAGACGGAGCACGCCGTGAAGAAGCTGCTTCTCCACTGTAACCAGAAAACTAATAAGCTTCCGTTGAGCAAGATCGCCACGGTCGCCGACCTCCAGCAGAAGCTTTTCTGGCAGCGGCAACAAGTGAAGTACTTGAAGCAGACGTCCCTGTGGAGCTACAGCTTCGACGCCGTGGTGTCGCTGATGGCTCGCTCCACGTTCACGGTGCTCGCAAGAATACGGCACGCCTTCGGCGGCGGCGGCGGCGGCGACGGCGGCAACGAGTCCTACACCTCACTGCCTCGTGCTTCCGTGTCAGCCACGATTCATCCTTCTGTGGACATCTCACCGCCTCCTCTGATACCGAAGGCCGCGTCGGAGCCCCTGGTGTTGTTATCATCCCCGGACCGCGACCAATGTTGTGGCGGTCATCAGTCCTCGGAGATTCCTGAAACGGCGGTGTTGACGCCGCCGCCGTCGACATTGGGAGCCGCGGCGCTGGCATACCACTACGCAAATTTGATCATAGTGCTGGAGAAGATGATCCGGTCGCCGCGGGCCGTCGGGCCGGAGGCGAGGGACGATCTCTACGCCATGCTGCCGGCGAGCGTGCGGGGGCAGCTGCGGTCGCGGCTGCGCGGGCTGGGGGCCTACTGGGGCGTGTCGTTGGACGGAGACGCGGGGCTAGCGACGGAGTGGAGAGCAGCGATGGCCAGCGTGGTCGAGTGGCTTCTGCCGATGGCGCATGCGACGTTGAGGTGGCAGGCCGATCGTAGCTTCGAGCGCCGGAACGGCAGCACCGCGGCGGCGGTGGGGACTCCGAAGGCCGGCGTGCTGCTTCTCCAGACGCTGCACTTCGCTAGCAGGGAGAAGGTGGAGGCCGCTGTGACTGAGCTTTTGGTGGGTCTCAATTATGTCTGGAGGTTTGAGAGGGGGCTGGCGGCCTCTGCCGCCAGAGCGTGGATGCTGCAACAACGCCAACAGATGGAACAACAGCAACAAAAACAGGAACAAGAGGATCCTCTGAACAACAGCTAAGTTCTTTTTTTTCCCTTCTTTTTAACCTTAATTTGCCTTTTGTTTTGTGAAATTATTGGATGTCACTATGTAAAAAAGAAGAAGAAGAAGAAGATAACACAAAAACATGTGTATCTTATGAGCTACTGCTCCAAGCTTTGAGCTGCTGGCTTTGCATGGATATATCTTGCATGCATGTCTGAATCTTCAGAAATAAGAAGAGGATGAAACTAAGAAGAGTGCACTGATATGTTGAGAGCTGTACATATGATACTGTAATTTGAAAATTAAGAGATTATTTGCACTTGTACTGTGGATGTATTAGGACATTAATTAATCTTCTCATATATACTTCGCATCTGCCACGTTATTGCTGCATTTCGGTGGAACAATTCATTGTGTGATCTTACATCCAACAGAGGGATTTATGATCACTGTTGTTGCACACACCACATTCTTTCAAGAACGTAATCATAGAATAAACTAAAACAAACCCGTGAACAGTACACTGTACAGTAATGAGAAAAGAAGAGAGAACTCCACATGTAAACAAATGTAAGTAGATGCAGTGTGACGTGGATCACTGTGGTGCGAACTGTTACAATTTTATCCACCACCCGGGGGAAAGAAAAAAAGAATGAAAAGAAAGAAGAAAACTGTTGGCGAATTGACTTGTGATGGAAGAAGAATGTGGAGAGGGAAAAAAAGATGCATGAAATGATTCCCACCCACGATATAACTGATCCCTGTTTTGGGGCGACATGCATGAGCGATGCATTACGGCAACCATACGCAATATTTCATATGGGACCTTCCACTATTTTATACTTTAGATTTTTAGAAAAGAAATAAGTACATGCAATATTATTACTAATATAATGTCTTTTTAGCAATCATGATAAAAGGTCATGATCAATTTCTATTCCATGATTTTCATGGTGCAACTACAACCAACTTATATCCGAAGAACTTTTTTTTTTTTGGGAGAAATCCGAAGAATTTTTAAAGGTCAAAATTTTGAATTCCTCACACAAAATGAAATGCAACTTATTTGAGACTTATCTTGTCCATATCGTAATAAAGGAAATTGTCAATCTTGCTAAGAACTCGTATTACCTTTTTTTTCTTAATTTCTGGATACATAGTGGAATGTATTGATTTATTACGTGCATATATCTTGTTTTCATGTTCCAGCAACAAAAAAGTGATCTTGTTTTGGCCTGTGGCTTGTTGTGTATATTTAATGGCGAAGGACTCAAAGATGTGATCTGGTTAACAACCCGGAACACATGGGAGTTGGTGTCCTTTGCCTTCCCAATGGATCTGTCCACATGCTGCTTCTGAGTTTGGTAGGAGATGTACTTGCATCATGTTGTTGTTTATGCAAATAACAAGATTATTAATGTTTCTTTTTTGTCAAATTTAAAAACAAAGGGAGTTTATAGGTTTAATTTAACTGTAAACGGTTAAACTTAAAATCTTTTGAATGACATATAGAAGAATGCATTAGGGTTGAGTCCCAATCATCGTTTGTTATTAGTAGTGTTTTGAATTTTTAAATCATGATATTGAACATGAAATAAATTATTTTTGCTTTATCTTGTCAGCTCTGAATTAGTTAGATACTAATAATTCTGAACATCGAAAAAAAAAGAATGCATTACTCAATTGTGTCTTATTCTTTATGAAAATTAGTTTAAATGGCAATGTCGTAAGATTGAAATTGTATCATTTAAAAAAAAATTGGCGAAAAAGTTTTCTTACGTTCAATCTTTGGATCGTTCTGTCAATGTATTATGAATCTTGAACCTTAGATAATTATATATGGAGGAGATTTCAAGTCATGGAGTTTGATAAAGAAGAAATTAGGATCAATGTTTATATTTTTAAGTAGGCTAGTGCATATCTACATCCTATGATGATCTGATTAAAATGTACACATCAGGCTACCTTTCAATCACATAAATAATAATAAGATATATATTTGATAAATACAATATTTAAATTAGTTGATGAGTATATTTGAAACAGCTTATGCCTAGAGACAAAAGATCATGCAATAAATATATTATATGTACGATTATTTAAAGATTATCCTTAATGCCACTCCCAAGTTCTTAATGTCACTCCTCCTTTGACCATATTGCCCATTTCAATATTTTATGCCACAGCAGATCATGACAAGTAAATATAAAGGAATATGAAACGTCTCATCCCATCTCTCATTCAGCATCACAATTGTTAGATTTTCATGATATTCTCTTTGGATAGTTATTAACTCTTGCATACTCAGTGAATATTTAGCCAAGAAAATGTAATTTAACTTCTCTTCTCTAACATCTAGAGATTCTAGACTCGTAAAATTGTTTGCCCAAACTTCAAAATTACTCATGCCAACTGGTAAAAAGTTGACTAGATATTTAAAATTTTGGATGTCAAAGTTATTAATTTAATCAACGATGCAGTGTGGTTAACTTTGCATAATTTAGCATACTATAAATATTTACTCGTTTACATTAATCAAAATGTATTAAACACATAAAATTTGAACACATAACAATAACAAAAACAAAGAGCATAAGAGTAATAAGTAATAACTACAATATAAACTCAACACTCAACAGCAATTAAAATATGAAATACTAACGAAAGAACAAGAAAAACATCTAAACGTTGCATAAAGTTCAAAGAATATTTTGTTTAATAAAATCTAAAAGTTGAGAAAAAAAACAAGGTATAAGGCTTATCAGGACAAATTTTCCCTGGGTGATTTAGTGGCTTATCTCTATCTAAATGAAATTTATTATCCTGAAAGATGTGGCTAGAGGAAAAATATAGAACGGTAGTAGATCTTGCAAAATTTGGGAGAGCAAATATTATGAGTTGATTAAGAAGACGAGCTAAAACATTTCGGATTTTCTTAAATTTTATATTACAGTTGCCATGATTTTTATGTGTAAAATAATAATAAGGGTAAAATAGTAAAAAAAATAGGCGTAAAATTTTGAGAGTGACGTTAAGGATACCCTTACTGAAAAAACACTTAATTAGTAGTGAATTTAGTTAATAGATAAATTAGCAGATAACTGCAATTTATTAATAGATAGAGAATTTAGCGATTCGATTAGTATATTAAAAAGTATTTGATAAATAGGATAGTTAACTTAGTTGATGAATATAAATTAATAAAAAAGTGGCTTAAGATAAAAAAAATACTAAATTTGTAACAAGGAAAATATTGGAAAATAATTTAATATATTCAAGTCATATTTTTTTGTATTCAAGAAAAATACTCGACATTTAAATTGGTTAATAATTTATTATATGCTAATCAATTTTTTTATTATCATTATAATATTGGAAAATGACCAAACAAAAATCTGACTAGCAAATGACATTCACAATCTTGTTGAGCGATTAGACAAGACATCATGCTATTTGACCCACTGCGTGACATCTAATTTCCACAAGTTTTTGCCTTTTGACATTTTGTGTGCGAGAGAGTTCGAGATTCAATAACAAGGAAAAAGAGAAAAAAAAGGAAAAAAAATGAAGTCAAAGTGGTGCAATCGCACGCGCTGGGTTGAAAGATGTAACATAGCACCCATTTAAATCTTAATCTAGAAAAAAAAAGTTTTACAATTTCGTAAATATCTCAACCGAATTGTTGGACCTTTTATCTCATACATACAATAAAAAAGGCATTTTTTTTAAAATTTTCATTCAGGATAATATTATCAGAGCACATAAAATATTCACTTACATTACAATCAATTTTTCTTTTTGTCGAGACCCAATATCCATACTATCAGCACCCAACTAATTTCGATGTTTGAACATGAATATGATATAAATAAATTCTGATTAAAATAATAATTCTAAAAATTGAGATATGAAAATACAATCCGTATTATCTAACTATGTTAACCATCCTTGGTTTAAGTTGCAATTAATTTTGATAGTAGAAAGCTATCTTTATCAATGGATACGCCGGTCATTAATATTTTTGGACTAGAAATTACTCATAATTCTGATGCAAAAGAAGCACTTGGTATTAAATTATATTTATGAATTTTTATTCTATTATTTGGTATTAATTCTGAGGTAATGCGTCTTTTCTTGCCGAATTTTAAATTGTTACATCTTGAAGTGATGATATTTACGTAGTTGGGGGTCAGAAAAAATAATTCCTTTTGGATAATTAATTATCAATAGCTTAATTTTTAATTTAACGATCTTACAATTTTACAGTTGATTTTGCACTCATATGATAACAACGATATTAATTCATACCGTTAGACATATCTTACTATTAATTGTAGTTATCATTTTTATGTCTTAAATTAAATTATCAAAGTTGTGTAATAAATTTATAGGACCATATTCATTTTTTTTGGATCATGGCCATTGATTCATCCGTGTTTATTGACTAATTGGATGTTCAACATAAATAAAAAAATATCTTAATTAAATTGGTGATGAGTGCAGAAATCAAACTTCGCTAACTTTGAATTGAAAATACAAAAAAACTTTGGGAGATGTGATAGTTGGCGGTGGCCGTGGGGGTAAGAAATGGAATCCAATCGATCCGACCGGATGGAGGGGACCTTATTTTTTGTGCTCTTTGATCAGATACCCGGTCTCCTGTCATTAGGCCGTCGATCATCATGGCGCCGTTGAGACATCTCTCTCTCTCTCCATATTCACGGTTGTTTTTCTTCTTCCTCTCCAGTCTCCCCCCTCTCTCTCTCCATCCATATTCACATTTCTTCTTTCTTATTTTCTCGCCCCTCCTCTCCAAAGATGGTCCACATGAGGGGAGAGAGAGAGAAAGAGAGGGCGGAGGGAATTATTGTTGCACTTTCCGTGGACATTACAAATAGAGTGACGAAAAATGGTCCTGAGCTGAAGAGACTAGAAAAATCGGAAAGATAGACAAGAACCATCGACTATGTTGAGGGGTCATCATCATCATCATTTTGTAGTCGATGATTGATCCAAGGAAAAAAAAAGAGAGATATGATTCTGTATAATTAAGCTTCAGGACCATTTTTCGTCACATTTCTTTTTCTACCCGATTTTAGCTTGGATTGGACTATAAGATTGCTTTCCACAAATAACATTTTCGTGTTTTATTTATTTTTTTCATATTAGCATTTAGGACGATTATAATAAAATAGTCGATCTAAGAACAAAGTTTAGTGGCCACTATGATGAAATGGATCCCGTGTTAATCATGATTAGTAGTTAGTCATCAAATGGAGTTATACACCTTAAATTTTTTCTCCAAATAATAGGTAAATGTGTTAATATATTTTATAAAACATGCTAATGAAAAAAAAAAGATTTCTTTAAGGAATATAAAATACGGCAACGAAGTTTTAAAAAAGAATCTGACAAAAGTATTCCAAAACAAGCCCCACTCGGCCCATGCCCATCTTTCGTCCTGCAGAGTTCGTCAGGTGTTTTGTTTTGTTTGTTCGCTGCAACCAAGAAGCCCAAGAAGGTGCAACCAGAGGTTTTATTTTCTTGCTTCCTCCCTCTTCGTTTTCAAGAATCTCTATATTATCATCCAAGTGTTGATACTGCATCTTTTTTAATGCATTTGGTTGCATAATTCTCTTGATGTATGAGCACATTTTTATAATTGCCCGAATTCTCTCTGTAAAAGCTATACAAAAAGTCATAGGGCTGTAAGGTTATTTTATGCTTGTCCTTGGTTGGTATCATTGTCCTGTAGGATATTGTTGGAAGTCATCTACAAATGTCTGTTAGATCCTTGGATGGAAACTTGAAGTCAGCAAAGAGGAAGAATGAGATATGATCTAAAGCATGAGATTTAGCTGGGCTGAAATATGCACCTTATGAAGTTTGCATTTGAACTTTAACCTAGTAGCAAAGCAAGTCCACAATTTCCTGAAATACAACATATTCCTTTGAAGTGTATTGGTTAGAATTTTTGCGTAAAAGAAAATGCACCGAAGAATGGATTGAGAATTTAAGGCGACAAAGAGTTTTATTTGATGAAAAATAAAAGAGAATTATAAACCAGATTACTTTCTATTCGGACCCATAGAGAATTTAAATAGACACTCTCTTTATAGGAATTTTATATCGTAGTGCGAGGCGTCTTTTTACTTCGAAGTGTCTTGGGTCCAAATGGATTTCTAGTTGGGGTAGGATTCGAGGCAATATTAATAAATCTCCTCCTTGAATTGAATCATCCAATCAAATATCTAAATCAGTCCCAATTTGAGACTACTACCAACTATCAATATTTAACAAGTTCAAACAATATTGAAATTTATTAGTATGAACCGACTTAGTGAACATATCCGTTGGATTATCTTCTGTGCCGATCTTCTTTACCTAAATCCTCTTCTCAGTACGAATGAAGTGATACACGTCAATGTGTTTGGTTCTTTCATGATGCACTTGATCATTGGCTAAACATATTGCACTTACCAATACACTATAGACTAATTTTATTGTAGTTCAAGATATTCGACAAGACATTTTAGCTAAATGTTCTGTCAATGTCATGTACTGTATTTCTATGGTAGAATTGTCAAAAGTGAAAACATAATATGTCATTAATCTTCTCCGATCAACATTTGTAGCATAATCTGAGTCTGAATAACTTACAATCAAATACTCTTACCACTTCTGTAGATGAGACCAATGTCACATGTTTCCATCAGATATCAGAAGATATACTTTATTACTTGTCAATGCTCATTCCCAGAATTGCTCATGAATCTACTGACCACACTAACGTCATGAGCAATCAGGGCGGACCCACGTTATGGGTGAGGGGGGCCTTGGCCTCCCTCAAAATTTAAAAAAAAATTAACTCTATATATTCATATACAAATTTTGTTATTAAATATTAAATTTGACCCCCCCCCCCCCCCCTAATAATATGTAGAGTGAGATGAATATATATTTTTGCTTTGGTCTAATGGTAGGAAGTGTAATATATGTTGAAGAGGTCATGAGTTCAATACTTGTCTTTGTTTTCTTTACACTTCTTAACTTTGGCCCTCCCTCATTTTTCATTATGGGTCCGCCCCTGTGAGCAATGTTAGGACTTGTGCACACCATAGCGCTTTTGACTGCAATGACATATAAAACTCGAGACATGTACTCCTCTTCATTAGACATAATTAATTGTAGTTGCAAAAAGATGCACATTTGAAACTAATGGAGTATTTAAGGTTTTTGTTGCAGACATACTGAACATGAATAATCTTTTGAATATAATTTTTCTGAAATAGAAAGAGTTTACCATTTACACGATCCCTATAAATCTCCATCTCTAATTTTTTTTGCTGCACCAAGATTCTTCATATCGAATTCTACATTAAGGAGTTTCTTCAAATTCAGAATATCTTCTATATTTTTAGCAACAATCAACATATCGTCAACATACAAGAGTAAATAAATGGTGGAATCACCCTCCACTATTTTGTGATAAATGCAATAATCATAGGGACTCCTGTTGAACCCCTTATTAATCATGAAACTATCGAACATCTTGTACTATTGCTTAGGATAGAAAAATCCTTTGGCTGTCTCGTGAGATTATTTTCTTCAAGTTCCCCATGTAAAAAAGTTGTCTTCACGTTTAATTGCTCAAGCTTCAAATTTTAATGTGCTACAAGGGCAAGTAGCACCCAGATAGAAGTGTGTCTAACAACTGGAAAGATGTCGTTGTAGTTTACTCCCTCTTTTTTACTATAACATTTAGTAACTAGAAGCTCTGAATATGATGACTTCAGCTTCTGTACTTCCAGCATTCTTCTTGAAAATTCACTTGCATATAACGACTTTTCTACCTTTTCGCAACCTAACTAACTTCCAAGTTTGATTCGAGTGAAGAAACTCCATCTCTTCACTCATTGCCGCAATTCACTATTCTAATTCTGCACATATAATAACATCCTTATAGCTCGATGACTCTAGCGACTTCATCTCCTCAGCTACTTGAAATGCATATGCAAACATATTCTCAAAGTCATAACGCTTAAGATGACTTACTTATCTGCGTGCACGTCCAATAACTAGACTTATCGTTGCTTCTTCTACTTGCTTATCAGGCTCTGGTTGTTCAGTCTGGTGAGATTCTTTTGCCCCCATTTTGAATTGGAGTTAATCCAAAGTCCACATATTTGTTGACACTCTCATATAATGAGCCAACAACATTTAATTTCTGCTTGAGTATAGACATCTCATCAAAGAATATGTTTTTACTGTGAATAACCTTTTTCTCTGAAGGAGACCAGATTCTGAAGTCTTTTACACCTATATCATAGACTGATTCTTTGGCTAGTGGTTCCAGCTATCCTTCATTGACATGTTAATATATTGGACAGTAAAAGACTTTAATGTTAATATAATCAGCAAGATTCCCTGATTATACATCAATATGAGTCTTCAGATCAATCACGGTTGTAGGACTTCATACCAGAATTCGAGAGCATGCACCGTTTCCTCTCCAGAAGTGCTATGTTCATGTGTTTTGCTACAACATTATGTTATTGTTGTATATCTGATGGTGCGATGTCTGACAATGCCTTCAGCCTTGCAGAATTGATTAAATTCGAACGAATAGAACTCCGAGCCATTATCGGTACGAAAATATTTCACCTTTCTCAATGTCCGATTCTCCACCATAGCCTTCCTATTTGAAGGCTTCGAATGTCTTGCTATTGTGCTTCATCATGAATATTCATATCATCCTTGAATAATCATCTATCACATATGAAGTATTTGGAATCTCCTAGAGATGAAACACAAGAGGGGCCCCAACATGCAATCGAGTGTTGCCTTCGTCTTGTGCACGACTTTACTGAATTATTTTTTGCTTGGCGAAGATGCAGTGCTTGCAGAATTCGATTTCAGATATCTTCTAACCACCTAAAAGATTATGATTGCTAAGGATGTCCATCCCTATATGACTCATATCAAGTTGCATGTGTCACAACTTGGATGCTTCTCGTTCTGATTGAAATAAACTACTTACTGCAGCCATGCCAAAAATTATTGTGCCTTGTAATATATACAGGGACTTCTGTCTGACTCCTCTCATGACTTCAACATTACCTTTGGTGACCGTGAGAACACCTCCTACAACATTCATTTGACATCCTTTAGAGTCCAGAACTCTCAATGATAATAATTTTTTCTTCGGTTTTGAAACATGACGGACCTCTGTCAATGTCCTTATCTTGTCATGAGTTCTGATATAAATTGGGCCGATCTCAATTATTTTACAGGTCACATGATTGCCCGTGGCGACGTTTCCACCATCAATATTCTGATAGTTTGAGAATCACTCTATGCATGGTGTCATATGATAGGAGGATCTTGAATTCAGAATCCAAGTCTCCTCCAAGCATATCTAATCAGACATCATGAGAGTCAAATCGTCATCGTCAGATTCGCTATTCTGGTATACTATTACAACAACTGTGTCCTCCTTTTTGTTGGAGGCAATCCTTCTTCAAGTGACCATATTCTTTGCATTAGTTATAGATGTCTTTCGGATTGACGTTTCTTTTCTTTGGCTTACCCTTCTAAAGGTTTGGATGATGTCCCTTCTCTGCAATTGTTATCAACCATGTGGCTTGAGCCTTGCCAGACGCCCTATGTCGAAGTTCATGAGTGTGCAGACTCGATTTTACTTCTTCCAAAATTATTATATCTCTTTCGATGATCGTAGATTGAACAAAATTTTCATATGACAGAGAAAGAAACACCAACAAAAGTAGGACATCATCTTAGTCCTCAATCATCATATTTACGTTTCGTAATTCCATCAATAGAGTATTCATCTGATCAAGATAATTTTTCAGAGGGGTACACATACGGAGGGCGAACAGACGTTAAAAGTAGGATAGCATCTTCATCTTCAATCTTCATATTTACGTTTCATAATTCCATCAACAGAGTATTTATCTAATCAAGATAATTTTTTAGAGGGGTACGCATATGGAGGGCGAACAAACGTTGCTTCAACAACTTATTGGTCTGAGACTTTATCATTTAGAGACTCTCAAGTTTCGACACAAACTAGTCATCATTTCTTCATCGACGACTTCGATAATCACATGTCCGTCAAGTACAAAAGGATCATAGAGTGCGCCTTCTCTTTTTATGCCGCCAAATTTATGAGGTCGACCTCTTTTTTTTGTCCTTCAAGTCTTCCTCCTTTGATTTATTTTTCAACACGTTCATGAGTGGTGTCCAAACTCCTTGTTATTTTAGAAGTGTTAGCATCTTGTTTTGCTAGAGACTAAAACTATTTCGTCCTATGAATTTTTTTATTTTTATGTTGTACGACGCCATCTCTACGTCTGACCGAGGATCAACAATGAAGTTTCACTCTGATACCAATTTGTTAGGATTTCTACACGAGAGAAATTATGCAACGAAGAATGAACTGATAATTTAAAGCGACACAGAGTTTTGTTTAATAGAAAATAGAAGAGGATTACAAATTAGATTACTTTCTGTTTGAACCCTAGGGAGTTTATATAGGCACTCCATTTATAAATAATAGAAATTTCATATCGTAGCGCGAGGGCATGTTTTTACTTTTTACTTTGAAATGTCGTGAAGTCCAAACGGGTTTCTAGTTGAGGTAGGATTCTAAGGCATTATTAACGGCAGCTTTAAAAAGGGCATTGGGTAAGTGTATAAATAGTATGAATTTGTCCATCCACATATATACTTGACACGCACTTGTAGGCAAGGCCACTGCACATGGATATAAATCAAATTGAAGTGTAGAACTTGGTAGAGATAAACGCTCTAAAGAACAAATGAGGATGGCGTAGATTTTTACACTCCATTGATATAATGGTTATGCTTATAACAAGATGAAGTGTGGTTCATTTTGTTTTCAGTATTTTTGAAACATTTTCGTTGTTACTTAAGTTTTTAATCATAAACTAACAAGTGTATGATCAAGTTGTTAAATTGTTAATCAAATATAATCAAGTGTATGATCTTCTATCTTAAAATGGGTGATCTCCTACAATTTGATAGGTCTTTCGATCCATTGTTTTCGGATGTTGATGGAACAAAGATCCAAATCAGTTGATTTCTTGCAAATTTCAAGCATTTTATGAAGAAGGAGAAAAAGGAAAAAAAACAAGTTCATAGTTACTCAACATGATAGTTTGAGTGTGCTAATGTTCTTGCAATGAAATGTTGATATTAAAATTGTCTGGTTATTGTAGGATCAAAAGCACCAAAAGGGGGGAGGGGGTGAATTGGTGTATAAAATGCTTTCGCAAAATCACTATTGAAAAAGAAATATATAAAACTGATCACAAGCAAATAAAGATAACGCGTAAGTGAAAGATAAAGAACAAATACAATGAGATATAATATGTTGATGAGGTTCGGCCTCAACTCTTTGACCTACGTCCCCGTTTCGACTTTTCGACCTCAAGATCGCCAGAGATCCACTATCTTTCTCTTTTCTTATAGGGAGAGAACAACTCTCTTTACACCACACGCCTTCTTCTCCGCTTAAGAGGCAAGACACGCCTTTTTTACAATGAGCTCTCAATCTCATTAGAGCAGAAAGAAAATATTTTTCTCTAACTCTTTTCTTTTACAAAATTTTTCTTACACTCAATAAAAGGGAAGAAATTGCAACTTTGGACTCAAGAATTTGAAAGGAGCTCTAAGATGTTCTTGCTTGCTTGGATAAATTTTTCTCAGACTTCGACACTCCTTTTATAGGCTTCTACGGGTGAAAATTCATTAAAAAAGTCTTTCAAAATTTTCTCCTCAAAATAATAGTCGTTACTGTTCATTTGATTGTGTGGCCGGTCGACCGCTGTGATGGGCTAGTCAACGGGTCAATATGATCGTCGTTGCATTTTGTGCGATTTGACATTGTCCGGTCGACTAGTCCTTCGACCGGTAATGCCTAGCGTCGATCGGTACATCTCGTCATCGATTGGTATAGTCTCGACGTTGATCGATATAGTCTCATCATTTTTTAGTTCATTGCTGTGCTGCAGTCGACCGGTGCAACGACCAGATCATCGACCGGTATTGTCTCGTCTTTTCTTCCATCGGATATCAATTGACCGGTTGCCTTGGCCGGTCGATCGGTCGTGTGCTGAAAAAAATTTTGCGACTTTAATTTGGCGATTCCTTCTACGAATGAGGTCAATCAATCCTACGCCTACATTATCATCACTTGAGCATAAATTAATAATTTTTATATCCAATTTAATTTGTTATCATCAAAACATATGATTCAACAGTTATGTCACTAGGTAAACCATAACTCTTTTCTACATTGATCCAATAATGCTAAATATCTGTTGTTCATGCTTGTCATGACTGTAACTTTATTTTGACATATTGAATATCTTCTCTACAGGAAAATAATTCGTACCTAACTAGTTATTTTTCCTTGTATCACATAAGAAATGATAATATATTACAAAGAATAAAGTAAAAAAAAGGAAATAGAATCTCTTGGACCTCCTATGAACTTAAACTCTAAAGATTCTGCATGGAAATAAAATCCGCAGCCATTCTATAAGACAATTGGTAACTAAGTCTTTGTTTGAACTATTGAATCCTCATATGCAGGTTCAAGTGAAAGATATCCAAGTCACTGCTATTAGGCATGTGGTAAGAAAAATAATCTGCTAGTCATAAGATATATATTTGTAATTTGCTTCTATCGTAATAAAACGCACAAAGTACCCAATCATTTCTGATATTTATATGCCTCTGAACTTCTCCGAATTCTCTTGCTGCTTTCATCAAGGATGATGAAGATATGATCATGAGCTATATAAGTGGTTTGTTATTTCCTGTCAGCTCCCTGACACATCTTTTATAGCAAAATTCTAATCCCAATTTTTTTTAAAAGAAAAGTAACGCTAACCATTAATTAGCAACCAGGATTGTCAAGGTACAACATTTGAAGGATCCCCACAGGAGGGGAACCCTCCCAAAAATCATCGCGGCGAGAGCGGCGAGCAAAATGTGCAAAGTAATGAGCTATATAATTTATCCTTCGATTACAATGCGTAACTTTCCATTGATGAAAGCCAGAAAGTAAGAATCTGATATCAAGGATAATTTGTTGAATGGCCCATGGGGGTTGAAGGCTGCTATTTAACTTATGAACGAGAACTTGCGAATCCGACTCGATGTGAAGGCAGCGAATTTGGTACTGAGCACAGCGCTTGACGCCCTCCAAAATAGCTCTTGCCTCGGTCTCCAAGGCCGACTTGCAGTTCCTACTAATAGCCCCTGCAGCAAAGAAGGAAGAGTCGTGAGAGCGAATGATGAAACCAAAGCCACCAAAATGTCCCATATTATCAAAAGATCCATCCGTATTTAGTTTCTTCCACCCCACAACAGGGGGCTCCCACCGGACCAGAAGCTAACCTTGGGGGTGAGGTGCCTCGGGTACTTGGCAATTAGCATGTTCATTATAATTGGATAAAGTAATATGTCAGTCCGACTTTGCAATTGCCATCGTGGATCGAAAAAGAACCCCATTTATGGCAAACCAAATACTCCACAACGAAAAGGCAATGATAGATCTCAATTTTATTTTTGAACTAGTGTTCAGCGTAGCTCCTTCACTGAGCCATGAGCCATCGTGCCACTGATTGAGAAGTTCAAAATTAAAATTCAACTCGGATTGAGCAAGGGACCATATAGATAAAGCAAAGGGGCATGAGAAGAACAGATGCTCAACAGTTTCCAAATGATAACCACATAATTTACAGGAGGGATTACATGAAGGAACAAAACGTAAAATGACATCCAAAGTGGGAAGCCGCATATGCAATAATTTCCAAAGAAAGATTTGGATTTTAGGCGCAACATTAATCTGCCAAAGAGAATTCCAGGGTGGCCGTCCAGGCAAAGCTAGTGGTAATTGCTTTTCCATAATGAATCTGTAGACAGAGTTAGCCCTAACAACTCCATGAGTGCTCTTTTCCCACAGCCAAGTATCATCATAGGCATTACTAGATAAATAAATAGCAATAATACAGTTGCATAGATCAGGACCAAACATATCAATAAGAGTATCAAATTTCCAACAGCCATTAAAGATGAGCTCATTAACCTTCATGGAGGGGGAGATCAAGTTAACATTTATGTAAGTAGCCATCCAAGCAAGGGGGATGGAGAAAACCCAAGGACCATGAAAAACAGAAGTGTTACACCCATTACCAATTTGAATATGAAGGCCCAACTTGATATGATCTAGAGTATTGAGAATAGTTTTCCAACTCCAAGCACAGTTGCGGGAGGTAGATGAGGGATTCCAGGGGTGAGCCTACTAATATTTTTGAGTAACCATTTGAACTCAAGGAGTGTTCTTATTGTTAAGCAGATCAAGGGTCCTTCTAGGAAGGAGAGAGGTCCGGATATGGGTGAGATTTTTAATGCTTAGCCCACCGCACAGTTTTGGCAGTTGGATAGTCTCCCAATTAATGAGATGAGTGCCATGTTTCCCCCCACCCGGGTCCCAGAAGAAAGACCTGTTATGTTTTTCAATGGCATTCAGAATACCTTTAGCGATGTATGTAGAGCTGAGAGCATGGACATGGATGGAATTTATGACATAATTGATCATAGTAGCTTTACCAGCTTGGTTAAGAAGAAGTTGTTTTCAACCTGCAGTCCTACTTGTGATTTTCTCCATGATTTGTTTTTGGAATCTAGCAGGTATGTACTTGTGAGAGATTTGGACACCGAGGTAGGAAAAGGGGTAAGATCCAGTCTTAAAATTAAGGATGTTCTGGATAATGTGCTTTCTATTAATAGCCAATTTGGGTGGGAAGTAGATTTCTGATTTGCCTTGATTAACTTTCTGATTAGTTAACTTCTCATAAACAACAAAAATCTGCCTTAAAGTTTTACAATTTTGCTTAGTTGCCGCAATAGAGATAAGAAGATCATCAGCATACATTAAGTAACTAAGCTTAAAAGTATTAATGGAGAAAAGAATTAAGGAGCCATCAGATGTGTGCTGATTAATGAGGGAAGTGAATACTTGGGAAACAAGGATGAACAGATAGGGAGAAATAGGGTCACCCTATCTGATCCCCTTATGACTGATAAAAGGTTGGGAAGCAATACCATTAATATTACAAGTAAAGATTGAAGATTTTATGCAAGTGAGCACCCGTTGGATAAAAGTGGTGGGGAAATTCATTCTTATTAAAATTTGTTCAACAGCAGTCCAAGAGACCCTGTCAAAAGCTTTTTTCATATCGACCTTAAGCATGAGAAATTTTTTTCTACCCCTAGCAATGGAATGAGCAAGCTCCTGGGCAAGCAATATGTTGTCTTGAATGGACCTATGAGATATAAAAGCTGATTGGGAGGGATCAATGAGAGAAGTCAGAGTTGGCTTAAATCTCTGAGCAAGAAGCTTGGTAGTTACTGTATAAAGAATATTACAGAGAGAAATGTATCTAAAATCAGTAACTTTGGTAGGATGGTCTTTCTTGGGGATGAAGACAAGAGAGGTCTTAGTCCAGGTGACAGGTAACCTATTCTCCATGAGTGCCCTCCTGATGTAGGTACAAATATCAACCCCAATAATATCCCAATAATTTCTATAAAATTTTACAGTATACCCATCTGGCCCCGGGACCTTGCCGAGACCCAAACTCCAAAGGGACTTCTTGATCTCAACATCATATATTGGGACAGTTAAATGGTCAGCCCAACAAGGGTTGAGCATGGGCAAGGGAGGCCAAGTATTGAGATCAGAAGAGGAGGTATTAGAGCCCCACAATTCTTGATAGTGGTCAAGAAAAGCATTTCTGATATGATTCTCATTTGTAAGCATCTGGCCATTAGGGGAGGAGATAGAAGAAATTTGATTTTTTTAGACCTGATGATAGTGGATAAATGAAAGAAGTGAGTATTCCTATCCCCCTGAGTCAACCAATTAACTCTAGACTTAATGTGATTTGCCTGAGAATGGCAAGGTGTTTATTATAGGTATAACTCATTATCAGTGAGGCCTACCCTACCGTCCTTAAGCTCAAGCCTAGCAATAAGATCTTGAGCCTGCTGAGCCCTGTCCTCAAGCTTTCCTAGGACATCCTTGTTCCACTTAATAGTTTTTTCTTTAATTTTGTTTAGGGCATTGTCAAGATCATTATTTGTGGAGAGCACCCATTCACGTGTAACAATATCCCTAGGCTCATCATAGTCAAACCAGAAGGCTTCATACTTAAATGACCTAGTTTGAAGTTTCGTCGCCGGGTAGGATAGTAACCAATGACTGTTGACAAGCAATCTATCTAATCTACACAGAATTCTGGCACTTCCAGACCTGTTATTGCACTAAGTAAATTTAGACCCCTGCGGACAAAGATCATTAAGACCCTGAGAGTGGATGAGATTCTTAAGGGCGTTGATAGATTTAGTAAGTTTAAAGATAGAGCCCCCCTTCTTGTCATGATGAGTGATTAAGGAGTTGAAATCTCCAATTAAAGCCCATGGTATATTAGTCATATCAAGATTAGCCAATTCATTCCAGAGATTCAAACGCATCCAAGGGAGAGTGCTTGCATATATACATGAATGTAGAAATGACGAGCCATCATGCGTAACAATAGTATGTATAATTTGAGGTGAGATATGGATCGGTGTCACCTGGATGCAAGAGCCCTGCCAAGCGACCAGGATACCGCCGGCGGCGCCGCTGCTAGGCTGGAAGAGCCTCGACCACGCACGCCCAAGACGACGGATGACTCAATCAGATGCTTGCTGGTTCGTATGCGTCTCCAGCAGAACGAGGATGTCAAGCTTATTATTCTTGATTAATTCTGAGAGATGATCCCTAACTTTGCTCCGACTCGAGCCCTGGCAATTCCAACAGATGAGCTTCATTTGGCCCCAGAGGGGGAGCCAAGGTGGGTGACCTACAGTAACAGAGAAGATGATGAGTCATCGGAGAGGGGTAGACCGATCTTTTTACCTCGAGGGGGGGTTTTAGACCCGATACGGCGTTGAGGTTGAAGGTCTGGAGGGCACACGGCCGGGGTCCTCCTCTTACGAGGTGATGCAAGTGGATCGATGCGTAGAGGAAGTAGATCAGCATCTGGATCTTCATCTTCAGAGATAACAAGTGAGGGGACTAACTTCAGACGCTCCGGTAGGGCGAAGCGCGACAGCATCTGGCAAACCAACTCCTGGTGCTGGGGGTTCGCCGTAGCCGGATCGACATGTTTCAGATTAGGGCATCACGATCATCACTCGGCACACCTTGGCGCCCTAAATTAGGATGCATAGAGGATTTCTCCATGTGTATGCTGGATGAAGTTACATGTGCAGGATGGACGGTGGATGATTGCTGATCATATGAAGTATCCGATGTAGCTTGTATCACATCAAGGCCGTGCATTCCTGCCACATATCTGATGCGATCTAGATTGTTGGATGACAAATCCGACCGCTGAGTACACGCGCTAGAGAGGCCGTTGATGTACAATCGCGTGGAGGGAGCAGACTCCGTACCAGGCCCGTTGAGGTCGGGGATCGAGGCACGCGCAGTCGGCTGCAACGGGAGCGGCTGACTCGCTGGCCGAGGAATTGGCAGTCGTCCCGTCGGTGCCTGAAGCCAGGGACCGAAGAGCAGAACACCGCTAGATCGACCAGTCGCCGACGCCGAGAGCAAAGAAGGATAGGTCTCCAAACGATGGCCGAGGGTTCCACAGTGGTAGCAAAGAACCGATAGGTTCTCATACTGAACCCTTTGGAAGAAACGCCAACCGTCCGGGCAGCGAATCCAAACTCCTTGCTTCACCGAAGATGCGCGATCAAGATCGATGCAGACTCTGGCGAACACACAGTCATCATGAAGGTCTTCAACCCGCAGTGGAACACCAAATTGCTTGGCGATGCAGATAATCGTCGAGGCGTTGCGCATTTCAAAGGGTAATCCCGGGAGACGAATCCAGTAGGGAGATGATGTAATAGATTCCTCCTCCGGACGAAAGAACGGCTGTGGGATGGAGACGTCAAGGATGTGACCGGCAACAGTCCACGGACCGCTGGTAAGCACCTGCATATGATCGACATTAGATCCAAAATGAAACAAAAGATGGAAATTTTCAACCTGGACGATGTGAAGTGAAGCTGAGAGTTTTCGGATGGCCGAAAGTTCACGGCGAAGAAATTCGATGGATGTGTTGTCACCAACAAAACGAGCAATAAGGCACTGCTGCAGTTCATCGGCCTGGTGTCTGGTTTCCTCAATCGGGATCTCAACCTCTTCCGTGACTGAATCTTTGATGCCCTAGAGCTGGCTTTGGGATATCGACGTTGGCATACGACCTCGGTGATTTCATCGGACGACATTTGCCCAAGAGCGGCATTGGGTGATATTGCCATTAGGACGAATTTCATCTGTTGACAGTGTAGAAGATGTAGGAGCAGGGGCGATTATGGAGGTTGGGGGGTATGATCGGAGTTCTGGGGAGGCATGGCGGGTTGATCCTTTACCCTGACGGAAGAGGGTTCGGGATCTGGGGGTTCAAGAGAGGCAGAGGCCATGGGAGAAAAGTGAGGGCACCTCCGGCGGGGAGCCGCCGGAGATGGGGAGGGGGGGGAGGGGGGGAGAGGGTTTGGGCATTTTTTTTATTCCTTGAAAAGTCTTCACATTGCATGTCTCGGATTCTCTACGCAGTTTAATCCCATACTAAGTATATCATGATAATGTTGGTTCACGAGTTTCCTATTTCTGCGCGAGTTGCATGGTTGGGAACCTGTATGATATCCACTGAAATGACCTCCAATATAGGGTCATCAGAAACTTGTCCTCGGCTTACTTTTGTAGTGCTCTGCTGTGCCATATAGACCTTTGTTAATTGCTTCATTTTTTCTGGTTGTTCTTGCAGAAGTATGTTGCTTTATTGCCCAATATGTAATATGTCAGGTCTTTATAAACCATTCCAACTAAACCATGAACACTGAAAAGATAATAATAAATTGCACAAAGTAATTGATGAACTTCTTAGAAGACAGGTGTACCAACGCAGTTGAACAATATGTAGAACATATATGACGTCCAAAGTAGAGGGTAATTTCAAGCCAAAGATGACTAAAATTAAGTATAATTGAGAACAAAAAACCAATTTCTCCTTCCAAGTGTATTTCCAAGTATCGTAACCATCACAAAGCTAGAATGTTCAATAAATAGCTACACTCAAACTTGAAGATTCTAGCAATCACCGCAAGAAAATTGCTATTTTCCGATGGACAATTTCTGACAGATAGAAATCCGTCGCAATTTACGACGGATTTTACGACGATTTTATTTTCGACGGATTTTCTGACGGTTACAACCATCGGAAATAAAAAATAATAGATTATGTAATTTATTATATTATTATTTTATTTTTTGACGTTTAGGAACGTCAATATTTTCGACGGATATCCATCCGTCGTAATTTCTGACGGATTTTTCGACGGTCGTGACCGTCGGAAATGAAAATATAAATTATGTAATTTATTATGTTATTATTTTATTTTTCGACGATTAGGAACGTCGATATTTTCGACGGATATCCATCCGTCGTAATTTCTGACGGATTTACGGTTATCACCGTCGGAAATAAAAATAATAAATTATGTAATTTATTATATTATTATTTTATTTTTCGACGATTAGGAACGTCGATATTTTCGACGGATATTCATCCGTCGCAAAATTCGCCGCAATTTTTTACGATCGTAATCGTCGGTAAATTTATAATAATATAATATGAGGAGTATTTTATTAATATAATTTGCGACAGTTCAAACCGTCGTAATTTCCGACGGTTCTGACCGTTGGTAAAATAAAAAATAAAAATTATATATAACTAAATATAGTATTTTATTTTTACAATTAAATAATTTTCGATGGTCACAGCCGTCAATAATTTTAAAAATAATTAATATTTACTTTTTTGACCATCAGAGCCGACGGTAATTAAAATTTCGTTATCCCGCTTTTTCAACTTTCCACCTATATATATATATATATATATATATATATATATATATATATATATATATATATATATACTCCTCCATCCTCTCCCCCATCTCTCTCTCCCAGTTGGCGAGCCTCTGACCGGACGTGTCATCGACCATCGGCGCCTCTCGCTCTCTCCCCCCTCCCTTCGGTCCGGACCGCCAGGCGGTCGGATCCGGCCGTGGGCGTTCGGATCCGGCCCCCAGCGGCCGGATCTCATCGCTGGCGGTCGGATCCGATCGTGGGCGTTCGGATCCGGCCTCTGGCAGCCGGATCCGGCCCCCAACGGCCGGATCGGCCGCTTGGCAGCCGGATCCGGCCCCCACCGGATCCGACCGCGGGCGGCAGGATTCGGCCTCGCATGGCCGAATTTGGCCGCGGCAGGATTCGGCCGCGGGCGGTCGGATTCGGCCGATCCAGCCGCTGGCGGCCGAAGCGGCTGGATCCAGCCGCTCGGCCGTTGGACTGCTGGAGGCCGGATCTCGTCCGTTGGCCTTCGGATTGCCCGCTGGCGGCCGAATCTAGCCGCCGGCCGGCTAATTTTTTTATATTATAAAAATTCTTTGCGATGGTTTCGACCGCCGATATTTTCAACAGTTTCGTCGATCGCCGCAAATATCGACGGTCATGACCGCCGAATTTTCGACGATTTCATCGACCGCTGCATGCGATTTGCGACGAAATTAATTTGCGGCGATCCTTTTTCGAACGAAATTTCCAGCAATTCTTTCTCAATCGTCGGAAATTAATTTGCGACGATCCTTTTTCGGACGAATGCGATTCCGTCGAAAAAACTGTCGGAAACGACGTCTCCGACGGTTTTGGGGGAAATTACCTACGGTCTAATTTCCCTTTTTCTTGTAGTGAATATTGACAATCAACCCAAGGGGTTCATAGACTCTAACTAGCTGCTAAATACCAAATAGAGGTACTCATGCAATAACCTTGGAATCAAGGTCAGATTCAGTGAACAAGATATCAACTCATGAAAATACATCCCTCGTATCAATAAGAATTTTTAAAAAACGGAGGAAGCAAGTAGATGATACATCATACAATCGGTTAGTTCTATGCTTTGCAAGATTTATAGTGATATGCTTATAAATATATTAAGTACTTACATCAGTTAGATGACACAAGCAATTATATGCACATGTCATCCAGTTACACAACAAACACAAATAGACCAAAGAATTATGTTGAGATAAGAAAGATATAAATCGATCATATGCTCATAGTATTAATAAGAAACAAATCATATAAATTCCAGGAATATAGTTCTACAAGATACTTGAATAACAGACAAAAAGTCAGATGGGACAAGAAAGTAGTCTGGTCATACTTGCAGAGCCGGGATATAATTTTGTTGAAAGTTGAAACTATTCTGTGAAGGTATGCAGGAAGTGAAGTGAAATTTGATGACTGCATTTGTTGCTATTGGAGTAAATTTTCAAGCTGATCTTGATATATATATATATATATATATATATATATATATATATATATATATAACATTTTACTATTCGGAATTGTATCTAAAATGAAATGCCAATGTCTTTGGTTATTTGCAGATTCATCCTTGTCAGTGTCCTGCACATTAAATTAATCCCATCTTCATTAATCCGGTAGCTTGATATCTGTCCATTAATACTTTGGTCTTGAAATTCGTGGCTAATTGATCTTAGTTTATGACTTCCAAGAGAAGAATTGTTTTGTTGTTTCCTCACTTTCTTTAGTATCTTGGATACATCAAAGTCAACTACATCTATATGCTAGTTACTTTAATGATTCTTCAATATATTAAAGTTAAATGTATCTATCTGCTAGTTAAGCTTCTACTTTTGGCCAAAAGTTTTTCTCCATGTATAAACATTTTTATCCATGAAAATGCTGACCACTAACATTGCAGGTAGAAGCAAAAAGACATGCATGCAACTACTACTTTCAGTTCCTGTGTGTTCATTCACATGGATAAATATGTGGCTGTTGTCTGCCTATCATATAGACGCATTTTAGCATTCTCACAAAAAGACCTCATCTTCTTCAACATGAACTACCTATAGAACAAGCCACAAGGAGTCACAAAGATCGCAAACTAAGGTGGTTGTGCCCTTAAATCAGGACACAGTCAACCACCTGACTTTTAGAAGCCTCAAACTTTTTGTTCCAATGCTTTTGCTTCTCAGAGCTAAGATTTAAGATTTCCATGGATTAATACGAAGCCTCTGTACAACCTGAATGAAGACAGATTTCCACGACGAGGCCAGAGCTTTGTAGGAACTCAAGGCAAGGGCAGTGTTGAGCTTTTAGGTGGTAGGTAGGGCCATGCCATTAAATTCATGCCATAGGAAAGGAAGGTTTGGTATGGTCTTCCAGAGTCTTCCCTTCGTCCCTTGACTACCACTTTCAGACTGTAACCTCTTTCAAACCGAATTAAATGCATGCACTGGCCAAGAAGCCCACCTATGCCTCATTTTAAGGTGACATGCTGTAGTTTAATATCCATTCCCTTCCACAGGAAATCTGGGAAGGGAAGTCACGCAAGTTATCTTTTAATTGTTCAAGTTTTTATAGTTTTAATTGATTGCAACAAGAAGTAGAAATGGTTCTCTGATGATTCCCATGCGCTGACCACACGAGTGGGGAAGATAGAATCATAGAACCAACAGGCAAATTTCAAGGGGCCCCCATTATGAACTGAAACCTTTGGACTGTTGCTGATCTAAGAATGTCTGTGGATGATCCCTGTGTTGCCCTTGGACTTCGCTCCTCATTCCCTTCATCCGGCTTCAGTCCACGCAGCAATCACACTAGCTATTCAGTTTCAGACTTTTGTCTCATGCATATGGCAAACTTATTTGTTATCTGCACAGTGCATAATCTAATCACTGGAGTTTCCTGTTCCTGTTTAATATTATCAGATTGCACCCCTCGTAGCTTACACTTGTGAAGTTGGCCTTTAACTGTCTTGACCTAGATTTTTCAGTTTTCTGAACTGGAATAGACTCCTGATCAGATGAGAGCTGACCAACCACTGATAGGTAGCCAGATGTTAATCCGGCTTAACATAAAGAAAAGCAATGGCCCTCCACAAGCAACCCCACTTTGGCTAATATTTTAGGGTCCATGACTGCATGTTCTGAAGTGGAAATTTCTTTTTCTGCTTAACAATATCAAGATCAGAGACAAGCTACACTTGCCTTTAACTGCTACTTCAATCTAAAGCCTGTATGAACTAGATACTCAAGACATGTTAGCTCCTACAATTCTTTTTCAGTTACACAAATGATGTCAAAAATCCAGACTCTAATTCATTTTTAAATACGCCTCATTGTGCAATCTCGCCGAAAAGGACGATGACCGGAGTTTTGATCCACGGAGAACTGTTTTTTGTTATCTTATTCATATATGTAAAGATGGGCTTCCAAACATGTAGAATGCAGTAGGGGAAATGAATAGACTTGGTGGGGAGTCGAGTGTGTCGATGGGGCATGGAGGCATAAAAAGGGAGGTGGCGGTGGAAGAGGACGCAACAACGCGTGGCAGGCACGTCGGGCCCCGGAGTTGCTTCCCCGTCATGGGGCGGGACAGGAGCCGGACGGCGCGGCAGGTGCGCCGTTGCCAACTGCTCCTTCCACAACTCAGTTCTATTTTATTTTATTTAATTAATAAGACAAACTTAAAGAAATCATACTTTTCTTTCTTTCTCTTTTGATGTTTTATTTGGTAAAAATATTCCCGAGTATAAGTTTTTTATTGGTAAAAGTTTTGTTATTTTCGGATGTCATGCCATCTTACGTCCGATTTTAAAATTTAACCAAAAGGTATAATTAAATTTGAAATTAAATATATCAAGATGGAGTGATAAGTTTTAGAGTCCGATTTCTTTGTACATAAAATTTTTTTATGGGTGTATTATTCATCATAGTAAAATGTGCAGTTTGAATAATGGATTTGAAAATGAATTAATCAATGATGATGAATTTGAATATTTATTCGTGTATTTTGGATAGTGCATGCAGTGATAATCTAAAAAAAATAGGTGTTAAGTATATCTAGGATCAATGACAACACTAAATATTATATATCAAGCAACCTTTAATTTTAAGATGTTTTCAAAATATTAATATTTTACCTTTTAGCCTTTAATCAAAGTAATCCTTTTTTTTGTGCAAAAAACATATGAAACAGACGTTACATTATTCTTTGTCAAAATCCATGTGGTAGGATACCTTTGTTTGTGTTTTATAAGAACCATATGTTAGTTCTATGAATGGCTTAATCTCAGTTAAGAATAAGTAGCTTTTAAGTTCAACACATTTGATACCTCCACCAACTTTTGTGATTAAAATGCGTATGGGGTGTGACAGTTTTATCAATGAATTAATGTTCGATGCAACTTAAAACTCAGACACGCATAGATCATGTGACAGTGACGGAGAGGAGTGGCGTACACACGAAATTGGGAGGGCCGAAATATAAACTTCACTCAATCACCATGGGGAAAATGACATGCGAAATAAAGTATATATATGTGCAACATTTTGCTGTACATTTAATACGTAATACACCTAAGGAAAAAACAAAAATAAATAAAATAGTTCCTCCAAAAGGAATGCCAAAGGATGATGACACAAATTAGATATCTCACGTTTTCCAACCAAACACCATTGCGTTATATATTTGAAAGCTTAGTTGGCTCATGGATTTGATAAAAAATTATTATTTCTGTTTTCTCTTGAACAACAAAGTAATTTGCTACTAGTTCTATACCTCTAGGGTTTGCAACATTAATTAGGGGGGGTTAAAGGAAATTAGCCAAAGTTAGGAAATACAATACACGAGCCATAGAACCTTGCAATCCAAGCTAATTAAACGTCTCGAAGGCCTGTAAAGGTAATTAACAACATTTAATTAGCATCTCTTCCTTCCCACCAAACAGTTAAAAGCTAGCAAAGTGCATGCGTTTGAAACCGCCCAAGTCCGCACAAAGGAATTATTTTCTTATGGCATGAGAACGTTGTTTCGATAATTAAGAGTATTAAATATATATATGTACTTGATAAATAAAGTTGCAAACAACTAATTATTAAGTCTTCTGCCTTCTACGCATCCGCAGCACATATATATTTGGAGAGATGGACGCGGACACGTTCGTTCTACTGCTGTCGTCGTTGCACCCATTACGATCGCGCGCAGGCTTATCGCCATATTTCTTTTCGTAGCTTACTTGCACTGTTCTCTTCGTACCTTATGGTTCTTGTCATATATAGCTATAGGGAAAGAGTTATAGTGTTATTATGTATTTGTTGTCTATGTATATGTATATAACAAGATATATAGGGAAAGAATATAATCATTGACAAGAAGTCAAGAGATACATGCTGTAACCTGAGAGGGGAGAGAGAGACAGGGACATGGTTGTGTGTGTATCCATGCCTCATGTTTGCTTCACGCAAGATGCTATGTAAGGGGGAGAGAGAGAGAGAGGAGGGAGAGTAAAGGCTCACGAATTTACAAAAAAAAAAAAAAAGATATCCCGTATGCAGTAACTCCAACTGACTCTCCACCGAGGGGGACAAAATCCTCACTCCATAAGGCTATCATCATACATACACTCCCTTTCGTCACATTCTCTCTCTCTCTCTCTCTCTCTCTCTCTCTCTCTCTCTCTCTCTCTCTCTCTCTCTCTCTCTCTCTCTCTCTCTCTCTCTCTCTCTCTCTCTCTCTCTCTCAGGCTAATTTTCATGATTTTTTTTTTCTCAGTTTCAGTACTCCATATCGATCGATCCATCGATCAAGTCTATTCCTTTTAACCGAACAAACAATTAGTCTATACATGCATGTTATCCATCTGGACATCTATACACAGATAGATCGATATCTAAAGTACTACTAGCAGGAAAGGGCAGGAGGAGATCTCAGCTGACATGAGTTCTAATACTACAAGCAGCAGTGGCAGCGCGGGAGGCGGAAGTAGCGGCGGCGGCGGGGGAGGAGGCGGAGGCGGCGGAGGGCCCTGCGGCGCGTGCAAGTTTCTGAGGAGGAAGTGCGTGGCCGGGTGCATCTTCGCACCTTACTTCGACTCGGAGCAAGGGGCGGCGCACTTCGCGGCGGTGCACAAGGTGTTCGGCGCTAGCAACGTGTCCAAGCTCCTGCACCACATCCCCGCCCACAAGCGCCTCGACGCCGTCGTTACCGTATGCTACGAGGCGCAGGCGCGGCTCCGAGATCCCGTCTACGGCTGCGTCGCCCACATCTTTGCCCTCCAGCAGCAGGTTCGTACGAATCCCTCGATCGTCGTCGAGGACGTCCGTGGGCTTTCAGAGATGTGTTTTTAGATACTTGATTCTCGATTTGTTCCGAATCTTCTTATATATTTCGAGATATATAGTGAGAGGGCTGAAAATTTTATGAGAACTGTGGGTCACATCCGTGATTACATTTCGACGTGCATACGATCGAGTATTATTTGTTCTTTTAAATTAATCTTGTACAGTTTTGTTTGTATGCATCCTTACCTGAAAACCATGAACGCTTTTCAGATCTTATTTCATGGAAAGCCGCTGCATGCATGACATAGATCTCTGCACTGTCTGCCTTGCATGATCTTTATGAACTCGATCGGTCATTGATGTTTCATATGTTTATATATGACCGTAATCTGATCTGGATCCTTGTGTTGCTCCAACAGGTAGTCAATCTCCAGCTGGAACTCTCTTACCTGCAGAGCCACCCCGCAGCATTGGAGCTGCCATCCCCTCCCCCGCCATCGCTCCCGGCGGCGTCGCCGTTCTCCATATCGGACCTTCCCTCATCCTCAAACCTTCCGTGCTTGGGCTCCGTCGATCTCTCCGCGTTGTTTGACCCCCTGGTGCAGCCATCATGGCCTCTTCAGCAGCAACAGCCGCAGCAGCAGCTAAGACATCCCACTGCGAGCACGAGGAACATCGGCGAGAGCTCCGAAAGTGGCGGCGGCGACCTCCAGGAGCTGGCAAGGGAGCTCCTCAACAGGCACAGACGATCGGCAAGGGATCCGTCTCCGATCCCAAAGTGATGACTTTGTAGCACGACTCCAAGAGAATGACAGTAGGTCACAGGATTTTGCATGGTTTAAATTAGGTTTTGTATGAACTGCTCCATAGCAAGGATCAAGGTCCCCAACGTAGTGCTTTACTAAAAGAAATGTACTGAAGGCATTGATATAGCAGTACTTTTGACTACTGTTTCATTGCCCAATAACTTGTCTTAATCTTGATCAACTATTAGAACAAATTTGAGGTTTGCCTTCCAAAGTTTCAGCATTTATTTTTTTCTCTCTCGGTAAATTGGTAATGAAACGATACATTGTAAAAGCATTTTAAGATTCAACAACTATTCTATGTTTTCTAAAAACAAGGTTGTGGTGACTGGTGAGCTCTTAGGCATGAGTTGGATGTGCATATATTTTGGATTCGTTACTAACCAACTAGCGAATGTAATAAAATTACACTCAAATATAGTTGTTTTCAGTGCATTTGGCAAAGTATATATTGTATTAATGCCTTGTGCTTGTAATTAACATCACAATTATAGTTAAACAAAAGAAGGTTGTTCACGTTTACCATTTTTTTTTGTTATTTTTGTCTAAATAGTTTTTTAGTGCATTTATTTGTGTACTGACATGATCCATTCTTTAAATTATATACAAATCTTGCATAGGTGTTCTCCGATGAGTAAGTTATATATAGTTGCATTATCATGCTAACATGCTTACTTCTGAGGAGATAGTTCATCATCATGCATTAAGCCAAATGTAACATTGGGATCTATGGAGAACCTGTGTGGAGATATCTAAGATTGGCTTAAGTTAAATTTGGATACGAAAATCTCAAAATAATCTTCGGATACCTCCTACAAAAATTTGGAAAATATGTGTGTATATATTTATTTCATTTAGAGGGATGCAGAAGTTCTCAAACCACTCAAGTTATAGTTCGATTGGTGTCATTTTTTGTTTGTTTCTTTTTTGCTTTCATAATGCATATATATCATTTAAGGGAAACCCCTGCTCCTCTATCATTTTATTTCATGTTGTTAGCGATGTGGTCGTAATGATTACATCGTTTATCCGTTGGAAGCGCGATCTTGATGTATTTAATTAGCTCAATCTTATACCAAGGATGGACAATTTTAAGTTGCAAGAATTCTCGGGAGTCTTGCATGCCAAAATATGCACAAAAAATAGTGGTTATATATATATATATATATATATATATATATATATATATATATATATATATATATATATATGGGGTGTAACTCTTCTTAGGTGTAACCGTGTGTAGCCCCCAAATTTGGGCTGTCCATTTTAAATCAACGATCTAGATCATTTTTGTTGGAGTTGGTGAATATTTCAGGGCCCCTTGTTTTTCACACCGGGTTCACCCACGTGAGCTTAGGGGAATCTGAGTATTACCCAATTAACAATATTGCTGACGTACGAACGAAAGGGGGGTTCGGGGGGCCCCGCCCCCCGACGGCGGTCCCGTGTGATTCGAATTAGGTTTTTTCTCTGTTTGTTTGGATTTTTAAATCCGGTTTGGAGAGGCTATTAATAGCCTAATTTTCTAGTGTAATCGGTGTGGCGGCTGTAAACCTAAACGATATAGTGGAACCTCTTTGCAGGACGTAGCCCTCATCTCAAGGGTGAACCTGGGTAAATTTCGTATGTCTCCTCTATTTTTCTGCAATCTCTCTGCGATCTTCTCTCCTTGTTCTCGAATTTTCCCATCAATTTTCCCTTTCTCTACTCTCACGCGCGCTCTCTACAATCTCTCCACGCTTGTTGAGCGAGGTACAGAGCGTCGGCAGTGCTTGCAGTCGGCGATGGTCGAGCGGGGTAGAGAGGGTCGGCGGCGCTTGCAGCCAGCGGCAGTCGAGTGGGATAGAGAGGGTCGGTGGTAGTCGGTGGCCGTTGAGGATGTGAGGTGACGATCGGAGGGTGTGGGAAAGAGGGCGGACTCGTGGGCTCGGGTGCTCACAGGAAGGCTCGATCAGGGTGCCAACGACAGCGACTTGCGGGGGCGGCGGCATGGAGGGTGATGGACGGCAGATCGAGGATGGCGGTAGCTCAGATCTAGAGAGGACTGCGGATCGAGGACAGCGGCACATATATGGAGAGGATGCACGTAGACCCGAGCTCGACGACGAAGACGGAGGAAAAGAGGAGAGAAGGTCGATTGGGACGGCGGACGAGGCGAGAGGGGGTTGCCGGCGCGCCGTCTGGGGATGGCGATCGCAGTGTCTGACAGCCCTTGGAGGAGGGCGATCGGCGAGGTCAACCAGAGAGGAGGGCAATCGACGACTGGTGACATCAACTAGAGAGGAGGAGGGCGATTGATGATGGGGACATCGTGTGAATGAAGAGAGAGGGGGCGCGAGTGAAGAGAGAGCGTGAGAATCGTTCGATTACACCTTTCCAATTTGATCTGAATCGTTAAATTAGAGGCTACATAAGGTTACAAGAGGAGTTACACCCCCATTATCTTTTATAATATTTTCCTTGGATATAACTTCGACATTCTCACCAGGTGCTTTGCTTTCGAAACTTTCATTCAACAGCCTTTGCACAATTGCACATATGTTTCTCTCAAAAGAATTTAATGGAAGTTCTTCTAAAACGTGTATAAAAGGTCTGAATAGTGCTTGTTTGTTTGTGTGTACTTTAGAAGAAAAATGGTATCTACTTTAGAAGAAATTCATTTTCTTCAATTTTATCTCCACTTCCATCAAACTCCATTTGTCCCTCTTTCTGTGTGACCCACATAAAGTCTTAAAACTCCATTGCTTGTTTAAAGAAAAAAGAAGAAAGTTATGTTAATTTCTCATTTTTATTTGTTAAATATTTTTTTACAGACTTTGGTTTTTATGTGAAAAAACGGTTCCCAGATAACAGGACGACCTAGATATCCATGAATGCATCCCTTGCCCTTTTTCCTACTAAAAAATATTATGTATATAGTTTGAAAAATGTTTTCCAGAAAAAAAAACTATTTCCCTTAATATGTGCAATGTTATAACATAATGTTAACAAATGCTTATTTGTGGTTTACTCCATCTAACTCTCCCTCCATTTTTGGATTTCATTTCTTAGTACCATGACCAAAATAAATTATGAAGGTGGGTACTAACCTCCGTTTAAGTATGTACTTATTTCCTTTCTTTTCTGAGATAATCGAATAGTCTTGTCAAAGTTCAAAACATATTATTAAATAAAAATTTTATTATGTTACTCATAAGACTAATGATTAAAAAATATTTATATTTCTACCTTTTTTTATTTTCTATGGCATACATGCATAAAAATGGCGCATAACTAATCTAGTGAACCCGATGTTCCAACCTAGTTTGGATCGTCTAGATGTTCCAACCTAGTTTGGATCATTTTTAGACTGGTGTGGAACGGCTCAAAATGGGTCGATGATCATGTCCGGCATGAGTTGAATTTTTCCAATCCAAATCGACGACCCGATTTTTTATTTTTCTAAATTTGTTTTTCCCTTTTTATTTAAACTTAAGTGTATATTTAATTTAAAATTTTAAAAATAAAATAAAATATTTTAAGTACAAAAAATATTTAAATAATTTAAAAACTTATATTGTACTTTATAATTAATGTTAAATAATATTTTATAGTAAAAAATATAATAAGTAAGAAAAAAAGAAAATTTAGTGATGAAGTACTTGATCAAAATCGGGTCGGATTTAATCCCAAAAGACCAATTACTCAATTTGATCGGATCAAATTAAATTTAACCCCAAAATGCCATTGACCCAATTTGAACACCCTTCACAAAAATGAAAACAAAATTTTCTGGTGAAAATGGAGTCTATGGCTAAGCAATTTTATCTTTAAAACATATATAACTTTTCTTCTCATATTTTCTCCGTCATAATATTAAAGAATTTTTTAATTTATATATTATAATAGTAAAATAATAACTTATATGCTTTTTAAAATTAATTATTTATCAACTATTTATATCAGCTAAATCAAACGACCAATATTTATCGATCTATAAAGGTATCATTTCACAAGGCAATGCAGTGATAGAAAGTGGACTTGCAGGCCACGCACTTGCAAATGATCACAAGAAATCAATGTGCTGCGTTACTATGACGGGTGAACAAATCATGTGCATATCAACGATGCACCATGTGTGCAATTGATATGATAAAATTTAACGTTGGATTGTTTGAACAACTCAATATTTCGCAATTTCAACTGTCAGATTCCAAATCAAAAGAACAGTCTGCCTTCAGAAATCATCGCTGCCCGTTCCTGAGCTGCCGGTCTTCAACATCCCAACATCTTCCTGACATCTTCGTAGTGACAAGCTTTTTTCTTCTATAGTCTCAGATTTTGCTCGAGTTGAGCGCCCGAGGAATGGTTCCCCAAGCCTAGCGCCTGAATCATTCATTTACGTTTCCTGAGAGTGGATGTATGAAGTTCCATGACAACATTACTGAACCTGAGATCCTGTCAACTTCAATAACTCGCAATTTAAGGACATATACTAAAAGAACAACTTTTTGGATAGAGGCAAAAAATCAAGCAGCAAATATTTTTTTAACAAGATTGATTATAAGTTATTAAATGCTAAGATGCATAAAAATCTGCTATCTTTAGAGGCTATTGTTCCTTAGGGACCCAACAAACTCATAATTGGATTCAATTTTTTTTTTTTTAGTTCAAACCATTCAATGGTCAATCGAGAACAATTGGATGATGACAAAATTATCAAAGATGACAGTTCTTATTTTGATTTAACAATGCACCAAAACCAATAGTATTTTACTATTTTTATATTGGATAAATGATTGAATCTTATCCATGGAATAAAAAGGATTGATATTGGTGCGATAAAATCCATTATGGGGAATCAACCTTGTCCTTGCCCCATTATACCCTTTTCTAATATTTGCAAACTTCATTAGTTTAATTCTTATGAAATAGCAAATCAAATCATTTGCTCTTACCTCAAAGAAAAGAGGCATCAACCTCTTCTATATAACCATTTTGTTTTTGGTTCCAATTCAATACTAAACAATGGGGAAATCCATGGGAAATATGAAAACTGAATCACCTCAAGTCAGGCTCTATTTTGTGCAAGCCTAGGTTTTAGGAGATCAGCATAAAAGAGGCTGAAAAGAGTTATGCCCCCAAAGCCGCAAAAGCTAATAAGTTACATAACTTAGATGGTCATCTTGCAATATCAATAACTTAACATTTAGAATACACATTGGAAATTGTTTTAAGAGAGAAAATGTAACCACTGCAGTTCTGTATTCATCAGAGGCATATCCTGAATGGTTCAATGCTTCTACTCATGTGGTGGCCTGAAGTTAAATTAAATAGCATGCACAAATCATAGAATTGCAGTCAAATATAAAAGTGTTACACTAAAATAAATCTTCAATATTTAATGACAGGTAAAACAAATATCTCAATGTAAAATTAACTGTCTAGCTTAACCCTGAAGCAATTGAATGATAATGGAATTACTACATGTGAAATAATCACTAAGAAATATATACTAACATTTGTTTCCTCAAGTTTTCCCTTTCTTTGTCATCATAGTATCTAGAAGCCCTTTGGGCACTAATCCAATTCCAGAGGGGAGAATTACTGGAGGACTTACTGTGCTTACTTGAGCTTTTGATTTAGATATCATACGCAGTCAAAAGTTGCTTATTACACCATAACAACAAACAGAGGACACCAAAAAATTTGTTTGAGGTTTCCTATTCTCTTTTGATGGAGCTTCAAAAGATCTCTAGTATTAAAACAGAGAAACTTGCAGGACCACTAATATAGTATTTCCGACCCTACTCCATTTTATGCTAACATTTCAATTGGCACACACAGTTATAAGGTTATAATATCGAAATGAGCGTGCTTGAATGAACATAACAAAAACCTGAATCCTCGATTCCATAGAGACATTCATCAGATCACCTACTTAGGCATGATGCATATCCCTTCTGGATGATTTCTACACAAGATTAACTTGGGAATTATGAACCATGACGAAGGCACAATGAAGCCTTAATCAAGCATCAAAATGAAGAGAAACACAAGTGCAGGCATCAGACATGTAAATGTATGTGTGTGGAATCCACTGACTGCAAGAGAAAAGCAATTTGATCAAGTGCCTTAACACAATTTACCTGTATGCCCAGTTTGATGTTTATGTCACAAAGCAACGACCAAAATGAAGTCTAAGCCCCAGGGAAGAACCATTTCCTTAGCTTCAAATTCACAAAGAAACTTTGTCAGTCTTCTCAGCCTCAGCTACATCATCTCAGCCTACATGGATTCTTCTTTTACACCCTGCTCCACTATATGATGAAACTTCAGTTACTACATTAGCTCTCTCAAGAAAGTAAAAAACAAATTAGCACAAATAATATATCTACCTTATATCAAACCACAAATGCTTATCATTGCATCTGGCAATTCTGGGAGTCTCTTTATAGAAAAGGCATGCCAATAAATTAAAATCTTCATTCATCCCCATCAAGCAGCAATTGGAAGACTAAACTGAAATTTGACAACCCATTTCTCCTCCTTTGATACAACAACAACAAAGCCTTATCCCACTAGGTGGGGTCGGCCTTATTCGCCCAAACCACGGGGTGACCTTATTCGGCCTTATTTCTCCTCCTTTGATACATTGATATCAAATAAAGACTAAACTGTGCCTTCACCCAAACCACGGGGTGGCCAATAACGGCATCAAAGACTATTATGTTATATTATTAGCCAACTCATCAATGCCATTTGAATACAAGGAATTTTGATGGCCTTATTCGCTCTGCTACAACGAACGAACTAAATGGCAGACCATCTAGGGTGGCTAGCCAAAGCGGATAAAAATCGTGGGGGAAATACGATTGAAATGAGAAGAAGTTTAATAACCTATTTCTCCTTTTTTGATACATTGATATCAAATAAGGTGCGTGGAACAAGGTCATAAGTCTATTGAATGTATACTACATGACAATAAAAGGAAACATGAAATTCCTTGTAAAAAGAAGACTGAGTGGGTAGCCTTTCATGCCAAAAAATATGATTAAGTTGCCAAAAATACCTAAAACTTTGACACGCAGAATGGTAAGGACACATGAATAAGCTCCCTGATTCGGCGAATACTTAAAATTTCCAATAGTATATTTATGCTCCATTAGAGCAATACTCAATGAAGTAATAGCAAAAGAGTCAAAATACTATCAAATATATTTTTGAACTAGGGTTTAAATTCATGAAGTACACATTTTTTGTCGAACCAAGGGAATAAATAATCATAGGCTCATATGTAATACAAATACAAAAAGGAATAAAAAGATCAATGCAATTAATCAAATATCACAATGTGGGTATGATCAGGAAAGGTGCATAAGAGAAATAGTCTACAAAGAATGGGCATAAAAACATCATTTTTGCTCGCAGGCAGTGTCAACTTCCATCAAATTTCGTCAAAAGAAATCCATGAAATCAAATTAGCCAAAGTTGTTCTACAATCTATTATAATTGATAAAAGGACCAATAAAGGAAGTTCAATATAATGAGGTAGCCAAACACTATGCCCAAGATCATCGAGGTAATATGTAATTTGCTACTCGCATGCATGACGCACTTAATATACCTGAACTCATTTTTATCCCTAGAGGATCACATCAGCTAGCGAAATTTTGGATCACATATTCTACAAACTACATGCACTACATGCAAATCTTGTGCCCGAGACATACAATTTTCTTGCTAAGCTACTAGTAGTGGGGAGCCCAAACTACACCTAGTTAAGATTAGAAATCATAGTGCCACACTGCTTTTCTGATCCTTGATCATTTCTTATTCAACTAGTTCTTACTAACAAGACTTCCAATATTGTGTCATGGCTCTGACAAGGTAAAAGGTTATTCCCAGAACATATATTTGTTCAAAACTCAAGGTTCTCAGTAAAGATTTTCTATAGGGATAAAAAGACAACTGGAAAGAGGTTAGAAGTCAATTTATGACAACTTGTGCATGTATCATAACGAGACAAAAAGCAAAATGAACAGCTCACCTAGTTCAATATGAATAGGATCACGACTGGCAAAGAGAAACTGTCAATTGAAATCAAAGCTCCCAGAAACTGAAAAGGACCTAGGATGAAGAAACATAAAACTGAAATTCATCAGATTACAGGAACAATAAGAAAAATTCCATCAGTAATTAAGGAAGTCTTAACTACCTCACGCAGCCTATACCTCAGCTTTCTACCAGCATCTACTGATACAGAGGATGATTGCAGACTGATCTGGCGATCCCGGATTCCGCTGAAAGTCATTGCTTGGCTTCTACGGCGGGAGCGGACTCTCACTCGAGTTTATAGAGCACGGTGGGCTCCCCATGCGGATACTTTATGTGTATTGTGCGGGGAGATGGAGGAGGATGTTACTCACTTATTCTTCGCATGCCGAGTGGCCCGAGAGGTGTGGTCTCGGACGAGCATTGTGGGTAAGGTCACTCCGGTACATGCAGATTTTTGGCAGACCATGAGGGGACTTAGCAGACGGAGACACAGCTGGAGGGTCCGGATGGTGACCTTTTTGGCCGGTGCCTGGGCCATCTGGCTTCAGCGCAACCGGGTCATTTTTTATGGGGTGAATTGTCAGGCGGATAGCATTGTACGCCACATGTTTTGTCTTCTTCGGAAGTGGGGAGTGGGGTCTTGTCTAGCGTTTGTACCTTTCTTTCCTTTACCACTCTCCGCCGGAGAGTGTGTTTCGTGTACACGACTTTCCATTTACAGTGATATATACTTGGATGGCAACCTAAGTGGTAGTCATCCTTTTCCCTCTCAAAAAAAAATTAAGTCTTGGCAATGGTTTACTCCAGTAAAGAAGCTATTTTAAGGGTGCATATAAGACAGGGCCAAACCGATCAAACAAATGACCTGACGCAACTATTATGGATTTGGTTGGAGAGGCTAACTCGATCAACTTGATCCAACCATCATTGCAACGGACCAGATTGGTGGTCCGATGGGGCCAGATTGGTGGTCGTGTCGGACCCGACTTGACCACAACCCAACCTTGATTGGGCCAGATATCAACAACAACAACAACAAAGCCTTATCCCACTAGGTGGGGTCGGCTTACATGGATCTTACGACGCCAATTCGTTGATCCATGTTCATGAGATTCGACAGGATTTTACGTTGGCTGTCGAGGCCTAACACAACCCTCCTCCTTTATCCGGGCTTGGGACCGGCTATAAAACATAGGCGGAGTTATTTTTTATCACATTCATATGATAAAATAAAATTACCATAGTGATAAAGAAAATAAATTGACAAGTTTTCATCACCTTATGTTCTAGCACCAACATATCTTTCTTCATATCTGAAATCACTGTGTTCTTTCTTCGTATGACATCTTCCAACTCCTTTATTTTCTTAGAATATGCAAAGAGATATGACTAAGAGAAATTCAAACCCCATCCAACCTGACTATTTATGCTTTTAATACTATTTATATTTATTCACATAACTCCGCCTATATTTTATAGCCGGTCCCAAGCCCGGATAAAGGAGGAGGGTTGTGTTAGGCCCCGACAGCCAGCATAAAATCCTATCGAATCTTATGAACATGGATCAACGAAGGCGTCGTATGATCCATGTAGCCGACCCCACCTAGTGGGATAAGGCTTTGTTGTTGTTGTTGTTGTATATTTATTCACATTTCCTTTTTCTTAGAGTGGGGGTTCAGGTAGTAGCATCATTGACAAACACAGCTTTCTGCTGCTTATGGTATCTGTTCGTAGAATACATACTTGTACATCATTAACCTTTTGGTATTAATACAAATATGGATGGTCACCCCAACTTGGTAGCCATCATTTTCCTTTAAAAAAAAACTTCACATTTTATATCATGTGTTCTATTATTCTTTATTTGTATCCTACTATTGTTTAAGTTATAACTTTCAATTATTTTTTGTTAAAATAACAAAAAAAAAATATAGTTGGGAATACTCGATTACCCAACCTGATCCAAGATCGGGTTAAGTTGGGTCGGGTTTGATTTTTTTTTTATGCAAAACCCGTCGAGCTGAGTCAGTTTCAGGACCTGACCCATGAACCCCCTAAGCTATGTAACTCAAATTCTAAGATGTCAAGTACAGACATTTCTCAAATGTTCACTTGGTTAATCTAAAAGTTGATGGATGTTTACCACTGATGAAATAGAGTAAAATGTATAATAATAGTACAGGAAGATACTCAATTCCTTGTCAAACATTTCATATCATGTGATAAGAAGAATTTTTTTTTTTGAGGGGAGATGAGAAGAAATTAGACCCTAGCAAGGAGCGACAAGATCCAAGATGAACGATAACTTGAAACAATTATTATTGATCATAATTGTGAGAATAATACAACCATTCATAAAATATCAAGAAAAGCGTAACAGGCTTCAAGAGAAACCATGAAATGGCCTAAGCCTGCAAACATAGTCTGATATAACATACTTTTTGCGGTGTCTGAAAAATCAAATATATTGAGATTATGAAAACATCATTATGAAATGCAAGAAATAAGCAACCAATTACCAAAAGCATTACATTGCATAATAAGGTACCAACTTAGCTTGGTATAAAATAGTCTTCTGTCTATTTTTGGAGAATGATTACATTTGCCAGTTATGCAATCAAAATGTTACTAGAAAAAGAATGCGCAACAAATAAATCTGAGTCATACAGTTTGGTAAAACCACTGCGACAGCTAGCTTACAAATGCCTGACAGAGAAAGGACATGTACAAGTTACCTGTAGAAACATGCGACATGCTTCGTTAAAAAGATCATGAAAGCATGTGACACACATCCAGAGATTTTTTGAAAGGGACACACATGTAGAGTTACCTTAACAAAACAAGTATTTCTGGACAGGCAGCTGACCTTCATCTAGAAACAACAAACTCATGATGAATGGCACAAAGAAATCAAACAGTAGAAGACAATAATGTCTTATATTAGACACTTGAAAGTTGGTACAGAAGCATGAAAAGAATAAGATTTCCTGACTGAGGATTCATAACCAAGTAGCCTATCATGGCAGGCCAAATTTCGCATCACATATTTTTTACCATTAGTGTCGCAATAAGGTATTTAGACATGCAACATTAATGAATAACTGGAAAGCATGGTGATAGCATGCATCAAGCAACGCTAATTTTCTTTCCATACATAATTTAAATGATAATGTTTCCGGCCTGTGTATACCAAACAAGGAAATTACAGAACAACCACCTAAGAACTAATGCAATATAGAACAGTTGGTACTTAACCTTCATTGTTCTACAGAATTTACAAGTTCCTACCTTCCATTCAACGGAAGTACACAAAGAACTACTTTCCTCAAACGATATCACCATGATGAAAGCTGCCATCGCCGGAATCAGTACCAACCAACCCATTGGGTGAATCATACCATTTATTGACCGAATAGAATCCATCCACATTCATTCCAACAAGATGTGGATCTGTCATAGGCTTTATCAGCTTTGAATCTTCATCAACCTCGTCACAATTAAGAATACTCTTCTCATCAAAGTCCCCACAGTCTTCTTTCATCATCCATTTGTCAGACTTTAAGCTTTCCCTTAAAAGCAATTTCCTATCTGAGCATTCACCTCCCATTCCATCCCATGGAACGATTGGCCCAAGGCTTGAACCAAAATCATTGTCATCATCCTCAATCATCTCCGCATCCTTTTGGAATAATCTATCATGTCTTTCCATTTGTCCTTCATTTGGCCACTGTGCCACCTCAGCTTCACCAACAAGCAGAGCCTCTCCTGAATGTTGCAACCCAGCACCCAAGTTTCTTATTCTGTCGAGGATGCCAGACAACTCATGGGACAATGATCCTAACATCTCAAATGGCATCTTTGAGATCTTTCCTTCCAAGGATGTTACCTCATTTATGATCTCCCTGGTCTGCTGCAGAACCATGGAGCGTGAATCATCACCTCTGTCAAACAACTCAGGCTCCATCTCTTCCATTACACCATACACTTCTGGGTCAAACTCAAAAAATCCCTTATTCCCAACCATACGATGGATTATCCTGGCACTCCCATCAAGTGGTCCAGGTTCATGCCCCGAATGCACTGCATACAGCTTAAACACAGCAGTTCCTTCCTCATCGTAAACAAAGGTCTTATCTTTATCATTATAATTGGTTATCGGAACAATGGCACGGATTCGGAAACCACAGCCGCAGCGCTTCGACTGGTAATGTTCCCTCTTTAAGACTTTGGCTTTCTTCCCAGATGCTGAAGCAGATGATGGTGCCCCTGCACGATGGCATGCATAGTCCTTGACCTCGGCCATGAAGGGCTTGTACCTAATATATTTCTGACGGATGCACAACACAACTTTGTGCTTGGCAGCAAGCTGCTGAAGCTGCCGCTGCACATCCCTGGCGGGCACTTCCAATGATTCAGTGTATTCAAACCGACGTCTCTTAGACCTCGCAGCAAGGCTGCTCCCAACTGCACCACCAGAAGCAGGGGAGGAGAACGAGAAGTTGGAGCACACAGGGCATGAAGCTACGCAGACGCGAATAAAGGATTCAGGAATGCCGTAGAGCTTGGCCCCGACAGTCCATGACTGCTTGATACGTTCGATGGTCTCCTTCAGTCCAAGGTGCTGAAGAAGGTCCGGGTCAGAGTGGGCAGCAGCTACTATTTCCTGCCACTGATCAACGTGCGAGATCCTCTGGGCGGAATTGGTCTTGAAGAAGAGCGCCGGAGTGCCATCTTCGAGGCGCGAGGCCAGGAGCTTGTCCTGGAGGCGCTTCCAGGCGGTGAGGTAGGCGGTGTCCTCGTTCCGGTCCTTCCAGACGGCGCGCCATGACTTGAGGACGGAGCGGGGAATGGCAGCTCGGATCTCGTCCACGGTCGCGAACCGGCCCTCGAGCACGCACTGGACCATCAGGGCGTGGGACTCCCGATTGAAAGTGTAAAATTGGGAGGAAATATGAGGGGTGGGGTCGATTCTGGGGGCGGCATCGGCGGCGGCGGCGGCTGCAGCCGAGGAACGCGTGGGGACGGCGGAAGCGTCGGAGGTCCCGACGCGAGGCGGCGCGGGGTTAGGCGGCGGCTCGGGGGCGGCGGGGTTGTCGATTAGGGCATCGTCGGGGTCGATCTCCACGTCGTGGTCGTCGTCGTCGGCCGGCTCGTCGTCTTCCTCGTCGTCTTCAGGGTCTCGAAGGAGGGAGGAGAACGAGTGGTGGTGGTGGTGGTGGTTGTGGCCGGGATGGGGAGCTAGGGTTTGATCGTCGTCGTCGACCATGAGGAGTGACTGATGGAGGAGGCGGAGGTGGTCGTCTGAGGCGTCGTCTTCTCCGGCGGCGACGACGACGGCGCCGGCGTGGGGAGCGTGGTGGTGGTGGCAAGGGTTCATGGGGGAGATGGTGGGCGGGGAAGGGGAGGACTTCCTCGGCATCTAATCTTCCCTTTCCTTTTTTTTTTCCTCCCTTGTTTTTTTTTTCTGAGACTTCATTTTACAGTGACGGTGTTTTATTATTAACGTCGGGGGCCGCGCGTGTGAGGGAGCACGCCGCAAGTGCTAAAATTCTGAGCGTTCCCTTTTTTCTCACTACTGGGAAAATTTATTTCCCCTGGCTTCTGGAAACAAGGGAACGTCTGACGGAACACCGAAGATTAACTGATTGTGTTTTGTTCGGAAAAAAAAATTTGAATTTCTTTTTTTATGTTTGAATTTTCTTTTGAAACGAGTACACTACATACTTCTTCTTTTAATATATATAATTAGTTATTTCTAAAAAAAGAAAATATATGGTATATTCAAATTGAAAATGGATCCTCCTCTTTTGCTTTTTTTAATTATAATAAAATTTGACCTTATTATCTTCACTTCTAACGTATTGTTCGGAGGTTTAGGCTTTCGATTTCAAGTACCATACAATTCATTCTTGTAATCCATTTTGTATCGTGCCCACGTCGCTACTTCATTTACCACGCCATTGTAGAGCTTCCCGTTAGTTTGCTCGAGTCGACTCACGAGGCCTGCCATCTTCTTTTCCGTGTTCTCTTGTCATTATCTACCAATATTCTTTTTTTTTTCTCCCCTCCTTTTCTCTTACAAATGAGGAAAGAACAATTAATACGTGATTTGCCTCCTTTGTTGTTTCTATATTATCTTGCACGGAGTTCTCACAAGGCATTTGATATATTTGTCCTTCCTTCCATTTTATTATTTTTCTTCTATGTAACACTTGATTAATTAATTGAATATCGTGACTATCGTCTTCCCCCAGATGTCGATATTTTGCTCTCTAATGACATACTATTTCTTAGTTCAGTCTGAAAGCAAATATCAAATTTTAAACCAAACGAAGTAAAAAAAAAACATGTTCTAGGATATCTTATCCTTTACTTTTTTCTTTTTGGCTGCGTTTGGATAGGAACATTTCGCGAGAACTTCGAAAAATATTTTCAAACGCATCCCGTGACGGAGACGTTGGACGAGAACATTTTTCAAAATCTTTTTTTTTGTTCTCGAGTCGCAATCTTTTTTTTTTAATTTCATCTATTTTTTAATTATTTTAGTTTGTATGTATATATAATTTATAATATATTAATACATTATTAAGGATATTTTAAAATAATTTATTAAATGTTATTAATTAAAAACTATAAAATAATTAGTTCTAATATTTTAATAAATATTTTATTAATTAAACTATTCAATTATTTTTTAAAAAATAAATTATATTTAGATTTTAAAATGTACGTAAATTTTAATATTAATAATATTTAAATGTTTAATAAAAATAAATAAAAATAATATTAATAATATAACAATTTACGTAAATTATAATATTAGTAATATATTCTTATTTACTATAATTTTATACCTCATAAAATAATAAATTATATTCTTAGTTCTTACTTTTTATTCAAACACCCACTAAAACTTATCCATCACATCAACTTTTTAAATCCTCATCATTACACTTTTTCATCCAAACACCAATCCAAACTTTTCCGTCACATCAATTAGTTCTCGAGAACAAAGTACCAAACGCAGCCTTTGATAATTATCTTTACAAAAATGTCCGAAACCAAATTAAGAGATATGGGTGGGGAACATTATATGATGATTATATCGGATCCCTAACCATTTATAGCTTTGTGCTAAATAAATAATTGGACTTGTTGAAAGAAAAATTTACACAAAATGCTCTCCAACTTTAAAGTTTGCTCAGCGATACTCTCCAGCTTCATTTTGTAACACAAATGCCCTTCATCTTTTAACGCGTTTCACCCGATGCCTTCTTTATCTGGGATAGTCAGTTTTCTAATTTTTCATCGATGTGACGTTCATATGGCCATCTCCTCTCTCCTCCACGTAAATAGTCGTCCGATGTGGCATGTTCCTACGTGACACATAAAATTACACAAATGCCCTCAAACTTTAAGGTTTGCTCAGTGATACCCTCTAACTTCACTTTGTAATACAAATGTTCTTCATCTTTTAGTACATTTCACCCGATGCCCTCTTTACCTGGAACAGTCGATTTTTTGATTTTTTATCGACGTAGCATCCACGTGATCATCTCCTCTTTCCTCCATGTAAATTATCGTCCGACATAGTATGTTCCGACGTGGGGACCACATATTAAACCATCTTACTTATCGTAAGTTGACCCACTCGCTATTAAATTATTTCCTTATTTTCCTCCTTGCTGTCGTTCGCATGAAATCTCCTTCGTCGTTCGCTCTCCTTCGTCGTTCGCCCTCCTTCGTCATTCGCCTCCTTTATCGTCCACTTTTCGCGTTCGTCGACGTCGTCTTTGTCCAAATTGGTATAATTTTATGTGTATTTGATGAGCAAACTTTAAAGTTAAAGGACATTTGGTATAATTTTATGTGCCACGTTGGAACATGGCACGTCGGATGACTATTTGCATAGAGGAGAAAGGAGATGACCACATGAACGTCACGTCGACGAAAAATCGAAAAATTGGTTGTCCCAGATAAAAAGGGCATCGGGTGAAATATATTCCAACCTTAAAGTTTGCTCACTAAATGCACATAAAATTATACTAATTTGGACAAAAACGACGACCGACGAACACGAAAAGTGAATGATGAAGGAGACGAATGACGAAGGAGAGCGAACGGCGAAGAAGTGCGAACGACGGTAAAGAGGAAAATAAAAAAATAATTTAACAGTGAATGAATCAACTTACGATAAGTAAGATGATTTAATATGTGATACTACGTCAGAGCATGCCACGTCAAACGACTATTTGTATGAAGAAGAGAGGAAATGATCACGTCGATAAAAAATAAAAAAACCGATTATCCCAAGTTAAGAGGACATCGGGTAAAATATATTAAAAGATAAAGAATATCGCTGAGCAAACCTTAAAGTTGAAGAACATTGATATAATTTTATGTGTTACGTCGAAGCATGTCACGACGGACGACTATTTACATGGAAAAGAAAAAAGATGACCATATGAACGTCACATCGACGAAAAATAAAAAAATTGACTATCCCAAATAAAAAAGACATCGGGTGAAACGCGTTAAAAGATAAAGAACATTTGTGTTATAAAATAAAATTAAAGAATATCACTGAGCAAACCTTAAAATTAAAAAACATTTGACGTAATTTTTCTCTTGAAAGAATGATATTATTGACTTCTCAAAAATTATTATTATTATATTCATGAAGTTCTTGTTTAATAAAATGAAGTGACAATAGTCTCGAATATCTTTTCTTGAATGAATAATATATTATTGTATGTACTTGTATGCCCTGCAACCAGTACTCACGCAATCTTGTTAGAAAACTAGAACCGAAACGTGCATAAATCATGGTGTTCTTATTTGCAACGGAAGAAAGGCTTATGGTTTCCAGTTCTGTTAATAAGATGCACAAAAAATAGGGACTCCGTTAGTAAAAGAGTATTAAGCTTTATGATGCTGCACCACGAAAAGGGATGTGGATAAAACAGGCACTTAGCATTACAAAACTATAACTTCAATCCAGAGTGAATGGCGACCACCCCACCCACAAGATTCTCATATTCCACTTTCTGAAATCCCGCGTCAACAATCATGTTGGCGAATGTATCCTGCAAAGACAAGGTCAGCCCATGTAGCAAAGAAGAGGAGGTTGTCAAACAGAGATGGTGAAAATATGAGAAGAGGATGCTTGAAAAAAAAAATTGAAGCTTGAAAAAAAAATTTGAGGAAGCTTGAAAAAAAATTTTGAGGAAGCTTGAAAAATTGATGTGTGCAGAGTCTAATTTCCAAATATAAGGCGGTTAATTCAGATGCAAGTTTCGCTTTTTATTGGAATAGATGCAAGACATGAATGGGAATTACCATCTAGCAATAGCATTTTGTGCTCTCGTGTGAAAATCAAGATATAATAGAGAAATATCAAAATTAAACCAAAAAAAAATGAAGCACTCAAGAACTTGGATGCTTCTTTCTGAAAGGTTTATGGCAATACGGAAGCACATATGCATAACATTTATCACCTGTTTAGGAAATCGCCGGATACTCTCAACCAAGTACTGATAAGATTCTCTGTCACCAGCCACAAGTTCTCCTATAGCTGGGATTACAGAAAATGAATAGTGATCGTAGCTGCAAAGAAAATTAGACATAAGAAGGGTAGAGAAACAAAATGGAAAAAGAAGAAGAAACTTCATGATTGGTGGATTCATAATTATGACAAAACCTGCTGAAATAGCATAAAAGGTTAACAAAGAGCCAGACTCACATCTCCTTGAAGATAGGGAAATCGACATGGCTAAGCTCCAGGCACAAGAATCTGCCTCCTGGTTTTAATACCCTGAAAAACATGAAAGCAACATCACGTGGATAACATAAAGACTGCAGAAAAAGCAAGTTTTGGAGGCAAAATGATTCTTAACAACATTTTCCATTATCATTTATCTCATCTAGTGACAACATGGCCATATTTTGTTGCTCCTTTCCACTTCATACACATTTCAAATTTTGGATTTTTGCATAAATGTTGTCACAAAGTGGAAGTTGCATTTTACCTCTTCAGAGTTAAGTCTCTAAAATAACCTTCTAGGCTCGAAGCATAAGTGCCTACCATGATACCATCATATGGTCTTACTCATCGATATTAAAACTTAAACAACAAAGCTTCAGAAAAAGCAGATATGCGAGCTCAGAAGGATTCAATTTGGCAGACCTTACCTATAAGCTTCTGAGAGAGCTTTCTCAATGTGCGTTACGTTTCTGATGCCAAAACCAATGGTGTAACCATCCATTGTCATGTCGTCAAAGCTCAAAGCTTCTGCATCTCCCTCCACCCAATGAAGAGAATGTTCTTCACCAAATCCTACAGCACATAAACTAAGGCAATGAACACTGGATAGCACATGTTTGCATTTCCGACCAGGACAACTGAGATGGTACCCTCTCATCTATACCTCTCTCAATAGAACGTTTCTTGCCAACGGTCAACATGTTTGGGTTAATGTCGCACACATATATCTGAGTTTCTTCCTCGATTTCAGCCAACCCATCTTGCATGGCTTGTCGACTGACACCTTTTATATTTTCCAAGACACGAAAAGCTATGTCACCTGAATGATCAACATATTATCATATCTAAATAATAAGTTTAGATTGTAAAACCCCTTGAACATAGAGAAAGTGGAACATGTCTAATAATCACAAATAGCAAGGTAACAATTTTGTTCTATTTCAATTATATATAAGATGACCATAAAGCTTTTACAATCCATTCAAGCAGTATTTAAATGGCTCATGAAATGATCCCATCAACTATAAAATGATGCTCCACAATTAGGAAATGAAAATTCATCCAACAGCTTACTGCCATCGGAGACAGTATAATACATGGCAACCGCTAAAGCATGTTGAGTAAATCTTCATATCATAGGAAGTACTATTGATTTTTTTAGACAAGGGAGTATGAATGATCTAGTAGTAGAAACTAGGAAAAAAACAAAACAATAATGCAAATACTCCAAAACAGAAAATATTACATTTAAACATTATGTTGGGCGATGAACAAATTGGAAAGGATAAATTTCAAAACAAAAAATATTAACACAATCACTTTGTAAGCACCACTAATTAACAAATTTCCAAGAACCAAAATAAGACCATCCGAGACATCAGTAACATTAAGTTACCTGTACCACCAGCCACATCAAGATGTTTCATTCCAGGAAAAGGATTTAACTTTGAAACAAGACTGCACATTAGAGAAGGAATTTACATCAGTACCATTGGTCCAGAGCAACTATTTCTTTGAAGATAAGAGTATCTTTTGATGAAGTATAATGAATTAAGAAAATTGTTCCCTCAGAAAAAAAAATTTAAGAAAATTGTTTCACCTATCCTTCCACAATCTATGTAGTCCAGCACTCATCATATCATTCATCAGGTCATAGCTTGAAGCAACACTAGTAAAGACATTACCAACATATTTACTCTTTTCCTCTTCCCTTACTTCTTTAAATCCTGCAATACAAATTACTTGTCTACTTCAAAATTGAAATATCATGAGTAATATTTTATAAAAATCGAAACACAAACTTTACTCATCAAACAGAAAGAAAAAAAAATTGAGTGGGAAATGGGATTGGTACCACTTTGCTTTTGTCACCCATGCTCAAATTCCAGTTTTTTATTTCTTTTGGTTGTCCCCTCACACTTGTACATTTTACAGTACTAGTTTTTAGTAAAAAGGGATGTCTACCAATCAATGTAATCATACTGAAAAGAAGCTCAAATTTGATAATTAGATTAATCATAAAATATTTTAGTTTTCATAAGATGAGGTTGTGCACTGCAAACATCTTTGACTAAATCATTGCAAAAATATTGGTGAAGATATCAAGCTTCCCACTGCCCAGACATGCTTGTCTTAAGCAAGAAGTTTAGTCGATTTGGAAAGAAAAGCATTGTAGAAGCATTGAACTGTGGTAATTATAAATTTCATCACTAGAAGGCCTTCCTCAGGTATCCATTGATCATAACAACTAATATGTGAAGCTTATAATAAGATAATATAATAATGAAAACAAACCATCACGAGTGTTATCTGCCTAACTCAGATTTCATTCCAGTTTCTCTGAGTAAGGGTTTTAAAACCTTCAAAACCTGGATAATATATAGTCACAGCATGTCTTGAACTTTCAATAAAAGTGATCATCTGTTATAATTTTGGCTAGAAGTAATGGACGAAATATATCAGCAACCTAGTAATTTGCATCTGCAAAAATAATGTGTGTGATCCTCAGATGAAATCTCACATCTTAGCTTTCTTCTGAAGGGATTCAATCAGTACTTCTACACAAGTCAAATTTTCTTCACAGAGAAAAATAATCATGTTACTCTAGTCCATTTTGGTACGATTCGAACTTCATTTAATGCTTTAGTAGTTGGTCCAGAAACTGCTGGTAGAGCATATTACTTTGATCAAAACATTAAGGAAGAAAAACATATTTTAGCTTCTAATTGACATGATTTATTGTGAATTCATGATGTTGAATGAAATAGAATTGTAGAAAACAAACTAATTCTACACATGGGTTTGAGGGTACAGTTAATGCTTAGACATACAAAAAATGTGCTCGAACAAAAGGCATCTAGAAAATAATCAATATTATAGAGAAATGGAGGATGGGATTGAGATACCAAAGCTGGTGGCATGAGAATGGAGAAAAGCAGCACTCTGAGGAAGGAGGCGTGGTAGAATGCTGTATAGCTTGCTAGTGTTGTTTCTCAACGCCATGGCAAATTATCTGCTTCTTTGTTACTTCCTGACTAAAGGTTGAGGAGCTGATAAAGTTTTTCCCTTTCAGAAGCACTATACCTGGTAATAAGATGAAAGAGAAAGAAAATACTAGAGTATGTTACTGCTAAAGATTAGTTATTGAAACAAAAAAATATTGATAAATTATATCAAAATATTTGATTCATTGGAGAAAGAAGAATTATTGTGCCTTGCCAGTTAAGATGTGGATTATAAAGATTAGATGGAAACTTAATGGAAGCATCAATGTTGTCAAACACGTAAAACGGACACGACATGGAGGGCCGGGAAAAAACATAAATCGTGAACTCGTAACAGATTATATATTTATACATTAATTAGCACAAACCTAAATACTATTGTAATTTTTTATAATAAAGCAATATTTTCATCAAGTTATCAAATATTCTAAAACCAACATGTCAAAGTACCAATATCAAACTCCAAATTCCAAATTACCACATTAAACATGCACATTTGTGAATGACACTGCAATTAAACATGTCAAAGGACCAATATTCAAATTCCAAATTACCAAATTAAAAATGCCAAAACCTAATTAAACATGCACATTTGTGAAGGACAACTGTTGTTACGTATATAATCCTAACTTAAAGTATTAAACAGGCTTAATCGGTTACTTATATAATCCTATTCCTAAGTTAAAGTCATAAACACTTTCAGGAAGATCTCCCTCTTCAGGAGGCTTGCGAACTCTGCGAGAGCAGGGAATCCTCGTCGCAGGCCTCCCTGCTCGAGAGCTGGGAGCAGCTGCGAGCCCTGAGCTGCTCCCTGCGTGCTGAGGTCATGAGCAGTGAGCCCTAAGCTGCTCCCTGTGTGCTGAGGTCATGAGCAGGGAGACCACAACCCAGGGCTCCATGCTCGCGAATTGAGGGAGGGAGGGAGGGAGGGAGGGAGGAAAAGAATGGCGCGTGCGACAGCAGAGAGAGAGAGGTGTGAAGAATATAAAATTATTGATGTTGCTCTTCCTACCGGCTTAAGTTTTTCGAAAAATTAATTAGCACATCAAATTTAACATGGTATCAAGAGATCAAGAGTTTGAAAATATGTCCTGTCCGCACGTGAGGGAGAGTGTTAAGAATATAAAATCGCTCTTCCTAACGACTTAAGATTTTAGAAAACTAGTTAGTAACAGGAGGGAGGGAGGAATAAGGGAATGGCGAGCGATGACAGAAAAAATGTGAGCCGGTAGCAGCGCACAGCAGCAGGCGGCTGCAAAACACCGCGGCAGGTGCCAGCGCACGACGACAGGCGGAAGCTACTCACGACAGCAGGAGGCAGCAACACACGACGGCAGGAGGCAGCAACGCACGACGGTAGGAGGTAGCAACGCACGACGGCAGGAGGCAGCAACGCACGGTGGCAGGCGGAGGTAACTAGGGCATCGGCTTTTTGCTTCTTCCTTAATGGGTTTGGTAACTTGGCTCCAAAAAAAATGTGGGATCGATCGCCATTCTATCGTGTGCTAGCCGGAAATGAGTCAAGATAGGAACAAGCACGGGATTTCAGGGGTAGAATAGTAGAATGCCACGAATTAATCCTCTAACGACAGTTACGACACCGCATCACGTAGTGCAGCCTTGTGCACCTTCCTGTGAAAGTGTCATCTAGGCATCATCAAAACCATAACGCAACAGCATGGATCCGAGGCAGACCTAGAAGTCTTACTTCCTGAATTTATCTCCAGAAGATAATTGCATAAATCCAAAATAATGGTGCACGATCACCGCAAGGCGATATTGAATTACTTCTTTTTCTCAAACAGTTTGTGAGCAGAGTACAGAAAGTAACCCAAACAACAGAGACAACAGAATGGAAAGAAGAAATAGATTCGGAAAAGAGAATGGAGGAAACCTGCTGAGTGATTGAACGCAACGAAATCACGGCGCCTGTTTTGAACCCCAAGGATCATGACGATCGAAGATTACTACTTCTCTTTCTTCTTCCTTTGTTAACTATGCGATCGATTTTTTTTTATTTTTTTGAAGTATCAAATCTATTACCTCGGTTGGATGCGCATGGGAGAAAACAAAAATTGTAGAGCACCACCATGGATAAATATTGTCCATTTGATTGGATCGTCGACATCCAACGGACAAGATTCATGCCGCAAGGGGATTATGTTAGAGTTTGTCTCTAATTCTTATTAGAGTTTAATCTTTTTAGCTATTTTGAATTAAGATTGCTTTCTTATTTAAGACTATTTTGAATTCTATCTTAAATAAGAAAGCATAGTCTTAATTTAAAATAGCTAAAAAGACTATACTCTAATAAGAATTAGAAACAAACTCTAACAAACATAATCCCCTTGCGGCATGATTCTTGTCCGTTGGATGTCCACGATCCAATCAAATGGACAAGATTTATCCGTGGCGGTGCTCCACAATTTTTGTTCTCTCCCATGCGCATCCAACCGAGGTAATACATTTGATACTTCAAAAAAATAAAAAAATCGATCGCATAGTTAACAAAGGAAGAAGAAAGAGAAGTAGTAATCTTCGATCGTCACAATCCTTGGGGTTCAAAACAGGCGCCCTGATTTCGTTGCGTTCAATCACTCAACAGGTTACCTCCATTCTCTTTTCCGAATCTATTTCTTCTTTCCATTCTTTTGTCTCTGTTGTTTGGGTTACTTTCTATACTCTGCTCACAAACTGTTTGAGAAAAAGTAATTCAATATCGCCTTGCGGTGATCGTGCACCATTATTTTGGATTTATGCAATTGTCTTCTCGAGATAAATTCAAGAAGCAAGACTTCTAGGTCTGCCTCGGATCCATGCTGTTGCGTTATGGTTTTGATGATGCTTAGATGACACTTTTACAGGAAGGTGCGCAAGGCTGCACTGCATGATGCGGTGTCGTTAGAGGATTAATTCGTGGTATTCTACTATTCTACCCCTGAAATCCCGTGCTTGTTCCTATCTTGACTCATTTCCGGCCAGCATGCCATAGAATGGCGATCCATCCCACATTCTTTTTGGAGCCAAGTTACCAAACCCAATAAGGAAGAAGCGAAAAGCTCATTTCCGGCCAGCATGCCATAGAATGGCGATCCATCCCACATTTTTTTTGGAGCCAAGTTACCAACCATTAAGGAAGAAGCGAAAAGCCGATGCCCCTTACCTCCGCCTGCCGCCTGCCGCCGTGCGTTGCTGCCTCCTGCCGTCGTGCGTTGCTGCCGCTGGCCGCCTGTCGTCGTGCGCTGGCACCTGCCGAAGTCGAATCGCCTGTTGGATCGTCGCCCTTTGGGAGTATGAGCTATGAACTAAGAATAAGAAGCAACGAACTCACCGTCGAAGTCGAATCGCCTGTTGGATCGTCGCCCTTTGGGACGTTTCGTATGCGCATCGCCAGATCGATGGTCACCGAAACATCTGATCGTCGTTGGGATGGGTGCTGCAATGGCTGCCGAAGTCTGAATCACCAGCTACCACCTAATCTAGCAGACCATCGCTGAATCGCCGGACCGCCGCCGGAGGAATAGCCGAAACCCGAGCAGTTGCGAACCGTGGAACTGCCGCGACAGATTGTGCGACTTTTGCAGTGACTCATGAGTTAGGGCCAAAGGCCAATCCGAGTTTAGAATGACCCAACCGTTTAACTCGCCGGACACAGGTCCGACCAGCCGGCCGGACCGGGTTTTAAATTACTGTTTATTACAAAATATTATTAAGTAATACATACTTTTTATTAAAATACCCTTTATCATTCATGTCAAATTAAAATTTACATAATCCCATTAAAAACTCAAATAAAAATTCATAAAATTAATAAATTAAATAAACATAGTATAAATATTTATATATTTTTAAATATAAATAATGGTAATAAATATATGTAACATTCTAAATAATAACTAATAATATTATATTTGTGTGAATAATAATAATAATAAAATAATAGCTTAATTAAATTAATACTATTAATTATGAGTGACGATAGTAATAATATTTTTTGTTATTATTGTCGTTACATGTATTTTTATATTATTTTGTCTGAGATTGAAAAGAGTAAAAATAAAAAAAATAAAAAATTAAATTATCACTTGAGTAACAATATGGATAGACACTTTTCTTCTGCTCAATGTGAATTGTCATTCTAATAATTTGTTTAGCAATTCAAATTACATACAAATTAAAATAAAATAAATAGATCACTTATTTGTGATCGTTTGATATGAGATAATTCAGATACATTAAGATTATTTTATTTAAAACTTTTAGAATCCACCAAATTTATTTTGATAATCTTGATTATCACTTCACTAATAATTTAATAGCAGAAGAGATATCTTTATATTTACCAATTGGTTGAAATGCATTGATGAAATTTTTATTTTAAATATTTTATTATAAATAAATATCATTCAACTTTATTTTCTTTATATATAGAATATATATAACTTTTAACTTTCCCTCATCTTCTTTTGTCTATATTAATTTTTTTTATTTTTGTTTTGTTTTGTTTTGTTTTGTTTATTTATAATAACATGTAATCAAAATCTAAAATAATTTTTAGAAATATTTTGATAATTTGTTCTCTAACTATTTTAACTATTATTTATTTATATTTTCATTACATACCAAACATGATAATATGATATTACTAATAATTTAAGTAGTGATTGATAATCTATTTAAATGATGAGATAATTTATCGATTAATGTACTACAAAACTTCCCTAAGCAACATTTATGATATGAAAAAAGTTTAAAAGACTTTATAAAAATCATGTAGTACCGTTATAAGCAGGGATTAGTTAACTTTTATATTTTATCCATGGAATTCACTTAAATAGGGACGCCCCATTAAATCCTATTTTAAATATATAATTTCTTCGGTAAGAAATAAGAATATAACCTATTTTTATAATAAGTTTTAATGGGTCTGTCTCTCCCCTCTTTTTTTTATTCATCAGATCAAAATTTTCAATTCAATGATTAAAAGATAGAACGCCGCAAAAGCATGAAACCGTGAGATTCAATATTCAATTCAACATTTAATCAGGGTTTATATAGAATACAATGCTGCACATGTTTGATGTCTGTAATGTATCACATAATCTTGAAGTATATAAATTTGTTCTCGGTTAAAACTAAGAAAGTGCCACCTTTGATAGAAAAGTGCCAAACTCTAATGATCCACGAGAGTGCTGAAGAGAAAGAAAACCCTATTATGATGTTCTAAGAGGAACAAAAGGTTGTAAATTTCAGCTGCAAGAACTATAAAAGGGAGTAGAAGAAAGAAGCTGCAGAGTTATGCTTGTCAATACATGCTTGTCCTTTCAGCAGCTCTGGTATTCATATGTTGTCTAGCGAAGTAAAGTTTCTGCTGTCAAGCATGACACTGAACATCAAGTGCATGAAGCCACAAATAAATGATGTATCAGAATTTGGACTCGGAAGCCCATCCCTTTTTCTCCAAAGCCATTCGTAATGCCTGCCATAAATGATAAAATGAGAATTACTACCACCATTAAGACAACAAGAAAGCTTCACCAATACAGTGTAGCTCTTCTAAGAGTATTGATACAAGTTGCACATGCCACCTTTATCCTCTTCCTATTGATATCAAAGTCAAAGTTACCAAAACGAGATGCTGATCGATATTCAACAACTGAATCCTTTCCAGGTGGGAACCAGAACTCAACATCATCTACAAACTGTAGGAAACATGTCAATAGGTTTTTCTTGTTAGTTCGAAGTCTCATAAAGGAATCTTTGCATTAGATATGAAACTCACACCCAAAATCGGACTCTCATATTCAATGCGAAGGTAGTTTTCTTTTCTCTCCGCTAGACGTGGAGTAAAATTATCAGGTTTCACTGAGGTCACCTGTCACATAAACAAGTTAAACAACTTATTATGAATTTAATTGTATTATTAGAGAGGCCAACCCCAAATTCAGTCATGACAGCGTATGGTTTTGCATTCTCTTGGTTACCACTTGAAGAAGCTCTTGCATAGCCTCATCCTTACTCAGGGGTTTCTGTCTAAGCTCAGCATTGTAATTCCTGTGAATCAAATAAAACAGTAGTAATTTCATCAATCAATTTAATCTTTTTTGCTCATCCAAGATAAATGAATTAGTTTGATAGATATCAAATTATTTTTCAAAAGGAAAACCAAACTGAAGAGGCCATTGTAAATGGATTTTCTGTAGCTCCATATCTGATCAATGTGCTACTTTTCTTAGAATTAATACTCAGAGTTAATATCAATTTTGTTTTTCATCATTAGAAAGGTATATCATATTTGTTCAACTTCAAAATATTGTGATAAAGGTACCAACAATCATATTCAGGTTGGGAAAGGTTCCATGCTATGTCATGAAAATTGAATTTCCCTGCCCAAATGGTAGTTCTGTCATCTGTGCTATGCAAAGACAAGTATTTACATGACATCCTTATCAAATATGAAAAGTGATTATGGCATGGTTCAATTTAAAAAATGCTACAGCTGATTGCATATTAAGTTTTTAAGTCATGTCTTATCCAATGACTACCATTCTGGTAATCTTCAATGTGATTACCCTTTCATAAGGCAATCAATGTGCTAAATTGCTAACTACTATCAGAGTAAAAGTTTCATATCGTCATGGATGTCCAGGCCTTTCAGTGTTGGAGGTACTGCAAAGAAACCACACATATGCTTACTTCTACAAAGTTCTAGAAGTTCTTAAAATATATTCATGTCACTATTTCAACAATTAACTATAAATTCATTGGAATACTTCAGATAGAAATCACCACATGAAATTACCATGGAGGCGCATAATGGTTGTTATCATTGATATCCTCTGAAGTTGATATGCAATTATTTGTTGCAGGGCACAATGCCAAAGACTGAGTACTCTTCTGGATCCCAAGATAGCTGGGTTTTGTACCACTGGTGATTTTGGGCAGATTTTTTCTCGACAAGGTTAGCCTTCTTAGGTAAATATCTCAGAAAAAAGTTTATTTCATTCACATAAAAGTATAAGACTATAAACATAAGGTAACAGATTTGGAGTAAATAGTTAAGAAAGAGGTCTATTTCATTGATAGAGAACTATGAACATAATATAACAGACAGCACATCGTCATTTGCAAACTTCATTGATCTTTCAACTAGTCAGATTCCAAAAAAAATAGCATCTTAAAATATTTTGAGCACGTAGCGCCACATGTATGATCTTAAGTGTGGGCCTCTAATATGATTATGCAATGAAGATAATATCAAGAATTCCATGGAATGCTCTTGTATAGGTGTCATACTGTTCCTTGACATGGAGTACAAGTCTCATCTCCCTAACCTCAAGGTCATTATCTAATAACTTATTTTAAAGAAGCCATTCTCTTATTACTGTCCACATACTTTCTCCCGATTAGGGGTCAGCTTGAGATGAACCTATCAGAGTTGTCCAGTTCTGCATTCCGCAATGGCTTCAATTGGCATTTAAATTTACTCCATAGTTCAAAATTCTAGATTCATTTTTTTTTTCAAAGTATGACATCTCGAAGGAACATGTCATACTTTTTTATACATTTTGCTCCTGCATTCCATGAACCAAAACAAAATCACCAGCCAACCGAACAAAAAACAATCTTAATAATTCAGCAGACGCATGCCAAAAGCAGCAATTTAATGGATAACATCATCTCATCGACTACAGAAACCGACGCTATGAGGGCATTCCAAAAGAGCTCAAATTGCACCAATCAGTGACGAGTACCTGAAGTGGAAGATAGCCGCCAGTGATGCGATTTCACTACTTCTCAGCAGCACCTCCCTTCAAACATGACACACAGAACGTTCAAAAGAAACCAAATTCGGAATTCAGAAGACGACTAGTGCGGATTCCTATCTCTGAGGCGAAAGCTATAAAAACTAGAAGCTGAGTTCGACGTGCTATGCGCACCTTCTGCCCATTGAAATGAGCCGCTCCTGTGAGCTATCATTGCCCTGACAGATGGCTCTGGGAAGCGCGCGGGGCGAAGCAACAAGAGGAGCCGAGTTCGCCAGCAGCGACGCCATCGGAGCAAGCGCTCCCGATATCACTCACAGCTATCTCTATTGCTTAATGCTTAGTTGCTCTGCGCATTTTAGTTTTCTTTTGTTGTTCACTGAGTCACCGGTGAAGGATGATGGCCACGGTCATCTGTGTGTACTACAAAGAATGGGCCACTATGGGCCGTTTTTTAAATGTGGCTGACGAAATCACATAATATTGAAAACTAAAGAGAATTTTGTTTACTTTAAATCAAATTACATATAAATATATGAGAAAATTCTGCTTAAAATAATCGTAGGTCGTATGCATTCTTTATTTTCATTTTTGGGAAATTTATTTTTTTTAAATATCGAATAAAATATCAAACATAATTCTAAAATTTATACACTAAGAAAAATAAATGTGTGTGGGATTAAGAAATCTTAACCCAGAAACTATTCTCTTGAAGTAGGTCTATAACCTGCAGGCACTGAACTGTACGTTACGTACCTACTTCTATTTAATTTTTTAATATGGAAGCAAAAAATGAAAACCTCACAAAATTTTAAAATAATCAATTCCACCATTTTATTATTTCATATATTAGATTACAAATATTTATGTTTTTAATTGAAATATATTCTCTATTCCTTTGCTTGCTAATATTCATTCACAAAATATATGAATAAATAAATTGTGTAATACTATTAAAAAATTAGCAAAATAAATTCTTATTTTTAATAAAGAATTAAAATTCTTATATTATTTATTAATATTTTGTGAACTCACTCAGGATCTCACCCGGCTCTGCCACTGACTTCAGTTATAGAACTCGTATATAGAATGATTTTCCAATTTTAATTATTTTATACTATCATCTTTTTATCGACTATAACAATTTTTCTTTAAATTGTTGATTATATACATCTAAATTATTTCTCCTCAACTCATTCATGTTTTTATAAATAAATAAAAAATATGAACGTGAATTACTTTAGATTCATATGTCATTTGTATAAAACGTGATTTTTATAAGTATAATAATAACATATAGTATTTCAATCGATATTCAATAATAAATATTTTATCAAACTAAATAGACAAAAATAACGAAAGGAACTGAAAATAATGAAAATATGTGTATAATGAAATCTTTGTCATAAAACATGTTTTTTGAAATTAAAGGCACTCTTAGGACTTTTTTGAGCCCTTGTAAGGTTAGCTATAACTAAAATGAGTAAATTTTAGTTATGATTATCCAACTTTATTTTGTGACACAACGGTCATTCAACTTTAGAATTATTTCAGTCAAAAGGTCATCGCGACTGTTTATAACCAATAAACCAATAATTCGCTGACGTTGATGCTTACGTGGCACTACGTCAACATTTTCTCTCTCCTCCACGTTAGATTAAAAAAATAAAAATTATCATGTCAGCATTTTCTCTTTACTCCATTCAAATTTTTTTTCTATATCTACATGGTCATCCAGCTTTTCAAAACTTTTAGACAAGGGCATTCAACTTTTTAAATTTTCAATCGCGGTCATCATTAAAAACTTAGAATAATAAATATCAAACATAAAAAATAAAAATAAAAAATTGAAGACACTTAGACTAACTCGGTATATTTCTTAGCACGACCCATTCATATCGAGCTATCCAAACTTTTTATGTGTATTAAATATATAATATTATAATAATTAATTATTTTGAGTTAAGGAAATAAAAAATTTTAAAAATAACACATCGTTTATTTTTTTGCACTAAAATCTAAAATAATAAAAGATATTATAATTAGAAAATAAATATACTTTTTTCGTGTGATATTTCATCGGGGTCGAGTCAAATCATAATGGCTCCTTTAGTGGAGTATTGGGCACGACCCAATATTCAACGGATTGTTGAGCTAAATTATTAATTATGATACTATTAAAAATTAAAATTATTAGTTATCATAATATTATATAAAAAATCGTGTTTGGTTCAGCAACCCGCTGGATGTTGGGTCGTGCCTAACACCCCACTGTAGAGCCATTACAATTTGACTCAATATTATATAAAAATATCATAATATAATATAAAGATATAATTGGTATGTTTTTTCTAATTTTTTATTTCCATGATTAAAATTTTATTAATTATTATAATATTATATATTTAATACACGTAAAAAGTTTGGATAGCTCAAGCCGAATGGGTTGTGCCAAAAAATGTACCAAATCAATCTAGTGTCTTCAAAAAAATTTTATGTTTATTATTTTATTTTTATTTTAAGTTTTTAATGATGATCGTGATTGAAAATTTGAAAAGTTGAATGATCTTGTCTGAAAGTTTTAAAAAGTTGGATGATCATGTAGATAAAAAGTTTGGATGGAGCAGAGAGAAAAATGTTAACGTGGCAATTTTTAATTCTTTAATTTGACGTGAAGGAGAGAGAAAATACTGATGTGGTGCTACATCAGTGATTTACTGGTTTACTGACTATAAACGATCGCGATGACCTTGGCTAAAAAAATATAATTTTGGGTTTTCTATTGTGATTTATAATATATAAGTAGTTTTGTAACATACAATATATGTATAAATATCTTACAATTTGGATTAACACAAGTGTTAGTTAAGTTTATATTTTAAAATGGATTTTAACAAGGGTGCTCCTCACCGCACGATTGAGGCGCGACGGTGGGGATGCACGAGGGGGCAAGCGAGGCCGGAGATTGTCGGGCGAGGGTTAGGGGAGGATGTCGGGAACTATTTTGCCGAGGAGGCCACGCAGAGGCCGAAGTCCGCGGAGGAGGCCACACTAAGGTTGCAGATCCTTCAACGTGCGAAGGCGACGGTGACTCGTGAAGGGGGCACCGGCGGCGGCGATGTGCAAAACGTGGAGGCGATGGGCTTGCTCGGGCAACGAAGAATTGGGAACGCGACGAGGGCTCGTGACGACTTCAACGGCGAGGAATCATGAAGGGGGTGACGACTCGCGAAGGCGACGACGGTGAGCAATCGCACGACGGCGAGGAATCGAGATCTGACTTCACCATCTCTAACTTGGACTTCCCCTTCATCTCTGAGACACCTCCCAGCGGCCCCACCCCATTGCTCTCCCCCATCCTCTACCGATCCCCCGACGGCACTGCCTCTGCCATCGGGGCACCCGCCACCTCCGCCCCAGCTCCTGGCGCCTTCCTCTGTGGCCTCCATCTCCCTTCCGCCAACCTCGGCTCCTCCATTTCTTCATGAGCTGGATTGCTGGCACTATTGACGTCATCTTTGTGGTCATCGATATTGGTGTCATCCTCAACTCACTATAGTGAAATTTGACCGTCGGACGATCTAAAGAATTGGGAGCAGGGTGCTTTCAACTTAAGTTGATGACTATAAAATATATTATCTTTGTCGTAACATTAGAATAGGCATTGTTAAATTGATTAGAATAAACATTATTTTAATATTATGTCTTACATTACTACAAAAAAATGGAATATAAAGAGTCAATAAGTGATTTGCCAAAAATTATTCATGGTGTTAAAAATTTAATACACGTAGAGATGCACTTATATATTATTATATATTAGGATTTAAATTAAATATAAAGATCCAACTTATAGTTTAAAAAACTTTAATCATACTGTTAATTATAATACCCATTAATTACTGATGCATTTATATGTAATTATTTGTTATGAATAAATAAGTAAATTAATAAAATATAAAGAGTCGATATGTAATTTTTAATGTGAAAATTTTAATACATAAATAAAAAATTGAGAATATAAAGTATTTATATAAAAAAACTCAATTAATTAATATGATATTTAATAATGAGAACATAAAGTGATAGTGGGAGGAATTAAATGGTGCAATAAGTTCATATGATATTAGAATAATAATTATAAAAACTTTAAATTGAAAAAGAATACAAAACATATAGAAAAAATAGTGAAAAAAGAAGAGATATTGATGCACAAGATTATATATATATATATATATATATAGTCATGATGTTAATGTTAATACATAAAAATAAGAATAAATGATGTTGAGATAATAATGAAAATATATGAAAAAAATAATCACATAAAAAATAAGAACAATGGTGAAATGAGTACATACTTTATATACAAATTTTAGTAAAGAAATAAATGGAAATATAATAAAAGTGATAAAGTTAACACGTAATTTATGAAAATTTAATGACACTTGTCAAACATTTAATGCACATCAGTAAAAAAAATGCATTTATATGATAATTTATTATTAGATTAAAAATACAATGGAATATAAAGAGTCATTTGGTAATTTACAAAAATTTATATAGGGTGTTAAAAATTTAGTGCATATTAATTATGAATGCATTTATATATGAGTATTTTTTAGGATTAAAAACTTTAATAAATTATAAATATCCAAGTTATAATTTATGAAAATTTAATCATAATTTTAAATTTAATATTAAAATAATATAATAGTACGTAAATAGTCATCTAGTAATTTATGAAAATTTAAATATGATGTTAAAAAATTAATACACACCAATTAATGATGCATTTACATATGATTATTTATTATTGTAAAAAATATATAATTGAATGTGTATTATTAAAATTTAATTGTGGTGCTAACATTTTAATACACAAAAATATGCATTTATATATGATTATTTTATGAAAAATAATAAAATATAAAGAGCCAACTTATAATCTATATTTATATTATATTAAAGATAAAGTACTTTCAAGGAGAGAATGACATTTGACACTTTTTTCAAATGACACATGTCCATACCTATAAATAATACAAATAAATTTTCAAACACTTAAATAATAAATGTAATAACTTAACGTATATATCTCCATTGGATAACTAATATCAATAATTATACTCATATATATATCTATCTATACTTTATTAGAAGCAAAAAAATTTGCAAAGAGGAGATGACATTTGGCATAATAACATGTTGTCATGTATCATTATATATATTTATATCTTATATAACTATTTGGAGTGAATAATAATAATAATAATGATAATAATAATAATAATAATAATAATAATAATAATAATAATAATAATAATAATAATAATAATAATAATAATAATAATTTTCTATTAAATGTTGACACGTCTTTTTGTGAGTCCACTAGTGCATTAATTTCTATCTACAATTGCATCATCAAACATATATGAGATTAAAGTTCTATCAATTTTACATTATTTACTATAGGGTTTAATATTTGTGCTACTCATTTTAAGGGGTAGCACCGTCGTACTCCTATTAATAATCATTCGATTCATGATGAATGATGATTTGATTAATTGAATAATTTTTTGATCCATCGTTCATCATAAAATGAATGATGATTAAT